>CM065593.1:96376470-97576470 GCA_033119425.1 Bufotes viridis
CCCTTTGGAATGAGGGTGTCAAATTCGAATATTCTACGGGACTCCTGTCGTGACATTCTCATAATGTGATTTCCACCTCTCCACGGTTTGATGACTTTTTCTACCGCTACATAGGATAGTGTAGACGGGTCCCTATTATGATGGATCTTAAAATGCTTGGAGAGGGGGTGAAGTTCATAGCCCTTACGGATATTGGCCATGTGTTCACTTACCCTCTTTTTCAATGTCCGGATTGTCCGGCCAATATACTGTTTATGACACCCGCATTCCAACAGATAAATAACATTGGTCGATGCACAAGTTAATGTTCCTTTTATTTTAACACTGAACCCATTCTGTTTGGATATCACTTCAGTTGTTTTTCTAGGAAAGGAGGTGTTTTTACAACATCTACAGCGTCCACATCTAAAAAATCCATCCACATTTAGCCAGCCTGAGAACTTGAGATTGCAGTTGCCCCTTCAAACAGCGATATTGATGTACGAATTTATGTAGCTTTAAATAATTTGACATTTGTATTTATTTCTGTTCTGATCTATAGGTTCCAATGGAACGAAAGAAAAAATATCTTGCTATACGCAAGGAAGCAAGGGAAGCAGCATATGAGGATTCGGGTATTGTGATTTATTTGTGAAAATTTTTATTTTACTGTTGAGCCACTTTATTCAGTTTATCTTTGGTTGCATAAGGAGAAACTCTGGCTGGTAGAGCTTACATCCTCTGCAAGTTCCGCTCCTGCTTTCCCTTTGTAAGCACTGAGGTTAACGAAAAAATTATATATTATCAGCGACTCCTATTAAATTGCTAGGGAATGCCAGTCATGCTTTTTCACTTCAAAACCTGCGGTAGTGTTCGGTACTGCAGCTATTGTAGATTATATCACGATTCCACAACAGCTTTATTTTATGGATCTCACTTGCACTAGTGACCTTAGTGTCCAATGAGGTTCAGATATCTGTAGTCATTTTACCTTGAAAATGTATTATTACTTTCTTATCTACACGATTTTAAACAGAATTCTGGATGTTGTGTTATTACATGTTAATGTATATGTATCTATAATAATTAGTATTGTCACTTTTTTATTCTTGTTTTGCTTCCCATTAAAGATGAGCCCCAGTATTTGTCGTCACAGTCCTACATGGCAGATAGCAGTCTGAGTGAAGAAATGAGTCAGTTTGACTTCTCAACTGGTATCCAGAGTTTTTCTTATAGTTCACAGGACCCAGTGAAGTCTCAAAGAAGCAGAAGAGTGAGGGTAATGACATCTTATTTCCTGCTTTCACCCTGCCGTCAGCTTGCCTCCAGCCTGACGTGACTGCGGGATACTCGGCGGTCTTGGCCATGAGACTTGTGCATCGAAATATCGCTGTGTAGCCGTGCAGCCATTAAACTGAATGGGCTTCCAGTACAGCTGGGTTGCTGCAACTCCAGAATTCTGATTGTTAGGTTCTGGTCGTGGCAACTTGCAGTTCACTGATTGCACTGCTACACAATGTGTCACCCCAGCCTAGCCTACAACCCTAGATTGCAGTGAAGTGCACAGTAAATGTAGATAAAATAAATGATAGGCCAAAGGCTTTTCCTGATAAATAACAAGTCCAAAGTGCCAAAATGCTATTAAAAATTACTAAAATTATCAAAATATAATATGTTTGGTGTTTGCTCCCTTGTTGTGGTTCGCCCCCTTGTCTTGTTAAGGCTACTTTCACACTGGCGTCATGTGCGGATCCGTCATGTATCTGCACAGACTGATCCGCACTGATAACACAACCGCATGCATCCGTTCAGAACGGATCCGTTTGTATTATCATGAACAGAGGCAAAACAGATCCGTCTTGAACACCATTGAAAGTCAATGGGGGACGGATCCGTTTTCTATTGTGTCATTGAAAACGGATCCGTCCCCATTGACTTACATTGTATGTCAGGACGGATCCGTTTGGCTCAGTTCCATCAGACGGACACCAAAATGCTGCAAGCAGCGTTTTGGTGTCCGCCCCCAGAGCGGAATGGAGACTGAACGGAGCCAAACTGATGCATTCTGAACGGATCCTTATACATTTAGAATGCATTGGGGCAAAACTGATGCGTTTTGGACCGCTTGTGAGAGCCCTGAAACGGATCTCACAAGCGGACCCAAAAACGCCAGTGTGAAATTAGCCTAAGATGAAAGCTCAAAAATATTTTCATGCAACTTATCATATGCTGCAACAGGGAAGTGCTGCCCATACTTCCTGCTTCTATGGCCGCTGTCAGATGTCCATGTATGACGCTTCCCATTTACACTTCGGTAAACACAATGGAGAACTCCTTTAAAGGGGTTGTGCAGGGGTCTTATATCGATGACCTATTTTCAGGATAGGTCATCAATATCAAAATGATGAGGATAGGTCATCAATGTATACAGTTTGCACAACCCTTTTAACGTTTCCATACCTATAGCACTGTATTTTTAAATGAATTTATTCAAAATCTTAATTTTTTTCTCTCATCTGCTTGCAAGGACATTTAACACCAAAAAGACTGCCTGTACACATTTTTACGTTGCCCACAAAACATCTGTTCTGCTACAGCTGACTGTGGCACCTAAGTGGCTTATTACAGAGAGGGGGCGTCCTCTGTTAACTCATCAGCACCCCTACAACGTGATAGGGTACCCATGGGTTTTCATGGCAGCGGAGAAACTTAAAAAAAATACATAATTGTCACTGTCTCATTTGTGATCACCCAAGCTAAAATTACTGCATTATTTATGACACTTTGTGAATGCCATTAAAAAAATTTAGTTTTTTTTGTTTTTTGTTTAACCCTTCTTCAAAAAAAATTTAATTAGAACTAATCAAACAGCTGTCTGTTCCCCAAACTGGTACCAATGAAATCTTCAACCTGTTGCACAAAAAAATATATAAAATAAGGAAAAAAAAGCCATGACATTTGGAATGCTACAATGAAAAAAAAAAAATGCTTGCTCAATAGCACCCAAAAAAAGGTTTAAGGTCATTAAGAGGTTAAAGTCCACCTTCATTTATGTCATCCAGGAAAAACTTTCAGTGTTGTATGATTTCATAGCTGGCCACCCTCCTTATTGTGCTTGGCTGCAGCACATTTTCATTTAAACTTTGATTTTAAACATGAGAAAACTATCAGCCATAGGCTACATGCACACGAACGTTTGTTTCCGTGTCCGTTTTTTTTTTTTTTTTTTTGTGTGGATAGGATGCGGACCCATTCATTTCAATGGGTCCGAAAAAATGCGGACAACACACTGTGTGCTTATATATAGTCCAAATCGGTCGGCACTGCGGAAGGCGGGTGCTGCAGTCAAAAGGGCAGGTTATCCCAGCGGACAATAGAAGCAAAAGAACGGCACTCCGAAGTCGCTGATAAGGTGAGCTTTATTATTCACATTTGCATTTGGATAAGTGACACGTTTCGGCACACTTGGTGCCTTTCTCAAACTGAATCAGTGGCAATAACAAACACAAAAACAGACAGGTTTAAACACACCGTGTGCTGTCCGCATCAGTATGTCTGTTCCGTAGCCCCGCAAAAAAAAAAAAAATAGAACATGTCCTATTAAAATGGATCCGCAAAAAAAAAAAAAAACAGATGGCATACAGATGTCATCCGTTTTATTTTTTTTTTGGGGACCGCAATACACATACGGTTGTGTGCCTGTAGCCATAGACTGAGAGAATCAAATAAAATTCAGAGTCAACGACTCATTGAAATTTTAGTATATGGCCTCTGCAATATGAGCTAGATTAGTAAATAGGCACACAGGCTCGGTCTTCTCCAATAGAATACGTTTTAAAACTTAACATATCGAAACCGTCAATGGGGTGTAATTCATTTTCTTGAAACGTGGCTTAACATTCAGCACTGTTATGACAGGATCGCAGCTCTGAAGTCCAACAGACCGCAGAAGATGTTATGGAGTTTGAAATGGATGAACTAAACCAGCATGAGTGCATGGCGCCTATGACTGGACTGATCAAACGCATGAGGCAAAATGACATAACACCCAAAGTAGAGGAGGTATGCTCATTAGGCCTTGTATTTAAAAGCTATTGTATAGGGAAAAAATGGCGGTGTTGCTCTTAGCAACTAGTCAGGATTTATTTCCGCTTCATTTTTGCTGATGCCCATGAGGCTGATTGTATGAACTGCATTTATATTATTTTAACCTTCTCTTTTACACTTGTGTTTAGGGTACAGTTCCACAAGACCTGCCACCATGGATGACCTTTCTACATTCTAAACTAGAAAATACCTCCACACCATTGAATATACGTCTTTTCATTTCCAAACTAGTAGTTAACTCTGAAGAGGTAAGCAATGGAGACATTTCCTTTCCTATACTTTGTTGTTTCTCATCTGCTGTCCCAGTTGTCAGACATACGATGGCACTGCATTACAGTTGTTAGCTCTGCATTTCACTAAGGGCTCGTGCAATATGTTGGCACCGGCCGTGTGCTCACCGCATCACTGATGTGGACCCATTCACTTGTATGGGTCCGCAATCCGGAAGGTTCGGTGCGGAACGGAGGCACGGAACTCCACGGAAGCACTGCATTGCTTCCCAGGGGTTTCTCTCCCTGCCTCCGCACCGCAAAAAAATAGGACATATCTAGATCCGTCTGCGTAATCTGCACGGATCTTGCCCGTGCATTGGGGACCGCAAAATGTGGTCCGCAGTGAACGGAACGGCCGCACAACGCCCGTGTCCATGAGCCCTAAATGTTTCAGTTTTGCCCATAGCAGCCAATTTCAGATGAAAATGCAGTGAAAATATGGAAGCTGCTTCGTAGGAAAAAAAATTGGGAAAAAAGTACAGTCGGCACCTCGGTTAATAACAGTGGGATCATGGACCGAACAATTTACCAAGCAAGAAGTTCTCTGAATATATTTGAAAACGGAATGGCACAAACAAAATGCCGCACATACAAATATATCAAAGGCTTATTCTACAAACTCTTTATTCATGTAACTATCCAAAACAAATATAAAACCACAGGCACCCAGACCGGGTCGGACTGGTTTCTTGGGCCCACCATAGGAAGTTATTCTCGGGGACCACCCCCATATCATCAATAAAGTCTAATAAGTTATGATTCAAAGAAATAAAACCTGATATCAGGTTATTAGCTACAAAAGCAGCTCCAAAATATTTTTTCTTCTGGACCTTTTTGGCCCACTATGGTATCAGAGCTTGGGCCCACCAGATGCTCTGGTGGGCCAGTCCGACGCTGCACCTAAATCCATTTGTTGTAGAAATTTCCTTTGTAGCCATGCTGTGCTAAAGTGCGCCAAACACAAGGAATTCCCCCGTGCTTAAAAGCATGTGTAATAGGCTCTTTTGTGTAAGGACCGGTGGTACCTCTTCAGAGTCATGTTGAGTCAAGACGAGTTGATCCTTTCATCGTGCTGATCCCATTCCAAAAAAGGGCCCAGCAAAGTATCTGTTTATTTCTTACAGCTCACCAAACAGGAAGTGATGAAACAGGAAGTGATGTCTACAACCAACATCACTTCCTCAATACCCCAACATAACAAGAAGTGACAACAGAAAAGTGACCAGACAGGAAGGGACATCAACATGTACATATAAAAAGGAAAGGGGACCACACTAAGATAGCTGAACAGGGAAATGCACACACCTCATTCCTGTAAGGATGTCATGTCCATTGTCCTAAACAGCCATGTGGCTCACCATCCCCCATCATCAGCATGGACCCCACTCAATACTGCTCAGAGTGACCAGTACCTAAGTAAGATCATTCTATATGTAACAAGTGCAAAAGTCCAGCTCACCCATCCAGGACAGCCATATCCCTGGTGCTCGGACCCTGAAGAGAAGAGCTTGCCGCAATCAGAAGAAAAATGGATTGGTTCCGGCACCTGATTTTGCAATAAAAGCTTCCTTTATTCGGGGTTCAGTATACAGTCGTGTTCACACAATGGCTGGTAGTTTACGCGTTTCGGACAATCTAGTCCTTAGTCGTAAGGACTAGATTGTCCGAAACGCGTAAACTACCAGCCATTGTGTGAACACGACTGTATACTGAACCCCGAATAAAGGAAGCTTTTATTGCAAAATCAGGTGCCGGAACCAATCCATTTTTCTTCTAAGATCATTCTACTTACTCTTACAGGTCTGAGACTATCTGCGGAGACATTGCTAATGTAGTTATCCGTATACGGTACCATTATATGGACAAGGCAGATTATCAATGTCTCCTTATAAAAGCAGATATGTATCCAAAAGGGAACATGTCTCCAAGCCCATGAGAAGGTTTTCACACTGACGGTTTTACCGCTGGTCCCGAACCAACCCAAGTACCCTCTACTAGAGCGCTCCTCGGTTACATCCGACACAGGGAGACAGATGACAGTACCTAAAACACACACATCCTAGAATAAAATGTCCACATATAATAACATTTCTACAACACATTATATTGGAAAATGCAGGGCTGTGCAATATAAGACTATCACTAGTATTCACACCCAAATAACAGTAACTGAAAACCCTCAAAAAATAATGGTCTTCAGAAATTTTGCATTAGAACAATGTGACAGCTCATGAGCAAAGATTTTTCTAGCCCGCTCTTGTATTTTAGGTTTTCCGTCCCTATGCAAAGTTTTGGATTGGCCCAATATTGCAGCTGATGGTCTCTGGAAATAATGGGGGAATGGGCATTCACTACTTGGTTGTCGAGACTGTTGTGACACTGCTTTCATGGTCGAGTGTTGCTACACCAAATGTAAGTAGCAGTTGAGGCCTAATAAAAAAAAAAAATTGTAAAGGTACAATGATAAGCATGTATTACCATACTTCTATAATTACCATACTTGTTAAATGCCACTATGTTTGTGTCTTAGGGACTTGCAAAGGATGAAATTCTGGCTAATAGACTGCTGGAATTTATGATGAAGAATTCATTTCATGAAAAGAGAGCAGTATATAGGCATAATCTTGAGATCATTAAAACCTTGTTGGAGTGCTGGAAGGATTGTCTTTGTATTCCATACAAGTATGTATACTGGTTTTGGTATAATTTTTTAGTATTTTTTTTTCCCTAGAGTGGAGCTTTACTGAACATTCTTTTACGTAAGACATAAAATTCTGCCTTTCTGCAGCTGCCAATAGACGAAGCATGAAGGCTTACTGCATATTGTGTTATTACTGAGTACGATGTAGAACAGCTGTGCTCCCTCTAGTGGTGGCTGCAGGTAGCAGGAAGGCACATCATGTGGATGCTGTAGTCAGCAAGTCTACAGTTTTATGTAAATCGTCTCTGTACATGTTGATTTTTAATTTGGCCACCAGAAATATCATTTTGCTCCTAAATTTTTGGACTTCAAAGTTATTTACCTTTTTATATATATATATTTATCCTGGAGCCCTACTGGATGCTTTCCTAAGACCTTAGACGACAAACTATGTATTACTCCTTTTTGAAAGTATTAGGCCCCATTCACACCTCCGCAATTCTGTTCCGCATTTTGCAGAACGGAATTGCGGACCCATTCATTCCTATGTCCCATGCGGGTTCGCACTTCCGTTCCGCAAAAAAATAGAACATCTCCTATTCTTGCCCACAATTGCGGACAAGAAAAGGCATTTTCTATGAGAGTGCCAGCGATGTGCGGTCTGTGAAATGCCGGTGTCCGTGTTTTGCGGATCCGTGGGGCCTTATTCTAAAAAAAAAAAAGTCTTAAACGATGTCTGCAGCACTTTAGGGAGATTTGAAAAGTTGCTTGGGCGAGGAGGATGTGAATTAAAGTTTAGCATATTTTTATGCATAGTGTGATTATATTTTTGTTTATTTCATGGTATTCATGTATCATATATCTGTGCCTGTAATATCATTGTCCTTAAGCAGTCTGCGTTTTAACATTAACAAATAATTTTTATTTTAAGGTTAATATTTGATGACTTTTCTGGCACAGACCCTGATAAAAAAGACAACTCTGTGGGAATTCAGCTACTAGGTTTGGTAGTTGCTAATAACTTCTCTCCATATGACCCAAAATGTGGAATAGACATTAACCGGTGAGTTGCCTTAGGTTTTTTTTTTTTTAAGGGAATAAGACTATAAGGGAATCAAAAGTTTGTTAAAAGGTATTCCCATCGTATAAAGTGATGACCCGATGAGTGGTGGTTTAGTGAAGTATCTGGCGCTCAGTCAGTTGAGTTCAGTGGGGGAGATTTTTGAAAACTGATGCAAAGGGAAACTGTCATAGTTGCCCATTGCAACCAGATTGCTCCTTTCATATTTCAGAGCTGCTTTGGGAAATGAAAGGATCAATCCGATTGGTTGCTTGGGCCAACTAAGCCACTTTCCCTTAGCACCAGTTTTGATAAATTTTCCCCCACTGAGCTCACCTGACTGAGAGACTCTTAGAGTACATTCACACGGTCAGGTTTCTGCATGCAGTTTTGGAAGTCAAAACCAGGAGTGAATTAAAGAAAAGAGAATAGGTTGTATCTAGCCTGTGTTCTCTCCTTTCTGCTCCTGATATTGGCTTCCAAAACTGCATTGTTGTACTCTAAGCTCTCCCCGCTGCTGGATGATAATCTACAGCTCACCTGTAGCAGTGACGTGCCATTCTAGCACAAGTGGCATTTGGGCACAGGTTACCACTATTGGGGTTCTCTGCTCCTAGGTCAGGCAACCCCTTTAATAAACCCTGATTATCTCTCTGACTACACTGGTCACTGGCACTAATTATTAAATATAATGTCTGATAATCTGACAATCTCCTACTTAGGTATTTTCAGGCTCTTGCCAACAATGTTACATTCACAAGATTTAAGGAAGTTTATGCCGCAGCTGCTGAAGTCCTGGGACTTGTTCTTCGATATATTGCAGAAAAAGAGAAAGTAAGTTGGTGTTTTATATTGCTGTTTATTAGAGTATTTCATATATTGACCAATATAGTTTACATCAACTGCAATCAATTGTTTACTCCCAGATGACAATAAATAATAGCTATTGATAGAGCGGAGGTAGATAGTGATTTCCAGAAATCAAGTAATTCATCTATAGAAAAAAATGTAAAGGGGTTGTCTACTCCCTTATAAGTGATGGCCTATCCTCATGCCAGTCTGCTGATAACTGTTCTGCATTAGCTCCAGTGCCAAAACCACACCGCCTGGTCCATTGCCCAACAGATTGAGCCGTGTAGTTGTGGTGCCTGATCTACTGTAGATCAACTGATCAGCAGAGCGAGAGATGCTCCTTTCCGCTTTCTTTATTCTGGCCCAAAGATAAGGATCTTGAACAGGAAGTTTCCCCCCCAATGACATGGGCCAGTTATTGGATATGAGCATTCATTCACTGAAACAATGTAGACTTGGGTAAAATAGCAATTTTGTTAAATAATTTTGTTAGATAAATTCCCCCATGTCTGTTCATGTTACTCAAATTGATTCTATTACTTACATCCTTTCCAATTATTTTTTTTTTTACCCAAAGAACGTTGAAGGACCCGTGTTTAATTATATAGAGAAAATTTTAAAATCACTTCACACTAGTAACAAAGAAGACAAGTTCATCGTGTGCTTGAATAAAATAGTGAAAAATTGTCCACTGTTTGCTGACAGGTAAGGCAAAATAAATCATAAATATTTGGTAGTTACATTAAAGGGAACCTGTCACCTCAAACAGCGGTCCTAAACCGCCGGCAGGACCTTCAAGACTACAGCAGTTGGATTCCGATCAAGTATATCTTACTAAATTCCGTTGCGGCAGTAGTAAAAATCGATGTTTAATCCACGGCTGGCACGATTCTCTGCCCAGGCTTGAAGTCAAGGGGGGAGCGGCCTCCTTGCTTCGAGTTACGGTGACCACACCCCTTTCACGGCCCCTTCGCTTTAATAGACAGCGCTTATGCCCGACAACCGGCTGGCTTCTCAGAACATCCAGCTGTCAGTCACAGCGAAGGGGGCGGGAAGGGGGCGTGATTACCGCGACTTGAAGCAAGAAGGCTGCTGCCCCCTTGTCTTCAAGCCTGGGCAGAGAATCGCGCCAGCCGTGGATTAAACATCGATTTTCTTACTACTGCCGCATCGGAATTTAGTAAGATATACTTGGTCAGAATCCAACTGCTGTAGTCTTGAAGGTGCTGCCGGCGGTTTAGGACCGCTGTTTGAGGTGACAGGTTCCCTTTAAAGTGTACAATTCTCGAATTCTATTTCCTTCTTATTCACAGGTTTATGAATATTGTTCTCTATCAGCTTCCAAAGCTTCATGGAGTTCTCAAGACCCAATGCCTTGAAATAATATCGTCCAGGTCTGAAGAAATACCAGATCTTTTTCTTGAGCTAAAAAATAGGGATTTCAAACAAATTATGAGCAACCGGTAAGGCAAGATCAAAGCTTTCTTTTTTCCTTGATTACTTAAATAGATTTTATGGCACGGAAAACCCCTTGAAATAATCAAGAGAAATATATATTCAGCATTTTGTGAAAAAAAAAAAAAACCCATACTTTACGAATTCCCCTCTTCTCCTGTTCTGAAGCTGCACGATTCCCCCACCGCCCCCTACTTCCTGATGCAGCATGTGACCACTGCAGGGAATAAAGCTTCTAGACGCTACGAGGAACAGCTGATGGTCAGGACGGAAACGCTCCATCAGTCGTTGCTCATTAAGTGGAGGCGAAGCGCTGCATTTACAGTATGAAGAAGAGCGATTGCTGCTGCTATTCCTGGGCAGTGCTGTTTAGACAGTATGATCTGCTGCCTGGGAACGATAATTGGCGGTGTCCACACCTCAAATAATTTCACCCTATAAATTAGCATTTCGCTCGTTCATAGGGTGATATGCGGCACCTTTACACAGTCTGATTATCTGGAACGAGTGTTCGTGGGAACGCTTGTTACAGATGATTATTCCCAACATCAGGCTGTATAAATCTGTCTTTACTGTCTTTATCAGTTCAGCACAGGTTACTACTGTCCAACCCCAAGGACCCTCCCTTCAATCAGTTTTATTTTGTTGTTTACCTAGGCATAATATTTAACAGTATCATAAACCATTTATCTTGATACAAACAGGTAGAAACCTAATACAGTTCATAAAAGGGGGATATTCATGACTATTGATGTGACAACTGCTCAGGGCAACAAGAGATGGAAAAAACAATGTGAGATTTATTGGTGACATTCCAGACTTATTCCGGTTACGATCGATATAACTTATGTTTTAGACTAATTTGTCATCAATAATTACCTAATATAATGTAAATTTCACATATTTATCGTTCAGTAGTTATAAAAGCAGTTTTCTTCCTCTGCTTCCCACTGTGTTTCCTCATAAATTACCACGGCATCGACCTGTAGTTCTGAGCCTTTGTTAGGTCGAGCATGCTCAGTGTGTTGGTATCGATTCTCTAGCTAAATGTCTCGTGAAACAACGGGTGTGTTAATGTGCTGCTTGCTGAGTGGGGGCGTCACTGGGATGTATATCAGACAGCCAATCAATAAACCTCAACACTCACAGCAGGAAAGCTAGGGATTGTGGGGTCTGTAGTTTTGTTAGGGAGGATCAGGCGCCATGATACTCTGTGTGTTGCAGGCTCATACAGGAGCTAGACAAATGGTCTGCAAGGTAAAATTTAAATATGGTTATATGTATAGGTATGGGTTCTGGTTGGGTC
This sequence comes from Bufotes viridis, assembly GCA_033119425.1. Classification (NCBI taxonomy): domain Eukaryota; kingdom Metazoa; phylum Chordata; class Amphibia; order Anura; family Bufonidae; genus Bufotes; species Bufotes viridis. Next base: position 96,388,143 of record CM065593.1, read on the forward strand.
ACAGTGTGCAGCCTTAATGCAGTTTTTCAAAAATTAAGCTACTTTACCGGAATATCCCTTTAAATAAATCATATGGCTTCAAACAAAGTATATCAAATGCGAAGTCGTGAGTTACCCATTGACCTATACAGAGGCAGTAAAAATGACCATTAAGCCATATAAATGTCTCATCTGGACTGGACCCAGGTGCTGAGAACCCCCTACAGATTGCTAAAATTAAAGTGCAGAAGCACGTGGCTTAGTACTGTGCCCCTTTGGCTGTGACTGACTCCTCCCAATTCTTCTTGGAGTGCTGGGCTGAGCAGTGTAAAGGCGTGTAGAAAGTCTATGGCTACATTCACACAATGGGAAAAACGGACGTGTGATGGAGGATTTCGTTTTAATGGCCATCACACTTTTGGTTCAAGAACAGTGGTAGTCTATGGGGTTATTCACTTGGTTGTTTTGTTGATGGGCATTGAAAAATGGACATAAAAAAATATGTTCTATATTGTCAATTTTCACGGACCAACAGCCCCCATACAGTTGGAGGGAACAGTTTTTAACGTCCGTTTCTCAGCTTTACCCCCTAGCTTGTGGGATTGTTCTCAGTTTATACCTCAGCTACAATATGTTGGCTTGGTATCACCAGGAATGACTCACAAATCTTGCAGATGTAACATAAGTCACCTTACTTACCTACAGTGTAGTACTTCATGGTCATATCTGTATACATGCACTGGCCTTTAGTCTAACAATGTAGACAGCAGATACTTAGCCTAAGGGCTCATTCAGACGACCATTTGAATGGTTTTGCAAAATTTTGGAACGGGTGCGGACCTATTAATTTCAATGGGAGCGTAATCCGTAGTTCCGTTCAGCAGCCCTGCAAAAAAAGATAGCGCATGTCCAGACAAGAATATGCATTTCTATAATAGTGGCAGCCATGTGCAATCCGCAAATTGTGGAACGCGCACAATTTGTTTTATCCGTGTTTTGCGGATCTGCAATTTGCAGACCACAAAACACTAAGGTCATCTGAATGAGCCCTTAGAATGTAAGGTGGTCCTGCTTTTTCCATCTAAGACTTCACAGGAAGCTGGTCTGGGTGAGTACTGCCCCCGTGGGTAGGATTATTGCTGCCTACCCAGAATCCATTGTACCTGTGATGTCAGCACAGGAAAAGACGGGGTCATGGCTATGGAACCACATGACAGAGTGAATTTACTCTGTCAACCATTTGTCTAATTTAAATATTAAAACAGGACTGAGGTAGCAGCAGCACCTTGGCCCATAAGCATATGGGGGGCCCAAAAAGTCCAACTGCCTTATCAGAATGCACCAGTATTATAAAAATGGTGCAGGGTGGAGCGGGCCCTTCTACATTATTGTATTGGGGCCCTGGAGCTTCAAGTTAGGCCACTGAATAGTGTCTTATAGAGCAGCAGTATTGAACGTGATTGGCAGACAGAACCTCATTCTTGCCTAATCTAACTTCAGGGCTGATGACTCCTGTCTTCCATACAGTACCTCTGGTATATAGTACTTTTATTTCCAAAATTGTATTTGCTAATGTTTTCATACTTCTCATTTCCTTTCAGAGATGATGAAAGACAGAGAGTGTGCCTTGATATAGTATATAAGTTGTTAGCCAAGCTGAAACCATCCGATCTTCGTGAACTATTGCCATCCGTAATTGCATTTAGTTGTCACAAATTTCCTGTTTGTCGGGAACGCATGTATGACATTCTCATGTGGATCTATGACAATTACAGGTAATAAGCCTTACTTTTATCTGCTCTTGATCATGTTTACAGTCGCATTGAAAAAAATGTTTTATATTTGTTTCACCATCTCTTATGTTTAACCCCTTGCTCAATGCCGGACATGCCTTGGTCAATTTGAAAGCCAAAAAAAAGTTTTACCGGGCCTCTCAGTTCTAAGAAAAAGAAGAAAAGACGCATTACAGATGTCTTCCCTGTTCCTCTTCACTCAGGATCTGGCGTGTGGCATGAGATGACCAGCTTTGAAACAAAAACCTTTGCGTTACAGCAAAGACACACTGAAGGAGCCAGAGAGATAGAAAACCAAGAGAGAGCATAGATTTGATAGAAGTTATTAATCCATAAGATTTCCAAAGGTTCCCTTTAAAGACTAAATTATTAGTTATTCCTTTATCAGGAATGCACGCACCTTTCTTGTCCGAGGGCCACATCGTCAGATTGAACCATTCTGAAGGGCCACAGTAAAAGTTAAAAGGGTGTTACCGTCTGAAACATTATTGGCATGGTTCTACCTCCAGGACTCCTTTTGCAGAATGGGGTCCTCTTCTCCACAGTTCACACAACATAAAGTGTGGGTCTTTCCGTAGCATTTTATGTGAATTGCAGAAACAGGCGAATGTTTTCTTACTGGTATAAACTACAATAAAGATAGCCGTATTCCTGAACGGCCACCCCTGCACTTCATCTGCCACGTATTGGAGTGTAACACATGGATCAGAAGACCCCCATTCTGCCCATATATGTGGGTTTCAGTGATGGCCTCACAGTGCACCATTAATACTTACCTGCCCCTGCTTCCACACTACCTGCTACTACTTCTTATTGACAGGAAAATGCATGTGAGCAGTGACCAGACATAAACGAGCATTTCTATGTCCAGTTGGTTGAGGGCCACGCAGAATGCCATCCAAGGCCACACGTGTCCACCAGGCTGTGTACCCCTGCTTTAAATGAATACTTGTGACAAGCAAGGCCAGAGATGCTTTAGAAAATACTTGTGCAATGCTCTGCCCTATCAGTCCCTGCCAGATTTTCTGTATCTAATCAAGTGTGTATTAAACCTTATGTTCCAGAGATCTAGAGAGCCAATCGGATAGTGATTCGCAGGAGGTCTTTAATATTGCCAAAGAGGCATTACTGGAAGGACTGGTAGATGAAAATGCCGAGCTTCAGTAAGTGTAAACTATTGCGTGCTCCTTTACTAAATCTTATTTTAGTCTTGAACACTGTATATAAATTAATTCAACATTTAACCTGTCAAACAAGGTTAAAGGGGTTGTCTGGGCTACAGACATTGATGACAGGTCTTCACTATCAAAGCAGTGGGGGTCTGACACCTTTCCCACTCACCGATCATCTGTTACCAGCAGCAACCGGCGCTGGAAACTAAACCGCGGACAGCCAGAAGAAGAAGGCTTTGTCCACTGTGTAGGGGCCGTACCTCCATACTGGAGCTCTGGTACCATTCACATGTACTCCAGCACAGCCACTGCACGGTATATGGAGCCTAATGCTCCGTCTACTGTATGTTTCCCATGCCAGTGGCTGCTACAAGATCGGGAAGAGTGCTGGGTGACGACCATGGGATGGATCATCAGTATCTGTAGCCTAAGCAAACCCTTTAAGGAACCTTACAAATGTTGACTGATTTCAGAGCTAAAATCTCCCAAGCGCAAATGCATTGTTGCCTATAATGTGTTTTCTAATGCAGCATCAGTACAAGGTAATGCAACTTGCTGGTAAACATTTAATAAAGAGTATATCCAGGCTCCGTAGGTAGCACTGTTACTTTGCAGAAATGAGGATATTGAGTTTGGATCCCACAAAGTATGGAGTTTGTGTATTCTCCACTTCTTAGCGTGGGAATTCTCCAGTTTTTTTCACACTCCAAGTTACTGATAATAATCACATGTTACTCTGTGTCTGTGTTTGAGATGAGGAATTTAGATTAGGGCTGAAACGATTACTCGAATTAATTAACTCGACACAAAAAATCCTCTGCAAATTTTTTGCATCGATGGTTCGTTTGTGCCATGTGACCATGGAGTGAGAGTGAAGAGCTTGCTATTACTCACGCTCCATGGTCACCCTCCTGCCCACACAGCGCTGCACTAGATCCTGATGTACCGACATCGTCAGGACACAGTGCACGCTAGCACGCACTATGGCCGGACGCTGTGTGACGTCAGGTCCCAGTGCAGCAAGTGAAGAAGAGGATGGAAGATCTCTGGAGTGTTGTCAGTGCCCCTACAGGAAAGGTAAGTATTTTAGTTCACTGGCATTGTGGCTGGGCACTGATGGCTAGTAGAGGGAGTGGGGGAACTGGTGGCACTGGGGGGAGCCGGTGGCATTGGAGGGGAAATGATGGCAATGGCACTGGCGGAAGTTGGTGGCACTGCTGGAGGAACTAATTGCACTAGGGGAGGAACTAATGGCACTGGAGGGGGAACTGATGGCAGCTGATAAAATATGAATGTGACTGCAAAGAAAAGAGTGACAAACTCCATCGTATAGAGAACTACAAAGGTGTTCTCTCCTAGAAGCATTATGCAGACCCCATATGGCATTGTGCAGAGCGCTTGTGGTTCCATAGTACAGAGGATATGTCTCTTTACAGGCTTTGTTCACCCAGCTCCGTTGAGTATAATGCCTGAGGCTCATGTAGACCAGAAACACAAATATTTCCGCCTTTAGGCAATTTCTGCAATTTTGCGGAATGGGTGTGGACCCATTCATTTCAGTGGGGCCGCAAAAGATGCGGGCAGCACACAGTGTGCTGTCCTCTTCCGTAGTTCTGGAGCACACACAGGCTGGTATCCGTGTTTTGTGGATCCACAAAACACTACAGTCATGTAAATGTAGCCTTACAGTGCATTTAAATAACAGACACATAGGGGCTTAGTTTTATTAGGTAAGTTGTGTACTAAAAGGGTTTGTCCAACTTCTAATAGTGTTTTAAATAAACCCACCCAGTATAACCGGTCGAGGGAAGCATACTTACCTGCCGCCCGATGCTGTCTCCATGGATTCACTGTTGTCTTCGATGTGCTTCGGTCCCCACATATACCATTTGTATACTTCCAGCAAGGATGGGGATCATGTACATTGCTACAGCCAATGATTGGTCGCCGTGGTGATGTGTCCCCCAAGCGGCACATTACTGGTTATGGGCCATTCGGAGAACATGTCCCTGTTGAGGCCAGTCATTGGCTGCAACAGTTCACGTGACTCTATACGTGCTAAAAAATTTTACATACAACATACAGTGACCGAATTGAAGAAAGTGTTGGATCCTCAGAGCTGGAACCGAGTGTCGAGAAGCAGGTAAGTATGCTTCCTTTAACAGGTTCTGCTGGGTGGGGGGTTATTTAAAACACTTTTGAAGTTAGTCAACCTCTTTCAAGGGGCGGCCCGTTTCTTTCCCTTTGTTTGGTTACACAGTTGTTGATCTACACTGCGATGTTTATATTGCAGTAATGTCGCGCAACATTTTTTATAATGACAGTTGTAATGTAATGGGGTTGTAATACGACATCGTGTCACATGTTGCAGTGCGACGCCATAGACTGCCATTATAAAAAATGTTGCGCAACAAATCTCGTTGTGTAGCGCTTGCCTAATACAGCAAAGGTCTGATTCAGCTTTTCTTGTTGTTACTGTGTGTTATTTGCCTAGTACCTTGTCTTTCAATTTTTCCATCAGGTAAAAAAAATCTGTTAATTATGATTTTTATTTTTTATTTTCTTGCTAGTTACAATAATATTGTTTCTTAATTAATATCTTTGCATTTCACTATAGACTTATTGTCAGAAATTTTTGGAGCAGCGAACCACGGTTGCCAACTGGCACAATGGATCGAATGGTCACTATACTGTGCTCTTTGTGTTCCACCAAAATTGAAAAGCACTTTCTAAGTCTGGCCACAAACCTGCTTCTTGAAATGACAAGTCGAAGCCCAGATTACATCAGGCAAATGTTTGAGCATCCACTTTCTGAGTGCATGTTTCAGGTGAAATATTCATTTTTCACTATTATGTGAAGCAGTTCCCTTTATTTCATGGGTACAGCTGGTATTTTTGTTTTACCATGGTTCTCTTGCTTTCATTTAGGATTATACTGTTGATTCCAATTGGCGCTACCGCAGCACTATCCTCACTCCCATGTTTGTGGAGACTCAAGCTTCTCAAAGCATTTACAGGTCTAGGACACAAAGTTTTCAGGAAGGGCAGGAGCCAGAGGGAGGCCGAGTAAGAGCAACACAGCAGCACTTTCAGTTCACACCTACACAGAATATTGGTACGTATGTGTCTTTCTTTTTTTTACTTTTGTCGTATGAAACACCTTGTATGCAGTAGTACTTTTTACCTAATGTTAGTTGATGACTGCTTTTTTCCCCCGCTTCGGATTGGCCTGCAGGTGGCAGGAGTTCATTTAACTGGCTAACTGGAAATACTTTGGATACCTTGGGCAGTTACTCTGCTGACTCTTCAGAGTCCCTCTCTACAGCATTGCTGTTTACAAGTAGAAGGAGTGAAAAAGCTCAGAGGGGATCATTTAAACCCTTGGGACCTAATTTTGGAAAACGCAGACTAGGCCTTCCAGGTGATGAAACTGACAGCAAAACTAAAGGTGAGAGTATTTAAAAGAATAAACTTGTCTGATGGTTCCTCGCTTCTAGATGAAATATAGTATCATATGGGATTTATTGTAATACATGTTGGCAGGGGTCAGAGTGAGACTTGCTATGGGCACAGGCTAATAGCTCCCCCTTCCATGAAGTCCATTTGGGTAAACCCTTTAAATATTTTTGCCTGCTTCTACCCAGTAACAATGCAGATGCTAAATTTAATGGCCACGGTGATCAGCATACTGATCTTGTCTCATCTCTTGATGTTTTTTCCATTTTCTGAAAGAATCACTAGGTTTTGTGTTTAGCACTTGTTTACGCATGATCCTAGAAGGATTTAGTCCAGTGTAAAAATAATTTATAAATCCATTTGTTATGCTTAAGATTTCTATACAAAGTATACTGATTACACTATACGAAAGGAAATGTCCAGTGTCTTGAGGATTATAAAATTGGGGCTTTATTCAGGCATAAATCTATTACCATACAAGTAGCCAAAAGACAGTTCCAACAACGTTTATGCATTTCGGACACACACCATGCCTTTATTCATAGCCGTTGATATGATTACAGACACAGTGTATCTGTTCGAAGCCCATAGCCATTGTTTGGACGGTCTTTGGCTACTTGTATAGTTATGAATTGATGTCTGATTAAAGGACCAATTTTAGGATCTTGGAGATGCTGGACACTTATTTTTGTATAGTGTGGTTTGTTCACACGTGGAGTCCAGGTGAGCTGGCCATGAACGATATTCCTATTCAGATTACACCTTTAATTTGAATATTGGATTCACAGTTTCTTATATGCTATGATTTTATATAAAGTTTAACTACTGTCCGTTTAATAAAAATTACTACATTATTAGAATTCCTCTTGTTTTCAATTTGTATATAGATCTAAGAAAGAATGATTTTAAGCTCTGTTACACTGGCATCATGGTTTTGTTCTTTTATGTACTTAACTAATAAATACTGTAGTCTAAAAAGAGCTACAGTATGTTAGGTAAGGTTTACAACTGTGTGTGCTTTTGTATTTAAAGTGAATCTTTCACCATAAACGTGCAGTGCAATGCGGGCAGCATGTTATAGAGCAGGAGGAGCTGGACAGATTGATATATATATGTTTTGGGAAAAAGATTCAGTATACCGTAATTGTATTTTATTAATTTAAATCTCTGCTCTTTCTGAGCTCTGTAGTCCAGTGGCCAATCTACTCAGTGATGGCAGTCTTCCCTGTGTAAACTCAAGCAATACAGAAGCTTCTGCCCACAACTATATATCAGTCTTCTAATCTCCTGCTTTATAGCACTCTATTATGTATTTACTAATGTGTCTGTGCTTATAATTTGTGAAAAAGTGTAATCTGGTGCAATATCACACAAGTTTTTTACACTTTTTCCCCCATTTTACATAGGGAGGAGGATACAAGGCAGATGAAGACTTAGGCGTCTGATGATACCTGTCTTGGCAGGATTGTCCAAAGAAAAGATGCTCTACCAATGTTATTCCTTGGGGGATACACATATTCAGGGCATATCAGGATGGCTTAGGCTGTGTTCACATCTCCGTTTCAGAGATCTGGTTGCCTGATTTGGAGCAAATGCCGGCTGTCAGGCGAATGAAAACCGTTGCATGCAACAGTTTTTATCGGTCTGAAACCTGGCATTTCTGCTAGGAATCGACCTGATCACTGCCGGACCTCATTGCAATCAATGGGGATCTGGCGGTGAATTAGAGGATCCGGTAGGCTGTTCTCTGCAGGAACAGCCTGCCGGATCTCCTAATAGAGATGTGAATGACAAAAGATAATTTATGTAAGTTCAGATTTTGATGTTACCAGATGTAGTTTATTTCATGCAGAAAGCATGATTAGGTGTGAAGATTTTTTTTTGTATTTTTTAGTATTCATAATTTTAAATAATTGTTTTATTGTGTGAACTTTTGAAGTACTGGTGTAAAAATGTCATTCTATTATGACTCAGGAATTGACGAAAGATCTGAAATTTTAAGATTGCGACGACGATTCTTAAAAGATCAGGAGAAGCTCAGTATCATCTATGCCAAAAAAGGAGTAGCGGAGCAGAAAAGGGAAAAGGTTTGTTTCCTTCTCCTTTCTTTATCCTGATGTCTAGGAATGGTTTTCATCGGGTACATGACTTGCTGATGAGGAAGTTTTTAGTCATCGTCACTAATAAATGCACTATAAATGCTTTTACTGCCGTATGGGATAAATATTGTTATATTTTATTAGTACAGGTGTTTTTGCACGCGGCAATGTCCATGTTGTGTATTTTTTAATAACTATTAGTTAAGTATTTTTATTTTGGGGAAACGGGGGTGATTTGAACTTTTATATTTTTAACAACTTTTTTTTTTATGTCACCCTGGGTGACTAGAACTGGCAATCATTACATTGCCCATTGTGTTCTGTGATGGCTAAATACCATTTACAATATATAAATACAGTACTGCCACCTCCTGGCCTCTATTAGTATATTTTAGTAATCGCTACCGAAGCCTGCTATACCATAAAAGGACCACCGTTTCAGGTGAGGGATGTGCAGCTCCCACTTCAGACCGATCAGATGCCATGGTCACATTTGCGTACGAACGATATTTAAGTACTCGCCGATACCAATTTTAACAATGAAATACATACACGTGTTTTGTGACCACTGACCAACCAAAAGGCCCAAAAACAGAACTATAACATTGTTTAAGTACAAGAGGCAGTGTATCATCAACTATTTATGTAATATAAGTGGAAGTTTTTTTTTAAGGAACAGAAGCATTTCTGCAGGTTCAGCTAGAAGTCTGTTTCTGCCTTCGGTCAGAACGTGAGACACTGAGCTGAATGGTCTCCCTTTCCACACTACTGCATGGGGCTGAAAGATACTTTTGTGCCATTACTGAGTTCTGCTCTGAGATGGCAGCACTAAATACCTGATAAGTCCCCCTGAAATTATTTTCTACAACTGTATCCGTACCTTTTATATTTTTATAATTTTCTTAGAGGATACTATAAGTTGTCACTTCTTTTGACTCCTTTGTTTTCTTTTGTATTCAGATACTGCCACTTTTATCTCTTTAGTCATGACATGCAAAAAATGTACAATTTAGTCATTGGCTTCCTGAAAAGTGTTATTTTCTCAACTGACAATGTCCAATGCCGACATATAACGAATGCATCCATTTATTTTTAAGGAAATAAAAGTTGAGCAAAAGATGAAGAAAGATGCTCAAGTCATTCTTTATAGAAGTTATCGACATGGAGATTTGCCTGATATCCAGATTGCACACAGTGCGCTTATTGCACCACTGCAGGCACTTGCACAGGTCTGTTGCATGCTGCTTTTTATATTAATTATTAAAGGGGTTGTCCAATCTTAGACAATGGGGGCATATCACTAGGACATGCCCCCATTGTCTGATAGTTGTGGGTCCCACCCCTGTGACCCGCACCTACAATGAGAACGGAGCAGGGAAATGAACGGAGGGCACACTGCACTGCGCATTACTATGGGGCTGCTGAAAATAGCTGAGCTTTGGCTTGGCTATTTCCATCTGCCCCATAGAAATGAATGGGAGCATGGGCTGCACATGCGCGGTGCGCTCCAATCCACTTCTATGGGAGCAGCGGGGTGCAGTGCTTGGTGGTGGACGGACCCCGGAAATCTGGGGTCCTCCAGCCACAGCGCTCCCCACTTTGTTCTAGTTTTAGGTGCGGATCCCAGCTATTAGCCTTTAGTAAGGGTACAGAGGAGAGGTAACCAGTTGGGAGTGTGTACCTGCACAGACTCACTCTATCCAATCAGTGCTGCCATTGTCAGGCTGTTCAGGGACACACCCCAACTGGTTACCACCCCTCTCTTACTGAACGTTAATAGCAATGAATTCATAACTTCTAGTATAAATGGTGATAAATGACAAGGCCAACTACACTCAAGGTACAAGTAGCAGCTTTAACGAGGGCCTGAGATGTCTGTTTCCGTATTTTGCATTCCCAGTTCAATTCTGGGGCATCTTTTCTTATGACTCTGTTATCCTATTCTTGTTTAATTCTTCTATACATTCTTGAATTAATTGCCAGCAGTCTGCAATAAAGGTCTCATTGGGTATTAACCTGCACAGTGCTGCAAATGTCAGATTGTGCAGGGGCTCATCCCCAACTGATAACACTCGGAGGAACCTTTATTGCTAAATTCTTGCAATTCATTCATATCCTTCTAATAGAGTTGAAAAGAAAAAAAGAATGGCTCCTCCTAGAATTGTATGAAAATATGTTCCAGAATTGTTACATTGGGAATGCAAGTAGTTACTAAAGCAGACATGTCAGGTCAGGAGAGATGACAGGTCCTCTTTAAAGGAGCATCTTGAATAGCTGAACATGGCTGAGTACCAAACATTTTTAAAAACTGCGTCAAGGCTGAAATCCAGAATATAGAAATTTTACTCCTCCTTGGAACCTCAGCCGGAGTTTGACATGGTTGACCAATAATCAAGTAATCCTTCTGAGCCTTTGAAAGATGCCAAAATCAGATGTCTCACTTATCAAAGGGAACCTGTCACATGGATTTGGGGTATAGAGCTGGGGACATGGGCTGCTAGTACGTCCCCAATATCCAGTCCCCATAGCTCTCTGTTCTTTTATTGTGTCAAAAAAACGATTTTAAAGATATGCAAATTAACCTTAGATGAGTCCTGCTTGAGAGAGGAGCCCAGCACCGCCCGCATCCTCCGAATCTTCTCCTTGCTCCCCGACGTCACGAAGCTGTAGCACCATAATCTCGCGATGCGTGAGCTAGTGCATGTGCAGTTCGTTCCCTGAGGCTGATGACAGCACAGGGAAGGAACACCATGCCAACACTTCGCGTGCGCTAGCTCGCAAATCACGAGATTACGGCGCTCTAGCTTCGTGGCGGCGGGGAGCAAGGAGGAGATTCGGAGGATGCTGGGCGGTGCTGGGCTCCTCTCTCAAGCAGGACTCCTCTAAGGTTAATTTGCATATCTTTAAAATTAGTTTTTTGACACAATAAAAGAACAGAGAGCTATGGGGACTGGATATTTCGGATGTGCTAGTGGCGATCTAGCAGCCCATGTCCTCTCATCTCTATACCCAAAATCTGGGTGACAGGTTCCCTTTGAGCTGTCCTTCACCAAGTGATGTCTATAAAATCTGAATACTCATTTAACTTTTTGTAGTTGCTCTCTATTGGGCTGAGAGGTCACCAGTATCTATAACAGATTTGTTGAACTACAACATTGTCTAGCCCAGGGGTGCCGCTCCCAAGGCCGCCATAAAACCTTTTTTTTTTTTTTTCTATTTCAGAAAGACTCAACTCTGGCAAAACAGCTATTCAGTGCATTATTTTCTGGGATTCTGGAAAGAATCGGCAGCTCCACCGAAAAGAACAGTATTGCTGCTAAACTTGTTGATAAGTTCAATCAGTACTTGAACAGCACTATGTACTATTTCCCACCATTTATTGGCTGTATACAGGTACTTGCATCAACATGTTAACCTGATTTGTGTGATATATTTATACACAGAACACACAGCAGTATATATAGAGGGAGAGATCATTCACAGAGGCAGCATGAGTGTCTGTGTCACCACAAGGAAAGAGATAGAAAGACATAGGCTGTACCAGTTTCTCTAGACGGAGAAATCAGTACAAGGAATAAAGCTATGCTAGTTCATGAGAACTAGTGAAGGTAACATCATTCTGGATTCACAGAACACGTGAATGTGAGTGTGTACCACAGGGAGGATGACATCAGCCAAGGTTGTAAACTTTGGTTTAAAAATGAGTAAAGAACTGGAGATTGCAGCCTGAAACTTAATGCAGGACGGGGAACTAAACCCTAAAAAAACATAAATCATACAAATACATTTAATCCATAATGTACGCACAGTTATGGCTGCAATGTGCTCTCCAAACTGCTGTCATAAACAGTTTAGAAGAGATCTTGCAAATTACTTTCTTTCCCCTAGTCTTTCCCTCATCTTCAGCTACAGAACGGCTGTGAACGAGCCTGACTTAATACACAAACATTGAACAGGAAGGTCAGGAGCGGGGCAACTCTTTATCTCTAATAGCACCTGACAACAGTCCATTTCCTAGTATCTTCGGCAGATGCCAATGTATGACATCTGTCTGGAGCAGCTGTTTAAATACAGGGAATCTTGCACCAGTTTTATGGTATCCTAGCGCTGGTGCATAATGATGAGTCACAAATATTTATGAGCTCCTTGGCTTTCCCTGCCCACCTGTTGCTTGCTCTGTTGGAAAAATTTTGAATCAGAGGCAGGAGGGCGGGGATAGCATGGGATAGCATGAATATGGGATGTCTCATTGGCATGTGCTGGAGATGTTAGGATTTAAAAGTGAGGGAAACAGAAAACTGGTGACACCTTCCGTCTGACATAAGTCGTAACAAAATGTCATAGGACAAAAATGTGATGTGAACACAGCCTTACATGCTTAAGTAATAACGACTATCATTAGAGAGGAAGATCTGATTTCTGACAGATGGCGAAGGTTTCCATCGGAACAGGCATTTTTTTTTCCCTCTTTGTCTGGGTTATAGTTATATATATTTGAGTGGGGAGGGGGATTTATATTGCTAGATTTTGTAGATTGTAGTCTTATTACAGCTCCAAATGGTGGTAACCCAGTTTTTCCAGGATCCTAAAAGGCACATCAGCCTTGCTGTGGCACTATTTAGGGATTGGGAGTGGGATTTATCTTGGTAGTATTCTGCAGTCTATTACCTCTTCACATGGTTGTAACCAAATCTATTTGTACTATCACTAACTAGAAGATTCCTTCTAACAAAACAGCCACACTTGGTGTGTAGACAAGTTATGCACACGAATCCAAGCCCCTTCCTCCAAAACTTCCTGGTTTACGTTCACTAGCATGAGAGGAGGGGGAAGTAGACATGGCTTCAGCCTGAGAGAACATTGTACAGCTTTTCTAGTTTATTTTTCATTTTCTACATTTGTGATATTTAACAAAACAAGAGCAAATTACAAAGACACCGAAGGAAATTATACTTTTTTTTGGTGTTTGGATTCTATGGATAGAATATATGTATATATTCATTTAGGATATTTTTTTATTTAGGATATGTGTTACCACCATGTTGAGCTTCTTCATCTGAACCCAGCAAGTGTAAGCACGAGTAGCATAGAAAGTTTGCAGCAGTCAATAGGTATTCTACTACTTGAGAAAGCATTACAGTACACTTCACCACCTGAGGAGCCTCCAGCAAAGAAGATGCGTGGAAGAGCAAACCCTCCTCTGGATGTTCAGACATGGATAAAGCTTGCTCAGTGAGTGAAACTCAGTTTTCTTATAGTAATAAACATAGATATGAGCAATAAACTGACTGATCTGTTTCTTTAAAGGCTGTATCGCTCTATTGGTGACTATGATGTCCTTCGAGGAATTTTTAGTAATAAGATTGGAACAAAAAGTATTACACAACTTGCTTTAAATGCAGAAGCAAGGTCTGAGTATGGAGAAGCTGCTAAACTATATGACAAGGTATGTACGTTATAGAAAGTATATTAGGAAAAAGGCAAATTATGTTTACCATTATAGATTGTGTCAGATAATCGTTTATTGCCATTTAGGCATTGATATACAGCATATGCGAATTTTTATAATTTTTTAAACCATGAATACAGTTCATGTTTGTGAAGAATTATGATTTGTTATTCCGTTTCTTTGTGTCTTTGTTCTTTAATATCTCTCACTACTTAGACCTAATTCAGGCAACCGTTCCCTTTTCTGTCTGTATGGTGTCCGTATGTGTCTATTTTTCCCCGGACCCATTCATTTGATTGAATGAGTCCCAGATGGAAACGGACAAGAATAGTGCATGCTGCACGTTTATCAGCTCGGACAGTGTCTATTGTAGCCTTTACTTTAGTTGGTCTATGTGGTCCAGATAGGCCACAGATGGAAATTACAGGCATCAGAATTAGGCCTTAACATGGCCATACTCATTAGGTACAAGATGGTTGAACAGCAGTTTAATAAGCAAACGTCTGGTGAACGTTCCTTTCACAGACACGGCCATACACATTTTAGTCCATATTAGCTGTTTTAGTTGTTCAAATTGCCCATACACATTCAGTGAGATCGGGGTGATGGACGAAAGATCTTTCTAGGAATGTTCTTTAAAGAAAGATCTTTCGTTCAACTATCGGACAAAAATATTAAACACAGACAACTTCTTTTTCAATGTTAATGCTCTGTCATCAGTAGGCTAAAACAATCGTTCATTGTTAAATTTCAATCGACGAACATTAATTTTGTTTGAAATCGTTCATTTTGATAAACTTTAAAATAATGTATATGGCTACCTTTAGGCTGGTCAAACAGATAAGAAAACCATACTGTGAACGTTGGTAAGGACAACTACTTCACATAAGCGGGCAAGCTTGCCCAAGTGTGTGTTTATTTCAGTAGAGCAAGGGTGCTTAGTCACTGGCAGACACAAAGGATTGAGCATGTTAAATTCTACATAACTTATACTTCCCCAGAAATTGGAGGACAGGTGACTGCCCATACTGTAGTTCTTGATTGGTGTTTAGTTGCCTATAAGAGTCACATGAATGTTACTTTCACACTGCTGTTGGTTTAGTTGTTTCTAATTATTCTGTTCATATTTTGAAATTGAGCTTCAGTGAGGGGAGACGGGGCAGAAATCTTTGATTGCCGATGGTTACCATGGTAATCGGACACCTTACGCAGGCATCCAAGCTTGCCATGGTATCTAGGCCTGACAGGAGTCCGATGAGGCTTAGTGTAAATGAAGACCGCATCTTTTGCGGCCCCGCTGAAATAAATAGGTCCGCACCTGTTCGGCAAAATTGTGAAACGGTTGCATACCCTTTCATACAGTCCTGTGAATGAGCCCTAATAGTCCCAAACAGAATACACACAAACTGTATATGAAAAATATTTTATTAGAAATCAATACACATAACATACTGGTGAAAAACCAAGTCAAGATGGAATAGCCCCACATTACTGCTGCAAAATAGGAAGTATGCCAATTGGACTATGGACTAGGGTTGGGCGATATCAAAAATATTGCCACGATAACGATATTAAGAAATTTATCGCGATAACGATATATATCACGATAAATGCCCATTTAGAAGAAAAAAACACTTGGAGACATTATACTGTATGGGGGCAGCCACAGGGAGACGTTATACTGTAAGGGGCACGGGGGGCAGCCGCAAGGAGACGTTATACTGTATGATGCACTGTTATGGGGGGGCACTGTGGCTGACGCACTGTTATGGGGGGGCACTGTGGCTGACGCACTGTTATGGGGGGGCACTGTGGCTGACGCACTGTTATGGGGGGCACTGTGGCTGACGCACTGTTATGGGGGGCACTGTGGCTGACGCACTGTTATGGGGGGGCACTGTGGCTGACGCACTGTTATGGGGGCACTGTGGCTGACACATATATAGTATCCTATGCTATATATGTGTCATCCACAGATCCCCCATAACAATGTCAGCCACAGACCCCCAACACTGTAATCTCTTTAGAAGTAGCCCGACCTTATTAACTATTGTTGCGCAGGCTCCCGGGCAGCTCTCTGTTCCTCCATGTGCCGTCTGCTCCTTCATTCATAAAGTAGGCAGAGCATGGAGGAACAGAGATTAACTACATAAATACTGGATAAGAGCTGCGGGGCCGGTGCAGTGTTAGTCTGCAGTAATACACCGGCCCGCAGCTCTGATCCAGTATTTATGTAGTTAATCTCTTTAGAGTAGCCGGACCTTAATAACTATTGTGGCGCAGGCTCCCGGGCAGCTCTCTGTTCCTCCATGCTCCGCCCACTTTATGAATGAAGGGGCAGACGGCGCATGGAGGAGCAGAGAGCTGCCCGGGGAGCCTGCGCCACAATAGTTATTAAGGTTGGGCTACTTACTACCTGCTCGGCGCCCGGCACTACATGTCCCGGGCGCCAGGAATTCGGCCCTGACATGGATGTTTTAGGAGCGGTCGGCACACGTGCGACCGCTCCTATGACGTCATTAAATACCGCGGTTATTAGGAAACAGTGATATCGCCATATCGCAGTTTCTTAATACCGCGGTATATCACAGCCACCGGTATATTGCCCAACCCCTACTATGGACCATATATATTTAATGCTTAGTTTGGTATAATATCAGTAAAGGGACAAAAAATGAAAGGTAATGCAGTATTGTATAAACCGTGTGTGTGTGTATGTATACATATATATAGTGACACAATTGATTCCTGCTGCACAAAAAAGCTACTAGATATAATGCTGGTACTGCTGTGCTTGACTAATTGACTAATTATATACACGTCCATTGACTAATTATATACATAGTGAGCAGTACCATTGATCACTATTGTAGAGTCCATCCCAGCATATTGGACCTCAAAGCAGCTAAATAATGCAAGATGTCACAAACCAGCAAGGTCTGAACAAGACCCATATACACATGATTGTATAAAATTGTCCAAGGGACACAGCCGCAACCCATCAAGTGTATAACCAATAGTAAATAGCGAACATATGTGCAGCAGAAATCAAAACCTAATCAAACAAACCTAAGCCATAAAAATCCAAATCTACCCATAGTGGAGAAGGTCCAGTCCAATTGGTACAGAAAAAAGAACACTTGATGCGCGTTTCGCCACTGAGCTGGCTTCGACGCCCTCTTTGCTTATTTTATATTTGTATTATTTATTCAGTTTCTAGGAGTCTCTAGCAGCATCTGAACTCTATTTGATTTCCTAACATTGTTGTGGTTCTCAATTTTTTTTATATACACAGTTTGTACAATATTGCATTGCTTTTCATATTAATGGCCCTTTACTGATATTATACAAATATAAGCATTAAAGGGAACCTGTCACCATGTTTTCACATATAAAACTGAATGTACCTTTAAGTTTGTCTACCTTGATAGTTACCAGTGATCCGTCCATAACCTTCTCAGGACTAACATGTCCTATTATATCCCCCTCTAAAGCTTTCCCGCCTTTATGCTAATTTGCATAAATAATACCTTCCCCTCACACCATCAGAGCCTAGTTCCCTCCCCCTAGACTTTTATTGACAGCCAATCTGCTAGATTTTATCTGTAGGGGCGTTTCTTAGGCGGAGCTGAGGAGCTTGACTCAGAGAAAATATGACTCTTCTCTGGTCACACAAGTAAGATATGACTCTTTTAGGTTAATTTGCATTAAAGGCGGGAAGTACAAAATGCCTTATACTTATTTTATTTGGCTGCAGATGAAATTAAAAGTGTAATTTATATGTTTAGGGCAACACAATAAACATTTAGAAATGCTCAGTGAGGGTAGCATAGTAGAGGTGACAGGTTCCCTTTAAATACTGTATATATGGTCCATAGTCCAGTTGGCATACTTCCTATTTTGCAGCAGTAATGTGGGGCTATTCCATCTTGACCCAGTTCTTCACCAGTATGTTATGTGTATTGATTTGTAATAAAATATTTTTTGTGTATAGTTTGTGTGTATTCTGCTGAATGGATTTTTTGCGACTGTCGCAGTCGCAGCATGTTGCATGTCGCAATGCGACACCATAGACTCCCATTATAAAAATTGTTGCGCAACAATAGTGCGACTTTTTGTCGCGCGACAAATGTCGTCGTGTGAACCTAGCCTTAGCATTAGCATTCAGTGTCGGTTTATATAACAAAAATGAACAGTTTTGGCTGTGCTCATCTGCTAGGACAGCAATCCGGAAAGCACTGACTGCAGTTGGAAACAAACACTCCGTAACAATATACTGAAAAAAATATAGTATAGTCCAGCTTCTCCAAAAGTTAAGTTCTTTATTAAAATATAATGCGTGCAGATAAAATCCATAACGCAAAACAGTGTCTACGTGTTTCGGACCTGTCTGGTTGGTCCTTATTCATGGCAAATCATAAGTGTAAAAGACCCATGATTTTTCAGAATTTAAAAAAAAAATATTTTGTATGCAAGCTTTAAAATCATAAAAAAAAATATTTACAAATATATACGATAATTGAAAATCTAAAAGTTTAAATCACTACCCTTTCTGTAGAATAAAAAAAATAAATAACAAAAAATATTAACATCATGGTCATCACAGTGTCTGAAAACGCCCATACTATTAAAATATAAAAATATTTTTCCAATGCGGCGAATGGCGTAACTGAAAAAAGTGTCAAAATGGCCAATTTGCCATTTTTTCATCACTTCTCCTACCCAAAAAATGTAAAAAAAAAAAGTCACACACTCAAAAATGGTATCAATGAAA
The DNA here is from genome assembly GCA_033119425.1 of Bufotes viridis. Lineage (NCBI taxonomy): Eukaryota > Metazoa > Chordata > Amphibia > Anura > Bufonidae > Bufotes > Bufotes viridis. Next base: position 96,406,865 of record CM065593.1, read on the forward strand.
ACTACAGATTCTCCCGCAAAAAATGAGCCCCCACACAGCTCAGTAGATATAAAAAGTTATGGAGGTCAGAATATGGTGATGTAAAAAAAAATATTTTTCCCTCAAAGTTTACATTTATTTTTACATTATTTAGACATAAAAAAAACTATACATATGTGGTATCACCGTAATCGTACTGACCCAGAGAATGAAGGGCACAGGTCAGTTTTGCCACAAAAGGAACGCCGTGGGAACAAAATCCGTAAAACAGTTGAGGAATTCATTTTTTTTTCCAATTCCACCCCATTTGGAAAAAAAATTCACGTCCCACTACATTGTATGCCATATTAAATGGTGGCATTAGAAAGTACAAATTGTCCCGCAAAAAGAAAGCCCTCAACAGAACAAAAAAATAAAAAAGTTATGGCTCATGGAAGATGGAAAAGAAAAATGAAAACGAAAAAACGTCTGGTATCCTAAGGGTTAAAAAGGGCATGTATAGTTGTATAACTTTTTATGCTTTTTAAATTGGAAAAATCTATTCTCTGGAAGCAAAAAGAAAGTAACACCATTAAAAGCTTTTGATATCACTGATTTCTCTGTGATCTATTTGTAAAACATTTTTGGGCATGGATGTGTTGTGGTAGCAGGCTGCGCTGTATTTGTTAAGTTTACTGATTCCAAACCATGTAAAAGGTGTTTACAACTGTGTGTCTTTCTGGTGATAGGCTTTGCAAGAGACGTTTTCAGATGGAGAACCTTCTGATGCTGAGAAGGATTTTTGGGAGATTGCTTCTATGGATTGTTACAATCATCTAACTGAATGGGAACCACTGGAATACTGCTCGACAGTGAACATTGACAGTCAAAAGCCACCAGACCTCAAGAAAATGTGGAGCGACCCTTTTTATGAGGTAACCTGGTATATTAATCATATTTTGTATGCCTTGTGACTTGAGTATCAAACTTAAAGTGGCTATCCTTGACTAAAAAACGTCCCCCATATACCCGGCTCCTGCTCCCTGCGCCTCTCCTGGTCCCCGCACCACCGCTGCTGCTTCTCCCCATGCGTGGATGAAAACATCCAGTGTTGGGGGTGAGCAGCCAATGGCAGGCGGGAACGGAGATGAGCCTCCCTAGCATCGCGGATGACGGGTAACACTGGGGAGCCAGGTTAGTAGATTCAGTGAGAGGGGCCCGGGCATATGGAAGACATTTTTTTAGTCTCGGATAACCCCTTTAAAAGAATCTAAATATATCTGTTTGACAAAATCTTTTTCAAAACAGGAAACCTATCTTCCTTACATGATTCGCAGTAAAGTGAAACTTCTCCTGAATGGAAAGGCTGACCAGTCTTTATTAACATTCATTGATGATGCGATGAAGATAGAGCAGAGGAAAGTGTCAATAGAAAACTTCTACAGTCAGGAATTGAGTCTTCTGTACATTTTACAAGATGATTTTGACCGAGCAAGATATTACATAAAAAATGGAATAGATATGTTCATCCAGGTATTATTCATGAATATTTCATCATTGTATATACATATTTTTCAAAATGTCTTCACATTTTAATTCTCACTTTTGAAAACACTTAAGATAATTCTGTATTACCAAAAGCCGCATGAAATTAATGAATTAAATAGAAAGCTTACGTTTATGCCTCAACTTTTTAAAGTGTCCCTGTACTATCCAAAAAAAATTCCATATGTCAGAGCGGAATATCAAAGGCTCTGGTTGGCTAGGTTGATTGGTGGAGGTCTGATTGCTGAGACCCCCACCGTTCGCTAGAACAAGGAGAAAGCTTTCTCATTCTCACTATAGAAAGTCTATAAGTCCATGCAGCGAGGTGAGAGTGATCTGTACGAGCTCTTCTCTCCACCATTCTAGTGATCGGTGGAGGTCCCAGAACTCAGACTCCCCACCAGTCAAAACCATTGATACTGTATTTCACTATTGCATATCAATAGTTTTAAGAAAGTACAGGGACACTTTAAAGGCACATTGAACTTGCAACACAGCCATCACTTTGTAATTTTTTCCCTTTGTATGGATTTCGGCCCCTTTTTGTGTCTGTAATAAATTTTGTTAAAATCCGCAGTCTGTTAAAATTCGTGTCTATTCAGTCAAACAAGCATTTTAAGATCAGGCAATGATGTCTGATGAGAAGGTCTGGGTCAGTCAGCATTCAATTTCATCCCAAAATTGTTAGATAGGGTTGTGTTTAGGGCTCCGTGTAGGGCAGGCCACACAAGTCTCTCTTCACCCCCACGCACATCAGACCATTGTCTTTATGGACCTTTATGGCCTTCCCTAAACTGTAGCCTGAAAGTTTTGTAGACAATTGTATGCTTCCATGTCCTTACATGCTGTTAGCATTCTTCAGAAGTAAATCACAACTGCTTCATACCATTATCTGCAAACATTTACAGTAGGTAGCATTCTTCAGGCATCTGCCAAACTTAGATTCATCCTTCACACTTCTAGATGTTTCCACCACTTTGGAGTCCAGTGATTGCATACTTTGAATTTTTGTCGCTGTGCGTTGTGATCCTAGATTTGTGTGTAAAACAATTTTTCTCGCCCATATTCATTGGGGGACACAGGAACCGTGGGTATAGCTGTGTCCTCTAGGAGGCGTTGACACTAGGCAGAAACTGTTAGCCCCTCCCACGGCGGCTATACCCCCTCCAGCCTGGAGAGAGAGCTTTAGTTTTTGCTTGGTGTCAAGGAGGCAAGACCTCCCTGCCTCCGCAGGGTGCTTACTGATGATTTTTTTCTTTCATTTTTTATTTTTTATTTATTTTTCCTTTTTTTCAGGTGGGAAACAGGGACGCCTAGCCTCCCTGTTCTCCCGGGGGAGCATGCCAGTGTTGGTCTTCCACACTGCCTTCTCCCCCACATGAAGACAAGGTGGACCAGAGCAGCCTCGCTCCCCTGCATCCCGCCAGCCGAAGGGTCACCTGTTCCAAGTCCATTTTCCAGCGTCCTGCCACTACGGTGCCAGTAGCTGAAGAGGTGACCCTGCTTGAGCAGAGGGAGGGTGAAGATAAGTATTTAATGGCTGCTCCAGCCCACTGTAACCCCATTCCCCGGTGCAGGATGATCCTCCCAATGCTGACCAACCGGGGGTGTCCTTTTTCTGCCCTAAACAGGCGTCTAAGGTGTTTCCTCACCACAAGGATTTCTCCGCAGTGGTTTCTAAAGCCTGGGCTCACCCAGACATGCGTTTTACCACGCATAAGAAACTAGATGTATTGTATCCGTTTCCAGCGGACTGCGTGGCCTCGTGGGCATCTCCTCCCAAGGTGGACCCACGCGTGGCTCGCCTAGCAAAAAATACCGCTATTCCGGTAGCCGATGGCTCTTCCCTCCAGACCCCTGAAGATCGTCGCCAGGTCGGCACTTAGACACGTTTTCACCTCCGCGTTCGTGATGAAGGCGATCTCTGAGTGGGGCAGTCAGATGGACCGGGACCTGGCTTCAGATGTTTCTGTTCAGGATCTCCTATCCTTGGCCTAGCTTATCACCCAGGCGGTAAAATTCCTGTGCGAGGCGTCCTTGGACGCTGGCGCCCTCATTGCGCTCTTTTCTGCGCTTGCCATCACTATCCGCCGCGAACTCTGGCTGAAGGTGTGGGCAGCTGACGCGACGTCTAAGCGCTCCCTGACTGGTCTTCCCTTCGCGGGGACCTGTCTCTTTGGGACCGATAATTTCGGAAGCAACGGGTGGTAAGAGCACCCATCTCCAGCAACCCAGGGCGAAGCGTGCCTTGTACGCCAGGGCGGGTTCCTCCTGAGGTAGGTCCTTTCGCCGGTTTGCCAGGTCTCGCCCGGCAGCGAGCTCTTCCGCAGGCCCTTCCCAGGATCAGCATAAGAAGCCATCCTTTCGGGCACAGCCATCCTGGCGCCCCAAGACTCGGGCCACTCGTCCTTCCACGGCTAAACAGCCCTCAACCTGAGTGGTGCGGGCCCACATCTCCAACGCCTGGGCACTCGAGATTGTCTCAGACGTTAAATGGTGCGACACCGCACATCCTTTCTCTACTTCCTTTTCACAAGCTGTATGCAGTGCTTCTAGTGAAGCCGTCTGAGTAGCCCAGGCTCCTTTAATCCGTAGATCTTGTGAAACGTCAGGTAGTATACAACATAGTGAAGTACTTTCACAGCTCTCGGGCTGGAAGAGAGATCTATTGTTTTAAGCCTGTTTTAACAGTTGTTTGTAAGTACAATAAATATTATTACGTATTTTAAAAGTGACAGTGCTACACCAGGAGATATTCTTTGTATTGTCTCGTCTGGGTACAAGATCGAGTTCTCGTCCCTCCCCTCCCAGACAGTTTTTTCCAATCTCGTCCTCCACAGAATCCCGAGCGGGTTTATTCTCCGCTTGCCATCCCGAGCGGGTGGCTGCCTTCTCCCAGGCCATTTATTCGGTCCCTCCTGGACCAGGGAGTCGTCTCTCCCGTCCCCCCAGCAGAAAGGTTCAAGGGGTTCTAGTCGAATCTCTTTGTGGTCGCCAAGAAGGAGGGCACGGTGCGCTCGTTCTTGGACCTCAAGCTGCTGAAAAAGGTTCCTCCACCTCCAGCGATTTCGGATGGAATTCCTTTGTTCCGTAATTGCTTCTCTGGAGCAGGGGGAATTCCTTTCATCTGTAGATATCCAAGACGCGTATCTCCACGTCCCTAACGTGCTGAGCCATTAGCGCTTCCTGATGTTCGCAGTGGGAGACGGTCATTATCAGTTCGTTTCCCTTCAGACTGGTGACTGCGCCTCGGGTCTTCACGAAAGTGTTGGCCCCCCTTCTGGCCCTTCTCTGTTCCAGAGGCGTCTTCCATCTGCCTTACTTGGAACTACATCCTCATTAAGGCCCCCTGCCTTGCTCAGGCGTCAAACAGCGTGGTGATCACGCTGGAAGCCCTTGCGCGATTCGGGTGGCTGGGCAATTTTCAGAAATAGTTTCCGACCCCATCCAGACAGCTGGTGTTTCTAGGCATGCTGCTGGACACGGAAGCGGCGCAGGTCCGCCTTCCCCCGGACAAACGACTGGCCTTAAACTAGGGGTGGGCGATATGGCCTAAAATTTATATTGCGATATAATATGAAGCATGTGCGATATGCGATATATATCGCGATATAAATTTTCTATATTGGAGGGGGGGTTGTTAAACTTTTTTTTTTTTTTTTTCCTTCAACTTTTTATTTAATAACTATTTAGCCTCCTTTAGGGGCTAGAACTCTTGTTCTATTCACCCTGATAGATCTCTGTCAGGGTAAATAGGACTTCACACTGTCCCTGCTGCCCTGTGCTCTGTGCACACAGCAGCAGGGAGCTGACCATAGCAGCCAGTACATCAGTAGTGTCCTGGCTGCCATGGTAACCGATCGGAGCCCCAGCATTACACTGCTGGGGCTCCGATCTAACTGCCACTGCCACCAATGATGGGGGGGGCACTGTGCCACCAATGAGTGAATAGAAACGTAGCCTGCATGTGCCGGCCATATACCATACTGGGCCTCTGTGACTGCACTCTGCGATTCACCGTAATTAACCCCTCAGGTTCTGAGGGGTTAATTGCGACGGATCGCAACAGGCAGTCATAGAAGCTGGTATGGGATATGGCCGGCACATCTGGCAAATAGGACCTTTAATTAGGGGCACTTACTGTATGTATGTGCGGGGCTCCGTTCACCCGCTCTGGCCCCCGTCACATGGTGGGAACACCAGGGAGGAGACATCAGCTTCTCTCCCTGGGCGTTCCTTCTCCCTGCCTGTGACGTTCTGCCACAGGCCACAGTCCCTCTCCTCCTCCGCTCTCATTGGTAGCAGTGGCTACAGTCCCTCCCCTCCTCTCTCATTGGCGGCTCTCAGTGGGGAGGGAGGGACTCCCTCCTTCTCCACTGTGCCATCTCAGGAGAACATGGTATGCGCCGAGAGCGGCGCATACCATGTTCTACCGCGATATGGCGATATAGACAAAATCGATATCGTGGCACAAATTCATATCGCATATCGTCTATATCGCCATATCGTCCCACCCCTACCTTAAACCATTCAGTGCGATTTCTTCTCCAATGCCGGCGCCCGTCCTTTCGCCTGTGCATGAGAGTGTTGGGTAAGATGTTCTCCTGTTTCGAGGCGATTCCCTTCGACCAGTTCCACTCTCGCACCTTTCAGAGGGCGATCCTGTCCTCCTGGAACAAATCGTCCGAGAGTCTGGACCGCCCTTCTGCCTCTCTCCTCAGCTGAGGGCGTCCCTCTGTTGGTGGCTGTCAGTTGCGCTTCAGGGGAAGTCCTTCCTTCCGGTGTCCTGGACGGTTGTTACTACCGACGCCAGCCTGCAGGGGAGTCTTAAACAACAGGGTTGGCCTTGGTTTGGGCCTTAGTTCCTTGAAGGGTCAGGTGTCAGCGCGGTCTATTCTTCTCCAGCGCCCCCTGGGGCCCATAAAAACCTTCCTTCAGGGGTTGGCTTATTCAGTCCCTCTGTACTGTCCCCTGCTGCTACCTTTGAATACGGTCCTCTCGGATCTCCAGGCCTCTCCCTTTGAGCCCCTGCGGGAGATCTCTCTGCGCCTCCTGTCCTGGAAATTGTTTTTTCTTGTGGCCATCACGTCCATCAGACGAGTGTCCAAGCTGGCGGCGCTCTCTTGCAGGGAACCCTACCTGGTTCTTCACGAGGATAAGGCTGTCCTCCGTCCTGTTCCTTCCTTCCTCCCAAAGGTGGTTTCTGCCTTCCACATCAATGAGGACATCGTCCTCCCCTCATTGTGTCCCTCCCCTTCTCACCCTAGGGAATGGGAATTGCACCATCTGGATGTTGTCCGGGCTCTGAAGATTTATTTGGCGGTCACCAGTTCCTTCCGGTGCACGGACTCCCTTTTTGTTGTCCCGGAGGGTCCTGGCAAGGGATTGGCGGCCTCCAAGGTGGCAATTGCGCGTTGGATTCAGTCCGCAATTGCTGAGGCTTACTGCGCCCGGGGCAGGGTTCCGCCCTTGGGTGTCACGGCCTATTCCACCAGAGAGGTGGGTGCCTCTTGGGCTCGGAGGAATCATGCCTCGGCAGCACAGCTGTGCAAGGCGGCCATGTGGTCCTCCTTGCACACATTCACAAAATTCTACCAGGTGCATACTGGTGCGTCTGCGGACGCTGCCCTGGGTCGCATGGTCTTACAGGCGGCAGTTTCTTAGTTGCCTGCCAGGACGCTTGCTTCCATGGGTCTGTGGTTTTCCCTCCCTGTGGACTGCTTTTGGACATCCCACGGTTCCAGTGTCCCCCACTGAATATGGGCGATAAAACGAGATTTTTGTAAAACTTACCAGTAAAATCTTTCTCTCTCTTCATTGGGGGACACAGCACCCACCCAGTTTGTTGTTTGACGGCAGTTGCGACGGGTCCTAGTTGGGGCTCTGTTGTGGGCCCTTGGCTTGTTGGAGTTCCACGTTCTTTTGTTGGTTGACTTGCTTCTCCTTCTGCTGGTACACAAAACTGAAGCTGTCTCTCCAGGCTGGAGGGGGCATAGCTGCCGTGTCAGGGGCTAACAGTTTCTGCTTAGTGTCAACGCCTCCTAGAGGACACCGCTATACCCACGGTTCCTGTGTCCCCTAATGAAAAGCGAGAAAGAGATTTTACTGGTAAGTTTTACAAAAATCTCGTTTTCATGAAGATACTGACGCACAGTTTTTCTGCTTATGTCATTTCCAGAGGAAGAATCTCTAGATAAACAGAGAATGGACGATTTTTAGCTACCCTTTCTCTATTTTATGACTCTACTCCTTGAGTTCTTGCTGTTTAATGCTTCCTCTTTACAATAGCATTTACAGTTGTGCAAGGCAGATCTAGTACAGTACATCAGTGCACATCAGTACTACCAGCTATTGTCTATGGAGATTGCATGTCTTTGTGCTTGATTCTATGTATCTGTTTGCAATGGGTATGGCTGAATCACCTGAATTTTATTATTTTGGCTTCACGATTTCAATGAAACCAGTGGTGCAGCGATACAGAGCAAATAAACCTAAAAAGCTCTTTTAGTACTCCTGTATTGTAGATAACCAGTGACAGAAAATTAGTTAGTTATCCCATATCATGTAGATAGGGGACAACTTTCTGTAACCGGAATACCCTTTTAATAATGCGCTTTTTAGTATATTAGGCGTGACTGTTAACCTGTTTCCTAACCAAATATGCTTGCCAATATTATGCCATTATTAATACATGTGGGCCTGTATGTTTAACAAAATGAGTGACAGAATATTTTTTTCTTAGAACTATTCAAGTGTCGACTCGCTGCTATACCATAGCAGATTAACGGAACTACAGACTGTTCAAGCTTTAACGGAGACTCAGGATTTTATCAACTTTATCCATGTTCCTGGTATTTAATTTTGCGTACTGCATCAATAATGCATCTGAAATACTTTATAAAAGAATGGAGACAAATCAGCAAGCTCTAGTTGAACACATAACTACCCTAGTACATATACGGTATATAGGTGCACAGGTAGACTCTCTTAGCATAAATGGCACTCATGAAGGAATATATAGTAATGTATATTTTGTATGTTGCATCAGCATATCTTCAATATTGCATCAGTTTTACTGATCAGTAATACTGGTGGACTGTCTTCTAGGCAGGAAATTGTAATATATAAGTAGCCAGAAGAAATACTCATGATATATTGATGCAGGGCAGATCAAAGATAAATGCATCTATATATGAATTACTCTCCATAGACTTCAGTGAATATTTTCCTTCCGCAAAATGGCCTAAAGTAGTGCACTCTGCACTTTTTTAAATATGTTTGTATGTTATACATTCAATAGGTTAAAGGGGATGATCGATCTCCAAAAATAATTAGTGACAGACATGAAGCTAAAAGAAGAAAAACACCCTTTGAAACCTTGTGTTCTGCCACGAGGCTCCAATCGCTGCTGTTTCCGGTCCCTGGCGGACCTGAAGTGATGGCGCCCCATCCATGGTTATGTGATTGCTGCAGCCAGTTGCTGTTCTCAGTGGGGACATGCATTACCCCTTTGGGAGTTAGACTTTGCAATATTATTTCCGACTTTTCTGGATCTTAACACTCACAAGATGTCATTAGTTTGTACACTTATCTTATACCATTACATACTGTTTCAACTACTGTATAAACCTGTATTTTAAGTGCGGATTTTTTTTTTTTAGGTAATTTATCATCTCTGCCCTCCCTGAGAAGGCTGTTTAATCTCTGGATGAGTCGATATCCAGATGACAAAATGGATCCCATGCACATCTGGGACGATGTGATTAGCAATAGGTATAAATATTTATAGTCAGGTTAAATCAATAAGCTGTATTGTGATTTTTTTCCTGTATTATCCAAAATGCTGTAATTCTCATTGTGGTTAGGTGCTTCTTCCTGGATAAAATCAAAGAAAAGCTATCTTGTCAGCTGGTGGATGAAAGTATGGAAATAGACAGTGCGACTGGAGATAGTGAGGAAGGGCATGCCGACAAGCAAGAAGATGTGAACTTTCTCATCAGAAAATGCAAGTTTGTTATGAAAATGAAGATGATTGACAGCGCCCGGAAACAGGTAACCAAATTCTCATACTGTGTGAGGGAGGTGTTGCCTTTACATGTACTCGTGCTTGGTCGCAATAATCTCTATTGATGATTGTTCAATTATAATACACATGTAGGGCTCCTTCTCACAAACATGCTGCCAAAAAAACGCCAAAACCAGAGCATGCCACATTTCAAAATGAAAAAGTACCAAAATAAATCACAAACAAAAATGCTTCATGTATAGTGTACATAATATAACATATGGCCACAGCATTTTGGGCAAAAAAAAATACTCACAAATTTTTTTTTGCCTTTTCAGCAAAATGCTGGGGGAGTTTTGCTTTGCTTATGTCTGTTTAGCTGATTAAAAGTAGGGCACGGTCACATCTGTGCTAGTTATTTCTTCTGTACTGCTCTGTTAGAGGAACAGAGCGACAAATATAATGGAAGTACCAGATTCGGCTCATAACTGAAACCAACTGACCCAGGTGTACAATTTTTTTAGCGGAAAAAAAGTCCTACATACTGCTTTTTTGCCAGAATCTAAGGAGGCCCTTAACAAAGCCTCCAGCACAGATGTGAACATGCCCTTATCATTGTCTTGCTTCTGAATACAAAGTAAGTACTTCTTTCTTCTGTAGAACAACTTTTCTGTTGCCATGAAACTTTTGAAAGAGCTTCATCGAGAGTCTAAAACCAACGAAGACTGGCTGGTGAAATGGGTTCACAGTTATTGTCGTTACAGTCACAGCCGGATCCAAAGTCAAAGTAATCCAGAGAGAATATTGACTGTACTAAAAACTGTCTCATTACTAGGTAAGGATTATTCTTTAAACATGATCTTTGTGTTTCTAGCGCATGTGTGATATATATAATTCCTGATGGACTTCTGAACGCAAATGTGAACGTACTGTTAGATGCACACCTCATCAGACAGTATCACACGTCACCTATACAGTACATGACTCGCTGTGTAACAAGCTCAAGAGACTGTATCACAACTTATTGAATTAGATACAGATGTGTTTGCCGATTAAAGCTGTGTATTGCACTCTGGACATAGTGAGGTAAGTGTCTCTTGACTGTTAGGCTCCATTCACACTTCCATTAAATGGGTCCGCATCCGTTCCGCAATTCTGTGGACCCATTTATTCTCAATAGGGACGGAAAGGATGCGGACAGCACACATTGTGGGGTGCCATTAGGGGTGCCAGCCCGGTGTATTGCGGATCCGCAATACACTTCCGACGTGTGAATGAACCCTTAGTGATGCGACTTAGAAACTGAATAAGAAATACACTGGCAGGATTCATGTATGGGTGTGCTAACATGTCCACAGGAGTGTATTGGGCGTAGCTACTGCAGACTTGAACAGTGTGGCAGACAGGGCCAGCCCCGTGACTCATCAGACCACAGTGCAAGCTAGTTTTTTTTTAGAAATAAAGCTACAGGAAGTTCTGGATGTAATTATTCTTGCTAAGCTGCTCTGATGCCCAGACAGAGGGAAGGGAAGCAAAGACATGAAAAACAGGTATTGGGCCATAAATATGCATTGTGAGGGGTTTAAGGAGCACATAAAAATTTGATTCAAACCTTTTTAAATATTTTGTCTTAATTGCATTTTTATTATGCAGCAGATGCCACTGGAGAGTCCCACCTCACTGGTATTGTTTCTTAGTTGAGCAATGCAAAACATATGGCACCAGTATGCTACTTTGGTGAACCTATGCATGAGGTTGTTACATAAATATTATATTCAGTCAGAAGACGGCTTCATTCTTATTCACTAAAGGTCTGTATCTTGTGCTTTCTAATTTTACAGAGGAGAGCAGCCCTGAATACTTAAACAGATTTCCTAAGTCATACAGATATCACAATATGTTACTGGGTGGCACTTATAAAATCATGGGTGATGCACTCAGCAAGCAACCAGACTGCCTGAATAAAATAGAAGAATCAAAGGCTAGAAAAGTAACAGAGCTTGCAGGGTCAGCAGAGGAGGTAAGTGTGAACACAGATCACAGCTGTGTATTAGTATTAAAGGGGTTGCGCAGCTATTTTTTTTTTTAATTCACCCCCTTGCCTAGAATACCTGTGGGAAAACTCATGCTGACCCATTCCTAACTGGTCTTCTGGTACTCGTCTAAAAACTTCCACGGTTGGAAGTGGCACGTGACCCAGCATCGCCATGCAAACAGCACAATAACAGGGCAGAGCCTTATAAAATGGTATTTATAGGTTGTATAGGAACAGTAAAAAGGTTTGTGTGGGCCATATGTTTTCATTCTTTAACCCCCAATTGTCAAAACAGATGATTTTAACCAAACAATCATTCATCGGGTGTAATTTAACAAAGAACAATAGTTTAGCTGGTCGATAAAAGACCATTATCCTGCGAAAAGAAGTTGGCTATGTTTGAAATCTTCGTCCGATTGAAGAACCAAATATCATTTGTTCAGACAGATTGTTCATGGCCGAAATATCTTTCTTTGATAGATTAGCAAATCTTGTCCCCCAAAAGCAAGCCCTCATACGGCTATGTGAATGAAAAAATAAAACGTTATGGCTTGTGGATGAAGGATCTTTCTTTGAAAGAAAGTTCCAAGAAAGATCTTTCCTCCATTATCCAATTTCGTGCAACATGTATGAACAGTTTGAACAACTGTAGAGGCCATTATGGACTTCAACATGTATGAGCGTGTCTGTGAAAAGATCGTTCACCAGCTCTTTCTAGGAAATTTATTTCAAAGAAAGATCTTTCGCCCACAACCATTCTTTGAAAGAAAGATTTTTTTGTCCATCGGATGAAAATATTAAACACAGATGACTTCTATTCAGATGATGGTCTGTAGGGTTGCACCGAATTATCGATACCTAATCAATACTTTTGTACCCGGATCGATTTGATATCGGAATTTGCCTTTTACCGCAGTAGTGCAGCCTAGTATCAGAGAACAAGGCGTGTGCTGGTCTCAGGGCATTCCATGTTATCCTCAGCAGCACAGTGGAGGAGGGAGTCTCCCTCCCTCCCCCTTGTGCTGCTGCTGCTACCACCAGTGACGAGAGAGTAGAGGGGCTTTGGCCACTGCGCTTCTAATGAAGATAACTAATGTTTTAATACAAATATAGGTGGTGGGTGCGGCACCTGAGAGGTTAACTGCAGGGGATCTCATCACTTTGTCATAGAGGTCGGGTGCCGGGTATGTGATTCTGCAGCAGTGAAGTTGCAGGGCTCCGATCGGTTACCATGGGAGCCATGATGCTATTGAAGCCTTGACTGCCATGGTAAGCTCACTGCTGCTGTGTGCCCAAAGCACAGGGCAGCAGGGAGAGTGTAAGATCCTAGCCACCCTGATAGAGCTCTATTAGGGTGAATAGAACAAGGGATCAAAAGATCCCAGGATATAGCCCCTAAGGGGGCTAATAGTTATTAAATAAAAAGTAAAAAAAAAAAAAAGGGGTTTAAAAAAAAAAAATTCAGTTTAAATCACGCCCTTTCCTAATTTTACATATAAAATATATATAGAAAAAATAAACATATTACATATCGCCACGTCCGAAAAGTCCAAACTATTAAAATATATTTTTAGTCACCTTGTCTCTCCAAAAAATAGGATAGGACTGGTCTATTATGGGCCGGACGTTCCATAAAATGCGGAATGCACGCGGCTTTTTTTGGTGTTTTCTTTTTTTCGTGTGTCATCGAATAGTATGGAGTATTGCAATACTTTTTTATGGTATCGAAATCTAATAAAAATTTAGGTATCATGGCAACCCTAGTTTCGTTGTTGTTTTTTTTATTATTCCAATTTGGTTGTAGGTTGCTGCTGGACTATACAGAAAGTGTCTCCATTACGTAAAATCTGCTGTCAGGAGAGCTGAAGAAGAAGCACAGTCTCATTCAGACGAGAGGACTGATAACAAAGGAGCCATCAAAGCTTACATGACCCTGGTGGATTTTTGTGATGCACATCTTCGTAAACTAGAGGACAACTCATCAGGTACTGACATTTTTGGATATATAATTGTTTTCTGTAGTAATTAATGGATACTTTCCACTGTAAGGTAAAGTGAGTTTTTTTCCTTACTCCTTAGATGTTTCTTTCTGGTCTCCTTAAAGGCTATGTACACCTTTGGGGGCAATTTGTTTTATGATTGCATTTCACTCATTTGGGGCTAAAAATCAATTTTTTCAATTGGTCTTTATTACAAATACTGAGCCATTCTGTCAAAAAGGTAAACTGTTTTTCTAGCCGTGTAAATTGTACTTTCACTTTGTGCCGCTCATCTAACAACCCTTATCTAAACAGTTATTTAAGGCACATTCTTATCAGTAGGATAAGTATGAGCTACAACGAGTGGTTATAAGGTCAGAGATAAGTAGTCGTCAGTCAAAAGTCAGATCCTGCTACTAGAGAAACTCAAGGCTGCACAAAGACAGTGGTTCAGAATTTTTAATAAAGACCAATTGAAAACATGATATTTAGCTTAAAATGAGTACAATTCAATAATAATAAAAAGTTATCTGTACAAACAGAGACAGTGGGGAGATTTCCTAAGTACCATAAAATATGACAATTTTCGTACAGATTGTGCCAAATAATGGACAGTTTAGAAACTGTCTAGAGAAATGTGAGAAATGGCATTCGTAAAGTGTATCAATATTTTTAGTGCAGAAAAGCTGGTTTAAAATGAGCCGGCCAATAATGGCACGAGAAAGAAAAGTGTCTCGTATGTCTAGCAATAGGCACTACATTTATTATCTAACACATACACCACAGTGATAAATGTGGTGCAATATCTTCCTGTGTGATATAGTTTTATCCTCACTAAATTTAGGACGGAATGAATAAATCGCCCCAGTGTTTTTTTTTATCTACTCCATTTACCAGTCAGTTATGGTTGGTGGGTTAAAATAAAATAGCCCCCCCACCTAAAGAATGAAGGCAGTGCTGTATCCAATGCAGTTTCCTGTATGAAATGTTTCTCTCTTTTTATTTTTTTATTACTGTACTTTTATTGTAATTACTCCTGTACTCGCAGTAAGTTTTGGTATGCGCCATGCAAATGGCTGATTTACCACACATAGGCTTTAAAGTGGTTGTCCAACTATTAATATTGATTATCTTTCCTCGGTATAGGTCATCAGTATCTGATCGCCAGGGTCTGACACCCAGCACCCCAGCGGTCCGCTATGAGACGAGGAGGTGGCACTCCATGCGAGTGCTGCTTCCTTGTCGTTACACTGCGCGTCATCAACTGTGAAGTGATGGCATAGCATAATTACACTTGTCATTACACTGCACTTCAGAAACAAGGGGTGTAATGAAGAGGAAGCAGCGCTCGCACGGAGCACTGCCTTCTTTTCAAGCAGCTGATCAATGGGGGCGCCGGGTGTCTGACCCCCGATGATCAGATATTCATGACCTATTCTGACGATAGGTCATCAATATTAATGGCTAGATAACCCCTTTAAGGTATTTTTCATGGTACTGTGTTATATACATCAGTATGTTTCAAACATACAAACCTGGCAAATAAAATAATTTTCTGCACTATTTTCATTAATAGTATTGGATGTTAAAGACTGGAAGCCATTCCCTGAAATCATAGTGGATAAAATGATAAAAGCATTAAAGCTGGGGTCTAAAGAAGCACGGCTAAAGTTTCCTAGACTACTCCAGATTATTGAGCTGTATCCCAATGAAACCTTGGACTTGATGGCCAGAGAGGTAACATGTAATGTAGTCTGATTAGTATTTCAGTATCTAGTACAAAAAGATCTTGTAACCTAAGAGACAAACGCAGGAAACGCCATCATTATTCCCAAATGAATAATGTGATAACTCTTCATCTTTAAGCATTATTAATTTGAGTGGCACCTTTTAAGGGGCAACTAGAACCAAGACTAATAAATAAGTATGGTAGCAATGCTTGTTATACACAGCCTACAACACTTGCTTTATATTACAGTAAGGGCCACAAGCTTGTGTCAAATTACTCTTTAAGACTGGGTGATTTTCATTTTTACTTCCAGCACCCCCAAAGCCAAATTTTTGTTATTTTTTCATTCACATAGCTGTATGAGGGCTTGTTTTTTGCAGGACAAGATGTACCTTCTAAAGGCATAATTTACGGTTGCATAAAACTGGGGTGGAATTATAAAAAAAAAAAAACATTCCACCGCATTTTTTTGTTTTTTTTTTATTACGCAGCTCCTATGCAGTAAAACTGACCTGTTACTTTTTTTCTCCGGCTCCGATTACAATGATGCCACATATGTATAGTTGTTCTTTCATTTTAATACTGAAAAAAAATAAAAAACTTTGGGAAAAAAAAGTATTTTCCCTTTGCATTGCCATAGTCTGACCCCCATAACTTTTTTTGTGTGTGTGAAGCTGTGTAAGGGCTCATTTTTTGCAGGGCGAACTATCCTTTTCATTGAATTCATTCTTTGGGTGTGTAGGAATTTTTAATCACTTTTTGCTCAATTTTTTTGTGGGAGGTGAAACGACCAAAAAACTGCATCTGAGGGGTTAAATGTATGCGATCGACAGCAGGCACCCAGCAGCCATGGTGCCGCTCTGCTCGCAAGCCGGAACCTTTCTTAAATTCCTGACTGCCGCTATAAATTTAAGTAGCGCGGTCTGGAAGGGGTTAATCTGAATCTAAAATTAGAAAGTACAGGTGCAGCTGGGCAGGGAGCGGATTTTCCGCACTGAATACGTTCATGTGAAATTTCCCTAAAGTGCAGCAGTTTGTGGCTTGATTGCACGTGTATTGGGCTACTTTGTTCAGTTTTACATGGAATTTATATAATGGTAAGCTGTATGATCAATAACCATTACAAGGATCAGTTACTGTTTTTAATGGAATAATCACCGATTATAATATGGAGCTGTTTTTTTAAATTGGGTTAAGTAGAAAATGTACCCCAAATTCTTCTTATCTACTATGGAACACATTTGTGCAAGAAATTAAAACCATTTGTGTCATGCGTGTCAGTTTGTTAAAGTGCCAGTGGCTTTGCTGCTCTCCCAGGATTTGAACACCCTGGGATTTAAAGATTCAATAAATTTGGCATCATCTTGCAACACTTTGATACATTTGTTGAAAATAATGCAAATGTTGCATCCAGCAAACCTGACTTAGGCCTCTTTAACATCAGCGTTTTAGCTTTCCGTCCTAGAGATCCGTCCTCGGGTCTCTAGGACGGAAAGCTACTGATCAGGATTATCCTAATGCATCCTGAATGGAGAGAAATCCGTTCAGGATGCATCAGGATGTCTTCCGTTCAGTATGTCAACGTTTTTTTTTTTGACAAAAATCCGGAAGACATGCCGCAACGCCGGATCCGGAATTAATGCCCATTGAAGGGCATTAGTCCGGATCCGGCCTTTAGCTAAACGTCGTTTCCGCGCATCGCCGGATCCGACGTTTTAGCTTTTTGTCAATGGTTACTATGGCAGCCAGGACGCTAAAGTCCTGGTTGCCATAGTAAAGAGTAGGGGGAGCGGGGGAGCGGCATACTTACATTCCGTGCGGCTCCAGGATGATGTCAGGGCGCCCCAGTGCATAGATCACGTGATCCATGCGCGCGGGGCGCTCTGACGTCATTCAGGAGCGCCCTGGGAGCCGCACGGAATGTAAGTATGCCGCTCCCCCGCTCCCCACTGCTACTATGGCAACCAGGACGCTAGTTGAAAGCATTTTGAAGACTGATCAGTCTTCAAATGCTTTCAGTTCACTTGCGTTGTGCCGGATCCGGCGTGCATTCCGGCGACGGAAGTGCACGCCGGATCTTCACAACGCAAATGTGAAAGAGGCCTTAGAAAATACCAAACATGATAAATTCACACCTTTCTATTCCTCTTCAGGTGAGTTCTGTTCCATGCTGGCTCTTTATTGGCTGGATAAGTCAAATGATGGCAATGCTTGATAAAAAGGAATCCTTAGCGGTACAGTTCATCATAGAAGAAATTGCAGACTACTACCCTCAATCTCTCGTGTACCCATTCATGATCAGTGGAGAAAACTATAACTTTGAAGACACAGTTGATGGACACAGGAATAAATCGTTTGTGGAAAAGTAAGAAAATGGACAATATGATAATTTTGCATAGTTAAAAAGCTATTTACACCTTTTTTTTATTATTGTACTTATTTTGAGAGAAAAATCATTTTTTCAATTAGTCTCTATTAAAAATATGGAATCCTTTTTTCTGTACTGAGCTGAGAAGCTCTACTAGCTGCCTCTGGATTTTCTGTCGTTTCCGTCATCTGGGGAGCAGACGGACTCTTTATCTTTTAATAAAGGCCAATTGAAAATATGATTTTTAGCCAGAAATTAGTAAAATGCAATCATAAACAAAAAATGTCTTCCAAGGAATACATAATCTTTAAAGAAGACTTGTCACCCATGCTTGTAGCTATTAAAACAGGCATTTCAGGAGTGGCGACAGGCCCTCTTTAACCCTAAGTTCACACCTGAGCGTTTTACAGCGCGTTCTAACGCGCTGTAAAACGCTCAACACATGAAAACCAATTCTTTCCTATGGCCCTGGTTCTCACTTGAGCGTTTTACAGCGAGTTTGAACGCGCTGTAAAACGCCCGACGCATAAACAAGTACTTGAGCTTTTTTTGGGGCGTTTGTCGCGCGTTTTGTGATTGATACCACAGTAGTCAATCACAAGAACGCGCGTACGAACGCGCGTTTCCTATTTGCAAAAACGCGCTGAAATACGCGCGTAAAACGCGCATTTTTAAAACGCTCAGGTCTGAACCCAGGGTAATATTTGAATATTGTAAGGCCACTTTCACATTGCGGCTGTGCTCTCCAGCAGGCTATTTCGGCATAGAATCAGCTGGATAAAAACCGTTGCATGCCCCAGTTTTTGTCTGGCCAATTCCGGGCATATTTGCTGGGTAGCAGCCGGATCTCTGTAGTCAATGGGGCTGGCAAGCATTCCGGTAACATCCGGCAATGCCGGATCCGGAGAACTCCTTCAGGCTGTTCTCTGCTGGAACAGCCTGCTGGAGAGCTTTGCCACAAGTGCGAAAGTAGCCTTAGACAGTGTGAAATGGACGTGACAGACGTTTTCTTAATGGCTGTCTAACATTTGTTTTAAGAACCAAGGTAGTCTATGGGGTTAAAGTGAAAATTGGACATCCTAAAATTGAACATGTTCCATCCTGTCCTTTTTCACCAACCGACAGCCCCTTACAATTGGAGACGGTTTTTGACGTCCATTTCTCAGAAAGGCATCAGTGAAAAAAAGTCTGTTAAAAACAGTATCCATTTTAACAAACATTTTTCTCGCATGACTGTAGTCTGACAATGTGTTCGACATTTTGTGGCCTGTCTACAAGGGCTGTGCCACCATTAAATATTATTTTAATTTGATTCTGCATGAAAGTACAACATTTGAACCTTGAATATATGAACTAATGCTATATTCACTATATAAAATTAATATTAGGTGCTCATTAAATATATTTTGATCAAAATCACTTTTGCCCATCCAACAAGGCAAGGTGTGACCCCTTTTAGAACAGACTACTCTATAATGGCTCCTCTCCTTGTGCCAGTAGGCCTCACATGAACTCAAGGAGAGCAGGCTACAGCTATACATGATTTAGCATGAAAAACTGAATGTAATTTGCTTTCTGTTACAAAATGCTTCCATTTGTGAGATGCTCCCTGGTGTTAATCTGTGTAATAATGTGCACATCCCTGCTCAGTTCCATCCTTCTACTCCCATTAGCCATTTCTTTGTTTAGAAGCTGTGACAGTTACAGGGAAACAGGTGCAGCAGAAAGGACACTCCCCCTGAGCTGTAGCCTGGAGAGAATCTAGCAGAGTGATCCTGATCCATGTTTTCATGTACTATATTATGTCTTATTTTGATTTTTCACATCGATCTTGGCGTAACCTCTTTAATGCGAAGGCTACAGAGTGACTTTGGCCATGACACACAGCCACAGACTGCGGTGTAGTATAGACTGCATAACAACATAATGAAAGTGAATGGAGTTGTTTTGCTTACATAGGCAGTGCTACACTGTAATCATTGGCCAAAAGACGTGCATCATGGCCAAAGTCGCCATGTAGTCCTAGCTTTCTAATCATTTGAAAGCCACATTAATTTGTGTCAAAAATCTCTTCAGTGTGGTTTTTCATCTGCACCTCAGCTATAGAGCGGCCCCTACACGTGGCTCTACCATAACACATTTCAAAGGCCTTGTGTCACTAGAAAGCGGACGTGCACAGGCCAATAATGATACGTGGGTCTGCTTTCATATTTAGCTTTAGCCCTCAGCTTTTGAATGTGACACTACACATGTGTTAAGGGTACTTTCACACTTGCGTTGGTGCGGATCCGTCTGTTTATTTGCACAGACGGATCCGCACCTCTAATGCAAACGTTTGTATCCGTTCAGAACGGATCGGTTTGCATTAGTTAAAAGAAAAATGACAAAGTCCAAAACGGATCCGTTTTGAATTACATTGAAAGTCAGTGGGGAACGGATCCGTTTTCAAATGCACCATAATGTGTCATTTAAAACGGATCCGTCCCCATTGACTTACATTATAATTCAAAACGGATCCGTTAGGCTCCTCCTCTTCAGACGGACACCAAAATGCTGCATGCTGCGTTTTGGTGTCCGCCTCCAAAACAGAATAGAAGCGGAACAGAGCCGAACTGATGCATTCTGAACGGATCCTTATCTATTCAGAATGCATTGGGGCTTAACTGATCCGTTTTGGACCGTTTGTGAGAGCCCTGAAACGGATCTCACAAACGGAATCCAAGACGCTAGTGTGAAAGTACCCTTAAGTGGCACACGTGAGAGTCGCATGCCCTTTGGTGAGCTTTCACCACTGAGTGGCGCCAGAGTCACATTTTTCTTCTGTACTTATTTTTCCCACAACTTTCCTAAGAAGCAGGAATGGGAAGGCAGCATTCAGCAGCCAAAACAATAAATTATATTGAGTATAATTCAAGTACAAGGGATTGCAATCTATTATGTATAATCATCCATATCATATGTTTAAATTGAACGCATGTATTCTTAAATTTTAGAATTCAGAGCAAGCTGGATAAAAATGGATTAATTAAAGATTTTATTCTCGCCTTGGAGCAGCTGTCTAATCCTGCCTTGATACTGCAGGTGAGATAAATGGTCTGGTGCAGCCAGGATACCCACAAATACTAATGTACCTGCACACAGGAGTAGGTTTACTAACAGAAAGGCCTCATGCACACGACCGTTTTTTTATGCTGTCCGCAAAAAGGGGTTCCGTTGTTCAGTGATCCGTGTCCGTTTTTGCCTTCCGTTGTGTTTCCGTGTGTCTTCCGTTTTTTTTAGCGGACATGACCCAAAAGATTTTACCAAAAGACAGGCTGACAACTTTTCCCAAGTGCCTGCCAAGGGATCCGCAAAAAAAATGGACACGGAACGCGGATGACACACGGATGGCCATCCGCATTTTTTCACGGACCCATTCACTTGAATGGGTCCATGAACCGTTTTTCACAGACAAGAATAGGACAGGTTATATTTTTGTGACGGACTGGAATCACGGACCACAGACGCGGAGGACAAACGGTGCATTTGCTGAGGTTTCCACGGACCCATTGAAAACCAATGGGTCCGCAGAAAATCACGAAAAACGGAGCAACAGACACGGAATCAAACAACGGTCGTGTGCATGAGGCCAAAATCCGCACAAAATTTCCGTGTGGTTTTCAATGCTTTTCCGTGCCAAAAACTGCATGTGTTATTGTTGTGGGTTTGATGAGTTGTTGCCACAGATCTCACCCATTGCAAAGGGTGAAATCCACACAAACAATTGACATGCTACGGATTTCAAAAGCAGCACTGCAGGACAATTTCCGCTCGGAAAAAAAAAAGCAATGCGTACATGAGATTTGTCTAATCACATACACTTTGCTGGTACTGGATGTGGTTTGAGCAAAGTGAAATAATTTTTCTGTGGCACTCAGAGATACACCCTATATCCAACTGTGGTATATATTAGCAACTCCCTCACTCCCTACAAAAGGATCGCTTCCAATGGTGCTCAGTCCCAATAGTAAAGATGATTCATGAAGTATAAATAACAATGGAGAAAGAACAGCCGGGACGGCACTCACCACACGATGCTTGTTAATCGATGCATTTATTGATTATTCATGGTCGTTTGACCAGCTTCGGCAGTGGGGCAGACAGCCTTGGCGTGGACGTCCGCAACAGGCGACGGCCGTTTCGCGCGAATGCGCTTCCTCAGGCACTGACGTAGGAGACGTACTCTGCTCCTCCTCCTTATGAAGGCGGGTCTGCGTATTGCTGAGATCCACAGGCGCTGCCCCACTACATAGAGGTAAAAACATATAAGTGGACATACACATTAATAGAAGCAACACGAGTCAGCACAAGTATATAGTTTACAAGAACATATTCAGATCTATTTTGTCATTCAAACCTAGATCACCTGTAGCGTGAGTACGCAATATCCAACGTGCCTCTGTTGTAATAGAAGGCGGTGTCTATCACCTCCTCTACGTGGAGGTTTAACCACTTCCAGACCACAAAAAGACAAAGTTTTTAAACTACCCCCATGGGCTGTGCGGAAATGGTCAATGACTCTGGGGCAGCCCTTTCCAGAGCTGATAGAATTCACGTGTTCTCTAATTCTTTCAAAGAGACACCTTATCGTCTTACCAATATAAAAACGTCCGCATTCGCAAAACAAAGCGTACACTACGAACGTACTTTTACAATTGATAAAACAATTCACCCTGTGGCTGACCCCAGAGACACAGACCAATCTCCTTTGATTGTTGTACCTGCACATGGAACAACTCCCACATCTGAAGTTGCCTGTTGGAATATTACGGGTTAACCAGTTTCTAGAGGCGTCAGGTTGGAACACGCTGGACACCAGCTTATTTCTCAAGGTTGGGCTCCTGCGGAAAGCAATTATGGGTCTGGAGCTAGTAACAATGTCTAAATGTTCAAAATGTCCCAATTCTTATAGATCGATGCGCGTATATGCTCAGCCATAGGAGTATAGTTAAATGACAGGACAAACCGGTTGTTTCTCTTTCTCCTTTTTCCTCCACCTTCTGCCCCCTTACCCATCTCAACTTTTTCAACTTTTTTGCCATACAAAAGACTCAAATGCGTGTGTTCTCTCCCTACTCTCTCCACATCCTGTGTGATTCCCTTTTCGGGATATCCTCTGCTTATGAGGCGCTCTTTTAGCTCCGTTGATTGTTTCCAATATCCATTATCTGTAGTATTCAGTCGGCGCAGCCTCAAAAACTGGCCATACGGTACTGATTTTTTCACGGAGTATGGATGGTGGCTGTCGTGGCGGAGCAAGGAGTTGGTCGCCGTGGGCTTCCTAAAGCCCTCCGTGATCAAACCGTCGCTCCCAGCCCGGACAGCCACATCCAGGAACTCAAACTGGTTGCCCCCGAACTGCATGGTAAACTTCATACCCATATCATTCAAGTTCAGATACATTAGAAATTCTTCACATTGTATTCTTGAGCCTGACCATATCATGAAGATATCGTCAACAAAACGGAAAAAGGCTTTTATGTGACTCACATATGGATTGCTGGGAGAGAAAACATAACGATCTTCAAGTCTAGCTAAATACAAATTAGCAAATGTGCATGACACGGGGGTCCCCATGGCCGTGCCAAGTCTTTGTCTATACCATTGGGCATTAAACATAAATACGTTGTTCACCAGGATAAATCGAAGGGAGTCACTCACAAAGTCACAGAACCGGTCACTTTTGCCGTTGTTCTGTACAATGGCGCGGATCGCCTCCACACCCGCATCTTGTGGGATGCGGGTGTAGAGGCTCTCCACGTCAAACGACACCATCTGATCCCCCTCCTGCCACACCACCGCTTGTAGTGATCGCAAGAAATCACTAGTGTCCTTAATATACGCTGGTGCACTGGTTAACAAAGGTCTCAATAACCAGTCCATATATTTGGATAAGGCTTCAGTGACTGATCCGACCCCCGAGACGATCGGACGGCCTGGGGGCCGGTCCAGGCACTTATGTATTTTCGGCAAAAAATACCAACATGGGCGGGAGGGGTGAGATGGGACCAATTGATCAAACATCTTCTTATTTAATAAACCAGCCTCGATATATCCATGAACAAGGTCACTTAATTGTTGTAATATCTCCGGCGTGGGGTCCCCCTGTATCTGCTGATACACAGTAGGATCTTCTAACTGTCTCATAGACTCCTCATAATAATAAGTTCTTGACATAAGGACCACATTGCCCCCCTTGTCCGCTGGTTTCACAACAATATCCTTCT
Source organism: Bufotes viridis (assembly GCA_033119425.1). NCBI lineage: Eukaryota > Metazoa > Chordata > Amphibia > Anura > Bufonidae > Bufotes > Bufotes viridis. The sequence continues at coordinate 96,430,750 of CM065593.1, forward strand.
GTTCACGGAGCCAATTCAACGCTTGTAATTCCTCCTGACTAATGTTTAACTCCTCTCTAGGATATAGAACAGCACGTACATCTCTTAATACCTGTTGATAAAAAATATCAATGCTACTTCCAGCCGGACAAGGGGGGCAAAACGTGGACCTGATCCCCCCTCGGAACTGTTCAATTTCTACCACCTCTGGGGCTTGTGTTTCAAAGCAATCCTCACTCAATAATTGCAAACATTCTCTTTCCAACGGGCTCAATTTTGTATCAATATTTAAGGCAAAGGGGTCTGGGATGACCGGAATCTGACCTTCTGATAGATATGGAGTAATTAGTGAATTATTCCTATGCCACTTATTCAACAATAACTTTCTGACTGATTTATAAAGGTCAATCTCAAAGGAGACAGGGTCAAAGTGTTCCGTTAGACTGTACCCAAGCCCTCGTTCGAGGACCTGGGTGCAGCCCAAAGGTAACACCCACCCCGTTAGATTCACAACCAGTGTCCCGTGAGCCTCATTGTCTTCTTGGGCTCTAGTGTCTAACTCCTCCAGGACACTTGCTTCCTGACACGATTCGACTTTCTCATTGGTTTTTCATTTCTTCCGCCGACCTCTCCTGATGCTTCTCCTAAAGGGTCACAACCATTGTTGCCTTCATTTAATTTTGGGGTGGCTGAATCATCCGATGCACTCAATTCTGATTCACTGGTCCAAAAATCACTTTTAGGGCGTCTACCCCTTCTTTTTCTTTGGTACTTCTTTTTATTAATACTGGGGTTCCAGCTAAAAATCCGACCTGACTCATAGTCCTCTTTATCTCTCACAAACTTATCACGTTTCTTCTCTTTGACCTCAGCCTGTGTTACCAACAACTTTTTATTCAATTTCTTGTTAAATGATTGAATCTGGGTCTCATTCATTCTCGTGAAAAGTTCTCCCCTGGCTTTCTCCAACTCGCCCTGTATGCCCTCATACTCAGCAAGGTTTCTTTTTAGGACTAAAGCCAGGACCCGGATGGAAAAGTCCAAATGTAGTTCCTGCCATTCTGACATAAAATCAGGATCCTCATTGAACTGGCCCGGTTCTCTGTAAAATCTCAAGCCTCGGGGGACTCTGGTACTTTCTTGGTATGATTTCAAAGATCTGACAGTCCAAAATGAACGAACCTCACGTTCCGCTAGTTGTGTAACTTTAAATTCTAGCGACTTGGTGCTCAAGTTCTGCAGAATGTCTCGTGTGTTGCACTCTATAAAAAAGGCGTCTGCCCCTTCTCTGCCATCATTCAGGGAAAATGAGGGTTCTTCAGTTGCCATGGTATATGATTCCTTCACAGTAATTGATATTCAGGTGGGTATACCAACCACACCGAACATGTATAACAGGGTATTCTCAGGTGCACATCCAGACAAAGTGCAAGTCCATATATGAGCAAAGTGAAAGAATTTTTCTGTGGCACTCAGAGATACACCCTATATCCAACTGTGGTATATATTAGCAACTCCCTACAAAAGGATCGCTTCCAATGGTGCTCAGTCCCAATAGTAAAGATGATTCATGAAGTATAAATAACAATGGAGAAAGAACAGCCGGGACGGCACTCACCACACGATGCTTGTTAATCGATGCATTTATTGATTGAAACTGGATGTGGTTTTCCTGCATGAGAATCCGATCTGAAAAACCGCGTGTAATCCAGACTGTGTGCAGGTGGCCTAATTTATCATCAGTTATTCACATATAGTAAGCGTAATTCTATTATATCTGCTCTAAATAGCTAACAATAAGCATAAGTACCCCCATCACTGCAAAAGTGTTTAAAGGGGTTGTCCTCATAAATTGGTGGGGATCCGACTTCTGGCACCCTCAGTGATCCTGAGGATTGGTCATCAATGTTTTTACACTGCACAACCCATTTAAGATTGCTTATAAATTTAGAGGTTTTTGCAGACCTCTTTGTCCTCTATGTATACATTTTTTTTAAGAAACAGAGCTTTTATGTCATTTTTTTAATTGTATAATTTTGTGTTTTTTCATTATTAGGATTGGAAAGAGGAAGTCGATAAAGAATTAGCTAGAACAAAACCCGATAGAAATAAACTTAAGAAGATGTACATGGAGATGTATGCAAAGCTTGGGAATTCAAAAGACCCTAATTTTGGGGCATTTAGAAGGAAGTTTGCAGAGGTATGTAATTTACTGTTCTGACATTTTATGTAGAATTCCAGTATACTGTACTGTAAAGGAATTAAAGGAGAAAAAGTGGAGCTGATTTACTTATACTGTCCAAGAGTAAGACGGTGTAAAACTGTCTTAAAGAGGACCTTTCATGGGTCCAGACATTATGAAATAAGTAGCAGGTTATGTAGGGCATAGAGCAGGGATCTAAGGGCGCTTACTATTCTTTATGTGTGCCGCTCTGTTTGCCCGCTGTGCCCCTGTTCACTTCTCCCGCCTGGTATGCTAATGATTAGCATCGGTACAGGGAAGAGGAGACTGCCCTGTTTCTCAATGGGCGTCTCCTTCTCCCTGGCTGTAACGCGGTCTCATCACAAAGGAGATCGTCACAAAAAGCTCACCTTCTTCCTGGCTGTGACGCTCTCTGCTGTGATTGGACCGCGCTACAGCCAGGGAGAAGGAGACGCCCATTGATGCTATTCATTAGTATACCTGGCGGGAGAATTCAACAGGGGTACAGTGGGCGAACGGACAAGCGCCTAGAAAAAATAGAACACGCTCTTAGATCACTGCTCTATGCCCTAAATAACCTGCTACTTATTTGATAATGTCTGAACCCTTGAAAGGTCCTCTTTAAACTTCGACAGATTTATCACAGTGACTTTACTGCTGGATAATAAATCTGGTGCATTTTTTACACTGTGTAGTCTAAGTTTCCACCCCTTTCACGTATTTTGTTCTGCTCAACCACCCCCCTCTTGTCAGACAAGGCCTAAAACATGTCTTAAAATGTCCAAAACAATTGATAAATGCAATGCAAAACGTGGGAACATGGATGCTAGTTTTTTTGGGGGCAAATTGGTTTTACTTTCCTTATATCTTGTAATTGTTGGTTTTAAATTTACATTAGTTTTTAGCAATTGAGGAGGATGTAATGATACTTAGTTATAAGAACGATGTCTCCAACAGGTATCCTGTCGAACAAATACACTTCGTATTACTGTACAGTCATTGGTAATACAGGGGAAGGCAAAAGTCTAGGCACACCCTTTTAACTGGAGTAATCTATAGAAAATTGACTTCCAAAGTGTGAAAGTATTAATTGGGAGGAAGGCTGTTTAATTTGGTGGCAGAAACGTTTTTTGTCTGTCATTTAGAAATCCTTAATCAAATTTGGCTCAGGTTTTTCCAATGGGAAGGAGGTCATGTGATATCAATCTTGGCTAAATTTTACTTAGAAACACACTGGAGGTGTCCGCCACTCTGCTGGATGCACATGGTTTAGCCCTTAGAGGACCTTGCAATTTTCAATTTTATTTTTTTCCTCCCGCCTTCCCAGAGCCATAACCTTTTTTATTTTTCCATTCACATAGCCATATGAGGGCTTGTTTTTTTTTTGCAGCACAAGTTGGACTTTCTAATGGCACTAATTAATAATTCCAAATGGGGTGGAATTGGAAAAAAATGCAATTCTGCCACAGTTTTATAGGGGTTTTTAACGGCATTCCCTTTGTGATAGAATTGACCTGTTACCTTCATCTTCAGGTCAGTACAATTACAATGATGCCTCATTCACACGTCAGTGTTTTGGTCAGTGATTTCCATCAGTGATTGTGAGCCAAAACCAGGCGTGAAGGCTCCACACAGATCAGGTATAAGGGAAAGATCTGCCCCTGTTCTGTGTTTTGAGCCACAACTGGTTTTGGCTCAAAATCACTGAAAGAAATCACCGAACAAAACACTGACGTGTAAATGAGGCATGATACCACATTTGTATAGTTTTCTTGTGTTTTAATATTTAAAAAAAATTAAAACCTTTTTGATACAGTAATCTATGCAAATAAACAAACTAACGTGATCGAGGCAAGACAAAATAAGCCTCGCAATATTTGTTAAAACTTCGGAAAGACCTCAGCGGAGGCCATACATTTTACAGTAGGACAGAGCCCATATTCTTAACGTAGTTGTTAAAAGAATCTGGTTCAGTTACAGCAATCCAATCCCGATTTGTTTAACCCTAATGGCTATATAGTCATCATAGAACGCGCCATTTACTGTTTACCAATACAGTGCTGCCACCTGCTGGCTTGTAGTGGTATATACCAGTAATGGGTATCGGATCCTACTTGAGGCTCTGACCTATCACAGGCACATAACAGGTTACCCGATCTGTGTCGGGGAATGCTGTTACAGGCGCGATTGCGTGCGATTCCCTTCTCTGTACTACTCAGATGCCACGTTCATATTTAACCATGGCATTTGAGGGATTAAATGTATGTGATCAACCCTGTGACTGATTACATAGATTTTGAAACAGCAGAAACCCAGCGGCTTTGGAGCGCGCTGCATGCGTAAGCGGGCACCATCTTTAAAGTATGCTGGAATGTCGTACATATAAGGCAGAGGCCGCAAAGGGGTTCATGTTTAATCCAGTGTTTGTACAAACATTGAAAAACCGCAGATTATACTTCTTCACAGCACTGCAGGCCTCAAACCTTGACTTTTTCCTCAATCAGTCGACACATCTTCCCTCATCTTGTGTCTTTTCCATTCAGAGCCAACCCCTTTTAGAGTGCGTGCACGTGGCTCCCAGCACCCTGGCATGCAGCTAATTTGCCTGGGTAATTCTTGCCAGACAGATTCAGGGCAGGGGAATGGTATTAGAAATGAGTGGCCGTCCAAGTAATGTTTGGATGGCTGAGTTAGGAGCAGGAGTTCCTCTGCTCTAGCGTTTATTTGGGGGTTCTAAGAGGGGTCAACTCTTTGATATCAATATGACATAAGGAGAGGGAATGGCTTCATGAAGGCTCATGCACATGGCCGTTGCCGCAGGTCCGCAAAGCACAGATACTGGCCGTGTGCATTCCGCATTTTGCCGAATGGAACATCCAGCCTATAATAGAACAGTCCCATCCTTGTCTGTAATGCGGACAAGAATAGGACATGTTCTATATTTTTGAAGATGCCATCTGACTGCAATCTGATTAGTAACACAGCAATTTACCATACATTGCAATGGTTAGCCACTGCAGTCTATGGTAGTTGTGGTCTAATGATTGTTTTTCCAAGTCCCCTAGGGGAACTAAAAATAAAGTTAAAGTATAAAAAAAAAAATTATATATATATATATATATATAATTACTCACCCTCATTTTACATAAAAAGCTAAAAAATAATAATATAGTGTCTATATATATAAACACACTATACATTATGCAAGTGCTCCCTTAAGATACAGTGTCCTTAGGATTAAATATTTTCAGCTTACACTGGTCTTTCCTGGAGCATCGTAAGTTGAAACTAGATTCAACATACAATGCCTTAAACTCAGATCCAACCAATCAACATGGCCATTTCTCCAGTAAAACAACAGTACTGGTTGTCTAGTAGCCCCTCTTTAAAGAGTGGTAATACATGTCCTCTATTGCCATCTGCCTGTGCCAGGATGTCTACCTCCTTTGGATGTTAGGTGAGGACATCTCAGTTTTATTTTTCTGGTACACTGTGTGCTATATATGACCCTGAAAATGTTCCAGTCTTCATCATAGAAAGTGATTTACAGCTTCCAGCATGTATTCCCTATTATACATAAGGACTTGCTTTATCCGTCTTAGTTATCTCATTATTTTTCTTAAATCTTTATGTTCTTTTATCTGATGAAATTTGGGGCTTTAGAACCAATTATTTGTTTTCAATAGAGTTATGGACTCAAGTTACAGTAGTTTCAATTTACAGTGGTCATCTCAGAACCAATTAAAATTGTAACCTGAGGGATCACCATATAAAATGATTTATCCCATACGGTGAACGGAAATCACAAGTTTTTTTTAATAGTTAAATACATAACCTAAAATTGTATCAGTAAAAACTACAGATCACCCCACAAAAAATCATCCCTTACACTGCTGCGTAGATGGAAATATTATAAAGTTATGGGTGTTAAAATATGCCATTGCAAAGAAAGGCTATAAAAACAAAACAAAAAAAAAAAACATTAATATCACTGGTATCACGGTCATCTTTACCACCCAGTGAATGCTGTAAATACAAAACCCATAACACAATGGCGGAATTTCATTTTCCCTCCCAATTTCATACCATTAATATTTTTTCCAGCATACCAATACATTGTATGGACTATTAAACGATTCCATTAGAAAGTACAACTTGTCCCTCAAAAAACAAGCCCTCATGCAACTAAGCTACATTAAACAGAAAAGCTTCGTGTTAGCGGATCGATTTAACCTGAAATAGTGTAAAAAAAAAAAAACAAAGAGAATCATACTTACCTCCTTCATTTGCTCGCGACGGGACGCCAGCCTCCATCTTGATTGAAGATCTCAGCCGAAATCCTGTGAGTGGTGACGTACGACATCACCACACCGGCCGGCGTGATGACGTAATATTGCGCTGCGCGAGATTTCGCTCCAGATTTTCAAGCAAGATGGCGGCGGTCGGCCCGTCGCGAGCAAATGGAGCTGGTAAGTTAGATTTTATTTTTTTTAATGTTAATTTTACACTGTTTTTACACTCAGATGCCGCAATCATGTATGAATGTGGCATCTGAGGGGTACAATGACGGGGGGGGGGGGGGTGGTTGGGGGGGTGGCGCTATCGCAGCTCCCTGTCATTGCATCTTCTACTTACAAAAAAATGTGCTTCGTCACGAAGTTATTCGTTGTAAAGCGAATTTTTTTGTAAAATTCGCCAAATCGAACTTTTCATAAATTCGCTCATCTCTAAATACAACTAGTCTATTTCAGACCGCGGGGCATTTGTCGTGTACTCACCTCATCATGTGTACAAACCCCCCAATCAGATAAGAGACGGACTAAATTACTGTCATACAATCAGGAGAGTGAGGTTGGCCTGGGAGATGCGTCCTGCACATGGACCATGTTTCCTGGGCTGATCATGGTCGTATCACACATGATAGGCCTCATACACACGACCGTATTCGTTTTGCGGTCTGCAAGTTTCGCATCTGCTAAATAAGGATACTGTGCATGTGTGATCTGACTTTTTTGCTGTGAGTTCGAGGTTTACATTTTGAGGACCAGAATACGACATGTTCTGTGTTTGGCAGAACTAGCATACATATGGGGAAAGCACACTGATGATGTTCATGTGTTTTCCACATCTAATAGTATCCTTATTTATAGGATCTGCAACTTGCAGAGCGCAAAACAGATACAGTCGTGTGCATGAGGATCTATATACACACTTCAGCAGGCAGTATCATACAAGATACGATTAGATACACCGCTCAGCAGACAGGATCATACAAGATAGGATTCGATTCACAGCTCAGCAGGCAGTACTGTACAAAATGGGATTAGATGCACAGCTCAGCAGGCAGTATAGTACAAAATGGGATTAGATACACAGCTCAGCAGGCAGTATAATACAAAATGGGATTAGATACACAGCTCAGCAGGCAGTATCGCACACAACCGGCTGTGTATCAGGCACAGCAGGCTGTATCGTACATGATAAGATTACATACATATGTGATCTCATGTGCTTGCTGATTCAAGTTGTAAACTGCACTCTGGAGATGGTGAGTGTTATGATAGTGGTGTATTAAGATAGTAAACAATATAGCACAGCGCCGTGATGTTTCGCTGAAACACACACACAGCCATCTAAATTCAGCTGCATTTCAGGGACATGACATATTCACTTGCCCCTTGGGAGTTTTAAACCATTTCTGATCTGCTAATTTTCTGTTAGAAATAACTGAAATGGCACCAGACTGGCAGCCATTTTAGTAAGAGTTATTGGTTTCCTAGGCAACCTGTCACGAGTCTAACAAATCACAGAAAAAAACTATATATAAACCATCCTGCACAATATGGTATTAAATGCACAGATGTATATGGCTACATTTACAAAATTACAAAAAAATAATGCACTATAATAATAGATGCAAGCATAACATATGGACTAAGCCCTCACCCTTGATAAAATCTGAGACACTTGGTCAATACATTTTGATCAAAATACATCTAGGGCCCACCTACCAGGCGACAAGGTGGTCTCAGTTCAGGTGGGTTCCTATGCTAACCTATTCATGCTTCTGCGCATTTTTTAGGAGCAGATTCCCCGCACATATTTTGCTGCCCCTTGTTACCTCCATGTGCATCCGCAACCGGTGGGAGGAGGGACACACACACCTATATGTACCACCTTAATCAAGGTCACCTATTAGATAGGTGGGGCAAAAGTGCACTTGAATATCACTCCCAGTATAGGAGCGTATTCACACATGAAGGTGCCACTCCAAGACAAAGCAAACAAATCACAGAAAAAAACTATATATAAACCATCCTGCACGATATTGTATTAAATGCACGGATGTATATGGCTACATTCAGAAAATCACAGAAAATAATGCACTATAATAATAGATTCAAGCATAACATATGGACTAAGCCCTCACCCTTGATAAAATCTGAGACACTTGGTCAATACATTTTGATCAAAATACATTTAAGCCCACCTACCGGCGACAAGGTGGTCAATGTGTGCAGGACTCTAGACAGAACCTAACATATAGAGCCTCGATACTACTCATTTAGAGAGAGTATTTTTTCAATGTTAAACCCCTTTTTTGTTCATTTCATGCGCTATGTCTTGTCCTGGCCAGTGGTAAAGGGTGTAAGTAGACCACAAACACCCAAGTTGTCATTTTTCTTAGGTTTTCAAGGTTGTCATGAGACGTTAATTGTTACACGCTGTATTTCAGAAATATTCAAAGGAATTTGACAAAGTATGTGGAAAAGATGGCTCTCTTCTTAGGGAAATGAAAGCTGAGATGTTTGCTAAAAACTTTGGAACGCTTGTGGGTAAAATAAGGAGTGAGCAGGGTACAGAGCCAGGAAATTTAAAGGAATATTCTCCTTGGATAAGCGCTTTCAAGCCAGAGTTTTCCAGAGATGATCTTGAAATACCAGGTCAGTGTTTGATATATTTTTTTTATTCATAAATTATCTTCAGAAAATATAAACACGGTTAAATTTTATTCCAGGTCAGTATGATGGTAAAGGCAAACCTATGCCAGAATATCACATAAAGATCTGTGGGTTTGATGAGCGGGTATGTATTCAGTGGGTTCCAGTAAAAATGAATTATTGCTAAAGATTTTCTTATGTTATAAAATAAATATGTATAAAAACTTGTTTTAGGGTACTTTCACACTAGCGTTATTCTTTTCCGGCATAGAGTTCCGTCCTAGGGGCTCAATACCGGAAAAGAACTGATCAGTTTTATCCTAATGCATTCTGAATGGAGAGTAATCCGTTCAGGATGCATCCGGATGTCTTCAGTTCAATCACTGCACGTTTTTTGGACGGAGAAAACACCGCAGCATGCTGCGGTATTATCTCCGTCCAAAATTCCGGAACACTTGCCAGCATTAATTTACATTGAAATGTATTAGTGCCGGATCCGGCATTAAAAATCCCGCATTGACTAAACTGTTCTTCCGGTCTGCGCATGCGCAGACCTTTAAAAATGTAAAAAAATAAATAACGGATCAGTTTTTCTGGATGACAACCGGCGAGACAGATTCTTTATTGCAGTGTATTTGTGAGACTGATCTGGATCTGTCTACAAATGCTGTCCGTTTGCATACAGAACTGCCTGCCAGATCCTTACAACGCACGTGTGAAAGTTCCTCTTAGTGTATGGATGTAGCAGAACTAAATCTATGATTTAAAAAGGTTATCACATGACTGATGTAAAAAATTAAATAGAGATCATATAGTACATGACAATCTTTCTAACAATGCTAGAACCAGCCCTGTACCTCACATGGATCCAGAGATCTCCTCATTCATTGCTCTGCTAGATTAATATCAGCTCAAGGGGAGTGTCCTTTCTGCTGCAGCTCAGGGTGTGTGTCCATGATCTCCCAATCATAGCTCAGGAGGCAGGTGACTGATGAAACTGAGCATGTGCGACCATCTCAGTGAGCCGGACAAAGAAATAAAACAAACAGCGGGTGGCTATACAGAGATTTCAGTGAATAATTCAGTGGCTATGCTAAAAAAAACGTATTACATGTACCGTAATTATTAAAGTATTCAGATCCAGGTGCTGGTTTGAAAACTGTAGAATATGTTTTGTGGGACAAACCCTTTTACTGACTGAAGCGGTGTCATTTGTGCATTATGATGGCTCTCTTGGGGAGACCTACTACATACTTAATGCATGCTTTGTGAAGTGATTTTTTAAAATAATTATGCATATATTTATGAAAGGTAAAAGTTATGGCCTCCATAAGAAAACCCAAGAGGATTATTATTCGAGGAAATGATGAGAGAGACTACCCATTTCTTGTCAAAGGTGGTGAGGATTTGCGCCAAGACCAGCGCATTGAGCAGCTTTTTGACATCATGAATATAATCCTATCCCAGGATGCTGCTTGTAAGCAGAGATTTATGCAAGTGAAGACTTATCAAGTGATTCCCATGACCACACGGTATGAAAATCTCTGTGTATTTACTAGCTTGTACTTACTGCTCACCGGGCCTGTATCTGAAAATGCTATAATTATAGTTCTTTACTAAGTTTACATGATCGTGTCCCTTTTCTTTTTCAGCATAGGGATGATCGAATGGCTGGAGAACACATGCACCCTAAAGGAATTTATTTCAAGTACTCTGACTGAAAGTGAAAGAAGAGATTTCAATGGGTATTGCAGTTCATAATGCCTGATACACAAGTACAGTTTAGTTCGCGTATTTCATCCACTTAGTAGGCTGTAATGAAGTCTCAGGTTGGAAATGAGATCATGAAAATCAAGACGAATTAGTAAAAGAAATAAGAGTTCAAAATGTTTTAGTAAAAACCTAAATAAAAGAAACTGAACATCCCCTCTAATTAAAGTTCAGTTCTGTTCACATTCAAGTTTGCGCTGGCCAACTGGAGACTTCTGTCACTCTTTCACTTTATAGGATACACTTTTTGTTCCCCAAGGTCTGATCTGAGGTCTGATGAAGATTGGGGGGGTCTGATCTGAGGTCTGATGAAGATTGGGGGGGGTCTGATCTGAGGTCGGATTAAGATTGGGAGTCTGATCTGAGGACGGATGAAAAATATTTTTTTCTGATTTTCCTCCTATAAAACCTAGGTGCGTCTTATAAAGTGAAAAATATGGTACACGTGTATGGCATGATCACCTGAATTCAGACTGTCATTGTGGACAGTGAGTCGGCTTTTTATTTCTTTAAACTGACTCCATGGTTGTCCAGTTTACTTTAACATTTGCTGGTGGGATCCTTCATATGGCCAGTCATTCTCTTGTGTATAGCAGACTTAAAGAGGACCTTTCACCACTCCTGACATTCCTGTTTTAATAGCTTCATGCATTTCCCATGTAATTGTTCTGGAGAATCTATTCTTGTGGCTCTGTTGTGTCATTCCTTTATTATTTCTACTAGAAGTTGAATGAATTGCTATTAGCCTTGAGTAAGGGTACAGAGGGGAGGTAACTAGTTGGTGGTGTGGGGGGGGGGGGGGTCAGTTTTCGCCTCAGGCAGCAGAAAGGCTAGGTGCAACTCTGCCTGCACCGGCCGCTAATAGGCTTGAAGCCTATAAGAGGGAACAGCTGGGCCAGGGAGATGCCGCTCCCGTGCCCCGCTGCAGCATCCAACTGTATCGCCGTCCTGAGGATGGCGATACAGTTGAATATAGAGAGAGATGAATGCTTCCACAGCAACCCCCACTCTTCGCCAGTGCCTGGCTTTACTTGACAAACACATTACTAGAAATCTATTGCGGTGAGCCGATTACCGTGCATTATGTACAGTATTGATGTAGATTTCCCATGTATGGTGGTGAGACATCAGTTAATAAAGCTGTGTCATTATATTTGAATTTGTAGAAAATATAGTCCAGACAAGCATTACAAAGCCTGGCTGGACAAGAAAGACAAGATTGGAAGTCCTCAACAACATATTGATGCCTATAGGTGAGTGGCTGAACAGCTGTTCTTTTAATATTTGGTGATTACACAGTTTTCTCTTTTAATTCACAAGCCTTTTTCATTGTAAAATTGCATTATTTTTTAATATGCAGATATGCCTGTTATATAACATATTTATGTTGGTGCAAAAAAAAATTCTAATTGTTTACCATTCAGCAAATTAGTACCTTGTATGTTGTGTCAGAATCATGAAAACACACAGAAAAGCTGCCAGTGTGACTACTTTAGTCTTTCGGACAGTAACTTAACCTGTTGTGGACACAGGACATACTGGTACGTCCTGATGCCCTAGTACTTAAGGACACAGGACATACCGGTACGTCCTGTGTATTTACGATCGCCGCCGCGCAGAGCACGGTGATCCGAACAGAGTGCCTGCCGAAGTCATAGACCTCAAGGACCTGATCTTTTCTGACTGGGAAAGAGCAGGCAGGAGTACCTCGGGTCGTCCCTGGCCAACACCTTCCAGATGTGGTCCCCCATACTGGAAAGAAGAACGGACCCAAAAAAAGGGGTATACGGAAGGACCCCACCACTCAGTATGACACGTGGCCCCGATCATCCGGGCCTCTGCGTTATTGGTTGCTTCAGGGAGTACCACACTTCCATGGAGTACTAAATTTATAATCCCTTTCCCCAATTTTAATTCCATTTAACAACTGACAATCGAATAAAAACTATGGTTCTCAGACTTGAGACACCAAAAAAAAAAAAAAAAAAAAAAAAAAATTTTTCTAAAATGATTATTTGTAACTAAAACAATTCAAAAAGTTAAAAAATTGGGTATCGCCGCGTCCGTAACAATCTGTCAGCCCCAGTTACAGGATAAATCAATAGTGGAAAAAAAAATGAAGTTAAAGGTCACCCAGATGTCTTGTATGACCTTATGGGGGACATAAAGTGTAAAATTAAAAATTTAAAAATAGTGTTTAAAAAAAAAATATATAAGTTTCACCTGTTAATAAAAAAAAAATCCCCAATTAAGTAATAAAAAAAAGTGTTAAAATTTGAAAATAATTAAATAAAATAGACATATTTGGTATTGCCGCATTCGCGACGGCCACTCTATAAACATATCACATGATCCACCCCGTCCGATTAAACACCATAAAAAATAAAAACTGTGTCAAAAAAAGCCATTTATGTCACCTTACATAACAAAAAGTGCAACACCATGCGATCAAAAAGGCATATGACCCCCCCCCCCAAAATAGTACCAATTAAACCATCACTTCATCCCGAAAAAATGAGACCCTAACTAAGACAATCGGTCAAAAAATGAAAAAGTTATGGCTCTCAGACTATGGAGACACCAAAACATCATTTTTTGGTTTTAAAAAATGCTATTATTATGAAACTTAAATAGATAAAAAGGATACATATTGGGTATTGCCGCGTCCGTAACAAACTGCTCTATAAAAATATCATAATGACTTAACCCCTCAAGTGAACGTTGTAAAAATAAATAAATAAAAACTGTAATAAAATAACCAATTTTTTGGTCACCTTGCCCCATAAAGTGTAATAATGAATGATCAAAAAATTATATGTACCCAAAAATGGTACCAATAAAAACATCAACTCTTCCTGCAAAAAAGAAGCCCCTGCACAAGATCATCGGCAGACAAATAAAAAAAAAAATATGGTGTTCAGAAAATGGAGCCACAAAAACATAATTTATTTTCAAAAATGCTTTATTATGTAACTCTGAAACAAATAAACAAAGAAAGTAGACATATTTGATATTCTTGCATTCATAAGAACCTGCTCTATAAAAATAGCACATGATCTACCCTGTCAGATAAATGTTGTAAAAAATAAAAACAATGCCAAAACGGCAATTTTTTTACCTTGCCTCACAAAAAACGTAATATAGAGCAATTAAAAATCATAGGTACGCCAAAATAGTACCAATAAAACTGGAACCTTATCCCCTAATTTCCAAAATGGGATCAATTTTTGGGAGTTTCTACTGTAGGGGTGCATTTGGGACATGGCATCTAAAACCAGTCCAGCAAAATCAGCCTTCCAAAAACCATACAGCTCTCCTTTTCTTCTGCGCCCTGCCGTGTGCCCTTACATCAGTTTACGATCACATGTGGGGTGTTTCTGTAAACCGCAGAATCAGGGTAATAAATATTAAGTTTTGTTTGGCTGTTAACCCTCAATGTGTTAAAGAAAAAAATGGATTAAAATAGAAAATTTGCCAAAAAAGTTAAATTTTAACATTTCATCTCCATTTTCCTTTAAAGCGAACCTGTCACCGGATTTTTACATCTAAAACGGCTCACAGTACCTTACAGATCTCGTTCTTGTACTTTCCAAGCTGGTGTCATATGTAATTATGCCCTTAGTATTCTTGAAAAAAGGACTTTATAAAGTGCTGGTTCCATGCGTCTGCAGTCACGGCAGAAGTCAAGGAGGCAGACCCTCTGTGACTGCAGACAGTGACTCCCCCGCCTCTCATCCCTGTGATAGACAGTTCTCCCCAAAAGCTGGGACCGCGCTTGTATCAGGGCGCATGCGCCCTTGCCCACTTCGCAAGCGCGATCCCGAGCATCGCGCCGAGGGAAGCGCGATCCCCTTTCTCAATCGCGCCTGCGCAGTCCAGTCCCCCGACGCCGGGCGGTTTTTTTTTCTAATGTCGCTCTTGCTGGCAAGGGCGCATGCGCCCTGATACAAGCGCGGTCCCGGCTTTTGGGGAGAACTGTCTATCACAGGGATGAGAGGCGGGGTTATGGCGGGGGAGTCACTGTCTGCAGTCACAGAGGGTCTGCCTCCTTGACTTCTGCCGTGACTGCAGACGCATGGAACCAGCACTTTATAAAGTCCTTTTTTTAAGAATACTAAGGGCATAATTACATATGACACCAGCTTGGAAAGTACAAGAACGAGATCTGTAAGGTACTGTGAGCCGTTTTAGATGTAAAAATCCGGTGACAGGTTCGCTTTAATTCTTGTTGAAAACCTAAAGGGTTAACAAAGTTAGTAAAATCAGTTTTGAGTAACTTGAGGGGTGTAGTTTCTACAATGGGGTCATTTATGGGGGGTTTCCACTGTGTAAGCTCCACAAAGTGACTTCAGACCTGAACTGGTCCCTAAAAAGTGGGTTTTGGAAAATTTCTGAAAAATTTCAAGATTTGCTTCTAAACTTCTAAGCCTTGTAACGTCTCCAAAAAATAAAATGGCATTCCCAAAATGATCCAAACATAAAGTAGACATATGGGGAATGTAAATTAATAACTATTTTGGGCGGTATTACTATGTATTATAGAAGTAGAGAAATTGAAACTTGGAAATTTGCAAATTTTTCCAAATTTTAGGTAAATTTGATATTTTTTTTATAAATAAAAATGAACTTTTTTGACTCAATTTTACCAGTGTCATGAAGTACAATATGTGACGAAAAAACAGTCTCAGAATTGCCTGGATAAGTAAAAGCGTTTAAAAGTTATCACCACATAAAGTGACACTGGTCAGATTTGCAAAAAATGGCCTGGTCCTTAAGGTGAAATATGGCCGTGTCCTTAAGGGGTTCAAAGGGGTGTGCGAGTTCCATTTTTTTCATGTCGCAAACTGGAGGTTGTTAAAATAATGAAAAACTTAAAACTCACCTTCCTGAATCCCTTCCAATCCAGCGGCGCCGCTGTGACTTCTCCACCGAGCTGTAGTCGTGATGTAATATTTTGGTTGCAGCTTTGACTTGCCTGTTTACTGCATGTGACTGCTGCTGCAGCCAATCAATGGCCTCAGTGGTCTTGTTCCATATACTGCTGAAGCCAGTGGTTGGCTGCACAAGTATGCAGGACATTGCCGCTGCAGTGCTGGATCAGAGGGGGTTCAGGAAGGTGGGTTCCCTTTTTTCTATTTTTTTAACAAACTCCCTGTATTTTGGCATGAAAGAAAAGTTGAACTCTAAAATCCCCTTTAAGAAAATATCTTTTACATATTCTAGAAGGTGCACATGGTGAGTCTGCCTTCTAAGACAGAGTTTCTATAACGGTAAATTGTGATCAATTTTTCTTCTACAGTAAAGTGGGCCGTGATTCAACTATCAGCTCCTTCAGAGAAAGAGAAGCACTTGTTCCTGGAGACCTGTTGAGGCAAGTTTTAAAAAAAACCTGCTGCCTGTAGCAGCCAATCAGAATGTATTTGCCAATGTCTTGATCGAAGCCCAGAAACTTCTCTGACTCTTGATTCTAAATTGTGCCTAGTGTTGTGTTAAAATAAGACCAGACAGGTAATTCTAGTTCAAAATTTTTTAAATGGCATTGGCCTCTAAAGTGCTGGAACACATTATTTGATCATCAAGTTTTCATGGTCATCTGTCCGCTTGGACCATACAGGGAGTGCAGAATTATTAGGCAAATGAGTATTTTGACCACATCATCCTCTTTATGCATGTTGTCTTACTCCAAGTTGTATAGGCTCGAAAGCCTACTACCAATTAAGCATATTAGGTGATGTGCATCTCTGTAATGAGAAGGGGTGTGGTCTAATGACATCAACACCCTATATCAGGTGTGCATAATTATTAGGCAACTTCCTTTCCTTTGGCAAAATGGGTCAAAAGAAGGACTTGACAGGCTCAGAAAAGTGAAAAATAGTGAGATATCTTGCAGAGGGATGCAGCACTCTTAAAATTGCAAAGCTTCTGAAGCGTGATCATCGGAACAATCAAGCGTTTCATTCAAAATAGTCAACAGGGTCGCAAAAAGCGTGTGGAAAAACCAAGGCGCAAAATAACTGCCCATGAACTGAGAAAAGTCAAGCGTGCAGCTGCCAAGATGCCACTTGCCACCAGTTTGGCCATATTTCAGAGCTGCAACATCACTGGAGTGCCCAAAAGCACAAGGTGTGCAATACTCAGAGACATGGCCAAGGTAAGAAAGGCTGAAAGACGACCACCACTGAACAAGACACACAAGCTGAAATGTCAAAACTGGGCCAAGAAATATCTCAAGACTGATTTTTCTAAGGTTTTATGGACTGATGAAATGAGAGTGAGTATTGATGGGCCAGATGAATGGGCCCGTGGCTGGATTGGTAAAGGGCAGAGAGCTCCAGTCCGACCAAGACGCCAGCAAGGTGGAGGTGGAGTACTGGTTTGGGCTGGTATCATCAAAGATGAGCTTGTGGGGCCTTTTCGGGTTGAGGATGGAGTCAAGCTCAACTCTCAGTCCTACTGCCAGTTTCTGGAAGACGCCTTCTTCAAGCAGTGGTACAGGAAGAAGTCTACATCCTTCAAGAAAAACATGATTTTCATGCAGGACAATGCTCCATCACACGCGTCCAAGTACTCCACTGTGTGGCTGGCAAGAAAGGGTATCAAAGAAGAAAATCTAATGACATGGCCTCCTTGTTCACCTGATCTGAACCCCATTGAGAACCTGTGGTCCATCATCAAATGTGAGATTTACAAGGAGGGAAAACAGTACACCTCTCTGAACAGTGTCTGGGAGGCTGTGGTTGCTGCTGCACGCAATGTTGATGGTGAACAGATCAAAACACTGACAGAATCCATGGATGGCAGGCTTTTGAGTGTCCTTGCAAAGAAAGGTGGTTATATTGGTCACTGATTTGTTTTTGTTTTGTTTTTGAATGTCAGAAATGTATATTTGTGAATGTTGAGATGTTATATTGGTTTCACTGGTAAAAATAAATAATTGAAATGGGTATATATTTGTTTTTTGTTAAGTTGCCTAATAATTATGCACAGTAATAGTCACCTGCACACACAGATATCCCCCTAAAATAGCTAAAACTAAAAACAAACTAAAAACTACTTCCAAAAATATTCAACTTTGATATTAATGAGTTTTTTGGGTTCATTGAGAACATGGTTGTTGTTCAATAATAAAATTAATCCTCAAAAATACAACTTGCCTAATAATTCTGCACTGCCTGTAAAATATAGTAACCTAGTTTGTAAGCCAGAAAGAAGACACACGTCCCTCCAGTTTAGCCTATAATCCTGCAAAGTTTATCCAGAGAAAAAGATAAAAACCCCATGAGCTACAAGCAGGGTGGATAAAATCAATGATCTAAAAAATATATACCGGTGTGTATAATCTTTTTTTTTTAAATAGGATTTTTTTTATTTAAATCAGATTTTTTTTTTATACATAAAATGCTTTTTGAGGAAAATATATTACCATCCAAAAGTTATTCCATCATTATAAGGATTAGTTTTTTAATTATGTAGAATAAGGCTGTATATGTTTAATTTTTTGGTAAAAAAATTCCATTAATCCATTGACAATGTCATGCTCTTCCAGAGGTTTTCTCTGCCTGCAAGATATTATCACAGATGCTTGGTTTACTTTTGCAGTTCTCAAAACTAAATTTGACTCCGCAGAGATCAGATGCCTCTTCTTCACAGCAAAAATGTTATAACATGAACAGAGCTGAGAAAAAGACCTCAATCCTAACTTCTACAGACCTATGAATACAGAATCAACCCCTTCAGTGCTAAGTTTAAAGAAGCTCAGTGAATAGAATAGAAACAATATTTTTTCTCCTTCCTAATTACAACAGAAAAGTTGTCCAAATATGAATGATTAACCTATTAAACTGGGGATAAAGAAACTATTATGAAAAGTTGTTATTCTAAAAATCTTCATCTACTTGCATATTATAAGTTATACCAGCAAGAATTAGTCTTTATGTAGAAAACTATGATTTAAATCAAATCCACCCTGGCTACAAGCCAATTTTCCTTATCTTAGTGGAAGAAAGATTCTTCCCGACTCCAATCAGGCAATCAGAATAACTCCCTAAGTCCAGAAATCTAATAACTATAACCTGTAATATTATTACATCCAGGCCCCTCTTGAACTCTTTTAGTGAACTCACCATCACCACCTCCTCAGGCAGAGAGTTCCATAGTCTCACTGCTCTTACCGTAAAGAATCCTCTTCTATGTTTGTGTACAAACTTACTTTCCTCCAGACGCAGAGGATGTCCCCTCGTCATAGTCCTGGGGAAAGAGAAATCATGGGAAGGATTTCTATTTTGTTGTTAAAGTGCTATAAATCCATCTTCCATAATGATGCTGTTCTGCTGTTTTTCGTGAAAGTTGTGTTCAAAGTCCTTCATATATACAGTACATCTCAAATTCATATATACCACATCTCACCTCTGCTCCAGCACCAAAGGTGATGCAGATGACTGCTGCTTAAATTGACAAAGAAGCAGGTGGCGAGAGTGCACAAGCAACGTTACGGATGTGAAGAAAATTTCTATGAATCTAAATGAATTTTTTTTACATCCATATTGGTGTCTGTGTGCTGCCACCACCTGGTGAATTGGTGTCATAATGTGGACCATTTAGACCAAGCACTGCCTGTATAATATATACTACTGCTTAAAATGACTTTTGAATATATATTTACATGTCACACATCTGATATTTATTGATGGTAACATGGAGTATTGGTAATGTTCTAGATTTTTCTGATTCCTCACGTTTAAAGGGGGTTATCTTTTTTTAATCTCTTATGATCTTCCCTAACCAGGTGAACGCTGTGCTCCCCAGTCTAATTCTGTTGCAGGCACTTCTGCGATGTGCCGTGCTGTAATGTTTGCGTGTTGCGTCTGCGCAGTCAGGCAGCCTCGGGTGCAGATAGCTCACAGCGCCCAAGGCTGCCTGACTGCGCAGGCATCACCCTGTACAAGTCCGGACACCCTGGGCACGTGCTACAGAATATTTACTGTATGTTTCCATAACTCTGACACTTGTCGCAGTTCTCGCAGTGATCTCTTTAAAAGTGTAGAGGGGATATATTTTAGTTATTGGAGTTTCCCAGTAATCATTGCCATACACTTATGGTTTCCTACCACGGACTGGATTGTGTACACATTAAATTTGTCACATACATTCTAGGAGGGCCTTTGTTAAGATGAGCGCTACCCCTGAAGCGTTTTTGGCTCTGCGCTCCCATTTTGTCCGGTCTCATGCTTTGCTGTGTATAAGTCATTGGATCCTTGGCATTGGAGATCGTCACCTGAGCAATTTCATGGTCAATATGGAGACTGGAGGAATGATTGGTATCGACTTTGGTCACGCTTTTGGCACGGCAACCCAGGTAACTTCAGGAGAATGATTACAGCTTTTCATTCTGAGACTTTGTTATATTTGAGCGAGTTCCAGCTAGGAGTTCATTGTTCTAAATGTAAATACACATTTAATAGAGATTTTATTGCTTTCACGATGTGTTACTATAGTTGTACTAAAGTTAAACTTACTTCATTATCATTAAATTGTCGCAAGCACAAATCTAAAAACCTAAGAAAAAACCTGACCCAATGTGTGTTTTAATTAATAATTGAGATCACTACTCATGTAGCACTCAGTTATCAATTTATTAAAAAAATTCCAGGAGGAAGAAGTTGCAAATTCAGGTCTGCTACATATATTACAGGCACACCTTGCAGGAACGTATAAGTGGGAACCGAAGTCGGAAAAAGAAAAGCATGATGACATTGTACAACAGAAGGATGACTCCAGTGACCTATCACACGCTGCCTTCACCGCAGATCACACTACAAGGAGCAGGAGGAATAGTGTAGACTGCCTTCCTATGGACGAAAAGTGGTTTATTTATACTCCTATTTAGTAGTAAAAACATATGCGTATCATACACAATAAAATTGCCACTAGATTTTGCCCTGTTCTCGGCTTCTTCTGAGGTAGTGACAGGTGGAAACTTCGGTCGGGTGGATAGATGAATCTTAATGTGTATTATATGTATATGTTTTACTACTAAATGTAAGTATAATAAACCACAACCTTTGGAAGGTAGTCTACACAGTTCCTCCTGCTCGGTGCAGTGTGATCTTCAGCAGAGAAGGCAGAGTGTTATGGGTCATTCGATCCATCCATCTGTTGTACAATTTCATCACAAGTAGAGTTGAGCGAACTTGTATTTTAAGTTCGGCGTTCGGGTTATTGAAGCATCCCGTTATGGACTCCACCACCACGGAGCATAACGGCATTTGGAATCCATAAGGGGATTCTTCAATGAACCCGAACCTTGGACAACACTAAGGACCTGGGGTGACGTCACCGTCATGTGATCAGTGCAGGGGACGTGGCTCAGCACTGGATTGGATAAGAGGTGATCCAGTACTGAGCCACGCCCCCTGCACTAATCACATGACGGTGACCTCACCCCAGGTCCTTCGTGTTCTCCAAGGTTCGGGTTCATTGAAGAATCCCCTCATGGATTCCAAATGCCGTTATGGTCCGTGGTAGCGGAATCCATAACAGGATTCTTCGATAACCCCAACCCGAACTTTGGACGCCGAACTTAAAACACAAGTTCGCTCAACTCTAATCACAAGCCATGTCTGGGAATCGCTGTTTGCTATGCGGATCTGCATGAATCTGTTTTTCTACATGGTGTGAATAGTGGTGATGGTGAGTACTGAAGACGTTTCATCCGTGAATTAGGGATGGCAGCTGCCATATTACATTGTGTTCTGTATGCAATCGAAGGACACTTTAACAGCCATAGCTAAACACCATATGATGGTCATGCACATTTATTATTGTTCCATGCGGTTTTTCCCTTAAAGAGGACCTTTCACCACTCCTGACATGCCTGTTTTATTATCTTCATGCATTTCCCATGTAATAGTTCTGGAGAATCTTCTGTTATGGCTCTATATTGTGCCATTCCTTTATTATTTCTACTAGAAGTTATGAATGAATTGCTAGCAGTCTGCAGTAAGGGTACAGAGGGGAGGTAACCAGTTGGGGGGGTGTACCTGCAGTCTGACAATGGCAGCACTGATTGGATAGAGTCAGACTGTGCAGGTACACCCCCCCAACTGGTTACCTCCCCTCTGTACCCTTACTGAAATAGTAATGTATTCATAACTTCTAGTAAAAATAATAGAGGAATGGGACAACATAAAGCCATAAGAATAGATGCTTCAAAATTATTACATGAGGAATGTATGAAACTATTAAAACAGGCATGTCAGGAGTGTGAAAGGTGCTCTTTAAAATACTGGGGAAAATATACATCAGCCTTAAGTATTTTTGTCAGTTGTATGCTATGCAGTGTACCTCATTCTGAGGAACGGGGACAATATGCAACAAATTAAGAGTCTACTTTTTCTGTAAATGTGCCCTGATATATATAATGGTTTACTGTCAGTTTTAAATATCATATGTGATTTATTACTGAACCAAGTATGTTACGTGCGTTGTTACTCAGACATTCCTACTAGTGTTGAGCGAACTTGTGTTTTAAGTTCTGCGTCCAATGTTCGGGTTATCAAAGAATCCCGGTATGGATTCCGCTACCATGGACCATAACGGAATTTGGAATCCATAACGGGATTCTTCGATAGCCCAAACTTTGAAAAACTTTTTAAAATACAAGTTCGCTAATTCCTACGGCACACATCAGGGATTGAGATGTTTTATTTGATGCTTGTGATACATTCTATTCTCTAAATATTGTTCTCTTTTTAAGTTTTTACCTGTGCCAGAACTAATGCCGTTCCGACTGACACGTCAGATAATAAATCTGATGTTGCCTCTGAAAGAAACTGGATTATTTGATTCTGTGATGGTACATGCTTTACGAGCCTATCGAACTAACCCGGACCTCCTCATTAGTACAATGGATGTGTTTATAAAGGAGCCTTCACTAGACTGGAAGGTAAAACCTAGATTTTGATTGATGTTACCAGTGTGGCTTTGGTTAATGGGAAATTAATTGGAAGCTCATTGTAGTCATTAGCCATAGAAATACGATAGATGTCAGATTATAGCAGCCAAGGGCCGATTGGGAACTTAAAGTGGCCCTGGAAAAAAAAATAAAAGTGGCCTAAAGTTGTAGGCGAGTCTGAACTGACAGAAGGTAGGGAAACAAAAGTAGGCATGGCCAACACAAGCCACAAGCAAGCAAGACAAAAGAAGTAGGTGGGACCAGCAATACCACAGTGCAAAATACTGCCCCAGCAAAACCAAATACTGCAGTGCAGCATAAAATACTGCCCTATGACCATCAGGATGGTGGTACAGTTGAATTCAGGAAGGACCTGCGGCTGCTGGCCAAGTGCACATGTACCTGGTGCTCCTAGCATTAATTAATGCTGTGAGCATCAGATCGTTATGTACCAGGCCAGCGTCTGTGAAGAGGTCTCAGGTGGCCCCAGGGGCCACCTGTAGGGAAATTTACCCAATCCGCCCCTGATAGCAGCTGCTTCACTTGATCACCATGCTGTATATTGTCACACAGCTCCTGTATTACCCTTCCAAATTCCTCGACAATGATGCCACAGTCCAGCACAAAATACCTCCCCAGCAGCGCAAATGAATGCCACAGTAAAAACTACACCCCCAATAGCCACATACAAATACCACACGGTGCAGTACATAATACCTCTCCAACAGCATAAAACAAATACACCAGCAGAATACCCACTGTGGTATTACAGGTAGTATAATGATGAGGCTGTTACATGTCATAGACCAAGAAAACTTGCAATGAACTTCATTTTGGCTCCTATCTCCACTGTCTTGAGACTTGCAATCCACACAGCTTTCTCTTGAAATGCTTGTGCGTGACCGCTGGGTGCTCCTAAATGCGTCACCCAGTTACAAAGAGAACCTTGCTTGCTAAATGTGCCAGCACCTGTGTGACTTCAGTTGGAGCTACCTGGTGGTCCTGCGCAAGTCGCTTGGGTATTTGGTTACTATCTAGAATAGTAAATTTGTCCAACATTACAATTCTTCACTATATAAGGATACAAACCAAAGTACAACAGTATTCGTAAATCTGGACCTGAGTGTGGAACTGGCTATGTTTATTTGTCTGTCGCACCCATGGCATAGATTTCTAGACCTTTTCTCAGCTGCCATATTTATCGGGTTATTTAGTATAAAAATTTAAATTCATTCTTGCCATTTATGTACTAATAAGAAAATTGTTATGCAGAATTTTGAAGCAAAGCAAATGAAAAAGAGAGGAGACTGGGTAAAAGATGTAAACCCTGCCTCACAGGACTGGTATCCTGTGCAGAAAATAAGATGTGCAAAACGGAAGTTATCTGGTGTAAATCCTGCAGTAATCACATGGTAAGTGTTAACGCAGGATGTATCATCTACCTCTGTTCACATTGCTGTTTAGACATTCCAGTAGTCTGTTCCAACAGACTACTGGAATTACCATATCTGGCACAGATGGGCACCGCCATATCCCCATTGGCTGTAATGCAATGCCGACTTTCTGCCAGACAGATACTGCTGCATTCAGCAGTATTTGCCCAGCATTTAATGCCGGAAACCTGACAGATCCCATTTTAGCCAGTGGGGGTCCAGCTATGTAATTCCATTATTCTGATCCTCTGTTGAACCCCTATCGATTAGATACTAGTAGAGACAAATCTTAGGTGTATAACTTTACTAGTGCATGAAATAAATGTTAACATGATTTATTTTAGTGAAGAACTGCGATTGGGACATGCTGCGTCTAAGGCGTTTAAACATTTCTGTGATGTTGCAAAAGGAAATGCGGAGTATAATATACGAGCTGGAGTACCTGATGATGAACTTTCTGAGGAGATTCAAGTAAAATGTCTTATCGATCAGGCTACAGACCCCAATATCCTTGGCAGAGTCTGGGTAGGATGGGAACCTTGGATGTGAAGATGCAGCTTCAGAAATCCCAGTCCGTCCTAGATTTGACCGTTCAGTAATGGACCTACTGATGGGAATGATATAGCAATTTATTATTGAGTCTTCCCTGGATAAATGTGTGGTGTAGAAATCTTAGTGTCCTATATTGTTCCTGCCTCACAGAACACACAACAGCAAAGCCTTCATTTTAAACTCTTCCATAGTGGTTTACTAAAATGAAATTCAATTACGTTTTTAGATCATCACAGAAAAATAAAAGTGATTTTGTAAAACAGTTTCTGTTGTATTTTCTTTTACGTAAAAAAAAATCTGATAATTCAGATTCCGACAGTCATCCCATATACTGTATATTTATCAGGCATTGACAGTATTTGTTGTCATAATTAATAAACTTAAAGTTCACCAATATTGCAAGTTACAAAAATATCATACTGTACATCATCATATATTATAACTTCCATTGGGCGGGATTCATTATCGAATATTGAGAAGTGGGGAGCCTAAGATAGGGCTTTCTGTATCCTAAAGAGGTTGGCCCACTAATAATTATGTATCCCGCCCAACTGATATCGCATTTATATCACTTTTCCCAAATACCACAATCTACCAAAACTGCCTTATTCTGAAGTTAGAGTAAAGTGGTGAGCACAGATAGTGCAAAAAAGGACTGTACTAATGGCGCCACGTGTAAATGTTATTAGGGGAGTAAGAATCCTACCCTGGATAATCCAATAAAAGAAAAATTCAAGAACAAGCACGACGTATGATCGCTGTCTTTTCCTAGTACCATCTTCAGGCGATCCAGGCGCAGGAGGAAGCGTGGTGGGTGTCATGTGCTTATCTCACACCGCTCCTCCTGGGTGAAGTGAGTCTACCTCTATATTTGTTTGATCTTATGTAATTGTTGCTTGTATATGTTATATTTGGCCAGAAAGCAATGCGCTGATTGATTCTGTCCATTTTAATAAGATTAACTTGGATGTAAGTATTAAGCAGAAGATTTGAAATCGTGTCCACTTAACATTTACACGTGGCGCCAATAGTACAGTCTTCTTTTTGTCTGTGCTCACCACTTTACTCTAATAAAGGAAAGAACTCCAGTTTGATTGCGGTGTGTAATCATTTTATTTTAGGAAAATACGGCAATATCACTTGTCAAGTGATATTGCCGTATTTTCCTGAAATAAAAAGATTACACACCGCAATCAAACTGGAGTTCTTTCCTTTACTTCACCGGGCGGGAACCCGACTTCCAGTGGCGGAAACAAGCAGTGTGCCACAACGTTATTCCTCGTGTTCGCACTTTACTCTAATACACACCTTCCCGGGGTCCCACCGGGTTAGGTAGTGACTGTCGGCAGCCTGTGCCTTTACACCGTCTTATTTTTCCACCTATACTGATCTAGTCCTTTGGCGCCCTAACTGTTTACCTGGGCCTTCTCCTCGGAAGACACTGTGATTAAACACCCCTCTCTTTCCCTTTTTTCTATACCCGTGACTCACTTATTCTGAAGTTATTAGCCTACCATTGCACCCAGTGGCAAATCTGTTTAGATATTCAGTTGCTGTTTGTTACATACTGTATTGGAGCCTTGTAATGAAGGACGTGTCATTGGTAAGAACAAGAGGCGTGGCTAGTGTCACATGATCTGCTAATGTCAGGACACATCTCATTGCCGTACTGGATGATTAGATGGCAGACAGATGATGGGATTCAAGCATGGGGGGTAAGAGAAAACTGCAAATGAGGTATATTTGAGGGGGAAAAAATATATACAAGTTGAAAAGGGAACTACTTTAGAGTGAAAAGTAGTTTATGACACCACCCCTTTAAGTCCTGTAAGTTGCAAGGTGCAACTTATGCATGAAGGTATCCAATAATAGTCCAATGCATTAGACCTGTTTATCTAGCACATCCCACAGATGCTTGATCGGATTGAGATCTGGGGAGTTTTGAGGCCAAGTCAATACTTTGAACTATGTCTTCCCCAAACCATTCCTGAACAATTTTAACAATGTGGCAGGGCTCATTATCCTGCTGAAAGGGGCGACTTCCATCAAACAATACTGTTGCCATGGAGGGTTGTACTCAGTCTGCAACAATATTCAGGTAGGTGGTACATGTCAAAGTAACCACAAAGTATCCACATGAATGCCAGGACCCAAAGTAACCAAACAAAACATTGCCCAGAGCGTCACACTGGATGAGATAGCTTGCATTTTTCCTCAAAACGATGCACCTGCACCCAGCTGTCCACAAGATGTAAAGGAAAACATGATTTTTAGACTATCGCTTTCCGCTGCTACTTGGTCCAATTTTGATGCTTATGAGTAGTGTTGAGCGAATCGAAGCATCTGAAGTGGAATTCGATCCAGAGTTTAGGAAAAATTCAATTTACAACACCAAAAAAGCCACACCAAATGGTATATAAAAATAGCCAAATTTTATTAAGTAATCCATAAAAAACACAAATGAGCAATCAATTAATGACACCTACCCATTGTAGGAGAAATGTGATGACAAAGACAGTACAATGCTAACTCGGCACAGATACAATTTCCTATTAGAAACCACATGCACAACAATGAGAGAGCATATTTGCATTATAACAATCAATCCCATGCACAGTATTAACTCTCCCAAAGATTGCACTCAAAAGAGAATCCCATTGGATTTCTATACCCTATCCATATAGAGAAACCTATGGGATAGCTATACCCTAAATACGGGTATCATAACCATAGGAAAAATAGCCTCAAGTAAAAGGGGAATGAATCCAAATGGATGTCAAAATGGTTAGTCTACCTAAAACATCATCACATACCTAAAGTGCCGAGTGCAGTGTAAACTGTCCACAACAAACGCCCGGCGCGTTTCGCCCGTAGCTTCGTCCAGGGGTAGCTTGCCCTGGGCGAAGCTACGGGCGAAACGCGTCGGGCGTTTGTTGTGGACAGTTTACACTGCACTCGGCACTTTAGGTATGTGATGATGTTTTAGGTAGACTAACCATTTTGACATCCATTTGGATTCATTCCCCTTTACTTGAGGCTATTTTTCCTATGGTTATGATACCCGTATTTAGGTATAGCTATCCCATAGGTTTCTCTATATGGATAGAGTATAGAATCAATGGGCTTCTCTTTGAGTGCAATCTTTGGGAGAGTTAATACTGTGCATGGGATTGATTGTTATAATGCAAATATGCTCTCATTGTTGTGCATGTGGTTTCTAATAGGAAATTGTATCTGTGCCGAGTTAGCATTGTACTGTCTTTGTCATCACATTTCTCCTACAATGGGTAGGTGTCATTAATTGATTGCTCATTTGTGTTTTTTATGGATTACTTAATAAAATTTGGCTATTTTTATATACCATTTGGTGTGGCTTTTTTGGTGTTGTGGATATCGCGCAGACACACCTGTGATTGGCGCAGATTTGGTGGTTGGAGGTTGAAAAATTCAATTTGCAACAAATCCAAATTACGTTGCGATTCGCGGTAACAAATCGTTTCTTTCCTAAAATGGCAGCTACACGTGTTACAAAGTGAAAGTAAGAAGCCCAGGAACGCGCAAACCCATAATGCCGTGCAGACAGACAATCAGCAAATCTGACATGTCACTTTATGTGGTGATAACTTTGGAACACTTTTATTTATCCAGGCCATTCTGAGAATGTTTTCTCGTGACACCTTGTACTTCATAAATTGAGTCAATATATTTCACCTTTATTTATGAAAAAATCCCAAATTTACCAAAAATTTTGAAAAATTCGCAATTTTCAAAATTTCTATTTCTCTGCTTTTAAAACATAAAGTGATACCTCATAAAATATTTATTACTTAACATTCCCTATATGTCTAATTTATGTTGGCATCGTTCTTTAAATGTCATTTTTTTTTTTTTAGGGCGTTAGAAGGCTTAGAAGTTTAGACGCTATTCTTAAAAGTTTTAAGAAAATTTCCAAAACCCACTTTTTAAGGACCAGTTCAGGTCTGAAGTCACTTTGTAGGGCTTACATAGTGGAATCCACCCATAAATGACCCCATTGTAGAAACTACACCCCTCAAGCTACTAAAAAGTGATTTTACAAACTTTTTTAACCCTTTAGGTGTTCCACAAGAATTAAAGGAAAAGAGAGATGAAATTTTAAAATTTCACTTTTTTGGCAGTTTTTCCATTTTATTAGATTTTTTTTCTTTAACACATCGAGGATTAACAGCCAAACACAACTCAATTTTTATTACCCTGATTCTGTGGTTTACATAAACATCCCACATGTGGTCGTAAACTGATGTAAGGGCGCAGAAGAAAAGGAGCACCATATGGTTTTTGGAAGGC
The DNA here is from genome assembly GCA_033119425.1 of Bufotes viridis. Taxonomy (NCBI): domain Eukaryota; kingdom Metazoa; phylum Chordata; class Amphibia; order Anura; family Bufonidae; genus Bufotes; species Bufotes viridis. The sequence goes on from CM065593.1 coordinate 96,459,907, forward strand.
AGATTTTGCTGAACTGGTTTTTAGATGCCATGTCCTATTTGAAGCTCCCCTGATGCACCTTACAGTAAGAACTCCCAAAAAGCGACCTCATTTTGGAAACTAGGAAATAAGGTGCCAGTTTTATTGGTACTATTTTGGGGTACATATGATTTTTAATTGCTCTATATTGCGTTTTTTGTGAGGGAAGGTAACCCCCAAAAAATGGCAGTTTTGGCAGTTATTTTTTACAACATTCATCTGAGAGGGTATATTATGTGCTATTTTGATAGAGCAGATTGTTACGGACGCAATGATATCAAATATATCTATTTTGTTTGTTTGAGTTTTACATAATAAAGCATTTAAAAAAAAAAAATTACCCGTATTTTTCGCCCTATAAGACGCACCTAGGTTTTTAAGGAGGAAGATAGGGGGAAAAAATATTTTTAACCAAAAGGTGTGCTTATGGTGGGTTTTGAACTAACGGCGGCCTGTGCATGACACTATTATGGGGGATCTGTGGCTGACGCACTGTTATGGAGGGGATCTGTGGATGGCACTGTTATGGTGGGGGATCTGTGGATGGCATTGTTATGGGGATGGGGATCTGTGGATGACACTGTTATGGGGGGGTGATCTGTGGATGACACTGTTATGAGGAGGATCTGTGGATGACACTGCTATATATGTGTCATCCACAGATCTCCCCCATAACAATGTCCCCCAATACACTGGGCCCCGCCACTCACAGCAGTATTCATCTCTAAACAGTAATCCTTAACCTCTTAATAACTTTTGTTAAAGTTGCGCTCTCCCGTGTATTATTACTTACTTACAAGCTCCAGTTGCAGGCAGAGCGGCCGGCAGCGTAACGTCATCTGCCTGCTTCATTCATAAAGTGGGAGGAGCAAGCGCGTGACGTTACGCTGCTGGCCGCTCTGCCTGCTACGGGAGCTTGTCAGTAAGTAGTGATACACGGGAGAGCGCAACATTAGTTAAAGTTATTAGGCGGTTAAGGATTACTGTTTAGATGTAAATAATGCTGTGAGCGGCAGGGCCTGGTGTAAGAGTACAGTAACTGCAGTGGGCCCCGCCGTGAGTTGCCGTACTCCAACCTCTCCTCCCTCCCCGCTGCGCTATGCAGCATCGTAGCCTGCAATCTATAAGTGTTAGTGATGTAAAAATGGCATAATTCACCCCATAAGACGCACTGCCATTTTTCCCCCACTTTTAGAGGGAAAAAAGTGCATCTTATGGGGCAAAAAATACGGTATGTTTTTGTCTCTCTATTTTCTGAACGCCCTATTTTTTTTTATTTTTCTGCCGATCGTCTTGTGCAGGGGCTCATTTTTTGCAGGAAGAGTTAACGTTTTTATTGGTACCATTTTTGGGAACATAAGATTTTTTGATTATTCATTATTACACTTTATGAAGCAAGGTGACCAAAAAAACTGGTAATTTTGGCTCAGTTTTTATTTATTTATTTTTACAGCATTCACCTGGGGGGTTAAGTCATGTGATATTTTTATAGAGCAGATTGTAACGGACGTGGCAATACGTAATATGTGTACTTTTTCTTATTTAAGTTTTACACAATAATAGCATTTTTGAAACAAAAAAAATGATGTTTTAGTGTCTCCATAGTCTGAAAGTCATAGCTTTTTTATTTTTTGACAGATTGTCTTAGGTAGGGTCTCATTTATTGCGGGATGAGGTGACAGTTTGATTGGTACTATTTTGGGGGGCATACGCCTTTTTGATCCCTTGGTGTTGCTGGTTGTTATGGACACAGCGATTCCTAATATTTATACCTATAGTTTATTATTTTTTTTCACTTTAACAATAATAGCATATTTGAAACAAAAAAAATGATGTTTTAGTGTCTCCATGTCCTGAGAGCTATAGTTTTTTATTTTTTGAGCGATTTTCGTAGGGGCTCATTTTTTGCGGGATGAGGCTACGGTTTTATTGGTATTATTTTCTGGGACGTACGCCTGTTTGATCGCTTGGTATTGCACTTTTTGTGATGTAAGGTGACAAAAATTGCTTTTTTTGACAGTTTTTATTTTATTTATTTTATGGTGTTTATCGAACGGGTGGATCATGTGATATATTTATAGAGCCGGTCGTTACGGACGCGGCGATATATAATGTGTTTTTTCTTTTTTTTATTAATATTAAATCGGGGAAAGGGGCATTTTTTCTTTTTTCACTTGAAACTTTCTTTTTTTTTAAATTAAAAACACTTTTTTTACTTTTTTACTTTATTTCTGATTTAAAATTTTGGTGGTTTGATCCCCTCTGCAATGCATTACAATACGGTTTTCACCGATGCCGGCGCATACATCAGAGGTCCGGCTAACCGGAACAGCTGGTCCTCTGCAGCTGATCGGGCGGGCGCAGCTCCTGCACCCGCCCGATCAGCGTGCCGTAGTGCTACGGCGCTGGTTGGTACGGGGGTTAAAAGCCTCATTCGGCACTGTCACCGCCATTTTACTGTGCGCTAAGCGTAGGGAGAGATGTAACAAGCCCTAGGGACAGTGTTGCTTAAAGCTTTTAATTGTGGAATATTGGATAGGGAGAGCATAGGAGACAGTGCAGTTTGCATCAATCCCTGTGTAGGGCACAGAGCTCTCTAATTGAACAGCATCCGTGTTTAATAGGTAAGCAATTCTATTTGGCCTTGATTTTCAAATTGGGGTGAATAAGCGGTCTAATTCTACGGTTATGTCCACCTGCCTGTCACATTAACTTTTTCACTACCAGAAAGGACAAGCTATGCATGTTGCTGCAATGCACAGACTAAGACACACTCTCCCTGCAGGCCGAGATATAGAAGGTGAGTTTCTTGAAAAAATTTGTCCAAGCGTCCAAATCGAATTTTTGAAAACTTCGCTCATCTCTACGTATGAACTCATTTTAGGTGCTTTTGGCAGTGGACAGAATTTAGCATTGGCACTCTGATCAGTCTGCGGATACACCATTGTGACACGTTCCTGTAGTTTCTAGCATTAACTTCTTTAGCTTGTTATGATAGACTGTAGCTGTTCTGTGGGATCAGATAGACTAGCCTTTGCTTACTATGTGCATCAATGGCCCTGGGGCACCCAAGACCTTGATGCATATTGTCCTTCTGGGAGCTGCTTTCGGTGTACGGGGAAACTCCACAAGGTCTGCTGGAGGTCCAGACCAGGCAGCAGCATGACATCTAAACAGCACTACTGGCAGGCAACATCACCTGTAACATCGCTTCCACAAAGGGCAGAGTGCTATCTTTTTTTCAGCAGACATTGTCTGTGATTGCGATAATGCCAATCACGGGCATTTAAAGGGTTTGTCCGGATTCAGAGCTGAACCCAGACATATCTCCTTTTTCACTCAGGCTGCCCCTCTAATATGAGTATCAGAGCATTTTATGTATTGCGCAGGGCAAGGGCTGTTTGTTTACATTTTTTACACTGCTAGGTGGAGGCTTCCAACTAGCAGTGTTGCGGGTGAGGCCACCAGCACTATTGGGCAGGCTTCAGCGCTGCCCTAGCCTGTAACAGGCTAGGGCAGCGCTAAAGCCCGCCCATTAGTGCTGGTGATGTCACTAGGCTCACTGCTAGACAGTAGCCTCCGCCTAGCTTACCCATACAGTAAACTTGCAGCATGTGTCCTGAGGATAAGTCAAAAATCTTTAAAAAAAACAGACAACGCCAACCCTTTTTTCCCCAAACAGTCTAATCTTGGACCTCTCCAGGCGATGGTTTGATAAGGGACTTTTTCAATTTGACAAAATGTTCCCTTTAGCGCTGCAGTTCATTTACCTGCTAGGGCCATTACCTGCAAATTAGTAGACAAAGCAGAAGAGTGCTGGGTGTGTATGATTGGGGGAGGGGTGACAGGGAGAAAGAAAGCGTTTCACCTGGTCATATTGCGCTGGGTTCACAACAACCACAAACGCTCATAGTTTGACAGAAACTTGCTGCTGCGCATCCTACTGCCATAACTCGAGGTTTCCCTGGCGCCTCCACAACGGCACTCATAGGAGGGTGTCCCCGCCCTCAGGACAGGAAACAACGATGTAGAAGCAGAAGATTAAAGGGCCTCCTACACCTTACCTAATCAGTCGTTGTTTCCTGTCCTCGGGAATGTTGCGTGGAAGCCGCTCCTGGAGTCCGGGAGTTTCCTTTTTGCAGTGCCCAGTCTTGCCCCTCTCTCTTGGGTGTTTTCTTCCCCACGCTTATGTGGGAGGGCTGGAGCCAACCACGGGCCCCCGGGGACACATGTGCCTCCCTTTCCGTTCCTGGGAGTAAGGCATGCCTGGGCAGGCACGCGATAGTTGCACCGAACTATCGCGGGATCCGGCATCTGACTTCAGCAGGCTTGATTCTCCTTGGGCAAGAGAATCTCGCGAGGGGGCGGAGCGATATGGAGACCGCAAAAAAGCCCGTGGATCCCTCTGCCTCAGCCCTGAGCCCGTTAAGCCTCCTCCCTGGAGGAGAGGTGTTTTATCAGCTGTAATACATACTGCCTTGCTATTTGCACAGGGTGCCTGCTATTCTTCCACCACCGGTGATGGGTCCTGGCCTATCAGCTTAGCTTGCTGGCCTCTGATCAGCCATCCCTATTTTTTCTGATCTTAGGCCAGAGAAACCTCGACCCCAAAACCATCTGGTGGAGACCTGGCACGGAAAAAAATGCGCCATTTGCCGCAGAGTACTCTTCTCCAAATCAAAGAAAGCGCTGTGCCCCAAGTGCACCGAAAAAATTGTTTCAGAGGACTTTCCTTCCCTCCTTGAATCTATGAGGTCCATTATTAAAGAAGTAGTTAATGCTGCGGTAGATTCTAGAATACTGTTATCCCCAAAACCATCCACCTCCCAGATATCTCTTGCCTCTGTGGCAGGGTTCGATTTGGATGAAAGGGAATTGTTGTCTGGCTCTGACTCCTCCTTCTCGGATGATGATTCAGGGAGACCTCTCTTTATGCCTGAAGAAACAGACGGGCTCCTGAAAACTATTAAAGAAACTATAAATATTGAGGAGGTGAAGGAGACTCATTTATTACAGGACCAAATGTTCCAGGGGTTAGGTGAAAGGAAAAAAAGAAGCTTTCCTATTCACAATAATGTTAAGTCGCTTATTGCAAGAGAATGGAAGGATCCAGAAAAGTGGTCTGCTATATCAGGCTCCTTTAAGCGCAAATACGCCTTTGCTGACTCCGATTAGAACCTGTGGGATAAAACCCCGAAGGTGGACGCATCGGTAGCTCGGATATCTAAAAGGACCTCGCTGCCCTTTGAAGATACTGGCCTCCTCAGGGATCCCATGGACAAAAAATGCGAAAGCCTGTTATAAAAATCTTGGGAGACAAACACGGCCATGCTTAGGCCAAGTGTAGCCTCTACGTGTACGGCTAGATCCCTTCCGCTATGGCTGAACCTGCTAGAAGACCATCTGGCGGCCGGTACCCCACGTGAGGAGATCCTGGCTTCTCTACCTACCTTAAAAAAAGCATCTAATTTTCTGGCTGATGCATCAGCGGACTTAGTAAGGCTCCCAGCCAGATCAGCAGCTTTGTCAAACGCCACTAGGAGAGCTGTCTGGCTCCGAACATTGTCACGAGATGCCATCTCAAAGAACCGCTGATGTTACATCCCATGTGAGGGCGACAGATTGTTTGGTTCCACTCTGGACGACATCCTGGACATGGCTGCGGACAAAAATAAAGGTTTTCCTACAGAAAATGGTTATTTTCAACAACGGCGGGCCTTTCAAAACCAAAGAAAAGCTAAGGGAGATCCCAAAAAGAAGGATTTTTCAAGGAGATGGCAGCCCTTTAAGGGTAGGGAAAGAGGATTTCTTTATAACCCTGATAACGCATCGTTATCAAAACAATGACGCCAGAAGTCAAGTAGGGGGCAGATTAAGCTGCTTCACTTCCGTCTGGGAAAGTATGGGAGCATCTCCCTGGGTGGTAGACACCTTAGGTCAAGGCCTAAAACTGGAATTTCTTTCAACACCTACAGAGCGTTTCATGATCAACAAAAGATTGCCTGGACAAGGGAAGCAATCCTGCCTAGAATCGGAAATCCTGTCTTTGATTTAGAAAGATGTAATTCGTCAAGTTCCAATAGAAGAGCATGGCAGGGGTTTCTACTCTCCTGTTTTTCTGATTCAAAATCCCAACGGGTCTTATCGGCTGATTATAAACCTAAAAGACCTGAACAGGTACATTGTGTACAAACGCTTCAAAATGGAATCAATAAAAAATGCTATAAACGTTCTTCCGCAAGATTGCTTCATGGCAACAATAGACTTACAGGACGCTTATTATCATGTCCCAATCTCTGTAGACCACCAGAAGTACCTGAGAATAGCCGTCTTTTTAAACAACCAGCTCTGTCACTTCCAGTTCACAGCCTTCCCTTTCGGACTCTCCTCAGCTCCGAGAGTGTTCTCGAAGATAATGGCAGAAGTTGTCAAATCCCTCCACCTGAGAGGAATTTAAATTATACCTCACCTGGATGACTTTTTAGTAGCTGCTCCCTCGGCAGAGACCCTTCTGTCTCACCTAGCAAACATTCAGAAGTGTTTTACCACTCTAGGGTGGATAATAAACGGCAAGAAATCGTATCTTGTTCCAGAACAAAGAAAGGCCTTTTTGGTGGTTCTGTTAGATTCGCACCTACTAATGTCTTTTCTTCCACAGAACAAGCAGGTCGAACTCCTAGAAAAGGTCTCTCACTTCTGCAGCCGAAAGTCCATATCGGTGAGAAACGTCATGACCTTCCTGGATCTTGTAACATCGACAATCCAATCTGTCAGGTGGGCTCAGCATCACATAAGACCTCTACAGACGTTCCTTCTGTCCTCCTGGGATGGCACCTTCTCGTCCCTGGAATAGCGGGTGATCATCCCTAATTCTGTAAAAAGATCCCTTATGTGGTGGAGGATCACAAAACATCTCCAGACGGGAGTTTCCTGGAGACAAGAAGATCAGATGACGATAACCACAGATGCCAGCAGCACCGGCTGGGGAGGTCACTCGGACGGGAGAGTAGTCCAGGGCTCCTGGGAAAGGGAGCTGCTACAGGCTTCTTCCAATCTAAGAGAGCTATCAGCGGTATTCAAGGTGATGGTCTCTCTTTTTACCCCTACGTCCCCAAAAAGTGTAAGGATCTTTTCACACAACACTACGGCGGTCGCCTACTTAAACAGGGAGGAACCAGGAGTCGCTCCCTAGCAGCAGTAAGCGAAAAGATCTTCTCCTGGGCAGAGAAGAACCTGGTGTCCCTTACGGCCTTGCACGTCAGAGGGGAAGAAAACTCGTTGGCTGACTTCCTCAGTCGTCAGACCCTGAAAGAGGGAGAATAGTGCCTAAATCCCCAGATATTTCATTAGTTGTGTCTCAGGTGGCGAGCTCCGAAAGTGGACTTGTTCGCAACCAGGGTGAACAGACAGACCAAACAATTCTGCTCCCTCTTTCGAAGAGATCTACCTCTATGGGTAGACGCCGTGTCTCGTCAATGGCCGAAGTGTCATCTTTACGCCTTCCCCCCTTTGTCTGATCTCAAGGACTCTGATGAAGGTCCTAGAGGAAGGTGCCAAGGTAATCTTTATAGCCCCTCACTGGCCAAGAAGGTTTTGGTTCCCCCTCCTACTCCATCTTTCCACAGGGGAATTCTGGACTCTACCATCCATGCCGAATCTTCTTCACCAAGGCCCTGTGAGTCACCCAAATGTGAAACAGCTGAGCTTGACGGCCTGGAGACTGAACGCAATACGATAATAAATAAGGGGCTCTCAGATGCAGTAGTTTCTACTCTTATGCTCAGTCAAAAACCCATAACTTCAAAGATTTATCTAAGAACCTGGAAGGCCTTTCAAAAATTCTCAGGTAACATAATTTCTCCAGGCATTCCTGAGATTCTGCTTTTTTCTTCAAGCCCGACTTGACAAGGGCCTCAGACCTGCAACTCTTAAAGTGCAGGTTTTAGCCCTAAGTGCCTTCTTGGACATAAAGTTGTCAGTCACCTCTAGTGAGGCGCTTTCTAAAAGGTGCCTTCAGGAAGACCCCTATAGCTCGACCCACCATCGCTCCCTGGGATCTTAACCTACTGTTGTCTGTCCTGATGTCACCTCCATTTGAACCAGTTGAAGACATGCCGTTTAAACTGCTGACCGTATTCCTTACTGCTATTACTACTGCCAGACAAGTCAGGAAGATCCAAGCCTTTTCTTGCAAGCCTCCTTATCTAAACATCCAAAGCGACCGAATAATCCTGAAACACTGCCCGGCCTTTCTGCCCAAAGTAGTCTCTAAATTTCACTGCAAAAAAGAGGTGTCGCTACCTTCATTCTGTCTGTCACCAACCTCGGAAAAAGAGAAGTACCACAACCTGGATCTAAGAAGAAGTGTGCTTTGCTACCTGAATAGAACTGCATCCTTCAGGCTTTCTGACCATCTGTTTTTGCAATACCAAGGGCCCAACAGAGGTTGTGCGGCTAGCAAGCCTACGATAGCCTGATGGATAAGGGATATGATCAAGATGGCTTATCTACAGAGGAACATCCAGCCCCTGGATGGGCTAAAAGCTCATTCCACCAGAGCAGTAGCTTCCTCATGGGCCGAGACCACACCTGTATCGTTGGAAAGCATTTGTAGGGCAGCAACTTGGGCCAGCCCTATGACTTTCTTCAACCACTACAAACTGGACGTTCTTAAAAACCAGGACTTGTCCTTTGGGCGCAGGGTGCTTTCTGCTGCTGTCCCTCCCTAATCCTTTACTCTGTTAATCCTCTTATGAGTGCCGTTGTGGAGGCGCCAGGGAAAAGAGATCATTACTCTTACCGGTAATTTTTTCTTGCATCATTTCCGTGTCTTCTTTCATTGACTGATTAGGTAAGGGGGAGGAAGCTTCTACGTCATTGTTTCCTGTCTTGGGGGTGGGGACACCCTCCTATGAGTGCCGTTGTGGAGGCTATTGGAAAAACCAATTACGGTAAGAGTAATTATCTCTTTCCAGTGATCACGCAGGGATGAAGGAGATGTTAGCGGCGCCGCAAGGAGTATCATGGAGTCCTTGTATAAAGGACCAACCCCTTCCTCAGGTAAGTGCATCCTTGCAAATTAAACCTTTTCTGCATAAGCTACTTAATGTGAACCAAATTTTTTTGCCCACTCCTTTTGAGATGTTGTGTAAGATGACTAATACGAATACCAGGGGTTTGATGTCAGCTATTTATATTATTCTTTCCAATGAACTGATTAGCTGTTTTCGTAGACATCCCTATGTGGACAAATGGGAAGCTTTCTTAGATCATTCCATACCACTGGATACTTAGCGTATAACCTGGATACGTATAATTTGGAGACAAGCAGCTAAAACATCAATGTATGTCTCTTATTAAGAGAATCAACATAATCTGATGATGTTTTGGTGGTATATTTGCCATCTTCTTCATCCTCCTTATCCCACTGTTCCTGTCCTTTATTAAAAATATTGAGCCATTCTGTCACAAAGAGTAAACAGTTTTTTTCTGTGTGACTGCTACTTTCACTTTGTGCCGGTTATCTAATAACACTTATCTCTAAACTAAGAGGTCATAAACACTTATTTAAGCCACATTCTTATCAGTAAGATAAGGATTGAGCTTTGATGACTGTTTATAATGTCAAAGAGCAGCGATAAGGAGTCAGTTTGTTCCCCAGATGACGGACAAGACAAAAAATCCACAGCATGCAATAAATAATCCACAATATTATAAATCGTTTATTTGACTGAAAGTATGGCGGGAAATGTGTATAAAACACTATCTGGTCATATTGATCCAAATGGTATATATATAACAATCATTATTTCACATAAAAAATTACAATAAAAAAAAACACTCATAATAACAACACCTGCCCATAAACAAATTCACCTAACCACAATTAATCTGCAGCTTCACAAACTTTATTTCAGGTCAAACTCGGGTTAACTCTTTTCCAACATCCGCCATACATGTATGGCGGATGTTAGGCCTTTTACCCCTTTAGGACCGGGCCATTTTTTACCTTAAGGACCAGGCCAATTTTTGCAAATCTGACGTGTCACCTTTATGTGGTGACAACTTTAAAACGCTTTTACTTATCTAAGCCATTCTGAGATTGTTTTCTTGTCACATATTGTACTTCATGACAGAGGTAAATTTGAGTCAAAATATTTCATTTTTATTTATGAAAAAAATACAAAATGTATAAAAAAAAATGAAAAATTCCCAATTTTCAAAATTTTTATTTCTCTGCTTTTAAACGAGATAGTGATACCTCCTAAAATAACTATTACTTTACATTTCCCATATGTCTACTTCATGTTTGGGTCATTTTGTAAATGATGTTTTCTTTTTTTGGGATATTAGAAGGCTTAGAAGTTTAGAAGCAAAACCCAAACCCACTTTTTAAGGACCAGTTCAGGTCTGAAGTCACTTTGTGAGGCGTACATAGTGGAGACCCCCTATAAATTACCCCATTTTAGAAACTACACCCCTCAAAGTATTCAAAACTAATTTTACTAACTTTGTTAACCCTTTAAGTGTTCCACAAGAATTAAAGGGGTATTCCCATCACGCCGTTTTATACTTACCTGCTCCCGGCGTGCCGTCCACTTTCTGGTTTCGGCAGGGGGCGGGCTCCATCTTGTTTGACGTCTTCTCACATCCGGGCCGCGCGCTAGACTGAACGTACACGCCGCCGCGCATGTGCCCTGGTGAGTTCTTCCTGGCAAGTATACTATACTGGCCAGGAAGAAGTCACCATAGCGCATGCGCGGCGTTGGGATGCGCTTTCAGGACTGGGCGCGGCCTGGCCGGGAGAAAAGAAGTCGTCGTCTACACGGGCGCGGACACCGCGATTCCGGAGAAGAGCGGTGGCTGTAACCAGGGGAGACGGAAGACAACAGTCAGGTAAGTATATCATCTTTTTCTTTTAAGGGGTGGGAGTTAGTTAATTAAATATATTTAGAAAAATGATCACTGTTAAATCATTAACAACTTTTTTTGTTTAATTCAGTTTTACATAATAAAGCATTTTTGAAAAAAGATTTTTTTGTTTCTACTTATTCTAAAAGCCATAGTTTTTTTTTTGTTGTTTTTTTTGGGCAACTGTTTTATGTAGGGGCTCATTTTTTGCAAGATGAGCTGGCGGTTTAATTGGCACTCTTTTGGGGGGTATACGCCTTTTTGATCGCTTGATATTGCAGTTTTTGTTATGTAAGGTGACAAAAAATAGCTTTTTTTACACCGTTTTTTTTGTTTGTTTTTTTACAGTGTTTATCTGAGGGGTTAGGTCATGTGATATTTTTATAGAGCAGGTTCTTACGGACGTGGCGATACATAATATGTATACTTTTTTTTTTTTTACTTTAACACAGTAAAAGCATTTTCGAAAAATAAAATAAAGTGTTATAATAAAGTATTGCTCCTGAGGAAGGGGTCCCATACAGTGGCCCCGAAACGCGTTGAGCATCCTCTTCTCCCCTACCCTGGCTTTTGGAATCAAAGAAAGGTTCAAGATACACCCTGAGTGGTTTGCCGTCCTTTCTGACACTGCCACAGGCGATCCAGGCGCAGGAGGTACTAATGTGGGTGTCATGTGCTTATCCCACATTACCCTCCTGGGTGAAGTGAGTTCTTATTATCATTATTCTTTTATTTTTTATGGTTCGGAATGCTTTTAATAGTGTAAGTGTCCACGTCTTGCTCCAATTTATTATCACTTTTTCAGAGAAATTGTTACGCAATTGGCTCTTCCATCACTTTGTAATACCTGTCCCTTCCATTGATTGGCACTGTATAGCTGGTCTTTTTTACAGGTGTTCTTCAGGGCCTGAAACACCTGTACCACCCTTTGAGCTGATTCGATCACCTACCCTCATCTGAGGGTCAGGTGAGACCGCTGGCAGCCTTCATTCCTTTTCCCTCATCCTGTACTCATCCTATTTCCTTCCGTCGCCTTTCCTTTGGCGCCCTGCCAAGTTATTCCGGGCCTTTTCCCTGAGACTTCATTAAAAGAAACCAGCCCGGGTCCTGTTCCCCTTAAAAGGCAACTCTTCTGATTCTGAGGGCGTAATGCAGGGGTCAGCAACCTCCGGCACTCCAGGTGTTGTAAAACTACATTTCCCATCATGCACACTTTCTTGGCTGCTCTTTAAACTCCCACACAAGTGGAAAGAGCATGCTGGGAGTTGTAGTTTCACAACAGCTGGAGTGCCGAAGGTTGCTGATCCCTGACGTAATGGATGAGGCCGTGCCTTCTAAGCAATGGGAAAAAAATTCTATTTTTCCACTGAAGAAATAGGGGATCTCTTAAAAGCGGTTAGAGCCACTATGGGTATTGAGGAGGTCCATAAACCGTACTCTTTACAGGAGGAAATGTTTGGAGGTTTAAGAACTAAATATTTCAAAGTGTTTCCTATAAACAAAAATATTAAAGAGAGGGTCCTCGATGAGTGGTCTGATCCAGAAAAACGTCTCAGTATATCAAGAGAGTTTAAAAATCAATTCCTCTGAATCTTAAATGTTCGACAATATACCTAAAATTGATGTACAGGTAGCAAAGGTAAATAAAAAAAATCTCCATTCCATTTGAAGACTCTTCCCAGTTGCGAGATCCAATGGAAAGGAAGGCAGATAGTCTCCTGCGCAAATCCTGGGAAGCTGCCATGTATAGTGTAAAAACTAACATAGCTGCAACATCAGTGGCAAGATCGATGTATGTGTGGCTCAATGAACTTAAAAGCCATTTAAAAAACAAAACGCCAAGGGAAGGGATAATAGATTTGTTACCCCTTCTCAGATCAGCTTTCCTGGCTGATGCTTCAGCGGAAACAGTAAGATTCTCTGCCAAGGATTAGGGTTGTTTCAATACCAAAATTTTGATTCGGTTTCGATACCATAAAAAAGTATTGCTATACTCCATACTATTCGATACCACGCGAAAAAAATAAAACGCAAAAAAAAAGCTGCATGCATTCTGCATTTTATGGCACATCGGCCCTTAATCGAAAAGTCCTATCCTATTTTTGGGGGGGACAAGGTGACAAAAAAAATTACGGCGTTCACCGTATAAGTTATATTTTTTAATATTTTAATACTTTGGACTTTTCGGACGTGGCGATATGTAATATTTTATTTCTTTATTGTTTATATATTTTATATGTAAAATATCTACAGAGCACCCGAGCACAATGGAAGATGGGAGAACCCGAGCATTAAACCAGTCACTCCCTGCTCTGAAGAGGGGAGAGTGCCTGGTCCCACTGAGGTCTATGCATAAGAATGCTGTACAGTGAGGGGATCTCCCAGTGTGAGCCCACGGTTTAGGAGTCCATGCTATGCTATGTCCATATATGTAGTCAGTGCCTCTATTTATAAAAAGTTTCTGCCGAGATTTGAACTCACAACCTTCTACATTAGAGGCAAGGACCTTAACCACTCAGTTATAAAGCTGAATGATAAACTGTGTCAGAAAATCCTCATAGTAGTTTGTCATGTAGTAAGTATTCCTATGCAGCAGTATCATTTTATATTTCACTGCAGGTTAACATGTAGCTGTATAGCGTGGTGGTTAAGGTTCTTGGTTCTAATGTAGAAGGTTGTGAGCTCAAATCCCAGCAGAAACGTTTTAGAAATAGAGGCTAAATTAAATTTATATATTTTATATTTCTTTAGTAATTGTAAAAAATGTATGGCACAAAATAAATGTGTATTACTAAAATATGTATGTATATAAATATATATATATACAGTAATACCTCGGTTCACGAACGCTTCTGTTCACGAACAACTCGGTTCACGAACAGAAAAGTTCGTAAAAATATGCTCCGGTTCACGAACTCCGCCTCGGTTCACGAACGCAAGCCGCGGCCATTTTAATGCTAATTTCAGGCTGTCACATGGTCGGGACTTCCTGATAATGTGGTCTCTCATTTCCGGAGGGTTATGCAGCGCAGAAAGAGACAAGTGACATTGGACAGATTTTTCAGACAAACTGAGCCTGCAGCTAGGAGACAAAGGAGAGAGGAAACCCCTGAAGAAGATCTCCCTGATGTCCTTATGGAGGGGGACTCTCCCCCCAAACAATAACTGCCTCCCACCTTACTGTCCTCTCTTAATAAATAACTACAGTATACTGTACTTTACTAATGTGTATTGTCATTTGTTTCATATTTTTGGGCTTCAAAAACCCCCCAAAAAAAGTCAGCACGGATTAACCGGATTTACATTGAACCCTATGGGAAAATGTGCCTCGGTTCACGACCAATTCGGTTCGCGACCAGAGTCAGTTCACGAATTAAGTTCGTGAACCGAGGTATCACTGTATATATATATATATATATATATATATAAAATCATACTTCTGATATATATGAATGCATATTATGAGGAAACTACTACTGATGTTTTTAGCCAGAATATATTTACATATATTATAATATATGTAAATATATTATGGCTAAAAGCATATATATATATATATATATATATATATATATATATATATTTAAATTAAATGTATAGAAGGAAAAAACAGGCACTCACCATCTGTTTCATAGGTACAAAATATACAAATACATTTATTGTAAAACACATCTAATAGTTAAAAAAACATACATTTATATAAAATACCCAATAAAATACTATACTACTATGCCACAAGATGGATTATATCTATTAGTTCATCCAAAAACGTATTAAATCCAAATGCGCGTTTTTACGTTCACTAGATAATGAATAGTAGACCCATATATCCTATATATTATGGTAAAATTATGTAATAATAATACTTTTTCAAAAATGACAGGGGATATTTCCAATCCTAAGTGATAAAAAAGTTCGGAATATAAAGTGTTCCAAAGTGACAGTGGCAAAATGAAAGATAGTCTCTTGTATTTTATCAGATTGTGATGAGCACATGTGACTTTGTGTTCGCTGAACATATAGAATCTGAGTACATAAACGCTGAGTACATAGGAATATTTAGAGGTAATTGTGACCACATCAAGGTGTCCTCATATTTAATGAAACTGAGGCAAGCCAATGTAACTTTATATTGGGTAATTTAAAGCTGAATATATGCAGGTATAGTCATTATGACTAGTTCAGAATATAAAGTGTTCCAAAGTGTTAGTGACAAAATGGAAGATAGTCTCTTGTGTTTTATCAGATTAAAATGAACACATGTGACTGCGTTTGCTGAATATATAGAAGCTAAGTACATAAACGCTGAGTACATAGGAATATTCAGAGGTAATTGAGACCACATCAAGGTGTCTTCTTATACTTGATCAAACTGAGACAAGCCAATGTAACTTTATATTGGCTAACTGAAAGCTGAATATATGCAGGTCTAGTCTTTATGATTAGGGATCAAGGATCAATGCATGCCCAAAACAATATATAGACCGATTCTCTATCTAATGTATGGTGAGTTGTTAGTGAATTAGTTGTAAGTCTCTACTCACAGGAGACTATTTCATATGTAGGCTGACAGTGGGGGCGTCCCACCCGTTGTACAGCCACTCACCCAGCCGTGTTCTTCCGTGAGGCACTACTTCTCTATGCCGGTCAGTATGTGCTGCAGATCCCGTAGCAAGGATGGCGTCCAACGTGGTTTGTGCACCTCAAGAATATCGCCAGAATCCGCCCTTTTCTTACGGTGGAAACGGCAAAAACTCTTGTTGTTGCCCTGATTCATTCTCGTCTTGACTACTGCAACGCATTACTAATCGGTCTTCCTGTTACTAAACCTTCCCCCCTTCAGTCTGTTCTAAATGCTGCAGCCAGGCCTTTCTATCCATTTAACCGCTACACTGATGCTACTAGTTTGTGCTCTCCACAGTGCTGTACCTCCATATATCTCCTCCCTCATCTCCATCTACCATCCTACTCATGCTCTCCGTTCTGTCAGTGACCTAAGATTAATAACCTCCATAATTCAGACCTCTCACTACCATCTTCAAGACTTTTCTCGAGCTGCAACTACTCCCTGGAATACTCTGCCCTGGAATATTAGGTCAATTCACAACTTCTCCACTCTCAAACGTGCCTTAAAAACACATATTTTCAGGCAGGCTTATCAAGCCTTCTAAAATGACTTTTCCAGGTCTAAACCTCTCCCCCACCAACTCCTCTGGCCTAATCTCGATCCTCTAGTAGTCCCAAACCAGATCGGCAGGCACCACTCCTGTCAGTTCTATAATGGCTCAAATTCTACTTATCACAATCAACTACCTTATGTGTCACCCCCCATTGCTCATAGAGTGTAAGCTCTTGCGAGCAGGGTCCTGACTTCTGTTATTTCAGTTGTATATTAGCCAGTTACTTTTGTTTTGTACATTAACCCTATGAATGTGTAAAGCACTGCGGAATATGGTGGCGCTATATAAATAAATGTTGTTATTATTATTATTGTAATGAGTCACGTGATGCGGGGGTAGGTCATGTGATATTTGTACTTGTAATGCGCAGCCTGCAAATGGTTTATGGAATTTTCAAAAGAAGAGTATATTTCCAATCCCTTTAGATTTACATGAAAGCTGACGTCAGATGAATTATGATGGGTAGTTCCGTCCTATGGCTCAGGCGCGTTTCGAGGTATTTTAACTTCTTCCTCAGTGGCCATAACTAGGACTGGATCTACCCCCTTTTTATACTTTTATATCACAGGCTGTATGTAAGATCCGGAATGGATTTTTCAATGGGACATTGATGTTATTTTATGTATTCATCCCCTTTTACATTGATTGCTTGCATTTCAATATATCCAGGGCTTATAGATAAGTAAATCCCCAATTCATAGACAAATACATATAAAATAGAATAAAATAACCCACAATAAAAAAATTATATTGAGAGATAAGACACTAAAAACGCTATTGCGTCTTTATTGCGACTCATATGCGTTTTTTTTTATTATTTAAGGTTTTTTGATGTTAAATTGCATCCATATATGAAATTTATTTTCTATGGTTTTTATAAGGGAAATTACTTTTACTTTCAATAAAACTTCCGAACAATCACTTTTAGGTTCAATAAAACTCGAAAAAACATCAGAAAAAACAAGCAAATAGTGGGGTGGACACTTTATTTGACCTTACATTTATATTTTATATTTCTTCTTTTTATGTATTTTTGTCTTTAAATGGGATATCTTGATAAATCAAGATATCGCATTACCATACTGACCGGCATAGAGAAGCGGTGCCTCACAGAAGAACACGGCCGGGTGAGTGGCTGTCCAACGGGTGGGACACCCCCGCTGTCAGCCGACATATGAAATAGTCTCCTGTGAGTAGAGACTTACAACTAATTTAATAACAACTCAGCATATGGCACATAAGATTGAGAATCGGTCTATATATTGTTTTGGGCATGCACTGATCCTTGATCCCTAGTCATAAAGACTAGACCTGCATACAGTATATTCAACTTTCAGTTAGCCAATATAAAGTTACATTGGCTTGCCTCAGTTTGATTAAATATAAGGCCTCTTTCACATGAGCGTGTCCGGATTTGGTCCGGATGCGTTCAGTGAAAACTGTGCGATTTCACTGGCAAAGCCATTCAGTTTTGCCTGCGATTGCGTTCAGTTGTTCAGTTTTTTCCACGTGGGTGCAATGCGTTTTGATGCGTTTTTCACGCGCGTGGTAAAAAACTCAAGGTTTACAAACAACATCTCCTAGCAACCATCAGTGAAAAACGCAACGCACCCGCACTTGCTTGCGGATGCAATGCGTTTTTCACGCAGCCCCATTCACTTCTATGGAACTAGGGCTGCGTGCAAAACGCAGAATATAGAACATGCTGCGATTTTCACGCAACGCAGAAGTGATGCGTGAAAAAAAATGCTCATGTACACAGACCCATTGAAATGAATGGGTCAGGATTCAGTGCGGATGCTATGCGTTCACGTCACGCATTGCACCCGCGCGGAAAACTCGCTCGTGTGAAAGGGGCCTAAGAGGACACCTTGATGTGGTCAAAATTACCTCTGAATATTCCTATGTACTCAGCCTCTATATAGTCAGCGAACACAAAGTCACATGTGCTCATCACAATCTGATAAAATATATATTCTGAACTTTTTTTTTATATTCTGAACTTTTTTATCACTTAGGATTGGAAATATCCCGTCATTTTTGGAAAAGTATTATTATTACGTAATGTTACCATAATATATAGGATATATGGGTCTACTATTCACTATGTAGTGAAAGTAAAATTGTGCATTTGGATTTAATACGTTTTTGGATGAACTAATAGATATAACCCATCTTGTGGCAGAGTAGTATAGTATTTTATTGGGTATTTTATCTAAATGTATGTTTTTTAACTATTAGATGTGTTTTACAATAAATGTATTTGTATATTTTGTACCTATAATACCGATGGTGAGTGCCTGTTTTTTCCTTCTATAAACATTTTCTGTATGCTTTGTGACAGAGTCACAAAAAAACAGAGCACTACCATAGTTCAAAAAAGGCAGGGGGGAGCCACTATATATGCATTCAATTAAATTTAGCCACTAAGGGTCCTTTCACACTTGCGTTCTGAGGATCCGGCAGGCACTTCCGTCCTGCCGGATCCGTCAGAACGCAAGTCGCCTGAAAGCATTTGAAGACTGATCAGGATCCTGATCAGTCTTCGAATTGCTTTCAGGTTACTATGGCAGCCAGGACGCTACTAGCGCCCTGGTTGCCAGTAGGGAGCGGGAGCGGCATACAGATTCCGCGCGCTCCCGGGCGTCTGAATGACGCCAGAGCTCCATGCGCATGGATCACGTGATCCATGCGATCACGTGATCCATGCACTGGGGCGCCCTGACGCCATCCTGGAGCGCCCCGGGAGCCGCACGGAATGTAAGTATGCCGCTCCCCGCTCCTCGCTCCTACTATGGCAACCAGGACGCTAGTAGCGTCCTGGCTGCCATAGTAACCAGTCAGAAAAAGCTAAATGTCGGATCCGGCAATGCGCCGAAACGACGTTTAGCTCAAGGTCGGATCCGGATTAATGCCTTTCAATGGGCATTAATTCCGGATCCGGCCTTGCGGCAAGTGTTCCGGATTTTTGGACGGAACAAAAAGCGCAGCATGCTGCGGTATTTGCTGCGTCCAAAAAACGTTCCGGTCCTGAACTGAAGTCATCCTGATGCATCCTGAACGGATTTCTCTCCATTCAGAATGCATGGGGATGATCCTGATCAGAGTTTTTCCGGCATAGAGACCCGACGACGGATCTCTATGCCGGAAAACAAAAACGCCAGTGTGAAAGGACCCTAATTCTGAAAAGTTTCTGCCGGGATTGGAACTCACAACCTTCTACATTAGAGCCAAGAACCTTAACCACTACGCTATACAGCTACATGTTAACCTGCAGTGAAATATAAAATGATACTTCTGCTGTGTAGGAATACTTACTACATGACAAACTACTATGAGGTTTTTCTGACACAGTTTATCATTTAGCTTTATAGCTGAGTGGTTAAGTTCCTTGCCTCTAATGTAGATGGTTGTGAGTTTAAATTCTAGCAGAAACTTTACAGAAATAGAGGCTAAATTAGATTTATAGCGAACCTGTCACCTGGAATTCACATTATAAACCAATAAAAGTACCTTATAGCTGATGACCAGTGTGTTGTCCTCATGTTTTTTTCCGCTTTTCTGCACCTATAATTCATGAAAAAAACGTCTTTTAAACTGCTCTTTTTCTACAGACAAAGTCATGATAGAAGTCAAGGAGGCAGACACTCCTTGACTCCAGGATGTGCCTCCCCCGCCCTAACCCCGCCTCTCAGCAGTTTAATTGACACTCGGCTCCCTGGCTGGGACCGCGCTTGTACAGGCGGCGCATGCGCCGTCGCCCTCCTTTGCAGCGCGATCCTCGCTTATTCGCGCATGCGCCATCCCCCGACGCCGGCCAGTCTTCTGTCGCTCACGCGCGCGCCCGAATCCTCAGGCTCCATGCGTCCATAAGCGAAAGGATCGCGCTTGACTCCGCGCTGCAAAGGAGGGCAACGGCACATGCGCCGCCTGTACAAGCGCGCTCCCGGCCAGGGAGCCGAGTGTCAATTAAACTGCTGGGAGGCGGGGTTAGGGCGGGGGAGGCACATCCTAGAGTCAAGGAGTGTCTGCCTCCTTGACTTCTATCATGACTTTGTCTGTAGAAAAAGAGCAGTTTAAAAGACGTTTTTTTTTCATGAATTATAGGTGCAGAAAAGCGGAAAAAAACATGAGGACAACACACTGGTCATCAGCTATAAGGTACTTTTATTGGTTTATAATGTGAATTCCAGGTGACAGGTTCACTTTAAATACACTGACTCGAGCATCGAGCTCAAGCACACTTGGTATTCAGCCGAACACTGTGATGTGCCGAGTATCGTGATGCTCGAGTCAAACACCAGTTTGGCCAAGCATGCTCGCTCAACACTAATCCCCTCCCCATTACCTGTGACACCAAGGTGTAACGAGATTCTGTAATAAGCTGTGAAATCCATATTAGCAGTTAACCTAAAAGGCGCCCAGGATCAAGTAGCGGATTTTCTGAGCAGGAAAAGCCTGAACCAAGGCGAATGGTTTCTAAATCAAGAAACATTCAGCCTGATAGAAAAGAGATCGGGCTCTCCAGCTATAGATCTGTTTGCCTCAAAAATAAATGCAATAGTTCAAAGATTCTGCTCCCTAAATCCAAGAGACAACCCTTGGGCGATAGATGCTCTCTCTCAAACTTGGAATTGGACCTTGGCTTACGCGTTCCCTCCTTTTAAATCAATCCCAAAAGTGATTCAGAAGATCATTCAGGAAAGACCAAATCTTATATAAATAACATTGTTTTGGGTATCAGAAAGGACATTCTAACACAGGGTCTGTTGATATACCCGCATCCAGAGTTCTTCAGGCTAACAGCCTTGATCCTGAATCTGAAATCCTAAGACGACAAGGTCTGTCAGACAAAGTGATCTCCACACTTAAAGCTTGTAGGAAGGTGGTCACATCTGCAATCTACTTAAAGGATAACTGTCACATTTAGACCCTAATTTCAGTTTTCATATATGTAGTTCATATATGTAGTTACTAATATGATAATATTCCTGAATCAATAACTATTAGACTTACTTACCCCTTATTTAATAAGATTCAGCCCTTAGCAACCAGTCTGCATAAAACTGCAATTTCACTATTCTGTTAAGATGGCCTCCCTCACCCTGAGGCTAATCCATAGGACACCTGCAGTGAAGTTAGTGAAGACCAGCTCTGTATAGGGGGGTCTTGCAGTGAAGTTCCCAGGTCTGGCTGAAGCCTGTAGTCCTTCTACAAGCTCTCCTCTTATCAGATAAGGCTGTCATTTATACACTGAGCAGCCACATTGTCCAGCACTGCTAAGGGAGTGTCTGCCAAGCACAGGCATGTGGAGAAGTTCACACACACAGCCCAGCACTGTTATCTCCTGTCAGGAAGAACCTGGCTTTTTATACATTCCCTTACAATGCTGACTCACTATCAGTTCCCAGAGTGGTCCTCATCTGGTAGACGGAAGGAGCATAGCAACCTGATTTTATCTCGGGTAACAATAGCCAATACTGGGGACTTTTAGGTGGCTTTTAGGGGTTATCTATTAAATAATCAGAAATTAAAACAGGGCCAACAAGGTGATATTAATCACCAAAATCCAATTGTAAAAAAAAAAAAATTTGACAGTTATACTTTAAATATCTGGAAGAAATTCTTCTCCTGGTGTGGAGAAACTGATTCCAATCAGTCAGTTCCAAATATACAGAAAATCTTGGATTTCCTCCAACAGGGGTTGGACATGGGTCTCCGTCCCTCGACCCTAAAGGTGCAGATTGCAGCCCTAAGCTCAAATTTGGCCGAACACAGATGGATCAAAAGATTCTGCAGGGCAACTTACCATTTAAAACCCTTTATTAGACCTAGAATCCCGACCAGGGACTTAAACATAGTCCTACAAGGTCTAAAAGGGAGCCCCTTTGAGTCTCTGGGGGAGGCCTCAGTTAAAATTCTCTCCTTTAAGACAGCTTTCCTTATAGCAATTTATTTTGCTAGGAGATTAGGGGAAATTCAGGCCTTATCTATCAGACAGAATTATTTTTAAACCGTATTTCGGGTTTCCTTCCAAAAGTAGTTTCCGACCTCCATAGAAACCAGGAGATAGTGCTTCCTTCTTTCTGTAATAACCTGAAAAATCCAAGAGAAGAGGAATTCCATTCCTTAGTACCACACTCCTGACATCTAAGGTACCTTGAAGTTTCCAAAAGTTTCAGGAAGGTTGACAATCTTCTAGTCCAGTTTGGGGGGAAAATAGAGGGAAAGCTGCCTCTAAGGCCCCTTGCAGACGGAGGTGTCCGGATTATGTCCGTATGCGTTTAGTGGAAACTGTGCGATTTCGCAAACAAAGTCATTCAGTTTTGTTTGCGATCGCGTTTAGTTTTTATCGCGCAGGTGCAATGCGATTTACTGCGTTTTGCACGTGCGTGATAAAAAACTGAATGTGTACAAACAACATCTCAGCAACCATCTGTGAAAATCGCATCGATTTTCACGCAGTCCCATTCACTTCTATGGGGCCAGCTTTGTGTGAAAATCACAGAATGTAGAACATGCTGCATTTTTCACGCAACGCAAAAGTGATACATGAAAACCACCGCTCATGTACACAGACCTATTTAAATGAAGGGGTCCGGATTCCGTGCGGGTGCAATCTGTTCGCATCACGCATTGCAGGGCAGTTTCCTTATCTTGAGCAGAAAAAGTGGGTGCAAAGCAAAGCTGCGACCTGGTCCAATGTGCATACCTTCATTAAGCATTATAGGCTCGACTTGTCAGGATCTTCCGATCTATCCTTTTGTAGGAAGGTTCTTCAGGCCATAGCCCCACTTAATTGGTGATCTGATCTGGTGGTCTATATTATGCCGTCATGGTGGCAAAATTGGAAAATCTGAATTAGGCTTACTGGTAATTCCTTTTCCATGAATCCACCATGATGGCACGGAATTCCCACTATATATATATATATATATATATATATATATATATATATATATAAAGGAACCATATAGTTATATACTGCTTGAGTTATCGTATTTTCTAAATTACATTAGTATGAAGAAATATTTAAAAAATAATAATTTTTTTCACGGGCACTATAATAATCAGATAAACACTGAGGTGTGTGGTGGGCGGGGGCAATTTAATCTTTCTCTGTTTTCCTGCCCCTACAGCGGTCAGGGGTCAATCTCCTATATTATGCCATCATGGTGGATTCATGGTAAAGGAATTAGCGGTAAACCTAATTCAGATTTTTCCAATTCCACCCTATTTGGAATTCATTTCAAGCTTCCCACTACATCATATGCAATATGACATTAGAAAGTACAAGATGTCCCACAAAAAACAAGCCCTCATACACCTACTGTATGTGAATGGAAAAATTAAAATGTTATGGTTCTGGAAAGGCAAAGTGTTAAAAAAATCGAAAACCCAAGAACGGAAAATCCCCATTTCAGAAAACAGCTAATAAAAAGGTAACAGTGGTTATAGTTTGGAGGAGGCATGTTTTCTCACCTTGCTGTGCCCATATTGTACAGTAGAGGGAGCTCTTTGCCTAACAGTTGTGCACTAGTCATGAAATGGATACCTTCATAACCATCATGTCGCTGGTTTATAACTCCCAATAAATAAACAAGATGCTGTCAAAGATCTGTTCTGTTTCTGACTGCTACAAAAATGAAAAGGTCCTTGTACCATTAAAGTGCAAATATGAGGTTATTCATATTTGTGCATTTCCAATACAACAGTTCAAGTTCAACCACAACACAGAATTTAGAAAGCTATTACAGTGCAAATTTAAACGTAACCTGAAGCTAAGAGTCTGAGCCCAGGCAAAGTTTAAAACGCTATCATAAAGAAAATACTAAAGTGTCTAGTTACACCTTCATATGAGAGCTCAGTGTGGACACTGTATATTTTACCCTAAAATGGAGTCAGGTCCAGTCATGACAGAGCCTTAACAGCTTTTCCTTAAAGGGGTTGCCCAGATTTTATTAAATTTTTTTTAATCCCAGGCTGCTGTACCAGTAGAAAAATCCCTGCTTCCCTGCTCCCCATCACTCCATTCTGAGGGCCAGTCATTGGCTACAGCAGCCCAACTGTGCAGAAGTTGACAAACAGGAAATGGAATGGAGCAGTGGCGAGTAGGTGATTATGGATTTTTTTTTTTTTTTTTACAGGTACTGCTATTTAGGGTAGAAATAAAAACAATTATTAAAAATTGTACTAACCCTTTTAAGGTTTTCCTGCTTTTTAATAATGGTATCTGTCAGAAAAAGTCTTTCTAGTACCAACTATCCCATTGCCTTGTGGCTTAATTAATCTAGGCAGATCAATTTTATAACTGACAAAGTAATGTGGCATTCACATTGTGTTTTATGCCTGTATTACATTAAGCGA
Source organism: Bufotes viridis (assembly GCA_033119425.1). Classification (NCBI taxonomy): domain Eukaryota; kingdom Metazoa; phylum Chordata; class Amphibia; order Anura; family Bufonidae; genus Bufotes; species Bufotes viridis. The sequence continues at coordinate 96,484,383 of CM065593.1, forward strand.
TACTACAGGCGATTGGCGGGAGGGAAGCATTCCTTACCAGTAATAACCTGCTTGCTAGTGGAGGAGACCGCTGCTATTATATGCCATCACTCGTCCTCATGCTGTTGTATGCCAGCAACAGATCGTGATCTTTAAAGGGGGTCTCCAGGAATTAAGAAAATAAAATTACTGAAAATACTTAAATATTTCTTTATTATAAAAATATTTCCCAATACCTTCTATTAGATCAGTGTTTCTCAAATAGTGGGGCGCGCCCCCCCGGGGGGGCCCCGAGGCTCTGTAAAGGGGGGCTCCAGTTCACAGGAGATGAACGCTTCCACTGTGGAAGCGTTCATCTCCATAGTGATCTGTATCGCCGTCCTTTGGACAGCGATACAGATCGCTGTGCTGTGCGGCAGTGGAGGGAGAGGCGTCTCCCTCCCCTGCTCCTCTGATAGGCTGCGGGCCTTGTGCCGGCAGCCTATCAGAGCGATTCAGGCGGCGCGATGACGTCATCGCGCCGCCTGAGCAGAGTGCAGAGCGGGACACAGGCCGGAAGAGGCCTGCATCCAGCGCTTCCAGGAAGGTAAGTATATGTGGTGGGGGGGTGTTAATGGAGCCTGCACATGATGGGGGAGGGGGTTAATGGAGCCTGCACATGATGGGGAGGGGGTTAATGGAGCCTGCACATGATTGGGGGAGGGGGTTAATGGAGCCTGCACATGATTGGGGGAGGGGGTTAATGGAGCCTGCACATGATTGGGGAGGGGGTTAATGGAGGCTGCACATGATTGGGGGAGGGGGTTAATGAAGCCTGCACATGATTGAGGGAGGGGGTTAATGAAGCCTGCACATGATTGGGGGAGGGGGTTAATGGAGCCTGCACATGATTGGGGGAGGGGGTTAATGGAGCCTGCACATGATTGGGTGGAGGGGGTTAATGGAGCCTGCACATGATTTGGGGAGGGGGTTAATGGAGCCTGCACATGATTTTGGGGAGGGGGTTAATGGAGCCTGCACATGATTTTGGGGAGGGGAGAGAGCCTGCACATGATTTGGGGAGGGGGAAGCCTGCACATGATTTGGGGGAGGGGAAGCCTGGACCCTGCACATGATTGGGGAGGGGGTTAATGGAGCCTGCACATGATTGGGGAGGGGGTTAATGGAGCCTGCACATGATTGGGGGAGGGGGTTAATGGAGCCTGCACATGATTGGGGGAGGGGGTTAATGGAGCCTGCACATGATTGGGGAGGGGGTTAATGGAGCCTGCACATGATTGGGTGGAGGGGGTTAATGGAGCCTGCACATGATTGGGTGGAGGGGGGTTAATGGAGCCTGCACATGATTTGGGGGGAGGGGGGAAGCCTGGACCCTGCACATGATTGGGGAGGGGGGTTAATGGAGCCTGCACATGATTTGGGGGGGGGGGGTGTTAATGGCCCTCGCCTGTGGGGAGATTGGTGTACTTATAACTATTTACAGTCGTGCGGGGGGGCGCGAAATGTTTTCTTCTTCCTAGGGGGGGCATGACAGAAAATAATTGAGAAGCACTGTATTAGATATAATGGCTCGTTTTCTCTAGAGATCAATCATTAGAAGAAGAAAAATGGCCGCTGTCCTATTAGTACACACAGAACCTGTCCTAATCACACAGCAGGACAAGTTACTTCACAACACTGAGCTAAAGAGCTGCCTCATCGTCCTCTCTGCTCTGCTTGTCAGGGATTATGATCCTGAATACAGTTGTTAAGATCTGCAGCTAAATCTCTCCAGGAATGGAGTTTATGAGGAGACATGAAGTACAGAGAGGACAGACTGTAGTAATGGAGACTGTATACGAGTGATGCTCATCAGCCTCATCCCCACCTCCTCTCTGTGCTTCATGTCTCCTCATGAACTTCATTCCTACAGAGATTCAGCTGAAGATCTTATCAGCTGTATTTAATCATATACCGTGATGACCTGTTTCCCATTTGTTTCAAGCTTTTCCGCCAGACAGCATAGCATGGTAGACGGCGCTATTCTGTCCACTGAAAAAGCCAGTCATAAGACCTGTGTTCAGGCTAGGATTTGCATCTGTAATAGACACGTCAAAATGCATCCAGATTATGGCTACCTAGAGATCTGGGGGAAAAAAGACTGCATAGGATTGCTTGTAAATTCATTTATATTTAAAAACTGTGATGGAACTGAACACATAGAAGAAAAGGGGCCACACTTCTCACTTCACGGAAACTGCCATAATAAAAATCAGTTATTGTTTCCTCTGGGGCTTTTAATCAAATTTCCTCAACTGGGACACTCACAAACATAGGGAGACCATGAATAATCTAGGCAGTGGGGGATTACATGGACCATAGGCCCTGAGCTATTCACATAAATTGGTCACCCATATTTATAGTCAACAGCACCACTCATGCATTGAAAAGGAGCTTGAATGGAGCAGCGCTCTCTGGTATCATTTTTCCATCACATTATACACTGCAACACAGATATGAGGTGGACTGGAGCTGCTGCGCATGCCTGCCTACTGTATGCACCGGAGAGGACGGCTCCTTTTCCTATAGTGCACAACACAATCATCGCTACGGGACTGCAGGGTGGTCGTAACCCCTGGAAATGAGCAGTGTATAAAAATGACAATATATACTGGAGAGTGAATCTGGATCGCACATCCTCAACACTATGCTTTTGATATAACGACTGTCTCAGCATAATTACGTGGCATATCCGCCCAATTTGTAATACATAGTATGCTGTGCAAAAGAGGCATTAGTATACAGTTTGATCAAAGAGCATAGGCCCACTTACCGCGACAAGGAAGCCTCTACAAGTGGGAAACTACTCTAACCTATAATGGTGCAGCCGTGCGCGGCGACCACCGGCGCACCAGCAGCAAAGGAGGCAATATGTCTTAACTTTGTCTACGTGATAAATGCTGAAGTGAGACAATCCCTTTAAAGGGGTTATCCAACTGCATCCCTGGCCATGTTCCTGCCCCCTGTATCCAACACAGTTGTTTTCTTGAAAATAAACTACAGACATGAAATGTGAATGAGCCTTCAGAAATACATACCTGTACATACTGTAAAAGAGTTATAGTACACTTTTTCTAATCCACAGTTATAGTCATCAGATCGTGCACCTATAAACGGAGGTGTGATGTGTGCGGGGTGATTCAGATACTGGCTGGTTAATAAAAAGTATGAATAAGGGCCCAGTCACACAACCATATATTTGAGTCCGCATTTGTTTAGCAAAATTTCGTAACGGATGCGGACCCATTGATTTCAACGGTGCAGCAAAATATACGGACAGCACACCGTGCTGTACACCGCATCTGTATTTCCGTTCTGTGGCCCCGCAAAAAAGATGGAACGTGTCCTATTCTTAACCTAGGGTAAATAGTTTTTTACTGAAATGAATAACTACATAAAATTACAATAAGCCAGCATTAAATCTAGTGAAGCCAAGAATACAGAGGAAGAGTTAAGAGCTGCACTTCTTGTTAATTTAAAGAAACGGCCCTTGGAAACATTTCTGGGGGTTTTCCTTTATAGAAAACTATATTCTAACCATGCGTAAGTGTGTAAAAACAAGATCGTTTTTACACACTTCATTAAGTCAATGTTGAACCACTGTAATGCTTCATGTGATCCCGTCCATTTGACTTTTTATCAATATTCTCGTGTACATATTTGTCCCTACACACGCCAGGAGATGCCAGTACGTAGGTCAATGACTTGGCGTGGCTTTTCCCAGTATATACAAATTTGCATAAGTGCCATGCCACATCCTGTACTGGAACTAGAACTTTCTAAATTTACCAGCACACAAATTCCTATTTACATTCCAGCTGGCTCTGTGTGACCACTAGATGGCACTGACATCACTGCTTTCATTCACAGGAATGTGCCAACTACAACCATGAAAAGGCCAGAATAGCCGGACATTACTACTGCGGGAATTTCCCTAATAAGAGTCTCAGGATGAATTAGGGTAAAAATAATGACCCTTCTGGGAAGTTACACAGGTAGAGACATGTCACTGCATTAACCCATAAACTACATATAAATGCTAGACACTTGAAATATGCTGGGCACACCACCCCTACACCCTTTTCAGAAAAGTGGTGAGGGTGGTGGGCAAATTACATTTTTGACATAATTTGCTGTAAAGTCGAAATACAGTGTTTGTGACTTTTTTATGCCAAATAAGTGGCACAGGGGAGATGATAAGTATAGTCAGGCGCTCCCTGAGAGGTTGTAAATGGGATTCAGCAACAAGTCGTATGTCTAGTTTAACATTATATAAATGTGTGTGTTTCATTTTAATTTATATAAAGTGTATCGGGAAAATATAAGTGGCCACACAGCAAAGTCTAGAGGTGAGAAACAGGATTATTTTGGTTACACTATAGGTGACTATACACTAAAAGGGGTTATCCAGAAATTTCATATTGATGACCTATCCTCAGTGATGAAAGATAGGTAAAAGCAGCACACGACGGTCTCCCCTGGCACCACCGGAATGCATCAGCTGTATCAAAACCGCAGATCCAATACGGTCACACCATGTAGTAGAAAAAACGAGCTACAGCCGCATCTCCAATGGTCTTTGTTTCGAGTACTTCAAAGCATGTACATAGGAATCAAATGCAACGTTTTGGCTGTAATCAGCCTTTGTCAAGCATACGACCGTACATTGGTCACATGGCCTAGGCACAGCTCAGTTCCATTCAATTGAATTCAATATCAAGCACCGCCACTATACAATGTACGGTGCTGTGCTTGGAAAGCTGTGAAGAGACCTCAGCACTCACCCGAGCTGATCGGCGGGGGTGTCGGAGTCGGACCCCCACCCCCAATCTGATATTGAAGGCCTATGCTAGGGATAGGTCATCAATATAAAATTCCCAGATAAGCAATTTAATGTCACCCAAACCTCCCAAATTTAGCCCAAAACATAATAGCGTATTGTGCATCAACGTCTAATCCTTTTGTTCTCAGGCGAGGTAAGCGACCAGTAGAGGTGTCCAGCACCAACCTACTCCCCACTCCACATTGAGGACATATGCACAATCCGTGTGTAGGGTGAGTTTGTTTGCCAAAAGCTATTGAAAGTTTAAGGCCTGTTTAATCTACAATTTAAATAGGTTATGATTAGTAAAAATTGGTCATTCATATGTCGCAAATAGCATATATTGTATAGTTATATATAGAGGTCTACTGAACAGCATCAACTACATGTTTATTTTAGAGGGTATCAACAGTGGACAGTAGAAGCCCATGCATACCCTATGGAAGCTGCAGTGTCACAATTGCCACCCACATGAATAGATACCTGAAGATCAGTTACAATGATATAACAGTACAGCTACTTCTTCCACATAACTGTGCATGTCCAGTCTATTGGTAATCATACAATGTGTGATCGGCAGAGAAGTAGGCCCCATATTGCCAGGCATGGAGTGTTTCTGATAATGACGTGATCAACCTTATATGTATTGGAAAATCTCTTTGTGATTATGTATTACTTAAGGACTGAAGAAGACTTGTCATAAAGCTGCTGTAAAATGCATCATCTCTTTCAGCAGTCAGATGAAAGTACATTGTGGAGGTTGGCATAGCTCAATGACCTCAATATACTAATAGATGTCTAGTAAAAAGGCATTGAAGCAGTAATATCCCATATATTCGGCTGTGCACTGGATAATGGCCTCAGGTATCTATGTCCACACTGGTTTACAGTAGAAGGTCTTGAATAATGTGTGAATGATAGATACTTTGAACCAGACATGTTCATAAACAGTGGCAACAAGATACCAACCTGATAAAGAAGAGGACAGACATCCCTGGAGAGAGAAGCTCTTCCTGGCTCTTTGCAGGGATTAGGGCTCAGCAGGGGGGAGCTGTCTGCCATATAAACTAGTGGTCCTGGGGAGAAACTGTCTGCCCTGACGGCAAGAAAAACAAAGAAGATGCCCTGTAAATGAAGGCATCACTGGGTTATAAAAATCCCAGCAATTCACATGTTTGTGTTTATACCTATACTTGGGAGGATATGGAATATAGAACATATAGGTCATGGATTATGATCCCCGCTAGGCCATGCATAGTTTTTTTTTGCCTTATACAATTTAGACCTGATTGTATTATCTGGGTTTCCGGTCACATGTACAATAGGTGTAGTGTGCCCTTGGTAGTCTCTCTGGTCAGTAGGTGAAGCTGTAGAGTCACGAAATGTGTCTTGAGATAATTTGGGGGGTGTTTTTTCTTACGATTATTGTGGATATGAGACCAATAATGACAAACATTCGATTGGTGCTGAAGAAAACAGAGGAAAAAGTAATTTAGTCAACATTTTGTTTCCAACTTCAAAAGCACTGTTGAGTCTGCACAAGCATTTATGTTGGATTTTTTGTCTCATAGCAGAAATCTTTTACTTTGAACTGAAGAGCAAGACGGTTAAGAAAAGTGACTATAAACATGAAGCTTGAAATGGGCTCTTCTGCTGGCACCAACAAAGCTGGAAGTAGTTTGCTCCCTGCAAAGAATCCATGCAAATAGAGGCCTCTGCACTGAATTACCCGGGAGAGATTTATGGGAGCGGTGCCCAGTTAACAGCTTCCTTGCTCTTTGTCAGGAAGTCTCAGCTCCAGCAGAATATATCAACCAGTTATACCAGGACCATTACAGGTGGAGTAGACTCTAAAGTTGCCCATACACATTCAATGACTGTCGACCAAATAACCGCCATCTCTCCCGACTCCCTCTCAGCTTCCCCATGCACATTTGGCAGGGACAAACATGTATGTGTATTCAATCTTGAGAGAGGAGAAAGCCGGTGCTGGACACTTCTAGCGGTGGTTTATCGCCTGTGAAAATTTTCATTTTACCCAATCCTTCTCTCCCCCGACATCAGCGGTTGGGGGAAGTCGAGAGCTCACCACACACACTCGGCTGAACCCGCTATTCTCACCTTTTTCGGCCAATAAAAGACTAATGTGTATGCCAGCTTCAGTCCTCACTCACATTATGACTGATTGTGGATCAGTAATACGAAAGCCATGGCAATCTGTGAGCCCATACGGCCACTCCATATGGAATTTTATAAGACAATCCAAAAAAGACTTGACTTTGATTTAATTTCTCTGACTGGAATCTTCATCTTTTTGCCGATCCTGGTTTTCAACCACTCTGTGCTGGGTTGCATCCGATCGGAGCTGGCAACTTCTATTACAAAACGCCAGTCCATATGCCTCCACTTTTACTGAGGTATTACATTGCGTGTAGAAGAGAATACACTGTACACGGACTATACATACAGTATGCTTTCCGATAAACGTCCTTCTAAATAAAGCTGTGTATCAGGTGATAACCTGCTCACCACTCCAGCTGTCCTGAGGTCAGCAAAGTCGGGCTTTGCTTCCTCCATACTCGACGTGTCCCCATACCGACGACAGGCCTTCTGTCCACCCTTCACTCAGTACGGCTCCAGACACTTCGCCTTAGGTGGTGTGACTCGAGGATTATTAGGAGGGGCAGAGAGAAAAAACTCTGGGTATAATCCAACACAACATGCGGTTCCCCGCTTTATTACTTGGACTTACAAAATGGCCTCTTGGGCATCAGCACAACCATATACCGTAACTATTCAGTAAAATCATGCCATAGGAAGTTGGTACACGACATACACATGGAGTGTCTGCATCTTCATAAGGATGAATTCACACATGGCTGATCTGTTGCAAAAATGCTGCTGTTGTTGTTGAGTGGCGAAGCACGTGGAATGATTCAGGGGGGTTTGGCAAGCCTCATTCAGAAGAATAAAACAGTTGAAGAAGTGTCTGCTACCAATCTCAAACATGAGAATTCACCCTCAACTACCAAAACAGGGACCAGGACCCGCTTAGTATTGGTGGTCAATGTCTTATTATCTTTCTTAATGTAATAAATATGGCATAAAAGTGTCAGGTCTAGTGTTTTCTGAACATATATGTTGGTCATGTTGACCGTTGTGTGTCCTTTACTTTTTTTGGAAAGGTGAAATCTGAAAAATACATAACTTTTCTATCATTATAAGAGTGCAAAAAGGTATCTCCCAGGGAAAGAGAACAATCTCGCTGGTGCCACCTTTTGTAAGGCCTAATTCACACGTCCGCAATTAACGTCCGCACCCGTTCCGCAAATTTGCGGAACAGGTGTGGACCCATTCATTTTAAAAGGGGACATGATGGATGCGGAGAGCACACACTGTGCTCTCCGCATCCGCATTTGCGGAGCGCGCCGCCGATCTTGCGGAGGGCGGCTCCGCAAAAATATAGAGCATGTCCTATTCTTGCCCGCAATTGCAGACAAGTATAGGCATCTCTATAGGGCTGGTGGCAAGGTATTTTGCGGATCCGCAAAACACCGGACATTTGAATACGGCCTAAGTAGCTCCCTAGGAGTTCCAAGGCTTGTTAACAAGTTGGACTTTGACTCATAGGGTAGGTGGTGCTAACAAGATGGTTCTCTTTCCCAGGGAGAAGTCTATTTGCATATTTTATCCCATGGAGCACTTCCAATAAGTCTCCATACATAGAAGGTCTCTTTAAAGAGTGCCACCACTAAGGCATCGCACTCAGCCAGCCAGAGTCCTACTCCATACTGACCGGAGGCAAGCACCCAAACAGCTGTGTACAGAGAGATACTTGGCTTGCCTGTTGTCCCTTCTCAAGTTCCAAGGCTTGTTAAAAAAAAATTGTACTTTGACTGACAGGGAGCTCCTTCCAGAAGGTGGCGCTAGCGAGGTGGTTCTCTTTCCCTGCGAGATACTGCTTTGCATATTTGTTTCCCATGGAGCATTGCCATTAAGTCTTTAAGGAGAGCCAGCCCCAGAAAGGGTTAAACGTTCACATTATTGCTATATGCTGCCTGTGCCTCCTTCTTTAGAGCAGAACATGCTGTGCTTTACTATATACACACCCCTTCAGGTAAAATAAAGGTCAGAATGTCTCACAGCAATAAATCATATAGAATTTCACGATACAAATGGCATTAGGTGTCTACCGCGTGATCATACACTGCAGGTGACCGGGCGTTTCTGGAGGGTGCCCCTTGTACTATAGCAGCTGTACTTTAGGGCGCATTTACATGTACAGAGTTTTAACCAATATAAACGATAAATATGAGTTTATGACTAGAGATGAGCGAATTTCATATTTTGAAATTCGTTCACCCTTCGTTTGGCGGTAAAAGCAGAATTACGTTATGGATTCCGTTACCACGGACCATAACGCAATTCTTTGGCGGAATGGCCTTTAGAGGCATTCCGTTATAATAGAAGTCTATAGCCTGTATAACGGATCCGTCCCGTTTCCGTTATGCAGGGAAGTCCTCTCGGCTGATCTCTATTTATGACCTACTGATCCAAGCGATATCGGCCACATCTGATGTGAACGGATCTCCTTCGAATCTGCCATACCTATGCCCATATCGGCCGAGCATGCAGGTGAAAAGGGAGACAGCGGCTAAAAGGGGTATTCCGGTTATGAGAAATTATCCCCAAAAACTTTTAGATCAGTGGGGGGCCTAGAACAGGGATCCCGTACTCCTCGGAGCCCCCCAAAATAAACGGAGCAACAGGTCAAGCATACACACATCCCTATGGGACTTCTGGATATGGCTGAGCAGTCTGTGGAACTCCCATAAAGATGACTGGCGCAGCAGGGTACATGCCCGACCAGCCGTCCCGAGTCCTCACAGTCCACATCTAGGACCGCCCGGTCCTCATGATATTCCCTATAACAGCTTCTATATGGACTCTATAAGTGAAATGGCGCCACGTGCATAAAGGCGTCTCTATGACACCAGTCTATTGTTTATCGGCATGTGACATCGCCTCCATCATGGCGCACACCGCATCAGTCCACGGTTTACCTGACATTGTTTTTTTTCTTTACAGAAAAATGTGATAAATCAACCCCACAATATGCTCCATTGCCTCCTGTGCTGGTAAATGTTCTATTTTTTTACACCATTTTTTTCTGCCATCACTGCCTTAATAAATCATCCCCATGTGTCAAAAATGCAGCAACTATCATGGGTGAGCAGCTCCTCAAAGACGGCAGAAGTTCTGAGAGCCTTGAAGGGGTTAAGGTGTCTGTAGGTGAAGGAGCCCCGGAGCCGGCACCTCCCCCTCCCTCCCAGGACGTCAGTGCGGGCGGGAGCCGGGAACTATATATCCAGCTGTAGCGCTCTCGGCTCTCACTGACAGCAGCACGCTTACAACGACTACAAGCAGCGCCACCTAGCGGCCACAGAGCGCACCGTCCGGTCCTGTGACAGCTGATCCTGAGCGCTCCTAGTGCCATCTCCTGTGCCACCAGCCACTCACATGAGCGCCCTGTCCATGAGCCTGGACCCTCGCTGTGTGTCTCCCTATGCCGGCTGGTGCATGGAGCCCACTAACTTCTACGAGCAGAGAGTGAGCGGCTCTCCTACTCTCTGCAAGCCTCGGGCCATGTGCGAGGAAACGGAGCCTCCGGTGAGCAGCAGCGGCAACAGCCTGGCAGAGCTGAGCGCTGCCCCTGCCATCTATGACGACGAGAGCGCCATAGACTTCAGCTCCTACATTGACTCCATGTCGTCCGTGCCCAACCTGGAGCTGTGCAACGACGAACTGTTTGCGGACTTGTTCAACAGCAACCACAGGAGCGGCGGCGAGCGGGGAGAGTGCGGGGGCGACTACCTGAGCGGGCTCCTGGCCCCGCAGCAGAAGGTGCACGTCCCTCAGCTGAAGAGGGAGCCCGAGTGGAGTGACAGCGACCTCTCCTCCTCCCTGCCCTGTCAGATTGCCACCTGTGCCCAGACCAGCATGAGCCTGCAGCCCACCCCGCCCACCTCCCCGGAGCCCTCCAGTGCCGCCAGCTCTGCCTGCCCTTCCCCTGCCTCCTCTACTGCCCCCAGCAAGGACCGGGCGGCCAAGAAGAACCTCGACCGCTTCAGCCCCGAGTACCGGCAGCGGCGGGAGCGCAACAACATCGCCGTGAGGAAGAGCCGGGACAAGGCGAAGAAGCGCAACCTGGACATGCAGCAGAAGCTGCTGGAGCTCTCCTCCGAGAACGAGAAGCTGCACAAGAGGATCGACCTGCTGACCAGGGACTTAACCAACCTCAGGCACTTCTTCAAGCAGCTGCCCCCCACAGCCACCGCCGGCACCTTCCTCTCCAGCCTGGGGGGCTTAGACTGCCGGTAACCTGCCCCCCGGGCACAAGGACTGTGTGACTAACTCTGAATACCTCAGCCCAGCAGAGGGCTCCAGTGAGCAGGGAGGGCTGCCCAAGCCCCCCCACATGCTGGGACTTTAAGACTGAGCCAACAGCAGACTGTTCTCCTATTCTAATAGTGCAATAAAGCTGTGTTGCCAATACCTTGCAGAAGGGACTGGGAGTGTGGCCTCTAATGCCCCATGTGTGCCAGGCAATCAAGTGCCAAAGAGCTGGCTTCCTCTCAAGTATTGTAACTAAAGGTGCAGGGTTGCCAGCCACCTGTTGGATGGGGAGGCAGGTCTCAGCCTGGCACACATGCCGGGAGGTACGGACGGTAAGCCTTGGTATGGACTGTTTGCCATGGAGCCCTCTCCTCAGTGCCCCCTTGTCCTGCTAGAACCCATGTGGAGCCGTCCCGGTAGCAGAAGCATTGGACAGGTTCTGTTAGTGCCTTGCCTGGCCCAAGCCGCCTGTAGCTGGAAGTACTGTATGGGGAAGGAACGTTTCGGGCAGCGCCAAATAGAAATTGTGCTGGTCTTCAGTTTCTCTATTGAATGTGTAGCCAATAACCGTGCTACCCCCCTGGAAATATAGAACTTTAAATATATTATATATATATATGTATTTTTCCTTTCTCTAAAACAAAGCTAAGACATTTCCCTTAAATTATTTTTGTAATTTTGGTTTTCTATACCCTGTATTGATGCAGCTATGGTACATTGGAGACAAAGAGACTTTGTATTGTAGATACTAGGGACAGAGAATGAGCATGCTCAACTTTTTATATGATCATTTTTACAGCATTTTTAAGAATAAAACCGTAAAATGCACCAATACTTGTGTCTATGGTTTATTGGGGGAGATGGAATAACCCGTATCAGGAGAGTTCAGATGTAGCAGAGCTGTCACGCAGCCACAGCATTTCTCCAGATCATGCCACATGTCACACTCAGATCTGCTACATCTGGACGAGTGGCGGCTCACACACACACCACCGCTACTCTGGTTAATCAATAACTGTAAAGGCTGTGTCAGGCCATTGGAAGCTAATCTACTCGGCTGGGGCACATTCTGGGACAGGTAGGTAGGAATGCTTATGTCATGCACTGATCTATACGGTGAAGCTCCGTACATTCACCGTGACATGGTTTAGGAGTCTGTAATGATAAAAGTTGTCACGTGACAACCCAGGAACCTGTACATAACTTTATGGCAGGGGATCAGCAACCTTCAGCTGTTGTGAAACTACAATTTCCAACATTTCTGTGGGAGTTCTCAGCAAGTGTGCATGCTGGGAGTTGTAGTTCCACAACAGCGGAAGTGTCGGAGGTTGTACTGTATTATTATCTGTTATCAGCCTGTCCTACAGTGCCCTTTTAATGACTGGTAAAAGTCCAGTGAACATAAACTCTACCTGAGCCTAATCTCGTGTGAGTAATATCACAGGTCATAACGATGGCGCACACAGTACACATAATGATGCCGCGCATACACAGTACACACATAATGATGCCGCACATACACAGTACACACATAATGATTCCGCACATACACAGTACACACATAATGATGCCACACATACACAGTACACACATAATGACGCAGTACACACACAGTACACACATAATGACGGCGCACATACACAGTACACACATAATGAAGCCACACATACACAGTACACACATAATGACGCAGTACACACACAGTACACACATAATGACGGCGCACATACACAGTACACACATAATGATGGCGCATATACACAGTACACACATAATGATGGCGCACATACACAGTACACACATAATGATGGCGCACATACACAGTACACACATAATGACGGCGCACATACACAGTACACACATAATGATGGCGCACATACACAGTACACACATAATGATGCCACACATACACAGTACACACATAATGACGCAGTACACACACAGTACACACATAATGATGGCGCACATACACAGTACACACATAATGATGGCGCACATACACAGTACACACATAATGATGGCGCACATACACAGTACACACATAATGATGGCGCACATACACAGTACACACATAATGATGGCGCACATACACAGTACACACATAATGATGGCGCACATACACAGTACACACATAATGATGCCGCACATACACAGTACACACATAATGATGGCGCACATACACAGTACACACATAATGATGGCGCAAATACACAGTACACACAGCACTTAGTCTTTAGCTGTTTCTGGATTTCAGTACTTTTTGGGAAAGCTGGGTTAGAATAAACATGGTTACTGCCATTACCACCACTCCTACAACAGGGGTAAAGGTATTCTAGTGAAGCAATTGTCTCTCTTTCCATTATTAGCCCACAGGATAGGTAATGACTGATCGCTGGGGGTCCGACCACTGGTCACAAGGATGGGGGCTACATGTTTGAACGGAGCAGTGGTCACAAATGCTCTACTGCTCCACTGAAAGTCTATGGGACTGGTGGAAATAGCCCAGTGCTGTATTTGGCTAGGTCTGACAGTCCTGTAGAGAGGGAATAGCACGTGCATGACTGCGGCTCCATTTAGAAGGGACACCCCTGGTGGATAAGTGTTGATTATAGGAAAACCCTTTTAAAGGGGTATTCCGGTTATGTAAAATAAACTATTTGATCGGTGGGGGTCCTGCGGCTGGGACAGGGACCTCCTACTTCGTGAAGCCCCCACCCCAAAATGAACAGAGCGGCTGGTCAGGCATGTGCGCGGCTGCTCAATTTATTTCCAAGAGGGTTCTGGAGATAGCCAAGAACAGCGCTCGGCTCCCTCCTAGTGGTAAGGCCCCCATCGGCCTTTACAGTTATTGATTATCTCCTATCCTGTGGAAAGAGGATATCGTTACATAACCAGAATATCCCTTTAAGACAGAAAGGAGGAAAACAAACACAAATGAATGACAGGAAAATGGCTTTAATTTACATTCTCATTTCTGTACATAAAATCAGAGACTCTTCCTCAGTCCAGGCGCAGGTAACCACATGGCAAGATCCACCGCTCATTGATCTCCACTGGATGCGGCTTGCAGAAGACTGATCTCCTCCAGGCTCACAATGCTGGCCACACAGTGGACGTGGCAGTGGACTGGACCCAGCTCCTTCCCCAGGACAGTATTCACCTCGTAGCGCTGCAGATAAAGGCATGTGTGCTCAGCAAACAGCACTGTACATTCTGTTCAAAGCAGTACATAACTAAGATAAAAAATCAACAGCAAAGGCCTCTCCCAGTTTATGAGGCTTTTACAGCCCAGACAGTTTAGTGCAGGTGAGCCAAGAACCTGCTGGATTATTATACAATGTCTGCTGCTGCTAAGCCAATGAGATGCCTTTCCGCATGGTCCCACTGCTGCTTATCGGTGAACGATCATTACTGCTAGCAAAGGGGTTCATATCTGCGTCCTTAATTCCGGCAGTCTGTTCCATCCAGACTGGCCGGATTCACTGTATCCAGAGGACATGCTGGCCCTCGGATGGACAAAAAAATGCTACATGCAGCACTTTTTGTCCGGCTGAAAGCCAGCACATACGCTGGTAAGTGGCCGGATCACCACCGGATCCTATTAAAGTGAAGAGGGATCTGGTGTTGTGCAGTGGTATCTAGCTGTGCCGGATACGGTAAACTCCGGCAGTCTCCGGCAGATGTACATGACTCATTAAGGCTACTTTCATATATGCGTTTTGGTTTCAGGTTTTGAGATTCGGCAGAGGATCTCAAACCCTGACCAAAATGGTCCAGTTTTCATTACACATCAGGATGCATCCGCTCCGTTGAAATCGAAACGGGACAGACTGGATCAGTCACTAAAGATATTGACAGTCAATGGGTGATGGATCCGGTTTGTTCCGTTGCGATGACCAGACACAAAACCGCAGCTTGTTTTGTGTTCAGTCACAAAATGGATTGCTGACAGAAGACATCCTGATGCACCTAAGGCCTCATGCACATGACTGTACTTATTTTGCGGTCTGCAAAAAACGGATGCGCAAAAATACGGATGACGTCCGTGTGAATTCTGTTTTTGCGGAATGGAACAGCTGGCCCCTGATAGAACAGTACTAACCTTGTCCGTTATGCGGACAATAATAGGACATGATCTATCTTGAATGGACCTTATACGGAAAGAAAAAACGGCCGGTATACGGAACGCAAAAAACGTTTGTGTGCATGAGCCCTTAAACAGGTTCCTCTACATTCAGAATGCATGGGGACAAAACAGAACCGTTTTGGCCTGGTTTTAAGACCCTCTGCCAGATCTCAAAACCGGAATGCCAAAACTCATATGTAAAAGTAGCTTAGGGCTACATTCACACTACAGTGAAAAATGTCAGTGTTTTTAGAACCAGTTGAAGTCAATGGGGCCATTAACATGGCAATATTTTTAACGGCAAGTGAATAGCAGATGTCAAAAAAATAGGACATGTCCTGTTTTTGCCTGTTTCCACAGCCAGACGGACCCCATTGAAAACAACAGAACGGTTTTTAACAGCCGCTTAGACAGAATTGCACACGTCTAACGGCTGTTAAAAACGGTTAGGCTAGTAAAAATTGGAAGTTATTGTAACACTGGGCAAGGGAGAGCATCGGAGCATGAGATGCTCTGATACTAACATCAGGGGGGCTGCCTGGGTGAAATTATGGGTATGTCCAGGTTCAGAGCTGAACCCGGACAACCCCTTTAATGCTAGGGCATTATTGATGCTGGGGGCAACTCTGGGGGACATTATTGACGCTTGGGGCCACTCTGGGAGGCATCATTAATGCTGAGCGTTACTATGGGGGGACATCATTAATACTGGGGGTAACTCTGGGGGACATCATTAATGCTGGGGGCCACTCTGGGAGGCATCATTAATGCTGGGAACCACTATGGGGGACATCATTAATACTGTGGGTAACTCTGGAGGACATCATTAATGCTGGGAACCACTATGGGGGACATCATTAATGCTGGGGGCCACTATGGGGGACATCATTAATGCTGGGCCCCACTATGGGGGACATCATTAATACTGTGGGTAACTCTGGAGGACATCATTAATGCTGGGAACCACTATGGGGGACATCATTAATGCTGGGGGCGACTATGGGGGACATCAATAATGCTGGGGGCCACAACATTGTACAAATGATGAGCGACATTATTTATACTGCAGGGGAGGGGATTTAAAAAAAAAAAAAAAAGCCAATGAAAAATATTCAATTTTTTAATGATTCCTATATAAACCAAAAACCACAACAAACTATACCATATGTTGCATTATTCCTTTTAGGCCAAACAATGATTTGTGTCTATGGTTATGATTACATACACAAACCTAAAAAAATTACTATACCGCATGCACTTATAATAGTTCATATACTTTATTACCTCATATGATATAAACAGTTAAAAACGGGGTTTGCAAAAAATGTGACTTCCTTGGAGGAAGAGGGACACAAACAGGACTGACAATATTAGGCTACTTTCACATATGCGCTCGGTGCGGATCTGTCCTGTACTTGTACAGACGGGTCCGCACTGAAAATACAGGACGGATCAGTTTGTATTATATGTGCAAAAAAATTCTAAGTCCCAAACGGATCCGTTCTGACCCCCATTGAAA
Source organism: Bufotes viridis (assembly GCA_033119425.1). NCBI lineage: Eukaryota > Metazoa > Chordata > Amphibia > Anura > Bufonidae > Bufotes > Bufotes viridis. Next base: position 96,501,264 of record CM065593.1, read on the forward strand.
GTTGAAAGTCAATGGGGGACGGATCCGTTTACAATTGCACCATTTTGTGTCAATGCAAAAAGATCAGTCCCTATTGACTTTCATTGTAAGTCAGGACGAAGCCGTTTGGCTCCGCACCGCCAGGCGGACAACAAAATGCTGCTTGCAGCGTTTTGGTGTCCGCCTCCAGAACGGAATGGAGGCGGTACGGAGCCAAACTGATGCATTCTGAACGGATCCGCATCTATTCAGAATGCATTGGGGCTAAACTGATCCGTTTGGGGCCGCTTGTGAGAGCTTTGAAACGGATCTCACAAGCGGATCACCAAACGCGAGTGTGAAAGTAGCCTTAGCTGTATGCATGCAGGTAAACGACTCTGCAGATAAAAGGCTAATCATAAAGTGCTAAGAAAATCACAAGCCTCATACAATCATATGAAAGCAGTTATACAAAATCAAATATAGTTCAAAAGAAAGCCATTACCCATACTGCGTCCTACACTCCAAGATGGCGCCTACCCCCATTCCATTTTTAATACCAGTCATATTTGTTTTTCATTGTTTTGTTTTATTGTGTTTTTATATATGTTAAACTGGGAAAGGGGGTCATTGGAATGTTTAATATTTATGCGCTCTTTTTAAAAAGAAAATGTTTACTTTAATATTTAGTGCCCTTAGGGAACTTAAACCTGTGTTCATTCAACTGCTTATACCATATACTTTTACTGGCTGTATTTTAAGCCCTGCTGCAGGAAAGGCTTAACAGATAGTTTCCTATGGCAGGCCTGGGAGACTTCACAAGGCTCTAGGCTTCCATAGCAACCGAACATAACCCTGTGATTTTGCCATGGAGACTCCGATTGGAGGACAGGTGGTGTAACCCCTCAGATGCTGTGGTCGCTCTTGGTCATGGCATCTGAGGGATTAAATGACCAGGATTGGAGTTATCTCCGATCCCAGTCATTTCGGTCAGGTGTCTGCTGTATTACACAGCCGGCACCCGCCATGTATGGAGCACGATCGTGAGCCCACTCCATACACCCCCACCCACCCCTTGCACGTAAAGTTATGTGCAGTTTTTAGAAGGAGCTAATATTATCACATTTAGGGCTCACATTAGGGCATAAACGGTCACCGGCCGTGTGCACCCCGCATCACGGATGTGGGGATGTGGACCCATTCACTTGAATGGGTCCGCAATCTAGGAGATGCAGTGCGGAGCGGAGAAATGAATCGGAAGCCTACGAAAGCACTAGAGTGCTTCCGTGTGTTTTCTGTCCGTGCCTCTGCACCGCAAAAAAGTAGTGCAATTTGCAGTCCGCAGCACGGGCCAGGCCAGCACATGGTCATGTGCATGAGCCCTAACCTGGCAGTTTTTCCATGTACTCTGTTAAATTTAATGACCAGCAATATCAAACATTTCTGCTAACAAAGAGTTAACTTATCACATAGTGCACAATTGCATCACATCTCACTTCATGATGTGTTGCCGTTCACGTGTAAGACATTTTATTTTTTATTGGACAGCATTATGACATTGTGAGAAACTGTTACATCATACTGCTTTATGCCCAAGACACATCCAAACATTGAAAACATGAATATTCAGACGTCTGTAAGTGTTTTGCGGACCACAAATTGCGGATCTGCAAAACACAGATACTGACCCGTGTGAGTTCCGCCCTATGATAGAAATGCCTATTCTTGTCCGCGATTGTGGGCAAGAATAGGACATGCTCTATCTTTTTTGTGGGGCTGCAGAACGGAACTACGGATGCGAACAGCATACAGTGGGCTGTCCACATCTTTTGCAGCTTCATTGAAATGAATGAGTCCGCACCCGTTCCTCAAAATTGCGGAATGGATGCGGACTCAGAACTACCGACGTGTGAACGGACCCTTAATGTACCCTGCATTACTGCTATACTTACTACATGAAAATTAGAAGCTATATGCGGATATTTTTGATCAAGAAAGAATATGTCGGGCCTACCTACCAGTGACAGGACCTACAGTCTTGCCTCTCTTGGGCCTTAAGCTCATTTATTCATGTTTTCAATATTTGCATGTGTCTTTGTGCATAAAGCAGTATGCTGCTACTTGCAGTCCTTGTTTGCTTTTGCACTGCAGCCATGGTAGCGTGCACCTGAACTCCCTTTATACAGAGTTTGGAGGTGCTGGTCTAAGGGTACTTTCACACTTGAGTTATTCTTTTCCGACATAGAGTTCCAACAAAAGGGCTCTATGCCGGAAAAGAACTGATCAGGCATATCCCAATATATTCTGAATGGATAGAAATCCGTTCAGTTTGCATCAGCATGCCTTCTGTTTAGTCACTGTCAGGCGTTTTGGGCGGACATAATACCGCAGGAATACTGTAAAAAAGACTGTAAGACGGATCCGTCCATCCGCATGACAAGCGGAGAGACGGATCCATTCTTGCAATGCATTTGTAGACGGATCCGCACCCAGATCCGTCTACAAATGTTGTCAGTTGTCACACTGATCGGCGGATCCGGCAGGCAGCATCGACGATGGAACTGCCTGCCGGATCACACTAACGCAAGTGTGAAAGTATCCTAACTTTCTATTAAACTGTTACATCATTTCAGGAGTATCCTGCTGCAAAGGTAGAAGAACATTCTCCTCTTTAGTCAGATAATATTTAACCTGCGCACTGATCTAGAGATAAGCAACAAACTAACCAAAGCATTCTCAAATTAACCTTACAAGACATACCCCATCCTCACTTGAGCAAGAACCCAAAATAGAAGAAATGGTCTCTTCACGTAGCTGTAGAGAAAAGTGAAACAAATTTAAAAAAAAATTAAAATATTTGCCAATCAGCACCATTTGGAGGTATCCTATGGCAGCGTCAGCTCCGCTGTGTGGCTAAAGGATCGGAAACTAATGTTTGTTTGCCCAGTCATTGCCACATGTTAACGTACCCCGATCAAGAAAAGTTCTGCCGACTAATATAGATATAATATAAAATATTATAGGAACGCTCCTTCCTGATAATTACCCAGACTTCTGGCCCAAGCAAAGAGGCCTTTAAACATATAGATATCTGACCAATTTCTGTCCAATCAGCAATATTAATTATTATCTGTCTTATCTGCCAGGATAACTGATCTGACATGCATATAAACTGATTGTCAATCGCAGTGATTTCCCAACTAAACAGCATCTGAAAGATTTCTAAAAGATAGCCCCATTATATTGAATAGAAAGGCTTTATTTTAGGAATTATAGAATAGATGAATAGAAACCAATTTCATAATCTGTAAGAGCAATCTTATTGGTCTGAATTATGTGTGTTAACCCAAATTAAGCCCCCACCCAGGTGAATGCAGAACAGAATTTTGGTTTTAATCCCTGTTTATCTTGATTTTTTTTTAGATTTCTATGCTATGATTTACATGTGCATGTAGTGAAAATAGCTGTGTGTAAAGAAAGCAATAATTTTCATTTGATGATAATGAAAACCATAACTGAAATTAATCATGTTAAAAATGATCATTTTTTCAAGCCAGGCTGTGATGACTGCAGCATGGAAACAGGAACCTTTTTCAGTCATAAACCTAGCAGCGACTGGCCTCCTAATGCAAGGCTGTGATCAGTGTTATAAAGGAATTGCTCACATACGACTGAAAAAAATATCACTTTTGATACAACTGTTAACAATCAACATAATAATCGGAAGTTGGATCTTCATAAAATCAAAAATATAAACTCAGCCTAAGGCCCCTAGCCCACAAAGCTATGTCAATGGAGCCTTTCTGGTGGTACACTGGCGGCACCATGTCTGATTCATATGAAATCAAAGGGAAAAAAAGAATAACTCTGAATAAAAAAAGAGGCATATGGAGGTACAGTATGACCCCACAGACTAGATATGTATTACTTATGGTTCTGTGCAATGTGGAGCTTGAAAGGAGATTTAATATGTCTCGGTGGATAATGCCTTAGTCCATTTATGATCCACACAGTATCTACCACTGTATGTACCGTATTTTTTATCCTATACGGCACAATGTTCCCCCCAAAAAGTGATGGAAAAATGTCAGTGGTTGTTACAGGGTAAATTCTAATGGGCGCTTCCATTATGGAATTGCTGATTAGTACAGCAGGACTGGGATACGATGAATACAGCGCTCCCTGTACTGGCTCTGTACGCACCGCTCCCTGGTCTTCTCAGCGGGTAGAGCAGGAAGACCGCTGGATTGTAGGAGCGGCAGTGTCCAAAACAGGAGAGGTAAGTTAATATATTTTTTTTTTGTCTGATTTAAAGAGAACCTGTCACCAGGAAATTCACTGATAAAGCAGGCATGCTGCCTTGTAGGACTCACCCTGCTGAATATAATTATACCTTTTACTTGGTGATCTGTTGCTTTATTGTGGAGAAATAGTACTTTTAATCCATATGCTAATGAGCTGATTTGAGTCCAGTAGTTGATATGAGTCCAGCATTTTTTCTATTCAGAGCTGTAGCCCCTCCCCTATTTACTTCTTCAGTTGTAAAAGGGGCGTGGTTTAAAAAAATGACCTGCATTATAGCCAATACAAGCCTTGCTGCCTTTCACTTTAAAGCCTAACTGCCATACCCACGGCGACATGTCCCTTATCAGCCATCATGTGTTTATCACTCCATGAACAAACTAGCCCTTATTATAATTACTAACTTCAATAGTATATTCCTCTCCCTTTTTTTACCTAAGCATTCCCTGTTATTCATTTTCCCTCCAGTTATTAAAATGAATGAATGATGTAATAAACCACGCCCCTTTTACAACTGAAGAAGTGAATAGGGGAGTGGCTACAGCTCTAAATAGAAAAAACGCTGGACTCATATCAACTACTGGACTCAAATCAGCTCATTAGCATATGGATTAAAAGTACTATTTCTCCACAATAAAGCACCAGATCACCAAGTAAAAGGTATCATTATATTCAGCAGAGTGAGCCCTACAAGGCAGCATGCCTGGTTTATCAGTGAATTTCCTGGTGACAGGTTCCCTTTAAGGTCTGATTAAGATTGAGGTCTGATCTGGGGTCTGATTGGGTGTCTAAGGTCTGTTGGAGGGTCTGAGCTGAGGTCTGATTAAAATTGGGGGTCTGCGCTGAGGTCCAACTAACATTGGGGGTCTGATCTGAGCTCTAATGAAAAATATTTTTTTCTTATTTTCTTCCTCTAAAACTTCGGTGCGTCTTATGGGCAGGTGCGTCTTATAGAGTGAAAAATACAGCAAGTTAAAAAATTTTACCTTTAATCTCACTTTACTTTGTGGCCTTGCTTGACATTGAAGAAATACTTCCAATTGCATCCTAATAACTGGAGAGCTTACATCTGAACTGCACTGACAACAGTAAAATGGGCATCTAGAAGAAACAACAAAAAACAATAGTTGAGTCATGACTTTGTATGATTGTAAGCAATATTTAAAGAATATAACATATAATCTTCACATATAAATTAGGTACACTGTCATTCTGATCTTCTCAGAAATCCTGGATGGCAAAACACTTTCCAAAAAATATACTTTTTGTTTTACAGACATATGTAGCTTCCCTGTTCCAAACCACTCTTCTGGCAGACAATTGCTGGCCTCAGCAGTATATGGGCCGTCACTGTTGAGGCCAGGGATTGGCTGTAGTGGTGAAGTAGCGTGCACCAAACATCACCACTGCAGCCAAGAAAGGAAACACTGGCAGGGAAGACCAGATCAAAGCACAGGAAGACGCAGGGGAAAAAGTGATAAGTACTGCTTCTTTTGTTATTTTAGGCCATTACCAGCTGCTGCCCGAGTTTCTATTTAATATGGACAACTTACTTAATTTGCTTATTTTAAGAAGGAATGATGACAACTGGGATCATAGTTACCAGATAAACAATTTCCAGTAATTACATTTGACCGATTTGTTCCTAAAGTCTGAGGAGTAGCTTATATCAACCCTGTTTTACATATAGAAAAAATAGAAAGGGATATTCCATCTGCCTAGGCCACTGCTAGTGGTGAAAGCAGGGATATTCTATAGCAATTTATGTGATATACTCCTGATGTTCTGTACTGGTTTATGGCGTTTTTTTTTTTTAGAAAATACTTTGTTATGACTTTAAATGTAGACTGTAAGTTGTAGGTTGATCCAGCTGGGGTCCAGTTGTGGGTTGATCCAGCCCGGGTCAAGTTTGGGCATTCAGCCACATGGCTTTTTGTTGTTGATCCAGCCCCTGAGATGCTTTCTAGAAGAAAAGTGGAGCTTAAGGCGTTATTTACATGTCACTGATTCACAGACCTGTGCTATCTATGTTCTCCATGGACAGCACATGTACCCATTCATTTTAATGTGTGTATTCACACATCCGTGTTTTAGCATAGTCTGTGGGTCTATGGTTTTAGCACGGAAACATGCCCTATTTTTCTTAGTGTTTACAGATCCATAACCCCCCCCATTATATTCTATGGATCCATGAAAAACACAGACCCGACATTGATGTCTTCAGTGTTTCATTGGCCATTTATAGGAGGTATTCTGAAAATTAGTTTTCAGCTGTGCTGTGTCCGAGCCAAACACGGATCCGTCACGAAAATCTTCATGGATAAATCATTGACCATCTTATCACGGATTTCATCACGGACCTGTGAATAAGGCCAAAGCCCTTAGGCTGGGCCTTCCTGGTCTCATTGAGTTCAGTGGGAGGTGTGTGTTGAACCAAGGCTGCTGATGGTGCTACTTCTAGTCCTGCCAGTCCGTAGCAACCATTTTGATGCCCTAAGGACTCCAGTATAAACCTTTGAGACTGTGACCAGCTGAAGAGGGAGTGCAAGATTTTCATCTGTGAAGGTAACGTGCATTTACAGCTAATAGACCTTATAGCTCTAGTCAGGGTCTCTGGTTTCCGCCAGCTTTTTCCTACAAGTTGGCAGCTTCCGTTACTGCTTTTGGATTTTGTACCTTGCTGTTAGGAATTATAGAAAAAAAATTGTATATGTGAGCAGCCACCACTTGGAAATGTTATGTAAGGATCTGCATCTGAGAGGGACCTTGGAGATAATGCTGGTTCAGCCAGAATTTGCTGAAACTGTTGTAATATTTGTGCCTCCATTGTGTGTGAAAGTGTTTGTAGCTGTGTATACCAGGAACAATTCTCTAGTAGCTTGTTCAACCGCACTGCACTTACACTAGTCTCCTGTGTTTTACCTGTACCACAACCCAAGGGCACCCTGCCTTCGAAGGCTTGTGCCGAAACGCGCGTCGGGGCTGGCGCCATCCTGGAGGAGGGACACAATATGGGTATGTTATTCTATGATTGTATGCACTTGCACTTTGTTTAATTAATATGTTTGCTAATCGCCCTTTGTCTCTCCTCTTGGATGCCGCCCATCTATGCACACCCCCTTAGTGTAACTTTTATGTGTATGTGCCATGTACACATTTTTAACATGGATTAATAAAGATATTTCTATAATGGTACGCGGTCTGGTATTTTGTATTTAGGTTGTGTTAATTTATATACCACAGGCGTTTGACATAGAGTTGTGATACCTGGGCTCCAATTGTGGCCCAGTATTGGCTATAACTTTTGGTGATATATCCTTCATCACTGTGTCAGTCCTGGGCCTGCTACGCCAACTACCACTCCAACCCTCCTCTCCGCACTTCCCTCTGGGTTGCTGCACACCCAATTATTACATTTATAATACACAAGTAAATATTTTGAATGTTACAGTCACTAAATTGTGCTCTGACTACATTACACAATAGGCTGCGGCTGCTGGTCAACTTTGTGTAGCCCTGGACCAAGTAAATACACCCAGGATGATCTCCTGCTGAGAACAGTCTGTGAGACACACAGTAAAGACAGACATTTTCATGCCCTTACTATATATATGGTAGAAGTGTTGAAGCCATGCAGCTCTGATGGCTCTGACATAATAGGGAACATCAGTGTCCCATATTCCCCTACAAAGCATTCAACATATCACCAACTTTGATCTTCTACAAGAGACATTCCTGTAGGCTCCAGATGTATTAAACAACAATGCGTTTGCCTTGGAAAAGCATTAAGGAAGGCTCAAATTCCACTATTCAGTGATTGTGCAGCACAATTTATCTGTGAACATAATTATTGATTGTTAAGTGAATGTTGAACCTGTCATAAATAATTCACCAAGACCAACAACACGGATTGATTTTTGGGATGGAACAAACAACTGAAGAAGATCAGAAAACCGTCCGGACAGTGTGTATCTTTGATGCTTTATGATGCCATGTTTATTGCAGGACAGAGACATTGAGGATCAGTCTCATTGACATTATATTGTTAGCTGACCAAATGAAGAAAAATCTCTGCGCCCGGCTTTGGAGAGAACAGCATAGGTCTATGTTCACAAATGTAGCGGACACGCAATTACGAGAGACAAAAAAAAGGACATAATAAAATATTACCTTGATTGCGAGACACAGAAAATAAGAAAAAAAAATCAACGCACACAAGCAGAAAATAAGTGCAATACTTCTGCAGCCAAAGAAATGTTACCTTTTTTGGGTCAATGGTCGCAGTTTATTGCTTCCACATAGGTTACACACAGGCCAAGAGTAAGATTCTCTCTCATTCACTCCAATAATTATCCCTATAGAAAAAAAATAAAAATTTTTATATCTGTCACTCATATGGACATCACACGATGTGACACAAGTCCTTTACACTGTATATATGTATATATATATATATATATATATATATATATATATATATATAAATATAGTAAATATAGAATACACAAAAGCGAGTAGCACTCCAAAAGTGATAAAGTGAAAAAAAAGAAAAGGCTCTAGTGTAGAGCCGAAACGTCGCTGCACCACATGGGCGAATACATTTTTATTTTTTTTCACTTTTGGAGTGCTGCTCGCTTTTGTGTATTCTGTATATTTGGTAAGCTTATTCCCATTGAGCGTGCACCCAGTTTGTTCTTCTTTTAGTCAGTGCTGCCTCTTTTTTTTCTTTCATATATATATAATAAAACTACATCAAATAATCAGTCATAGATAAGAGATTGTCAGAGGACAACTGTAAAAGCACACTACCAAAAAGGTGGATCAGACTGCACATAGGGGTTGCTTGTAGTGTGTAACCATGGAGAAAATAGGTCTGCACAGGAGCTGTAAAGTAAGATATTTTAACTGGGCCATTTACCCCCTTTTCCGATCAGACGCATTTTCAACTTTTTTTTTTAAGTTCATGCATCTTCAAAAGTCACAAGTTTTTTTTCTGTTCAGTTATTTAAATAATGTAACATCTTTTTTCAGAGAGATTATTTTTATAGAATTTTTTTTTTACTGGGAAAAAATGTAAAAAAAAAAAAAGGGGGGGAATAGTCTGCATTTCATTTTAATTTTTTTTTTTATAACTTAGTGCAAATAATTATTTTTTAAATTATGTCACCTTTTCATTACTGTCGTTTTGATTTGGAAGACTTGGGCGGCCCCCAGGGCATCAGCCCACCAGGAAATTTCCCTGACATGCTTTCTTCCAAAAGTGCATCCTGCTGCCACCCATTCCCCAGGTATTCGACACACACATACCCAGCTATCTACATGTTCCATGGTACAGTTCTAATGTTATGTGCTCATTGTGGGCACTGTCAGGAGTGAACAGGAGTAAGCATGGGGTCTCTGACCAGAGGAGCTAGCCTTATTTCTCTATGTACATCAATGAACCACTGGCGTCCTGATCCATTTGCCCGGTGTCCTTCCAGGAACCAATTCTGGTAGGTATTACATACCAGAAACGTCCCACAAAACCTGTCTTTTGGAGATGTTCTGATCGAGTCACCTAGCCATCATATTTTGTCCCTTGTCAAAGTTGCTCAAATTCTTGGGCTTGACAATTTTGCCTGCTTTTAACATATCAACTTCAAGGACTGTTTACTTGACACGGGCCTGTGATCATTGTCATCAATATCGCTTCCTTCACCAGTTTTAATATTATGGCTGATCAATCTATATACTCAAGCAGGACCTGTCTGTTGTCAATAAGTGGCCATAAGCTGCCCGGTGTATATATCGTCTGAAGACAAGCAGACACACAGTGACATCAATGATTCCTGGTGCCACATATATGTCTCAGTTGTATACATTATATGAGAGAAAACATCGGAAACCGTTTTTTCCGATTCTTAACGTATAAAGCAAAGTGGAAAAGATTTTGCTGTAAACAACGCTAAGGATTTGTGGTAATTAGCCCTACAAATTGGCACCACACTGGAAGCTCTGCCCTAACACCATTTATCTAACCAGTTATAATTGCAGGTCTGAAAAAACATTAAACACAGACGCCAACAAGTAAGGAAAATTATCCTGCATTCGTAATCATCGTCAAAAGTTTCAGGAAATTGAGCAGATTAATGAACCCCCACACACAGGACTCCTATTTTTTACGTATTTATTCTTTTTTTTAAGGCTATCTACCGCTCTCAAATATATGACACATATACAATATAAGCATACATAGTGTAGGCTAACCTATTGGGCCTTTATATGTTTTGGCTCAGAACCCGAGGTAATATCAAGCTGAGGGATGACTCATTTTGTTTGGCTTGGTTGCTATAGGTAATAGACGGTCTTGGAAAGGCCTTGACCACCTTAATCTTAATCCTGCTCTACGTTCTCTTAGAAATCAAACACTTGATGATGCAAGGCTCTACAATGGTTTAAAGTGGAGAGACATGTAAAGTCACGGAATGCCAGTGGATGTATAATTAATGGAACATGTAATGATGTGATGTCTCTGCAAGCTGTTCTCCTCCTCTACAGCTTGGGATACAAGTCCAATATACTCTCATTCATAGCCGAAATTATTCTGGTTGTACTTATATGATTTTCAGACAACTGTAGTTCAGCCACATCTAAGACAGAATTAAAACTCTGTAGTTCTTTAGTAACTCTATACAGTTTAGTGTCCCTCACTGTCAAGGCCCGGGCCTAATAATTAACTAGGGATCAACCGATATTGATTTTTTAATGCACCAATGATTTTAATACTTGGGGGAGACGCACTGCGCCACCAATGTTTTTAATACTGGGTGGTGTGGGGAAGGGCGCACTGCGCCACCAATGTTTTTAATACAGGGGGGTAAGGGGGAGGGCGCACTGCACCACCAATGTTTTTAATACAGGGGGGTAAGGGGGAGGGCGCACTGCACCACCAATGTTTTTAATACAAGGGGGTAAGGGGGAGGGCGCACTGCACCACCAATGTTTTTAATACTGGGGATGGTTGGGGGAAGGGCGCACTGTGCCACCAATCAAGATAACTCGCCTAAAATTAAAATACAGGCGCACCTGAACTCTATGAGAGGTAGCTGTGATCTGCGGCAGTTAACCCCTGAGGTGCGGCAGGGGTTAACTGCCGCGGATCACAGCTACCTCTCATAGAGGTCGGTGCGGCTATATGATTCACCCGCCTCCTGTTGAATTTGAATGAATGAGTGAGTTAACATCATTGGTGGCGCAGTGGCCACAGCCCCTCCCCTCCTCGTCTCCTCTCTCCGCTTATTGGTGGCAGCGGCGGCACAGGGGGGAGGGAGACACTGCTTCCTTCTCCCCTGTGCTGCTAAGTGAAATTGGATCGCGCTGACAGCAGCACGATCCATGTTCACAATTCGTTATCGGCAAGGTTAGATGCCGATACCGATAACTTTTAAAATCCTGAATATCGGCCAATATCGGAAAATCCGATAATCGGTCGATCCCTATAATTAACACCTCAAAACATACATACATAGTTCATACCATCATCTTGGTAGTTCTTGCTGGTTTCACAATGCCTCTCCTTCCCAGACTAGAACTGGCCATACAAATAAATCTTTTGTCAGCCGAACCCCAGAGAACGGTATGTGGGAAGTTCCCGACTCATCATCTGTCGTGGGAGACAAGGATCGGGCAGAATAAATATTTTTGCCTAATCTTTTTCTTCTCCCAGGAGACAAACTGCAACCAGAAGTGTCTGGCAGCTCTTTCTCTGCTCCCCCCATAAAATACACTTAGATGTTCGGCTGATCTGAATGGGTATGTGGAAGCAAGGATGGAGTTGGGAAAGATAGCTATTGGAAGATGTTGGGAGAGAAAGTTATTGAATACATATAGGCAGTTTAGGAGCCCTTCTTGAGAGGCTCAAACTACTCTTATTGAGCTTTCCCAGGTGAAGCATAATGAACTTTATTACAACAGCTCCATAACACTAATGGAGTGGGAGCCGTCCCGTCTCTCTCCCCAATTCTAGCAATCCAGGCCCTGTTCCGGGTGTTACAGAACCCAGTGTGGAAAAATGCACTCTCTCTGCTGCAGAGACCTCCTTGGTTGCCTGAATGCCACTTTATGACATGTTAGTGGTATAAACTTGCCACTCCACCAGCCACACTAGGTCTTTAGTGAGGTCCTTGGTTTTTGAACATGTGACCCTTATTACATAGCTAGAGGTTTAAAAAAAGGAAAATGGTGACTGCGCCCATAATTCCAGATTTTTTTTTTAGAAAAACACTAAATGTGAATATTATCTATTGTCCATAATTCTGCAAGGCATCTCACACCACTCCTGCACCATTGAGAAAATATTCCATGGGCATACTATGTCGAAAAGAAATAAAACAAGTTTTCTGGCGCTCTTACTTAAAAATGTTGTGAGTATGCTGTAAAAGAAGGATTCCTGCACTTACTCTCTGACTGCACCTAAGTACCAATGACTAGAGTAGGGGTTCTACCACGTCTGCTGTCCTCTAAGTTATAAGTAGTATCTCCGTCATGCCTACCTGTACTTCTAGAGGAGAGCCCGCGATGTTGATGCGTAGTGGTGAATACTTTATAGTTGTCCCGATCCTCCAGTCCAGTGGAAGCAGTCAAGCTGTGTAGTTGAAAAATGTGTCGGCAGCACGCTTCCAGATCGGAGCGCCGGTGACGTCACGCTCCTCTAGAAGTATATGTAGGCGTGACCATTTTCTATATAAATACTACTTCTAACTTAGAGGACAGCAGACGTGGTAGAACCCCACTTCTAGTCATTGGTACTTAGGTGCAGTCAGAGAGTAAGAGCAGGAGTCCTTTTTTTACTATCTTGAAAAGAGTGGTTACCTCACGATAAAACAAAAATATCTAGTTTTGCTCGATGGTGTAAAGTATGCTATATCTTATTCACAGTGGAAAGAAAGTTGAGACACATGAAGAGCCGCCATGCTTTAGTAGTGCATACAATAATTTGGGCATTGTATCTAACCATATAACACGTTATCTGATATTTAGAAAGTGAAAAGGGTAAGTTGACATGTGCTTGTTATTTTGCTCTTGTACCAACCTTTCACGGTGCAGAGTGCATTAGCCTCAGTTGAAGAATCCAGTTCATCTAGTCTGACAGGGCCAGTCAGCTCGCTAATGCCAGAAGTGCCGGATAAAAGGGGCTTTTGTAATGAGAGAACTGTGCATTCAACACAAATTATCCCGCCTGCCAATAAAAACATTTTAAATTGTGCTGTGTACACTACAGCCATCCAAAATGACTACTGAATGACAGGACTACATATAAAGACAATGGGAAAGATTTGCTAAAGTACGTATTCCATAGAATAAACCATATTTGTTCTGAGATCCGTTTTTATGAAAGTTAACTTGCCCTGTTTCTGACACAAAAAACATTATTTGCTTGCATCATGCACAGAATACAGCAATTGGTTACAGTTTTTTTCTTAAATATGAGAAGAAATAAAATGGCTGGCTCTCAGAAATTGGCGTGTGTTTTTGCTGAATTAATAATACATAAAAACATTTATTACATAAAAATTAATACATATTTATGGTGATCCTGGTCCCTTGAATGCGGAGCTCACGCATATGAATTCAAAAATTATACAAAAAATGTACAAAAAAGGCAGTTATTTGTATATTAATTAGGGTATATATTTGGATGGTGTCATATAGTTTTTAATTTTATTTTATTTGACTCGATCATATAGTGTTCTTAACAATTGAGAATGCGTCCTTATATTTATTATACTGTATCCTCAGGAGAGCCAGCCATTTTATTTCTTCTCATTATTATATACAATTGGCTGATAGGTGGTCAGCAGGCCAGGCTCCAGAACAGCTGGCGCGCGTCCTCAAGTTTGTTAGGCCCCTTTCACACGGGCGTGATTACCGCGCGGATGCAATGCGTGAGATGGAAGCTGGTGATTGGACCATGTGACCCAGTGACGTCACTGAAGGTCCTTCATCCCCCTCCTGCTGAAGACAGAACAGAACACCGGCAGCTACGCGATCCAATGGAGGAGGTGAGTTTATTTTTTTATTATTTTTAACCCTCTATTGCCCTTTTTACTTTGCATTCTCTATTAAGAATGCTATTATTTTCCATTGTAACTATGTTATAAGGGAAAATAATAAAATCTACAGAATACTCAACCCGAAACCGGACTTCAGTGATGAAGTCCGGCTTCGGGTCAGGGTACCAAACATGGCGATTTTTCTCACGCGCGTGCAAAACGCATTAAAACGCTTTTCACTCGCGCGGAAAAATCGCGCATTTTCCCGCAACGCACCCGCCTCTTATCCGGGCGTCAAACATGATGCCCATGTGAAAGAGGCCTTAGCACTGCATATTTTTTTTTAAATATGACAAAATTAGGTAATGTCTCAACATCTATATAATTATTTTAATTATATTCTATAAATGCTTAAGGACTTGTCCACTTCTGCGCTGGAGGCTGTGTTTGGGGCTTCCGTCACCGATTCCGTCAAAAACAGCAGAGAAAAAAGTCCTCTGCTGATAAGGTGAACTCCTGAAGGAAAACCGATAAGACCCCATTATACAAGACAATAAACACGTCCAGCACTTTTGGGTTAAGAAGATTTTTCCTTGGTTCCTTTATTGAGTATGGTACAAAAAATTCATTTGTGTAACAAGAAAATATAAGCCTCCTAACGTGGGTCTGCAGAGGATCGTCTACGCGTTTCGAGCACACCTGCTCTTAATCATGACTCCATATTGGACATTGACTGACTCTGTTTTAAATGCTCCCAGAGTTCGGACTCCACCCTCAAAGGAGGAGAGAGAACTCAGGTGTAAAATAATTAGGTAGTACTACTGAGCTCAACCAGGGACTAACATATTATCTGCAGTGTTCAATAAACAGTGCGCCACCCAAGTGACAAATACAAGACCCCATTATAGTCAACGAGATTTGTTTGGCTGCATTCAGGCAAGTTATGTGCCGAATCCAGCATTTCTGGTATTTTTCATTGTTCTGCTATTGCTGCAACGAAGCAGAACAGTGGAAATGAATTAGCAGGGCTGTGAACTCAGCCTAATATATTCTAATATCAACAATTCAAACTCATCGGAAAAAATATACATATGCGACTTACCATTTTCTTTCACTGCATCCTTGAAAAACACACTGCAAATTAACTTCTTTGAAAAAACGTCATACAGTGTCTTGTCCAGTGCACAAGATGGCAAAACACAAACTGTCAGGACTCTCGGATTTTTAGCGGTCTCAGATGCCACCTGTAGAGTAGTGTCTGTCACATACAGCCGTAACTCTTTCTGCCGTGGAATGCTACTTTGTATCTAGAATTTCAAGTAAAACAAACACAGCATTGCTATTGCATATAGGAAGCAAACATGTTAGCACAATACAGGTACTGGACATATCATTACATGACAGGTAATATTGAAAATGTGAAAAAGTATATTTTGTGTAAATTAGGAGGAAGAATAAATATTTGTATTTACAATACAAGATTCAATATGTGGAAAAACAACACTAGTTCTTACATTATACATACAAAATTGTTACAATACTAAGGTACATACATTGATCTGATTAAAGGGGTTGTCTCATGAAGACAACTGGAATCTGTCCTGGTGGCTGCAGCAGGTCTGGCTTCCCTGACCCTTACCCTAAGTTCACACTTGCGCGTTTTACAGCGCGTTCAAACGCGCTGTAAAACGCTTAACACATGCAAACCAATGCTTCCCTATGGGACTGGTTCACATTTTCGCGTTTTACAGCGCGTTCGAACGCGCTGTAAAACGCCCTACGCATAAACAAGTACTTGAGCTTTTTTTGGGGCGTTTGTTGCGCGTATTGTGATTGACACCACAGTAGTCAATCACAAGAACGCGCGTACGACGTGCTTTTCCTATTTGCAAAAACGCGCTGTAATACGCGCGACACAAACGCGCGTTTCAAGAACGCTCAGGTCTGAACCCAGGGTTAAGGCTGTATTAGACAGCCTGATTCTTCCAGTGATTGTCGGAAAGGAAGCGTCTCTTCCCGGTAATCGTCTGCCTGCTAGCGGAAGAGACAGCTGCTATTACGTACAGCAATCTTCTCCTCAGTATAGGGAGGAGAGATCGTTATATCATGGCTCTTCCCTATACTCTGAATCATTATTTGTCGGCAGCAGGTCGTGATTAGACACCAAGATCTGCCGGCTGCAAGAGATGATTTTTATATATTTTTTTTAACCTGTCAAAAGATTTGGATTGCCCGATGAACGAGCGTTTGCTCATTCATTGGGCAATCTGAGGCAATATTAGACTGCCAGATGAATGCTTATGAGCATTACTACAAAAGCTTGTTAGCGATCATCTGCCGAAAAATCAATAGGTGTAATACAGGCTTTAGATGTTGTCACCAGGGAGGCTATACATTCAAATAAATTCCAGATCATATCATGTGAAATTATTATTTATTATTTTTACTATCGATTTAAAAGTGCCATTAATTCCATGGAACTGTACATCAAGAGGGTGATACAAATATAATATAAAAATACAATAAACAAGAAGGTCCTGACTGCAAGAGTCTAAAGGGGTAAGAACACAGTAGGTGAGGCTACTCATCTGGCTGTGTGTAGGCTGCATGCTTATCGCAGGTGGTGGGTTTTCAGGTTACTTTTGAAGGTTTGGATGTTGGGGGAGCGTCTGATGTACTGGGACAGCGAGGTCTAGAGTAGGGGAGAGGCACGTGAGAAATCTTGTAGTCGATTGTGTGATGAATAGATGAGAGGAGAACTGAGAAGTAGGTCCTGTGAGGATCGGAGATTATGTGTGGCGATGTATAAGGAGAGCAGGTCAGAGGTGTAAGCAGGGGACAGGTTGTGGATGGCCTTATATGTATTTGGTAGCATTTTAAACTGAATTTGCTGGCAATAGAGAACCAATAAATGGGATTGGCATAAGGGAGCGGTAGAGGAGAAACGAGGAGAAAGGGGGATCAAACGCAGCAGCACAGTTGAGACTAGATTGTGCTAGATGGGAGGCCACAGAGGAGAATGTTGCAATAGTCCAGGCAGGAGATGACGAGGGCATGCACTAGCATTTTAGTTCACTCAGGGGTGAAGAAGGAGAGAATATGAGAGATGTTCTTGAGTTGAAAGCAGCAGGTCAAGGTGAGGATTTGGATGTGTGTCATATATGACAGGACACAATCAAATGTTATCCCCAGGCAGTGGACCTGAGAGACTGGAAAAAGCAATGTGCCATTAACTGTAATGGACTGGTCAGGTAGGGGGGTTGAGTGACATGGTGTAAAGATGATAAATTCAGTTTTCTCCATTTTGAGAATTAAGAAGCGGGAGGAGAAAAATGACAATAAAGCCAACAGAGACGGTGGGATTCTGGATAGCAGGGAAGTGACATCCGGGCCAGAGAGGTAGATTTAAGTGTCATCAGCATAGATGTGGTATTGCAAGCCATGGGACTCTATGAGCTATGCCAGGTTGAATGTATAAATGGAGAAAAGTAGGGGAACAGGGACAGAACCAACAGAGAGGGGGCGTGAGGAGGTGGTGTATAAATGGAAAACGCTGGTGGTTCTGTTGGTAAGGTGTGAGGAGATCCAGGAGAGGGCCGGGTCTTTGATGCTGAGGGAGAAGATTTGTAACAGGAGAGAGTCTTCGACAGTGTCAATGGCAGGCATAAGTAATCAGACCCTTTACTCATTACTTAGATGGAGCACTTCTGGACGTCATTACAACCTCCAGTGTTCTTGAGTTTGATGTCACAAGATTTGCACACCTGAATTTGGGAATCTTATGCCATTTTCAGGTCTCTCCAGAGATGTTTGACTGGATTCAAGTCAGGGCTCTGGCTGAGCCACTCAAGGAGATTCACAGAGTTGTCCCTAAGCCACTGGTGTGGCTGTGTGTTTTGGGTCACTGTCTTGTTTGAAGTCCAGAGCACACTGGATCAGATTTTCATTAAGACTATTTCTGTACTTTGCTTTCCCTCAACCTTGATCAGTCTCCCTGTCCAGCCGCTAAAAAACACCCCCACAGCATGACGCTGCCATGACCATGCTTCACTGTAGGAATGGTATTGGGCAGGTAAAAAGCAGTGCCTGGTTTCCTCCAGACATAACGCTTAGAATTGAGGCCAAAAAGTTCCATTTTGGTTTCATCAGACCAGACAATCTTATTTCTCACAGTCATTCAGGTGCTTTTTTAGAAACACCAAGGGAGGGGGGAGGGGAATGTGTATTTTACTGAGAATAGACTTCTTTATGGCCACTTTGCCATAAAGCCCAGATTGGTGGTGTGCTGCAGTGATGGTTGACCTTCTGGAAGTTTTTCCCATCTGTACACAAGATCTTTGGAGCTCAGCTAGAGGGAAAATTGGGTTCTTGGTCACCTCTCTTACCAAGGCTTTTCTCCCCTGATTACTTCAGTTGTTGGGACAGCCATCTCTAGGGAAAGTCCTGGTTGTTCCAAACTATTTCCATTTAAAAATTATGGAGGCCACTGTGCTCTTGGGACCTTTCAGTGCATCATAAATATGTTTCCCTTCTCCAGGTCTGTGTCTTCCCACAATCCTGTCTCTGAGCTCTACAGGCAATTCTTTCCTCCTCGTGGTTTGGCTTTTGCTCTGATATGCATTGTCAGCTGTGGGACCTTATATAGACCGTGATGTGTCTTTCCAAATCACGTCCAATCAACTGAATTTACCGCAGGTGGACTCAAATCAAGGTGTAGAAAAATCCCAGAGCTGATCAAGAGAATTGGGGAGCCCCACGGCTAAATTTCAAGTGTCATAGTAAAGGGTCTAAATACTTATATCCATGCAAAACTTTAGCTTTTCCTTTTCAATACACTTACAAAAAAATCTACATCTTAACTTTCTCATTATGGGGGGTGCACTTTAAAAAAAAAAAATTAGCAAGGTGTCTCAAGACAAGATGCAAAAAAACAAACAAAAAAAATGTGCAAGAGTCTTAAGACATTCCGAACGTGCTGTACATTGTAGTCTTCCTAGGAGCATGCCATAACTTTAGAAGATAGGACTACAGCTTTAAAGTGGTTGTCACTGGGTCACGTTCCGCCTGAGAGACATGTCATCACTGAGGCCAGTCATTATATGCAACCGCACACCTGGCTCCCGTCCACTCCATAAACTGACAAGCAGGGAAAAGGAGCATGGCAGACTGAAGGAGCCAGAACCGAGAGGCTGCTGAAAAGGGGTTTTTAAAGGTGGACATCCCTTTTAAGACACTTTGGCTGCATTCTAACCTCTATATTAACAGTTTATAAAGAATTTCTGTTTCTGTAAAAAATAAAAAACAACCCTTCTGCCTTATGATGTGACCTCACTTCCATACATGGAAATAATGGACTCCACACAGGCCAGTCATTCAGAGATGTGTATGCAGTCTCATACATAGCAAGATATACAGTGCCTTGCAAAAGTATTCACTCAAGTATTAACTTTTTTCGTGTTTTGTTACATTACAGCCTTAATTTCAATGTTTGTTAATCTGAATTACATTTAAAGGATCAGAACACAATAGTCTAAGGGCTCTTTCACACTTGCGTTTTTGTTTTCCGGCATAGAGTTCCGTCGTCGGGGCTCTATGCCGGAAAAATCCTGATCAGGATTATCCCAATGCATTCTGAATGGAGAGAAATCCGTTCAGGATGCATCAGGATGTCTTCAGTTCAGGACCGGAATGTTTTTTGGCTGGAGAAAATACCGCAGCATGCTGCGCTTTTTGCTCCGGACAAAAATCCTGAACACTTGCCGCAAGGCCGGATCCGGAATTAATGCCCATTGAAAGGCATTAATCCAGATACGGCCTTAAGCTAAACGTCGTTTCGGCGCATCGCCGAATCCAAAGTTTAGCTTTTTCTGAATGGTTACCATGGCAGCCAGGACGCTAAAGTCCCGGCTGCCATGGTAAAGTGTAGTGGGGAGAGGGGGAGCAGTATACTTACAGTCCGTGAGGCTCCCAGGGCGCTCCAGAGTGACATCAGGACGCCTAATGCGCATGGATCACGTGATCGCACGCATCACGTGATCCATGCGCATGGGGCGCTCTGACGTCATTCTGGAGCGCCCCGGGAGCCGTACGGACTGTAAGTATACTGCTCCCACGCTCCCCACTACTACTATGGCAACCAGGACTTTAATAGCGTCCTGGCTGCCATAGTAACACTGAAAGCATTTTGAAGAGTGATCAGTCTTCAAATACTTTCAGGTCACTTGCGCTGTTACGGATCCGGCGGGCATTTCCGGAAGTGCACGCCGGATCCTAACAATGCAAGTGTGAAAGAGGCCTTAGTTGGTGAAGTGAAATGAGAAAAAAATATAAATAAAACTATTGTTTAGAAATAGAAAACTGGCATGTGCGTATGTGTTCACCCCCTTTGTTAGGGAGCCCATAAAAAGCTCTGGTGCAACCAATTATCTTCAGAAGTCACATAATTAGTAAAATGATGTCCACCTGTGTGTAGTCTAAGGCCTTATTCACACGTCCGTAGTGTGTTTTGCGGAAACACGGAAACACGGATCCACAAAACACGGAAACACGGATCCGCAAAACACGGACGGCTGCAATGTGCATTCCGTATTTTGCGGACCGCACATTGCTGGCACTATAGAAAGAATGCCTTTTCTTGTCCGCAATTGCGGACAAGAATAGGACATGTTCTATTTTTTTGCGGAAACGGAAACATGGATGCGGAAACACGGATGCGGAAACACGGATGCGGACATCACATAGTGTGCTGTCCACATCCATTCCTGCCCCTATGAAATGAATGGGTCTTCAACCCCTCCGCAAAATTGTGGAAGGGATGCGGATCCATTTTGCGGACATGTGAATTAGGCCTAAGTGTCACATCATCTGTCATTACATATACATACCTTTTTTGAAAGGCCCCAGAGGCTGCAACACCTAAGCAAGAGGCATCACTAACCAAACAAGTAAGGGACAATGTTATTGAGAAGTACAAGTCGGGTTAGGTTATAAAAAAAAATCCAAATCTTTGATGATCCCCAGTAGCACCATCAAATGTATCATAACCAAATGGAAAGAACATGGCACAACAACAAACCTGCCAAGAGACGGCAGCCCACCAAAACTCACGGACCGGGCAAGGAGGGCATTAATCAGAGAGGCAGAACAGAGATCTAAGGTAACCCTGGAGGAGCTGCAGAGACTGGAGTATCTGTACATAGGATGACAATAAGCCGTATGCTCCATAGAGTTGGGCTTTATGGCAGAGAGGCCAGAAGAAAGCCATTACTTTCAGCAAAAAACAAAAAGGCACGTTGTGAGTTTGCGAAGAGGCATGTAGGAGACTCCCAAAATGTATGGAGGAAGGAGCTCTGGTCTGATGAGACTAAAATTGAACTTTTCGGCCATCAAAGAAAACCCTATATCTGGTGCAAACCCAACACCACATCACCCAAAGAACACCGTCCCACAGAGAAACATGGTGGTGGCAGCATCATGCTGTGGGGATGTTTTTCAGCAGCCGGGACTGGGAAACTGGGATTGCGTCAGAGTTGAGGGAAAGATGGATGGTGCTAAATACAGGGATATTCTTGAGCAAAACCTGTACCACTCTGTGCGTGATTTGAGGCTAAGACGGAGGTTCACCTCCCAGCAGGACAATGACCCCAAACACACGGCTAAAGCAACACTTGAGTGGTTTAAAAGGAAACATGTAAATGTGTTGGAATGGCCTCGTCAAAGCCCAGATCTCAATCCAACAGAAAATCTGTGGTCAGACTTAGGCCCCTTTCACACGGGCGTGATTTCCGCGCGGGTGCAATGCGTGAGGTGAACGCATTGCACCCGCACTGAATCCTGACCCATTCATTTCTACTGGGCTATGCACATGAGCGTGATTTTCACGCATCACTTCTGCGTTGCGTGAAAATCGCAGCATGCTCTATATTCTGCGTTTTTCACGCAACGCAGGCCCCATAGAAGTGAATGGGGCTGCGGGAAAATCGCAAGCATCCACAAGCAACTGCGGATGTGGTGCGACTTTTCTGCATGGTTGCTAGGAGACGATCGGGATGGGGACCCGATCTTTATTATTTTCCCTGATAACATGTTTATAAGGGAAAAATATAGCATTCTAATTACAGAATGTTATGTAAAAGGGGGAAGAGAGGGTTAAAAATAAAAAAAAACTTTAACTCACCTCCTCCTCTTGATCGCGTAGGTGACAGGATCATTCTTCTTCATTCTGCTGGGTAAAGGACCTTCTGTGACGTCACTGGGTCACATGGTCCAATCAAAAGCTTCCATGATTGGACCATGTGACCCCGTGACGTCACCGAAGGTCCTTCAACCAACAGATATGAAAACAGAAGATGTTCCTTGCACCTACGCGATCAATAGGAGAAGGTGAGTTGAATTTTATTTTATTTTTAACCCTCTATTGCCCTGTTAACATAGCAATCTGTATTAAGAATGCTATTATTTTCCCATATAACCATGTTATAAGGGAAAATAATAAAATATAAAGAATACTCATCCAGAAACCGGACTTCAGTGATAAAGTCCGGCTTCGGGTCTGGGTACCAAACATGCAGATTTTTCACACGTGCGTGCAAAACGTATTACAAAAGTTTGCACACGCGCGGAAATATCGCGCATTTTCACGCAACACTCCCGCCTCTTATCCGGGCGTCAATTGTGACGCCCATGTAAAAGAGGCCTTAAAGATTCCTGTTCACAAGCTCAAACCTTCCAACTTGAAGGAGCTGGAGCAGTTTTGCAAGGAGGAATGGGCAAAGATCCCAGTGGCAAGCTCATAGAGACTTATCCAAAGCGACTTGGAGCTGTGATTGCTGCAAAAGGTGGTTCAACAAAGTATTGACTTTAGGGGGGTGAATAGTTATGAACATTGACTTTTTCTGTTATTTTGTCCTACTTATTGCTTCACAATAAAAAAAAAAAAAACATCTTCAAAGTTGTGCGCATGTTCTGTAAATTAACTTCTTCAGGACCGCCGTACGCAGGATTGCGTCCTGCGGGCGGTCCTGTTCTTCTGATCGGACGCGGCGGCGCGTCATCTCGCGAGACGCGAGACTTCCTGTGAACGCGCGCGCGTTCACAGCGTTGCGCGTCTGAAGAGTTGTACTACAGCCTGCCAGCGATGATCAATCGCTGGCAGGCTGTAGATGCGATATAAATCGCATCAAACAAGTATATCAGACGCTGTTTTATGAACAGCGTCTGATATAGCTGCTACCTGGTCCTCTGGTGGTCCCATTTGCTGGGATCGACCACCAGAGGACCAGGTAACTATGTAAAGTTGCACCAAACACTACACTAACCCCCCCCCACCCCCCCCTCACCAATTAACCCCTTGATCACCCAATCTAGACCCCCTGATCACCCCCGTCATTGATCAAACCCCTTGTAAGGCTCCATTCAGACGTCCATATGTGTTTTGCGGATCCGTGGATCCGCGGATCTGATCCGCGGATCCACAGATCCTCAAAACACGGACACCGGCAATGTGCTTTCTGCATTTTGCAGATCCGCACATTGCCAGAACTATATAGAAAATGCTTTTTATTGTCCGATTCCTTGTCCAATTGCGGACAAGAATAGGACATGTTCTATATTTTTGCGGAACGGAAGTGCAGACCCGGAAGCGCGGATCCGTAATTCCGGATCCGAGCGGGACAAAGTCTGTCCCCATAGAAATGAATGGGTCCGCAATTCCGTTCCGCAAACAGAATTGCGGACGTGTGAATGGGGCATAAGGGTCCCTTATAACCGCCAGTTAGTTAGCTACTTGTTAGGTAGCTAGCGCCCAGCCCACCGCACCGCAGTCACTGATTTTGGCAGAGATTTTTTCATCCACATTGACCGATGCGAATGAAAAAATCAGTGCCGTTCATTTTTATTTTTTTTTCAGCGCAGAGGCTGAACGGAAAAAAATCTCATTACCCGTATGCTCAATATAAGGAGAATCGCAGAAACTCCTAATGCTGGCCATACGTGTAATGATTGCGGAGACCCTCAAATGCCAGGGCAGTACAAACACCTCACATGTGACCCCATTTTAGAAAGAAGACACCCCAAGGTATTCCGTGAGGGGTATGGTGAGTTCATGCAAAATTTTATTTTTTGTCACAAGTTAGTGGAATATGAGACTGTAAAAAAAAAAAAAAAAATCAATTTCCGCTAACTTGTGCCAAATTTTTTTTTTTCTGTGAACTCGCCATGCCCCTCACAGAATACCTTGGTGTGTCTTCTTTCCACAATGGGGTCACTTGTGGGGTATTTATACTGCCCTGGCATTTTAGGGGTCCTAAAGCGTGAGAATCCAAATGCGTAAAAATGGCCTGTGAAATCCTGAAGGTACTCATTGGTTTTAGGGCCCCTTTGCGCATCTTGGCTGCAAAAAAGTGTCACTCATGTGGTATCGCCGTACTCAGGAGAAGTGGGGCAATGTGTTTTGGGGTGTATTTTTACATATACCCATGCTGGGTGTGAGAAATATCACTGTAAACTACAACTTTTTAAAAAATTTTATTCAAAGTTGCCAATTTACAGAGATATTTCTCTCACCCAGCATGGGTATATGTAAAAATACACCCCAAAACACATTGCCCACATGAGTGACACTTTTTTGCAGCCTGGGTGCACAAAGGGGCCCAAATTCCAACGAGTACCTTTAGGTTTTACATGGCGGCTCACAATTTAGCCCCGCCCAAAATGCCAGAACAGTAAACACACCCCACAAATGACCCCATTTCGGAAAGTAGACACCCCAAGGTATTCACTGAGGGGCATAGTGAGTCCGTCTGAGATTTTTTTTTTATCAGAAATTGAAACTTTTTTTTTTTCTCAGAAAGTGTCATTTTCCGCTAACTTGTGAAAAAAAATGAAATGATACATGAACTCACCATGCCCCTCTGCGAATACTTTGGGGTGTCTTCTTTCTAAAATGGTGTGATTTGGGGGTGTCATTCTAGCACCTGAAGAAACATGACAGGCGCTCAGAAAGTCAGAGCTGCTTCAAAATGCCGAAATTCACTTTTTTGCACCATAGTTTGTAAACGCTATAACTTTTACCCAAACCAATAAATATACACTTATTGGACTTTTTTTTTATCAAAGACATGTAGAACAATAAATTTAGAGAAAAATTTATATAGAAATGTAGTTTTTTAAAAAAAAAATGTACAACAGAAAGTGAAAAATGTCATTTTTTTGCAAAAATTTCGGTAATTTTTGATTAATAGCAAAAAAAGTAAAAATGTCAGCAGCAATGAAATACCACCAAATGAAAGCTCTATTAGTGAGAAGAAAAGGAGGTAAAATTCATTTGGGTGGTAAGTTGCATGACGGAGCAATAAACGGTGAAAGTAGTGTAGTGCGGAATTGTAAAAAGTGGCCTGGTCATTAAGGGTGTTTAAGCTAGGGGGGCTGAAGCGGTTAAATGATGCAAATCCTCAAACAATCCATGTTAATTCCAGGTTGTGAGGCACCAAAACACGAAAAAAATTCAAGGGGGTGAATACTTTTGCAAGGCACTGTACAAATATTACTTGACAGTAATTATTTTAATACATGAATGCCAGAGCGACTTGATGCAGTAACTGTCAAGGTCTCCAACATGACAGGTGTCAGAAGATCTAAGAGACTGGCTGCACGGGATGTGATCTGATCTGACAACCTCTTTTGATTTCACTTGTTTCAGTGTTGTTGCTGGTAATGACCACACCTCTTGTCTCAGGTTTAGCTTAGTGGTCATTCAAACTTCTCTATGTAATCTGGCTTCACCCATCATGCTATTTGGTTGATAGCTTCAGTTTAGTATTGGAAGTGCGGGTGTGTGGTCCTCTTCTGAGTTTCTGCTCGTCCATTTACTTCAAAGGTAAGTGTTACTTTCCTTTTATATTTTGTTGTTACTAGGCCTCAGGGAGACGCTGGTTCTTTCATACGGGAAGGAACAGGTCGTCTCAAGCCCTGACACTATTCCAGGGCAATTCAGGGTTTCCAGGGTCATAGGTTCCAGTGTATGAACATTCCTACCCTCAAGGTCTGTTCATATGGATAGGAGTCAGGGCTAGGATTAGGGTTTCTATAGGTGGTGTCTGTTTCCGTTTCCCTAGCTTTGAGGCCTAGTTCCTTTTCTCTTCCCTCCTGTTGTCAGTGTGGCGTTCCCTCCCACATCACTAACGTGACAGTAACAAGCAGCAACATTTTCTTCCTGAAGAATACATCGCACACAGGGCCGGTGCAAGGATTTTTGCTGCCCTAGGCAAAAGAAAAGTTTGTCGTCCGCCCCCCCCCCATGTGACATCACAATGCCCCACCCATATGATCTGCCATATTAACTAACGCCAGTGCTGCAATGCCGCCGTGTTTACATTAAAAAGCCTGCAGGGACAGGCTATAGAGACTAGAGCCACTACAATAAGCTGCAGTGGTTCTGGGGACTATAGTGTCCCTTTAATGTGAGGTAAATTAGAGACTAGCGCCACAAATAATATCCTAGATCGCCTACTTACACCCAGATGAGGATGATGATGGGTTCTGGCTCCACTGGTCTGGTGTAGAACAGGCTCTCTGCAGGCAAAAATCAATGTTCTGGGAGAACGGAAGAAGCTAAATTTTTTGGGGCCCTTTACACAGCTCAAGGTCTGGGCCCCAGGGCCTGACGGTGAGTAGGCCCATAAGGCCCACCCATAAGTCCACCTACGTGTTCCACCCATGAGTTTGTTCACAGTGGGTGAAGTGTGTAGGGGGATGTGTTCTGTGTAGCTGTAGAGAATCTAATGCAGGCATCCTCAAACTGCGGCCCTCTAGCTGTTGTAAAACTACAACTCCCACAATGCCCTGCTGTATGCTGATACCTGTAGGCTGTTCGGGCATGCTGGGAGTTGTAGTTTCGCAACAGCTGGAGGGCCACAGTTTGAGGATGCCTGATCTAATGTGTGTGCTTATGGGATGTAGTGCATAGGGATAGCAGTGTGTGTAGTGGATGCAGTGTGTGTGTGTAGGTGATGCAGTGTGTGTGTGTGTGTGTGTGTGTGTAAGGGATAGAAAGCATTGTGATTGTCCATATTGCTTCCTTTGCTTTCTGGATTCATTTGTCCATCACATTTTACACTACTCTTTCCATGGTTACAGACCACCCTGCAATACATCAGTGGTGGTCGTGCTTGCACACTGTAGAAAAAAGCACCAGCCTATGAGCTCTCCCACGGTCCAGGCCACCACAGAGGCCGATGCTTTTTCCTACAGTGCGCAAGCACTATCACCACTGATGGATTGTCGTAACCACAGAAACGAGCAGTGTATAGTGTGATGAACAAATGAATCCAACCAGCAAAGGAAGCAATATGGACAATCACAATACATTAGTAACTGCCTTGTATTAACTTTCTCTACATGATAAATGCCTTTTGCTGAATTGACACAACCCCTTTAAGTAAATGCAATAAAGAAAACAACACGGAAAACTTGCATGCAGTACTACACACAAAGTGTCCCATTGAAATAGTTCTAGAAACTTTTCCAAGAACTGAAGTCCCAATAAATTCTCCATATGTACAAACACTGGCATATAGCTCTCAGCCATAAAGGGGACATGCCGGGTGCCAGTCTGCCCTGAGGTACTGCACAGTGCTGACGGGCGGCTTGGTTCTTGCAGTGCTACGCGAGCCGAAGAAGCTGTTACCTTTCTCTTTTGTGGGAAATCATAGCTGTCAGAGAGTGTGGGGTCAGGCCTGCTGTAAAACAATTAATTATACATTTTAATGTCTTTTTAATGCAGTGAGAAATTGTTACCGGAGGGTAGCACTGCTTGAGAAATATGTGAGCCATGTGTTATAATGCGCAGTGGGAGAGAAAGCCAAAATCAGTTCACACATGCAGTGTGTGTAGGTGATGCAGTGTGTGGAGTGGATGCAGTGTGTGTGTGTGTGTGTGTGTGTGGAGTGGATGCAGTGTGGAGGTGATGCAGTGTGTGTGTGGAGTGGATGCAGTGTGTGTGGAGTGGATGCAGTGTGTGTGTGTGGAGTGGATGCAGTGTGTGTGTGTGGAGTGGATGCAGTGTGTGTGTGTGGAGTGGATGCAGTGTGTGGAGTGGATGCAGTGTGTGTGTGTGGAGTGGATGCAGTGTGTGTGTGGAGTGGATGCAGTGTGTGTGTGTGGAGTGGATGCAGTGTGTGTGTGTGGAGTGGATGTAGTGTGTGTGTGTGTGGAGTGGATGCAGTGTGTGTGTGTGGAGTGGATGCAGTGTGTGTGTGTGGAGTGGATGCAGTGTGTGTGTGGAGTGGATGCAGTGTGTGTGTGGAGTGGATGCAGTGTGTGTGTGTGGAGTGGATGCAGTGTGTGTGTGTGTGAGTGGATGCAGTGTGTGTGTGTGGAGTGGATGCAGTGTGTGTGTGTGGAGTGGATGCAGTGTGTGTGTGTGTGGAGTGGATGCAGTGTGTGTGTGTGGAGTGGATGCAGTGTGTGTGTGTGGAGTGGATGCAGTGTGTGTGTGTGGAGTGGATGCAGTGTGTGTGTGTGGAGTGGATGCAGTGTGCGTGTGTGGAGTGGATGCAGTGTGCGTGTGTGGAGTGGATGCAGTGTGCGTGTGTGGAGTGGATGCAGTGTGCGTGTGTGAGTGGATGCAGTGTGCGTGTGTGGAGTGGATGCAGTGTGCGTGTGTGGAGTGGATGCAGTGTGTGTGTGTTGAGTGGATGCAGTGTGTGTGTGTGTGGAGGTGATGCAGTATGTGTGTGTGTGTGTGGAGTGGATGCAGTGTGTGTGTGGAGTGGATGCAGTGTGCGTGTGTGGAGTGGATGCAGTGTGCGTGTGTGGAGTGGATGCAGTGTGCGTGTGTGGAGTGGATGCAGTGTGCGTGTGTGGAGTGGATGCAGTGTGTGTGTGTGTGTGGAGTGGATGCAGTGTGCGTGTGTGGAGTGGATGCAGTGTGCGTGTGTGGAGTGGATGCAGTGTGCGTGTGTGGAGTGGATGCAGTGTGTGTGTGTGTGTGTGTAGAGTGGATGCAGTGTGTGTGTGTGGAGTGGATGCAGTGTGTGTGTGTGGAGTGGATGCAGTGTGTTTTTGTGTATAAGGCCTCTTTCACACGGGCGTCATGTTTGACGCCCGGATAAGAGGCGGGTGCGTTGCGGGAATATGCGCGATTTTTCCGCGCGGGTGCAAACGTTTGTAATGCGTTTTGCACGCACGTGAGAAAAATCGCCATGCTTGGTACCCAGACCCGAACTTCATCACTGAAGTCCGGTTTCGGGTCTTCTGGAGAATTTATTATTTTCCCTTATAACATGGCGGATGCTTGCGATTTTCCCGCAGCCCCATTCACTTCTATGGGACCTGCGTTGCGTGAAAAACGCATAATATAGAGCATGCTGCGATTTTCACGCAACGCAGAAGTGATGCGTGAAAATCACCGCTCATGTTCACAGCCCCATAGAAATGAATGGGTCCGCGCGGAAAACTCGCACGTGTGAAAGGGGCCTAAGGGATGTCTTGTGTGTATGGAATGTGTTGTTTGAATCTGTGTTTGTATGTGTAAGGGCTGCAAGGTGTGTTTCTGTGTATGTAAGGTAAGCAGTGTGTGTGTGTAAGGGATGCATTGTATGTTTCTGTGTATGTGTGCAAGGGGTGCATTGTCTTTGTGTGTAAGGGTTGCATTGTGTGTGTGTGTGGTGGATGTCAATCTCTCCCAACCTTGTCACTCTCTTCTCCCCCCTCCCCCCTCATCACTCTCATTCCCCTTTCCCTCCCTTGTCACTCTCATTACCCCCCTCCCTCCCTTGTCACTCTCATTCTCCCCCTCCCTCCCTTGTCACTCTCATTCTCCCCCTCCCTCCCTTGTCACTCTCATTCCCCCCTCCCTCCCTTGTCACTCTCATTCCCCCCTCCCTCCCTTGTCACTCTCATTCCCCCTCCCTCCCTTGTCACGCTCATTCCCCCCTCCCTCCCTTGTCACGCTCATTCCCCCCTCCCTCCCTTGTCACTCTCTTTCTGACCCTCCCTCCCTTGTCACTCTCATTCCCCCTCCCTTGCCACTCTCATTCCCCCCTCCCTCCCTTGCCACTCTCATTCCTCCTCTCACTTGTCACTCTCTTTCTCACCCCCCTCTCTTGTCACTCTTTTTCTCACCAAGCTGAGCCCTTTCTTCCTGTCAGTCCCTATCTTTATGCTGCACCCGGGCTGTGCGCCCTCATGGACGCACCAGCCCGGGCAGTGTTGCAGCCACCTGAGGCTCTCTATAGAGTGCTCGGGTGGCTGCAGCATGAGGAGGGCCGGCGCTCCCAAGGGGTGCCCTAGGCAGCTGCCTAGTTTGCCTATAGGACGCATCGACCCTGATCGCACAGGCATATATGAGGATCTTATAGTATACAGATTACAGTGATTATGATACATTTTACATTTTGCTTTTTTTTTGTCTGGAAACCAGCAGGTTAACAAAATAATGAAAAAAAATAAAATAAAACTGTACTGTAAGGTAAACTGACATGATGAATACGGTAATCTGTGAACCATAGCCTCTCCCACTAACATTCTTTACAGGATGTTTACCAGTGAACTCGCCCACTCTCTGAGATCAGACTGTCAAGGTGAGTTTCATCACCTGCCTCCATACTGCTCTGTATGATATGAGACTAGAAGTGATGTCCATCATTTACTGTTTATCTACTAGAACGTGAACCGTCCTGCAAAAATTCAGGGGGCGGCTAGATGAAGAAAAAGACATTCAGAGGAAATCAGTAGATCAGGACAAAGGACTCTGATAATCTTGCAGTTTATAGCTATGAAGGACAGGTTCCTGTGTACAATATTTATTGATTAGATTTATTTCACACTACCCGATGACCCGGCGTTTCTCGGGTATTTATTTATTGCAATTTTATATTAAATAACAGTGACTTTCACAATGGCCGCCCCTTTAACAGTGACCGCCCTTTTAACAGTGACTTTCACAGTGGCTGCCCCTTTAACAGTGACTTTCACAGTTGCCACCCCTTTAACAGTGACCGCCCCTTTAACGGTGACTTTCACAGTGGCCGCCCCTTTAACAGTGACTTTGGCTGCCCCTTTAACAGCGACCGCTCCTTTAACAGTGACTTTAAAAGTGGCTGCCCCTTTAACAGTGACTTTAAAAGTGGCTGCCCCTTTAACAGTGACTTTCAGGGACAAGTGGGACATAAGGGACATGTGACCGTGGGTATGGCAGTTAGGGTTTAAGTGAAGTTAGGGTACTTTCACACTTGCGTTGTTTGATTCCGGCAGGCAGTTCAGTTGCCTGAACTGCCTGCCTGATCATGCAAACTCATGTCATTTGCAGACTTATCAGGATCCTGATCAGTCTAACAAATGCATTTACAATACCGGTGTTATCCGGAAAAACGTATCCAGTATTTATTATTTTTCACATTCTTAAAGGTCTGCGCATGCGCAGACCTGGAAACCGGATCCGTTTTACCGGAACACTTGATACCGGACCCGGCATTAATACATTTCAATGGAAATTAATGCCGGATCCGGCATTTAGGCAAGTGTTCCGGAATTTTGGCCGCTGCATGCTGCGGTATTTTCTCCATCCAAATACCGTAAAAGTGACTAAACTGAAGACATCCTGATGCATAATGAACGGATTGCTCTCCATTCAGAATGCATTAGGACAAAACTAATAATTTTTTTTCCGGTATTGAGCCCCTGGGATGGAACTCAATACCGGAAACTTTAACGCTAGTGTGAAAGTAGCCTTAGCTTACTCATAGTAAAGGGCCAATATGTGAGAGCCACGTAAACTTTACTATGCAGCTATTCCTATTGCAGTATTGACGATCACAATCTTGTCATGGCGATCAATGAAAAATATTCTGATTGCAATGAGTAAACTACATAACTGAATAGTAATATAATATTACTTCTTCAGTTGAATATTTTACTGAAAATTGTTGAATCACACCCAATATCTCTGGCCCAGACAAGTAGATTATTTTATTAAATGGAATCTGTCACCAGCGATCTCCCTATCAAGCTGTTTGCACATAGCTGTGGTTCAGCTGAGTAAAACACAGTGGTTTATTTTATCCGCAGCTCCATTCCCAAGTTATGTTACTATTTCTTAATATGCAAATTAGGCTTTTGAGGGCATTACCATTGCTCTTGTCGAAGCCAAATTCTACTCATTTCTGTGGTCAGCCCCTCCCTAGCTGCTTTGATTGACAGGGTAAGTCAGTGGCAAAGCAGCAAGGGTGGGACTGGCCACTGAAAAGAGTGGCGCTTGGGTGCAACAAAAGCAATGGTGACGACCTTATTGCACCAAAGGCCTAATTTGCATATAAAGAAAAAGCATCGGAACTCAAAAATGGAGCCTCGGATCAAGTATCCAAAACCAGGCATCAGCTATGTGTCTATGGAACAGTTGGATAGCGAGGTCGCTCGAGACAAATTCCCTTTAAAGGGAACATATGCAAATGAACCTGAGATGAGTCCAGGGACAGGACTCATCTCAGGTTTATTTGCATATGTAGCAAATCGTTTTTTTTACACAATAAAAGCACAGAGAGCTATGGGGACTGGATAATGTGGATGTGCTAGCGGCCATCTAGCAGCCCATGTCCTCAGCTCTGTACACAAAATCCCGGTGACAGGTTCCCTTTAAAAGGAATCTGTCACCAGGTCTGAAGATGGTATAAACCTTTCTGATGACAATGTTGGGTCACTTACTTCAATTGACCTAGGCATTTTCTTAAATCTCTAGAGCTCTGGAGTCCATTCAATGCACTGCATGAGTTTAGCAGTCCTCATCCTCCTATGGATAATTGACAGCTCTTCTCCTATAATGTGTATAGGAATAAAGCTGCCAATCAGTGGTGGTCATGGTGGAGGAGCTGGGAACGCAAATATCAGGACTTCGGAGCACATGCAGTGTATGGAGCAGACGTCAGTGCTTGGCTCGTGCTGGATCTCCTCAATAGAGATTTTAAGAAAGTACGCGACCCAATGTTTTCATCGGATTGGATAGAATAAAACTGGTGCACACAGCTGTATAACGGTTCCAATTTGTAGGTATTCTTCCCTAGAATTTCTCCATACATACGGTACATTACTCAACGGAGTCTGAACAGCTGCAGACTAAGGGTACTTTCACACTAGCGTTTTGGATTCCGTTTGTCAGATCCGTTTCAGGGCTCTCACAAACGGTCCAAAACGGATCAGTTAAGCCCCAATGCATTCCGAATGGATAAGGATCCGTTCAGAATGCATCAGTTCGGCTCCATTCCGCTTCTATTCTGTTTTGGAGGCGGACACCAAAACGCAGCTTGCAGCATTTTGGTGTCCATCTGAAGAGGCGGAGCCTAACGGATCCGTTTTGAATTATAATGTAAGACCAAAGGGGTTCAATGACACAATATGGTGCATTTGAAAACGGATCCGTTCCCCATTGACTTTCAATGTAATTCAAAACGGATATGTTTTCAAACCTAATGCAGACAGATCCGTTCTGAACGGTTACAAACGTTTGCATTATCGGTGCGGATCCGTCTGTACAAATAAACAGACGGATCCGCACCAACGCAAGTGTGAAAGTACCCTAAGAAGCTATACATTCTCCTGCACTGCCATACATGTTCTGTGCAAACAGCTCTGCATCTACATGAGCAATAAAACATGCAAAACAGATGCAGTAAGCCAAAAAGCATTTGCCAGAAAAGTCCGGTGTTGGGTTCTTGAAAATATGGACAAACCTGAGCAGCACAAAAGGAAGCCTAGCCATAGATCATACTGTTCCAGTATCAGGACTCCCGTCAACCTTTATTAGAACGAATAATAAAGAAAAGCACCAAAATTGAGCTCAATGAGAAATAACACAACAGGTTCCATGATCTCAAGGAATCCTTATGATTTGAAGTCCTAATATACGACTTATGACCTCTTTCCATAGCGTTGTTTCTAGGAGGTGGAGTGTAGGACAAGTAATTATACTATACGGGTGGTTATAGATGCAGCATTACCAATATGTATTTTTTTTTTTTTTTTTTTTTTACTTTTGCACAAATAAACATGTTTGTAAACAAAAAAAATTTGTGGTTTTTAATTGAGTTTTCTTCAAGAACCACCCTCCTATTTTTGGCAAACAATCTAATTTTCCAGCATCACCTAAAACTGCTTATAGCAAGTGCAAATACCCCTAATTGATACAACAAAAGCTGACATTAGCTGAGGTGATATAAGCTGTCAACATGTAAATGAGGTGTATCATAAGACGAAGCGTATCCACAGGAAAAAAAAACTAAAAACCCATTTAAACCCCGGTAATAATATGTGTTCCATTTTTTTTACTATTGGCCCAAGAAATGCACAAATATGACCATGCAAACAAACAATAGGTCTTTTATCTGCATATAATGAAGGCGATGTAAGCACGCTGCTGTTGTCCCTGTCAAGTCACGAAGCACACCGCTGTCTCTGACCTAGAAAATAGCAGACATTTTATTACTGGAGCCTGTCTAAGTTAAAACAGTCCAGTGTGTCTCTTACGTTAGAAGAGCAAGACAATTAAAGGACACCGACAAGGCTAAATAGACAGCCAGACTGTGCACAGACAGGGGAAACAGTGGTGCACCTCATTCCTGTAACCGGATCCACAAAAGATGGGACATTGGGACACTTTTATCTACAATTAGCACATGAACAGGAGAAGTCAAATGTGTTTCAGCTGGGGTTTCCTGCTGGACCTAAAAGCCAGAATAACGGTTTTGCCCCGTCTTCCTTACCTGCTGCAATATGTGTTTTGTAAAATAATACTGGATAAACAAAAAGACACACGGCTTATCTTTTAGGCAGGCGATCTCAAGCTGTGATCCCTGAAGACTTTAGTGGAGGCACAAATGCACTTCAAGCATCTCCCCCCCCGCGGTGATTAGCTTCGCTTTTTCCCTGAGTATTTCTGACAGCAGATTGGGCTGATTAATATGTGTATACTTTGCATAGACAATCAAATCTATTGAATATCTCCAAAAGATGGATTAGTAACATACAGTAACCACAAAGGACGGAGAGGTGACCTGTAGGTTTCTCTGTTCTG
Source organism: Bufotes viridis (assembly GCA_033119425.1). NCBI lineage: Eukaryota > Metazoa > Chordata > Amphibia > Anura > Bufonidae > Bufotes > Bufotes viridis. Next base: position 96,536,616 of record CM065593.1, read on the forward strand.
CCATAGACGTTTCTATCTGACTGCTCAGCGTGCTAGTGATTGTAGCTCTGTATGAATGCACAGCGTGCCTACCTATAAGGCTATATTCACACCGTTTGCTCGGTTCGGCCTCATGCACATGGCTCTATGACAGGACGATACCAAAAATCCATCAGGAAATAATGGCCTGCAGCAACAGCTGCCATATTGTGGAACTATTCTCTCCCATAGGCTGCTCCTCTAGAGCAAAATGATCTTGTAACATGGAGTGTGTCTTCTGCATGGGGTGTCTTAAAGGTAATGCTCACGTCTGCCTTATTAAATCCGGAAGGGGACAAACGGCCAGATTTCACCATATAACTGGCATTGCCGGATACTGCCATTCTCTATAATGGGATCCGATCTCTTTCCAGCATACATGACGGGTTTTGGCCAAATACCGGTGCATGCAGTGGTTTTTGTCCGGCCAAAAGCAGGCATTTATGCCAGATCGCCTAATGCTAGTGTGAACCTAAAGTAAAATAAAGATGTGTATGGGAGAGTTACATGGTGCAATCTCATGTGCATTGCTTCAAACCCAGTTGAGGCCTTCTATAAATGACATGCTTTACCTGTGGCACTTTTATAGCATTGTCCCCTGACTACGATTAGGCCATGTTCACATCTGCGGCATGTTCTAGGCAGAGAGAAGCCTGCTGAATTTTGATGGATCTGGCATTGTCAGATTCTATAGTTCACTGCCGGAGGACTGTAATGAGGTGTGGCGGTGATCCGGCCCCTTCTTAGCATAAATGCGGATTTCGGCAGGATAAAAACTGTTGTACGCAAAGGTTTTTGTTTCGGCACTTTTGCTGGATCAGGGGATTTCTCACTTCAGCAAATAGCATTTATTATGTACAGGAAAAGTTAGTATAAGGCTCTTACTAATGTATTGTGATTATCCATATTGCTTCCTTTGCTGTCTGGATTCATTTTTCCATCACATTTTACACTGCTTGTTTCCATGGTTACAGACCACCCTGCAATCCATCAGTGGTGGTCGTGCTTGCACAATATAGGAAAAAGCGCCAGCCTATGTGCGCTCCCACGGTCCAGGCCACCAGAGAGGCCAATGCTTTTTACTATAGTGCGCCAACACGACCACCATAATGGATTACAGGGTGGTCGTAACCACAGAAACGAGCAGTGTATAGTGTGATGGACAAATGAATCCAACCAGCAAGAGAGGCAATACGGACAATGACAATACATTAGTAAGTGCCTTGTATTAACTTTCTCTACATGATAAATGCCACTTACTGAATTGACAAAACCCCTTTAAGTAAATGCAATAAAGAAAACAACACGGAAAACTTGCATGCAGTACTACACACAAAGTATCCCATTGAAATTCTCCATATGTACAAACACTGGCATATAGCTCTCAGCCATAAAGGGGACATGCCGGGTGCCAGTCTGCCCTGAGGTACTGCACAGTGCTGACAGGCGGCTTGGTTCTTGCAGTCCTACACGAGCTGAAGAAGCTGTTACCTTTCTCTTTTGTGGGAAATCATAGCTGTCAGAGAGCGTGGGGTCAGGCCTGCTGTAAAACAATTAATTATACATTTTAATGTCTTTTTAATGCAGTGAGAAATTGTTACCGGAGGGTAGCACTGCTTGAGAAATATGTGAGCCATGTGTTATAATGCGCAGTGGGAGAGAAAGCCAAAATCAGTTCAGTCTGTGTGCGCAGCTTTTTAACATTTGCATCTTGTTCTCTGTACGGTCCCTGGAAGGATCAAACATTGCTATGCTTCTGACTTTTGACAGTAGAGATACTAAACAAAATGCAACCTAATGCAGCAGGATGCCTAATCCCATTAATTAATTCTGTATGTCTCCACAATTTATATTATCAATCATGGCGCAAGAAAAGCAAGACACGATATCCACTGACGCCCCCACCCCCCAAATATTCTCTATCAGCTGGCAACAAACCTGAGTCTTTCATCAGTGGGACACTGCGGTACCACATGCCAGGATGAGCTGGACTGGGACTAATCAGTAAGATTCATCCTTCTCACTCAAGGGCTCCAGCTACACAGACAGGAAGGCTGACGGAGCGCAGACTGGCCACAAGGACAGATAAGGCGTGGACGTAGTTGCGGGACATCAGATGTCAGCGTCTTCATTTGTGTCTTAAGAACAGTAGCAGTTTGGTGTTGTACCGTGTCAGCAACTGATAAGAGCAAGAAAGAATTGCCTTCATTGACTAGGAGTGGAATGTGATTGCAGCCTTTTAGGGTTCTTCATTGTCCAAAAACAACTTAATGAGTTATGTAAATTCATATCTAGAGATGAGCGAATTTCATATTTTGAAATTCGTTCAGGCTTCGTTTACTGGTAAAAGGTGAATTGCGTTATGGATTCCGTTACCACGGACCATAATGCAATTCTATGACGGAATGCCTTTAGAGGCATTCCGTTATTCATTCCGTCATAATAGAAGTCTATGGGCTACAAAACGGATCCGTCCCATTTCCGTTATGCAGGGGAGTCCTAGGCCTCATCCCTATTCATATCCCTTAACACAGCGGTCCCCAACCACTTGGCCATGGACCAGTACCGGGCTGTGGATCATCTGGTACAGATGCCCGGGAACAGGAACTTTTGGCTCCTGTGCCACGCCGTTTAGCCTCCGATGCTAAAAGCCGCTAGGCATGATGTCTATGAGGCAGTGCAAAGGTGCAGGATGGTCGCGATGATGACATCATAGTAACCTCCTGTGCCAGGTCAGAGGCAACATGATGACGTCCTCATGCCACCAAAGATCCGGAGCAGGAGGTCGCAATGATGTTCGCAATTGCCTGTACAGTAGCGCAGGGAGCCAGAGCAGCAGGCTGGAGGAGCCTAGCATCACAGACAGCCGGACGGGGGTGAGTATTTTGTCCTTTTTTTTTTTTCAGTTGTGAAGACTACTGGGGGCACCAAGGAAGACTGGCTGGATGTATAATTTAATGGGGGGGGGGGGGGTGATTAGTACTGTATGTAAAGAGGCACCACTGGGGGGCACAATATGTAAAGAGGTCACAACTGGGGGGCATTATATGTGAAGAGGGCACTACTGGGGGACATTATATGTAAAGGGGGAGTTAAATGTGAACAGGGAACTACTGGGGGGCGTTATATGTACATAGGGCAATAAATGGGCATTATTTCTGAGTAGGGGCATACAAGCAGGCATTAATACTGAAAAGGTGTGTACAATTATAGGCAGATATAAGTTGTGGTCTGTAGACATCATCAGAGCAATATGTGCAAGGCTGATAAAAAAGGAAAGAGAACGACTCCTGTCCGATGAGACATTATCTGTAAGTCACTGTGGGGAGAGGGGGCCTAAAAAGGATTACTAATTATTTTTGTGTTATGTGCGTAATGGTATGTTCCCGTGCCTCTGCCCAGTTCCTAAACCAAAGCTTTTGAATACTGGACAATGACAGGGAGATGGTATTAATACCCGCTGTGGTAGGAGCACCACGGATCTAACAGTTATTCCGTATCCTGTAGATAGGGGAAAACTATGAATAGGGATGAGCGTACTTGTGTTTTCAAGTTCGGCGTACAAGATTTGGGTCATCTAAGAATTCCGTTATGGATTCTGCTACCACGGACCATAACTTACGTGACCCTCCTGAAGAAGCGAAGTGAAACCCGGGTCGGGTGATATTAATGTTACATGTGTTGCTCAAGTGGTTTTATGTAAGTTATTAAAGTGTCTTCATGCGAAGCCTCTGTTTTGTCGATCTGTGCTTGGTCTCTGTTCTTTTGCGAATAAGGTGCACCGAGGTTACGGCCATTCGTGGGTGCAAGCCACTTTCGACTGATTGATAAAGAGTTGGCAGCGTGAAGAAACCTGGTGGAGGTGATTTGAGGAGGATCTCGGCGCCTGTGGAGGGTGTCCACCTCATAAGGAAAGAGACTACTTGTTCCAAAGAGCGCAGGTCCGTGCTGTATGTTTTTAAATTGAAAGTGGGAAATAGACCCATCCCTATATTTAGACCTTGCAGCCTTGTGTGAATACACCCCTACAATTAACAAACTTTTTTTTTATTTGATGTTATAAAAAATGGGAGAAGGTGAGCTGATTTATGTCTCACCTATGCATGGGTCACCAGGTGCATTGGGAACATGTCACCCACTGCAGCCAGTCATTGACTGCCGTGACACACATGACCCCTGTCAAACTGGATGTTGACGAGCGGGACCAAAGAGCGGCAACAGGGGACTGAAAGAACTGGAACCCGATGCCAGGAGCAGATAATTATGCTTCCCACTCCAGGTCCGGCAACATGGGGGTTCTGGCTGAAAGGCACCCTGAAGGTGGGCAACCCCTTCAAACTGTATAAACTGTGCCTGTAAGATATTCCGTAACATTTCTCACCACTCCTGATATATCTCCAATACTACAGACTGTCATAAAACAGGCACATGCTTTGGATCAGGTCTGAGCTGTTACAAATGTGTTTTGTTTTTCTAAGGCCTCATGCACATGACAGTGAATAATGGCCGTGTCGTTTAAGTAACGGTGGTCACACGGCCATCTTTAGCACCAATGAAAGTATGGGGCTATTCACATGGCCTTCATTACCGGCCAGTGAATAGCATCCGTCCAAAAATACGACATGTCCTATTTTTGGCCGTTTCCACAGTCAAAAAGACCCCATTGAAATTAATGGGACCGTTTTTAACGGGTGATTGACAAGAGTGCACCTGCAAAATGGCTCATCCACTTGATCGCGCTACGGCAGTCTCTTCTCTCTTCATTTAGCAGGACCTGCCAAAGGACCTGCGATATGCGTGGTGACGTAACCACGTGGGAGCGCTTAGTGACGTCATCGCACACATCGCAGGTCATTAGGCAGGTCCTGTTCAGTGAAGAGAGAATAGACTGCTGCAGTGCAAGCAAGTGGCTAAGGTGAGTTTTTTTTTTTTTTGTAAAATCAGCAAAAAAAAAAAAAACAACAACGGTGGGCCACTATGAGGTCATTATTTAAACCATGGGGGAAATTATTTAAAATGGAGTCCTACATTGTGGGCATTATTAAAGCTGGGGACATTAAAAAACGTTTTTTACTACACTATGGGGGTTATTATTTAAGATGGGGGTGGTAAAAAAAAAAAAATCCTATACTATGGGTGACATTACTTTACCAGGGGGCCTACATGGGGGACATTATTAAAGCTGGGGGCAGCAAAAAAATAATAATTCCTACTCTATGGGGGACATTATTTTAGCTGGGAACCTACCATCCTGTGGGTGTTCTCCGAAGGGTGGGTCTAGAAATAACTGCCAATCAAATTCATCCATTTTTCATGTCTGTTTTTAACGGACATGAAAAACTGATGCAAAAAGGACATTAAAAACGGACACAGGGCCACAAACATGGATGCATACACTAATGCAAAATGGCCATGAAAAACTGACAGTGTATCCGTTTTCATTCATACACATATAACACCTGATACAACTTACCAGCATGAGGCCTGCCATGGTCCATGTGAAAGACATGACTTGCAGGTGTCTTAAAGGGGATATCTGCTTTTGTTATATACTCATGATAGGTCATCAATATCCGATTGGTGGGGGCCCGACTGCCAGCACCCCTGCCGATCAGCAGTTTGAAGACAGCGGAGCAGCCCCATTCGATTGAATAGGATAGCGGAGTTGTAATTACACCTGCTCACTGCTGCAATGTTGACACCGAGCAGGTAGGCCTCATGCAGACGACCATTGTTGTGGTCCGCGTCCGAGCTGCATATTTTGTGTTTTGTGGATCCGCGGTTTGCGGACCGCAAAACACCAACAGTCGTGTGCATGAGGCCGTAAAACAGAGAAGAGAACACAGTGCTTGTACAATAGCTACATTCTCTTCAAACAGCTGATCTATATAACAAGAGCTCTATAAGTGTCACATTAAAATGCAGTTTCATGTGCAGGCAGCATACTATAGAGCAGGAGGAGCTGAGCAGATTGATAGATAGTTTCAGTAAATGTTGTAGTGTATACATTTAAACCTCTTCTATTTCTGATCTCAGTTGTACACATGCGATGTGTCATCATTCTCTAAATAATAGTGTATACAGACATAGCTGTCAGTCAATGCTAGCTGTATAGGGGGGTGGTGTTTTACTGAATCTTTTCCCATAAAACCAAAAATAAATCTGCTCAGCTTCTCCTGTTCTATAACATAATGCAATTTTCAATGTGGCAGGTCCTTTTTAACATACAAATATCGCATAACGAAGAAGCTACCTACATCTGAAATTGTTGACTGAGGGATGTTTCTGTATTTATTGCCTTCTTAAAATATTAATACTAGCACAACAAGATGCATGTCATGTATGTAAAAACATACAATGCATAGACTTAGAAAATTTACCTATGCAGTATGTGTACATATACAGCAATCCCTCACTTTCCAGTAATCTCACTGCACAATGACCTTCATGAACAATACGGTGCATTCGGAAAGTCTTCAGACCCTTTCACTTTTCAGTTTATTGAAAATGAAAAACTAAAATATTGCATTGACCTAAGTATTCAGACCCCTTAGTCAGGACTTAGTTGAAGCACCTTTAGCAGCGGCTACAGCCTCCAGTCTTCTTGTGTATGATGCCACAAGGTTTGCACACCTGGATGTTGGAATTTTCTGCCATTCTTCTCTACGGATCCTAACAAGCACTGTCAGGATGGATGGGGACTGTCGGTGGACAGCCATTTTCAGGTCTGTCCAGAGATGTTCGACTGTGTTCAAGTCAAGGCTCTGGCTGGGCCACTCAAGGACATTTAGCCTACATGCACACGGCAGTGGTTTTTTGCAGCCTTCGTTCCGTTTTTTTTGCGGATCCGATGGTTTCCCATTCATTCATTTTAAAAATGCGGATGCCTCTTCCGTTGCCTGTCCCCGTCCGCTGTCCGCATTTCACTTCCGCAAAATAAATATGGCATGTCCTATTCTTGTCCGCAAAAAACGGTTTGCGGACCCATAGAAGTCAATGGGTCCGCAAAAAATGCGGATGACCAACGGAAGCCATCCGTTTGTCATCCGCATCCGTTTTTTTTTGCGGATGGTTGCTTGGAAACCAGGGAACTTGTACAGGTACTTTAAGAAACTGGTTTAAGCCTTCCTTTTTTTGCGGATCCGCAAAAAAAACGGAAGACACACGGAAACACAACCTACAAAATTTGCAGACACACGGAAAGGATGTGGCAGTGAAAATAAAAGGAAGACGGATCCGCGATTTGCGGACAGCAAAAAACAACTGTCGTGTGCATGTAGCCTAACAGAGTTGTTGTCTGTAAGCCACTCCTATGTAGTCCTGGCTTTATGCCTAGGGTCATTGTCTTGTTGGAAGGTAAACCTTTGGCCCATTCTGAGGTCCAGAGCATCTCGATCAGGTTTTCATAAAGAATATCTCTGTGCTTTGCTCCATTTGGCATTCCCACAACCCTGACCAGCTTCCCTGTCCTAGCAGCTCAAAAACACCCCCACAGCACGATCCTGACACCACCAAGCTTCACTGTATGGATGGTATTAGGAAGGTGGAGAGCAGTGCCTGGTTTCTTCCAGACATGATGCTTACAATTGTTTATCACAGTCAAAGAATCCTTTAGGTGCTTTTTTGCAAACTCTAGGTGGGCTTTCATGTGGCCTTTTACTGAGGAGAGGCTTTTTTCTGGACAATTTGCCAAAAAGCCCACATTGGTAGAGTGCTGTAATAATACTTCTCATTATACAATAAGTAAGCCTTATCTGGACTAGGCAACCACTTTAATGAAACTTTTTTTGGAAAAATGTATATATGCTAAACGGCTTTAAATTAAATCGACCCAAGTGTGTTTAAGATAGGAAAATTCGTTTGTCAGCACCCCGATGACAGGGACTGATCGATGACTACTGAAGCTGTCGACATATGTTGTCACTATATAAGCAGCAGTAAATTAAATCATTTAAGTACGTGTAAGATTCAGGATTCAGTACAAGGTATACGGGAATTCCTGTAATGTAAACTGCATGTCCTGCTCAATAGGTGCATAAATGGTTTAATCTCTCCTGCTGACATTACATTTACACAATTAAACTCTCCCTATGTGACCTGTGAACTGAGCCGGAGCGCACTGTACTTAGTGGTGTTAATTATGGCAGTACATGATAAATGACAGTTCACTAATGAACGCTTGTGGTTTCCTTCATTCCTACATAGAGGAGTGAGGCTTAGGATGTAAGCAATCATCTCTCTGGAGCAAAAACATGAAACCTTACCTCAGGCTTCACATATACCACTGTTGCCCAAAAGCTGCATCGCTGGCTCAAAGTCGCCATCTAGAAATGAAGGGAAATGAAGAGAGAAATAATAGTAAACTGCAATGAGGAGATGGAATGATACAACTGATGGACATAAGTGGAGCACTGTAAAGTATAGCATGCATCAGCACTATGGCATGTGTATATATGTGAGGTGGCACTGGTGGTCTAGGAGTTTTCAGAAACCTTTTGACATATGAAAAGTTTAGAATGGTGGGCTCTGATACCCCCACAAATCGCTAGAACACGGAAAAAGAAGCGCTCAGTGGGAGTCTCAGCACTCAGACCCCACTTATCAAAACTTTAACTTATAAAAAGCTTTCTGAAAATTCAGGGACCCTTTAATAGTTTCACTCTTCACCTAATATATGAAACCTTCATTTCTACTTTTCTAACTTTTCCACCAACATTACTACATCAAAATCACATTGAAGGCACCTGTGTTGGTCCCATGTTCATATGTGCCCGCATGGCTGGGAAAAATAATGTTTTAATATATGTAAATGAGCTTCTAGGTGCAACAGGGGTGTTTCCATTACTCCGAGAGGCTCAGTTCTGCTCTAGGTGATGACTTTTTCACCGCCTGGCCCTGACAAAGGGCATGGCAGTAGCAGTGAAAGCCTTGTCTCCGTTGCTCCGAGAGGCTCATTTGCATATAATAAAATATAATTTCTCCCTGCAATGCGGCACATATGAACATGGGACCAACACAGATGTCTTCAGCTGCCAAGTGCACATGTAACAGGTCAGCCAATTTCATAGGTACAAATCTGCTGACAGACGCCCTTTAACATTTTATATATTGCTCAAAATATATACCCCAGTAAGACATGGTATCACTATATTTTGTTTCTGTTCTTAATCCCTGGTATACTGGAAGCCAAAATACTTGCGACTGCTGTGACGCCAGATGAGCAGAATGTCTCGATTACTATAATGATGGATAAGTAAAAAATACGTATTTACTAGATCTAAAGCTTAGACAATTACCTGCAGGATTTCTTCCAGACTGTGAACCACAGGTGGCAGGTACAGATCTGTGGTGGTATTTTCCTGCTTTATATTGTCACCGCCCTTTTCATGTCGCAAAGCAAGAATATAACAGAAGCTGGGAGCAGGAAGGTTTTCTGGTACCTGGAGAGATTGTCGTGAACATAATGGCATTAGTAGTCGTTGTTATATTATGTGTAACAGCGGTCGAACACACACAGGTTAATTCTAACTATCTCCCGACAAAAGGATTGGACATGTTGGACCTCAAAATTGCCAATCCTTTATTCCCTTGGGAGATAAGCGCTTCCAGATTTGTCTGCCAATGGTTTATTATTTACTATTTTTCAAACATGCATGGTTGGCTCGGCCCACAGTTTAAAGGGCTTCTGTCATCACGTTTTGACATTATAAGCTGTCTGACATTAGCTATGTGCTAATGTCAGAGCAGCTTGATAATGTCTTTTTTACAAAAATCCGAGTTATATTCGGGCTAAAAAATGTACTTTTATAATATGTAAATTAGCCTCTAGGAGCAGGGGGGCGTTGCCCTGCTTCTAGAAGCTCCGTGCGGCAACCTGCTGGCACGCCCCTTCTTACTTTGAGTGGCAGTGCCGGGCAGCGATCCTCCGGCACTGTCTCCTTGTGAAATCCAGCGCCTGCACGGCCGCTCTGTATTCGGCGCAGGCGCGGTGAGCAGAGGACGCTGGTGCCTGCTGTCCTCTGCTCACCGCGCCTGCGCCGAATACAGAGCGGCCGTGCAGGCGCTGGATTTCACAAGGAGACAGTGCCGGAGGATCGCTGCCCGGCACTGTCACTCAAAGTAAGAAGGGGCGTGACAGCAGGTTGCCGCACGGAGCTTCTAGGAGCAGGGCAACGCCCCCCCTGCTCCTAGAGGCTAATTTACATATTATAAAAGTACATTTTTTAGCCCGAATATAACTCGGATTTTTGTAAAAAAGACATTATCAAGCTGCTCTGACATTAGCACATAGCTAATGTCAGACAGCTTATAATGTCAAAACGTGATGACAGAAGCCCTTTAAGGCTACTTTCACACTCACGTTTTCTACAGATCCGTTCAGATAATTAAACCTCATGCATGCGTTCAGAACGGATCAGTTTGTACTATCTGTAACATAGCCAAGACGGATCCGTTTTCTATTGTGTCAGTGAAAATGGATCTGTCCCCATTGACTTACATTGTGTGCCAGGACGGATCCGTTTGGCTCAGTTTCATCAGATGGACACCAAAATGCTGCAAGCAGTGTTTTGGTGTTCGTCTTCAATGGAGACTGAACTGATGCAAACTGATCTGTTTTGGAGCTCTTGTGAGAGCCCTGAACGGATCTCACAAACGGAAAGCCAAAACACGAGTGTGAGAGGAGCTCCCGACTCTCCCCTGACAGATAATGTCGAGAGAGAGAAGGATCGGGCTTTCTCCCCTATCCCCGGTAAATACATATACACGTTCGGCTGAGCTGAACCAGCATGTGTATGAGGGAGTTGTGAGGGAGTCAGGAGAGATCGATGTCGGCTGAACAATCTATAGCCAACAGCTATTTAATGTGTATAGCCGCCTTTAGACAAGGAAAATCCTACAAAATGTGAAGATCCACTTAACTGATCTACAGATAGGCGGTGATTGGATTTAGATGCCCCCTGAAGGGATAGATTAGGAAGACATAACAAAAGATTAAGTTAATTAGTTAATTAAGAAAAAGATAAACAGTGTAATTAGGATGAATTTGTAATGATTCACAATTCTTGATCATGATCAGGATTTACATTATGGAGTGTCAACAACAACAAAAATCCAAAAGATAAAGGTCCGAAATAAAAGTATATAACATTATTTATTGATCTACGATAACACAAAATACAAATATATAAAAATAAGTATTGCTTAAAAATACTAGAGGGAAACAAGACACTCAGTGTCTCAGAGTATCCGTAAAAATGCACATATACGTGCTTGCAAAATTCTAAATAATATAAAGTATATATAAATATAATTGAATTCAGCTACAGGGTCATAAATGCTTAATATAAATGGTGACAAATGGTCTCATGTCACTCAAATTGTTACATAATAGTAACCAAATATAAACCAAAATCTTGTAGCCTAATACAAAAAAACTCTAATGATAAACTCTGCTACCATAATACGTGCGATGCCATATAGGAATGAAAAATCCTGGAAAGCAATTCATGTTTTGATCACATACCCCGAGACATCCTGAGCGTGTAGTGTCGCTCTGCCAGGAAGGACGTGCATTGCCGCTGCCTTTTTACAGATACTCTGTGAGACACTGAGTGTCTTGTTCCCCTATTTTCAGCAATACTTATTTTTATAAATTTGTATTTTGTGTTCAATAAATTATGTTATATATACACTTATATTCAGGAACCTGTATCTTTTGTTTTTTTGGTTGTTGGCGATACATTTATGAGCAAGGGTCCATTGTGTATTATTTGTGGGCATAGGTAGGTGATATTACATTATGGCGTGTAACCGCTTATAGAATGCTATTGAGCTCACCCACCTACAAACAGTCAACTCTTCATTCGAAGTCTGGGCTAATAATAAGCATTCAGGGGGTCATTTATTAGGACTGGCATATTACACCTTCCTCTTAAAGAGGACCTCTCCCCTCTTCTGACATGTCAGTTTTAGTAACTACTTGCATCCCCCATGTAATAACAATTTTGGTGCATCTACTCTTATGACTCTGTGTTGTGCCATTCCTTTATTATTCCTGCTAGAAGTTTACGAATAAATTGACAGCAGTCTGGAGTAAAGCTATTGTTGGGTGATACCAGTAGTGGGTGTGTCTGACTATGTCCAATCAGTGCTGCTGATGTCAGACTATGCAGGGACACTCGAATGGTAACACCCATCTGTACCATTAGTGCAAGCTGCTGACAATTCATAAACTTTTAGTAGAAATAACAAAGGAATGGCACAACATAGAGTCTTAAGTATAGATGCTTCAGAATTCTTATTACATGGGAAATTCATGTAGTTATTACAACAGGCATGTCAGGAGAGGGGAGAGGTACTCTTTAAATTATATCCCACTGGCATCAGATGTGCCACAAATATTACGACGCACATGTGTGCAGATCTGTGTGCAAGGGAGCTGGTGTAGATCTCGCTATAATCTATGCCAGTTTCCTGGCGCAAATTAGAACAAATGTGGCGGGCCAGCTAAGCCGGCTCCGTTCTGCAAACTTGATGTGAGAAAAACCTTGCGACTTACTGCCGCTAGTCTTCTGGCACACAGGGGATAATAAATTTCCCCTTCAGTTCATAAAGATGTGTGTACTTTGGATTTACATAGATGCCAATCAGCTCAATGAGTTTACCCCGTCTTATCTTACAATCAGTGGAGCTCAAAAGTACAAGGTTTTCAACAAATTAACACCGATAATGAGCGCATTGGAAATATATATATATTCAAGGAAAAAAAGCAAGAGAAGATGCTATAAGGGTCCTTTCACACTGGCGTTTTTGTTTTCCGGCATAGAGATCCGTCGTCGGGTCTCTATGCCGGAAGAATCCTGATCAGGATCATCCCCATGCATTCTGAATGGAGAGAAATCCATTCAGGATGCATCAGGATGTCTTCAGTTCAGGACCGGAACGTTTTTGGGAGGCAGCAAATACCGCAGCATGCTGCGCTTTTTGTTCCGTCCAAAAATCCGGAACACTTGCCGCAAGGCCGGATCCGGAATTAATGCCCATTGAAAGGCATTAATCCGGATCCGGCCTTAAGCTAAACGTCGTTTCGGCGCATCGCCGGATCCGACGTTTAGCTTTTTCTCAATTGTTACCATGGCATCCAGGACGCTAAAGTCCTGGTTGCCATGGTAAAATGTAGTGGGAGCGGGGAGCAGTATACTTACCATCCGTGCGGCTCCCGGGCGCTCCAGAGTGACGTCAGGGCGCCCTGCACGCATGGATCACGTGATCGCATGGATCACGTGATCCATGGGCATGGGGCGCTCTGACGTCATTCAGGAGCGCCCCGGGAGCCGCACGGACTGTAAGTATACCGCTCCCCGCTCCTACTATGGCAACCAGGACTTTAATAGCGTCCTGGCTGCCATAGTAACCTGAAAGCAATTCGAAGACTGATCAGGATCCTGATCAGTCTTCTAATGCTTCAGACGACTTGCGTTCTGACGGATCCGGCGGGACGGAAGTGCCTGCCGGATCCTCAGAACGCAAGTGTGAAAAGGACCCTAAGCCATGACATTTTCTTCTTTTTTTTAAACTGTTTTTATAGAATTTTCAATTTTAGAAAAAAGATGCAAGCAGAAGAAAGGAAAAGAAAGGATAAAAAAAAACCAAAAACATTTTGTCAATATCTATATCTGGTCTCAGGTCAATAGAACAGGTTCTTTACCCATCAACACCTGCTCCTGGAACCAAAGGGTCACAGAGAAGCAATCGTGTATAGCCTTACATATATGTAACGGTAGTATGTTAATAAAGCTTTCCCACACCTGGAAGAAGTGTTTTACTTAGCCATGACATGTTCACCTCCTTATGTTCCTGTGATTAAGGCCTGTATTACACCACCAGATAATCTGACCAATTTCTGTCCAATCAGACCAATAGTTAGGTATGTGTGTGTAAACGACCATCTGACCAAAGATTGGTCAGAAAAGCTGTCAGATAATCTGTTGGTGTAATATAGGCCTTAATTACTGACACACCAGTTTTTGGGATACGCTTGGAATGGCTTCAATCTTCACATGAACCCCTATACTGGGTACAAACAACTGGGAGTTAATTAAAGTCTGGTACATTCAGTTGCTCAGGATTAATAGAAACAGCTGCTTGGCCAATAATATTTTGCTCTTTGCATGAGGAATTCTTTAAGCACAAAAATATGTTCCTCCTCAAAATGTTTGAGTGCCTTAGCAAGATTTAGAAGAAGAAGAATAACAAGTAACTAGAGAATACAGTCCTATACAGTCGTAATTTTATTCAGCAGGCTGCAAAACAAAGTTGCTGCCAAAATGATCGCATACCAAAGGATATCTATGATTCCAGCTTCATGTGATCAGCATGCCATGTAGATTAGAAAGAAACAAACATATTGCCCTTATCATTAAAGATGAAAGCTTCTAAACCGGTAAGGTATCTTAAAATCAGCTATGATTTACACATACAACTTGTCATAGTCACACACAGCCACTGTGGGATATAAACCTTTGTATGTGCATGATTCTGCCAGTACGAAGGATTTTAATTTTTTCATATATATTAAAAATTGCATAAATATAAAAAAGAGCATCTGTCAGCAGTTTGGACCCATGAAACTGACTGACCTGTTACTTGTGCGCTTGGCAGCTGAAGGCATCTGTGTTGGTCCCATGTTCATATGTGCCCGCATTGCTGACAAAATGTTTTAGCATATGCAAATGAGCCCCTAGGAGCAATGTGGGCGTTGCCATTACACCTAAAAGCTCAGCTCTCTGCAACTGCCACGCTCCCTGCACTTTGCTTGGCAGGGCCAGGCACTGTAAATATGATCACGCCTGGCCCTGTCAATCAAAGTGGAAAGGGCGCAGCAGTTGCAGAGAACGTTGAGTTTCTAGGTGTAATGGCAACGCCCCCATTGCTCCTAAAGGACTATTTGCATATATTAAAACATTACTTTTATCACCAATGCGGACACATATGAACATGGGACCAACACAGATGCCTTCAGCTGCCAAGTGCACATATAATAGGTCAGCCAGTGTCATAGGTACAAATCTGCTGAGAGATGCCCTTTAAGTACAGAAATACATGCATAGGACATCTGCTGCTGACTCCAGATCAGTAATTTGTATGTCGATATCTGCTGCCGACTCCAGATCAGTAATTTGTATGTTGATATCTGCTGCCGACTCCAGATCAGTAATTTGTATGTCGATATCTGCTGCCGACTCCAGATCAGTAATTTGTATGTCGATATCTGCTGCCGACTCCAGATCAGTAATTTGTATGTCGATATCTGCTGCCGACTACAGATCAGTAATTTGTATGTCGATATCTACTGCTGACTCCAGATCAGTAATTTGTATGTTGATATCTGCTGCTGACTCCAGATCAGTAATTTGTATGTTGATATCTGCTGCCGACTCCAGATCAGTAATTTGTATGTCGATATCTGCTGCCGACTCCAGATCAGTAATTTGTATCTCGATAGCCCGCCCCCCCCCCTTCCCTCCTGGGGTCCTCTCCATTATCTGTGCATGCACAGGAGTCCTCTCCATGCATTCCATGGCTGATTTGCAGACACACAGCAGGGAATAGGGATGCGCATCGACATACAAAATACTCATCCGAAATCAGCGCAGATGTTCTATACCTGTTTTACTGTACTATTAGGGTTTGTTGGAGTCTTGTTGGAATCCAGTTTAAAAGTAAGTATACTACCATGAGAAAATTCTCTTCTGATCTTGAGAAATGCTTCCTTCTGTTTTTATGTAAGTAAGTTTTTCAGTGGATGGAGCCTCCCCATTTGCTGCACCTGGCTTCCCCTATGTCATCACTACTGGATCAGAAACCCCAGGGTCTGTCAATCAAACAAGAGGGGAAGGTGCAGGGTCCCACCGAAAACCTTATTTGTGTAAAAATGAAAGCAGCATTCTCACGATCAAAGGACCAGATTTTCACAAGAAAGGTATGGTTATGCTTTAGGGTACTTACACAATTTTACAGTATGCTTCCTTTGAAACTGGTTTTGTAGGTGACAGACTTCCTCTAGGCAAGGGCTACAGGGCAACACTGGTCGTGCGACACCAGTCGTGGCCAGGATCGCTGAGCTGCGGTGATTTCATAGAAATGAATGGGATCGCCGTGTAGCCCTTGCCTTAAAATAACAAAACCATATGCAGTTTGACCTATTCGTCCCTTCAAATGTGGGGTTTAGTGTTGGGATGAATGAATAGTTAGGCTAGCTTCACATCTGCGGAGCGAACTGGATAAAGGATAAAGTATAATGGAGTCCGTCAGACATTCTGTTTGCGTCCCACTGACAAGCGGAGAACCCGCTGGACACAAACTTCTGTATGTTGCAGTTTGTGTCTAGACGATCCGCCGCTTGCCTGCCGGAACCGGCTACCTGAAAATTGGTACCGCAGATGTGAAGATAGCCTTAGTCCGATCTATGCAAATAAGCTGCTGTTACTAATATTAGTGATCTGCCTAAGCAGGGTGCTATGAGCATAACCCTGCAACCCTGCTCTGTGTATAAATAATTATCAGGTCAAATCTCCAGCCAAAAAAAGTTTACATATTTTGGCTAGAGAGTAACTTTGAAGTAACATTATCATGACAACAGAAGTTAAATAAATTTATTTTGGCAAATAAACTATTACAGAGTCAGACGTCAGGGCACACACAGATATGAAACTGTACATGGATGTTTCCTCCATCTCCCGTCCACACAGGTTTGTCAGTCAGCCATCCCAGCAGATAAAGGACAATTTACAGTAGCTGAGACAAAACATATGGATATCTAACCAAAATCTACCCAGGTGAATTGGTGCTAAAGGGGCTGTCTCATGACGACAAGCTCTTCCCTAAAGAGTCACTCCACCATCAGCAGATAACAAAGGGGATGGCTTCTGGCAGCTCCGGCAACCATTTCTTCAGGTATACTTAGAGTAAGCACACATGATCTGAAGATGCAGGTGGTCGAAACCCAGCCCACCCGCAGTGACCTATGGATGCACGATTTCACTGCAAAACAGTGTTGCCATTGGCTATTATGGGTGTGTGTGGCTTCACCGATTCTTTGCAATCCTGGGATCATGGTCGCAGCAACTCGCCGGTCATACTGCCACCCCATTCAGTTCAATGGCTGCCACACAGCAATTTGTTGTCACGTAGCAGATGGGGCACCAGCCTTAGCAGGCATACGGAAAGGATGTTTTTTTTATAACAATGGAAAACTCTTGATAAATTAATCATTAATGAAATTGCCAGCATTTGCAAGTTTTTATTATTTATTAATCAGCATTGTTGCTCATTATCATTTAGGAACAAGACTGATGGCAAAAAATGATCAGAAGGTCTATCTAGTCTGCCCTCATATTATTGCTTTTTTATTGTTGTCCTAGGATACGTACATTTATCCCAGGCATGTGTAAATTCAGGTAAAGTGCTCGTACAAATGCAGTAACTACCCCGTGTAAAGGTGCCGCTGGAGACTTGAAGAGAGAGAAGGCTTGTTCGATGGATCACATCTTTCGTGTGACATCTGAAATCTTCATTTGTCAGCAGAATATTGCCCTGTGTAAACTAGGATGCTCTGCCCACAAACAATGACTCTGTATGGGAATGAATGATCACAGTAGCGATTGTTCATTGCCATTAAGAGAGAAGGCAATGCAACTGCAGCTTAATGACTGATCGGTGATGATGGTTGGGAAGGAATGGTTTGTTCCTGATGATTTACTGTGTGACAACCCACGTAAACGGGCCCTTACTGCTCAATTTCCATCCACATCTGCGAAAGTCTGTTCAAAGCATCTACTACTGCGTCAGTAAAATAATTTGGTCTGGTCACGTAACTAAGAATAAGGTATAGCGAATTTTGACTATTAGTGATCTCAATTGTTTTAGGTTGTAAATACTCATCTTGGCAACCTTTAATAAATTTTATGAAAATTCATCCCGCAGAAATGCAGTTTAATAGAGTTGAAGTGACGAATGTTGGCTGAACCCCCAGATGTGCCTAAGGCCCCTTTCACACTAGCGTTTTTGCTTTCCGTCCTAGAGTTCCGTCCTCGGGGCTCTAGGACGGAAAGATACTGATCAGGATTATCCCAATGCATTCTGAATGGAGAGCAATCCATTCAGGATGCATCAGGATGTCTTCCGTTCAGTATGTGAACGTTTTTTGGACGTTGACAAAAGCGCAGCATGCTGCGGATTTGTCTCCGTCCAAAAATCCGGAAGACATGCCGTAACGCTGGATCCGGAATTAATGCCCATTGAAGTGCATTAATCCGGATCCGGCCTTAAAGAGGACCTTTCATCACTTCTAAAGATATTAACTAACGATGCTCACATGTAGAGCGGCGCCCAGGGATCTCCCTGCACTTACTATTATCCCTGGGTGCCGCTCCGTTCTCCTGGTATAGGCTCCGGTATCTTTGGGGACTTGGTTATAGTGGGCGGAGCCTGCCCTTCATCCCCTTCTCCCAGGCTGTAGCACTGGCCAATCGCAGTACAGAGCTCATAGCCTGGGAGGTTTTTTTTCTCCCAGGCTATGAGCTCTGCGCTGCGATTGGCCAGCGCTACAGCCTGGGAGAAGGAGATGAAGGGCAGGCTCCGCCTACTATAACCAAGTCCCCGCCTACTATAACTTTGTGAGCACAGAGACCGGAGCGACGCCCAGGGATAATAGTAAGTTCAGGGAGATCCCTGGGCGCCGCTCTACATGTGAGCATACTTAGTTAATATCTTTAGAAGTGATGAAAGGTCCTCTTTAAGCTAAACGTCGTTTCGGCGCATCGCCGGATCCGACGTTTAGCTTTTTCTCAATTGTTACCATGGCAGCCAGGACGCTAAAGTCTTGGTTGCCATGGTAAAATGTAGTGGGGAGCGGGGGAGCAGTATACTTACCATCCGTGCGGCTCCCGGGGCGCTCCAGAGTGACGTCAGGGCGCCCCAGACGCATGGAAGTGCCCGCCGGATCCTCAGAACGCAAGTGTGAAAGAGGCCTAATGTGCATGTTGGTGTCCTGACTTCCCCCAACTAAAGGTGTCAGGAGAGATCAGGTTTAGGTTGTCGGATTTCAGTATGCCCAGTCCTTTTGTTTTTAAGGGAGTAAGGCCGATATTACACCAGCAGATTATCTGACGGGCGGTGGTTGGGTTGGAGGATGGCTATGGCATGGGGCTGATGGCGCTGGCTGGGGGACATGGATGATGATGACAATGGCATGGGGCTGATGGCGCTGGCTGGGGACATGGATGATGATGGCAATGGCATGGGGCTGATGGCGCTGGCTGGGGGACATGGATGATGATGGCAATGGCATGGGGCTGATGCCGCTGGCTGGGGACATGGATGATTATGGCAATGGCATGGGGCTGATGGCGCTGGCTGGGGGACATGGATGATGATGGCAATGGCATGGGGCTGATGGCGCTGGCTGGGGGACATGGATGATGATGGCAATGGCATGGGGCTGATGGCGCTGGCTGGGGACATGGATGATGATGGCAATGGCATGGGGCTGATGGCGCTGGCTGGAGGACATGGATGATGATGGCAATGGCATGGGGCTGACGGCGCTGGCTGGGGGACATGGATGATGATGGCAATGGCTTGGGGCTGATGGCGCTGGCTGGGCGACATGGATGATGATGGCAATGGCATGGGGCTGATGCCGCTGGCTGGGGACATGGATGATTATGGCAATGGCATGGGGCTGATGGCGCTGGCTGGGGGACATGGATGATGATGGCAATGGCATGGGGCTGACGGCGCTGGCTGGGGGACATGGATGATGATGGCAATGGCTTGGGGCTGATGGCGCTGGCTGGGGGACATGGATGATGATGGCAATGGCATGGGACTGATGGCGCTGGCTGGGGACATGGATGATGATGGCAATGACATGGGGCTGATGGCGCTGGCTGGGGACATGGATGATGATGGCAATGGCATGGGGCTGATGGCGCTGGCTCGGGGACATGGATGATGATGGCAATGGCATGGGGCTGATGGCGCTGGCTCGGGGACATGGATGATGATGGCAATGGCATGGGGATGATGGCGCTAGCTGGGGGACAAATGGCAATGGCATGGGGCTGATACACAATACACATCTTTTCTTGCAAAGTTTTGTAATTTGTATACATAAAGAAGAAAATATCGTTATCGCACAGGCTTTAAATTATATCGCAATATAGATTTTAGTTTTTTATGCTCATTTCTCCAAAGACTTCTTTACAGGGGAAAAAGCCTAAATAAAAGGCATGTAAAAAGGTTTTACAAAAAACTTCAATGAAAAAATCCATGAAGTTCATTTGTTTGTTTTTTTGCAAGCCCAAAAAGACTGCCACAAAAAGTGTGTGTGTAATGCAAGCCGTAGGGTGGATTCAGATGAGCAGGTAATTTGCCACACGAAAAATGCATGCAAAAAACCTACATGCATTTTTCAGCAAATAACCACAATTATTTCACCATAAGGTTTTTACATTTTTGTTAAAACTGCCTGGCCAATATACGCATCAGAAAATGAGACGTCCCACTACCTGCCTGTGTGAATACACAAATTGTATGTCCACAAGGGACGACTCTAGTGCTAAATATCGGTCACCGAAATTCAGCAGCGTGTTTCTCTATGCACTGCTCCACGAATTGCAGTGCAAAGGTTCAAAACCACCGGTAAAACCTGCAGTATAATCTGACATGCTTCAGAATGAAAACCCGCAGTGCAAGTCAGTTTATACTGCGTTTTTCCCATAGTGTTATAATGGCTCTCCTCCGGCACTCCAGCTGTGGTACAACTCCCAAGATGCACTCTTGCTTTGCTGTTCTCAGAACTCCATAGAAATGAATGGAGCATGCTGGGAGTCGTGGTTTAACCACAGGTGGAGTGCCGGAGTTTAGACATCACTGCACTAGTGTGTGGATGAGATTTCTGAAAGTCTCATCCATTTTGCTGCTCCTGTAAATGCTGTGGACTTTCTACACTCACTTCTGCCGCAGCAGTCACACCACGTGTGGCCGTACCCCGATACCTCTGGCTGAGTGATACGAAAAAAAATGGCCGTTCGATGCATTGGGGTTTATAATCTCCTTGCTTAATTTTGTCTCTCCTCACAGCTTTGGTAGACCGAGCTCTCCTTCTGTCTGCATGGTTGAGCAATCCATTCATTCCTGTTTATGGAAAGTATGAATAAACTTCCTTGTTGACGACCAAAACTATGTGTAGGAGTTGTGCTTGTAAAGCAATGGAATTAGTAGATGTATGCATTATAATATGGATGTTTTTATTTAACTATAGACATAAAAACAGCTAATAAACAGATCAGTGCAGTCTCCATATCCACAGGCCTAGTATTATCAAACTATTTCAAATCACTTCAAAAGTTATACATTTCTACAAACAGTTATGAGACCCAAGCGGATGCAACAATGTAATATTTATTCTAGATAGGATATACTAACTAGGTTAAGGAACAAGGTAAAAGGCATTGAAAAACATTTACAACAGAGACTACCACTAGCAATTACACAGTGCAGTATGGATATGTTTTTAGTACCCCATATATTCTAAAACTCAAGACTTTTTGATGAAGCCATTTCATGCATGCGCTAAGAACACTTTGATTATATTATGGGGAAGGAAAGGAATATTTCTCCCTTCACTATCCCCTTTCTGAAGGAACAATTTTATATTTTTTGGCTTTTTTACTCCCTGCATTTCTCGAGCCACAACTTTTTTTATTTTTCCGTTCACATAGCTGTATGAGGGCTTGTTTTTGGTGGGACAAGTTGTACTTTCTAAGGGCACCATTTCATATTGCACACAATGTAGTTGGTAAAAAACACCTCAATTCCGCCATTTAACAGGTTTGTTTTTAAGGCATTACCTATGCGGTAAAACTGACTGGCTACTCTCATTCTCTGGGACAGTATATTTACAGAGATACCGTATTTTATAGTTTTTTCTTGTGTTAATACTAAAAAAAATAAAACGTTTGGAAAATGTTTTTTATTTTCTCTTTGCATTGCCATGTTCTGACCCCCATAACTTTTCCACATTTACATCTACTGTGTTGTGTGGCGGCTCATTTATGCAGGGCAATATCATTTTGGTGTGTGCATGACTTTTTTAACAACTTTAAAAAAAAAATTTGGGGAGGTGAAACAAGAACAAATGGCGAATCAGCCATTTTTTTTTTTTTTTTTCCTCTGTTATAGCATTCAGTATACGAGATAGATACATTTATATTTTAATAGTATGGGCATTTTGAGACACAGTGATGCCAATGATCTTTATTTTTTGTTTAGTTTTAAGATAGAGAAAGGGGCATGATTTTATTTATTTATTTATATATATATATATATATATATATATATATTTTTTTTTTTAAAACATGCCATCATCTGATCACTTTTCACATTCCATAGGCAAGCAGGGCTCCATACGAGCCTTCAGAAGGGCTCCTTCAGAAGGCCCAAGGCTGCCATAGCAACCAAACGATTCCCTCAATCTCGGCGTGGGGATGCCATTTGGGCCCTGGGAGCACAGTGCTCCAGGGAAAAGACCACTCAGATGCCATGGTGGCAATTGAGCAAGGCATTTGAGGGTTTAAGACTAGAGTCAGTGATCAGCATTATCACCGATCGTGGACTTTGCCTCCGCGTGTCTGAAACGCAGCGCCTAAGGCGCAAACTCAGCTCCTGAGCAGGCACCGCCTTAAAAAATCCAACCAACATCTGCTGTACATGTACTGCAGATGTCGGTAAGAGGTTAATCATGAGACCCTGGAGAAAATTTCATGGGCAGACATCTGAGGTACCTTATGCAACAACAGTTTATGGCCCTTTGGTCTCCATCAGGTCATTAAAAAAACCTCAATTATGTCTATCTAACAAGCAATAATTATAAGTGTGACATTTTTTAGTTCAGTCTGTAAAACACAAAAAATGAGCAAATCTTTTTTTTCTATGTCCAAGGAGCTCAGTCATGTCCCCTCATCCTCCCCAGTGTCCTACAGTATATCTGACTGTAATGCAACTGGCTGCAGCAGGAGCCTCCCCTCTAAAACAATTCAATAGGACAAAGAAATGAAGCACTACCCCCTCACTACTTCCCAGTTGAAAATGGAACAGGACAGTAGGAAATTAACCCCTGTATTCTCTGCTAGATCCCTCCTAGACTGTTTCTGGAAACACGGAGAACATCCTGCAGATTGAGAAACAGAGGAGGAAAAACAATCTCCCGATCTGTTATATCATTCATTCCTGGTTTTAGTGTTCTTTAATGCAATCTAATAGACAATTGGAAGCTGATAGCTCATTTTAAGGTGGTCATGCATCCCCTAACACCCTCTAATCAGCTGCGCAGATTGATGAATTACATGCCTGCCCCTGCCTCATATTTTTCCTACAAGCCCAATTACCTTTACAGTCTCAAATTATGAATAACATTATAACAGTTTTTCCTTGGATCACAATCAACCTTCATGTGTCATAAAACTTGGATGCATTATGGTAAATAGGTGCTACTATGCACTGGAAATAGCCCCACAGAAGGCTAATAAATTGTTTCTGTTCTGCTAATAATTACCACATTACGAAGCTGTGAGGCATTAATCAGCAATTCTGGGCCCATTCACATGGCATTTGTTTTCTCACAAAACAATCAGGGGTCTTTAATGGAGGAAATATAATGATTTGGTAACTGTATATTCCCCCAAGTGTTTTATGCAAAGGTGTTTTAAATCTGCACAAAAATTAAAGGTGTTGCCCCTCTTAAAGGGCATCTGTCAGCAGACTTGCACCTATGAAACTGGCTGATCTGTTCCATGTGCGCATGGCAGCTGAAGGCATCTGTGTTGGTCCCATGTTCATATGTGCCCGCATTGCTGAGAAAAATGAAGTTTTAATATATGCAAATGAGCCTCTAGGAGCAATGGAGGCGTTGCCATTACTTCTAGAGGCTCCGCTCTCTCTGCAAACTGCTACGCCCTCCCCACTTTGATTGACAGGGCCAGGCAATGTAAACGTGATCACACCTGGCCCTGACTTCTCCTAACCCTCGTGCTTCAGTATCTGGCACAGCGAGCCTCTTTCCTGTACTAAAGCACATGGCGCAGCACAAGGCCAAGTTTGATCACGTTTACACTGCCTGGCCCTGTCAATCAAAGTGGGGAGAGCACAGCAGTTGCAAAGATCTGAACCTCTAGGAGTAATGTCAACACCCCCGTGGCTCCTAGAGGCTCATTTGCATATATTAAAACATATTTTTTTCTCAGCAATGTGCACACATGGAACCAACACAGATGCCTTCAGCTGCCAAGTGCATGTGCAACAGATCAGCCAGTTTCATAGGTACAGATTTGCTGACAGATGCCCTCTTTCTTCAATATGACTTTTTAATCCAAAAGTTCTGTCTTAAAAATCTTAAAGCAAATAAGACAACTAAAAGTTAGACAGGTAGCCCACAGATGTGCCATTATCATACAACCTGAGCCACTGTGATAATTCTGTAGCATTTAGAGATCCTAGATGTCTACCATGTCTAACACATAGTAAATCTGGGCCCATAGGTGAAATATGATCACATTTTTTCCTCATTCCTACTATAATGTGAATGTACTCATCGCTTCCTGCAGGGATCCAAACACTGTGCTGTGACCTGCGCACACTACAAGGACGTTGGCGCGCTCTGTGAGCTCACGCTGTGCGACATCGGGTCACAGTGCGACAGGAAGACCGCTGGATCTCAGGAGTCGTGACGCCATCTGGAGAAGGAGCGCCAAGTTGACTTTTTTTTTTGTTTACTCTGTTTAACAAATCTGTTTAACATGGGGGTCTGATCTGCGGTCTGAATGGGGGTCTCTTTTACATCGGAGATCTGATCTGAGCTGTTATTGACATTGGGAGTCTGATCTGCAGTCTGAATGGGGGTCTCTTTTACATCTGAGGTCTGATCTGAGCTGTTATTGACATTGGGGGTCTGATCTGCGGTCTGAATGGGGGTCTCTTTTACATCGGAGGTCTGATCTGAGCTGTAATTGACATTGGGGATCTGATTGGTGGTCATATTCACATTAGGGGTCTGATGTGTGGTCTCAATAGGGGTCTTTTTCACATTGGGGGTTTAATCTAAGTTCATATTCCCATTGAGGGCCTGATCTGAGTTCTGATTTAGGGTCAGAGCCTAGGTCTGATTGGGGGGTCTTAATAACACTGGGGGTCTGATCTGAGGTCTATTGAAAAATATTTTTTTTTCTTGTCATCTAAGACTTCTGAGTCTTATAGGCAGGTGTGTCTTATAGGGTGAACAATATGGTGTATGTGTATATATATATATATATATATATATATATATAAATAATTTTTTTTATTCAAGTTTAAGCTCTTCCATAAAATATCTTCAAAGGCACACTATTCAGCTATTGTCAACTCTTTCTGTGCAAACTAAGCAACGAAAGAGCAGGGATTTCAATCAATAAACTATAGGTTATACTGAATCTTTTCCCATAAAATGATATTAATCTGCTCAGCTCCCTCTGCTCTATAACTTGCTGCCTGCAGATTTCACTGCATGTACATGCGACAGGACCCCTTGAAAGACTTTTTTTTTAACAATTACAAGCAGTGTGGCTAATAACGCCCTGTAATTAGATGATAATATTAGGTCAGCAAGTGTTACTTTCTCTTACCTGTGTTTGATCTTGACTTTGACCATGGATTTTTATTGGTGCCAAAGGGGGCCATAAACTATCAATAAGACTGAATAGCCCTGGAGCCCTGCGAATGATTACAGAAATTAAGCATTAACCATATTGATCATACAACTCAGATTATTAGATATGTTTTTGTTAATATAGCATTAAAAATAAATCCATCAACACCATTCTGCTGCTTTCCCCGAGAGCGGCATAAGATAGAGATAGCCATATTTGAACTTTGTGTCTGATATGGGTTACTTTGGTGTACTGTCCTGAAATCAATCAACAGCTGATGGGTAGGCTAGGCCCACAGCTTACGAATATAAAGCACTTCATCTCCAACTAATAAACATTAAAGGCATACACATCAAACACAATGCAGAGATCAGATCAATGGCGGGGGCGGTGGGTCATTTATCAAACTGGTGTAAAGTAGAACTGGCTTAGTTGCCCATAGCGACCAATCAGATTTTACCTTTTGTTTTTCACAGCTCCTTTGGAAAACAAAAGGTGGAATCTGATTGGTTACTATGTGCAACTAAGCCAGTTGTACTTTACACCAGTTAAATCCCTCCCAATGTGTCTACGGGGATCCCATTACATGAGTCGAGGATCGGGACAATTATCCGAGATGAATGTTTGTCGGGTGATCGCATTTCTCGCAGCACCTAAAATCACTATTTGTCAGCACCAGATTGCCCTGTGTAAGCAAAGATGTGCTGCCAACAAATAATAAATCTGTATGTGGATGAACGATCATCATAACGATCATTCATCCCCATACAGAGAGGATTACTGCTGATGTGAATGCAGCTGAATTAGCAAGCAACGTATATGGGCCCTATCACTACTTTAGGGCTGTATTACACTGGTCGAGGGACGGCCACACCATCGCTAAGAAGCGTTTGTAAGAACGCTCGTTAGTGATCTGCCTGTGTAAAAGTCCTGCCAATTACCCGATGAATGGGCAATAACATCCTTGTTTGCCAGCGACAGATCGTGCTAATCATGGTCTGCTGCTGGCAAATAATGATTCAGTATGGGAATGAGCTATGGCATTAGCAATCACTTCTTCCCATACTATGGAGGAGATCGCTGTATGTAATAGCAGCAGTCTCCTCCACTGCCGAGCTGGCGATTGTCGGGAAGGAACACTCATCTTCAAGTCTAAGAAAAGCCCTTATGCTGTCTTCAGAGACTCACTTGATTTTACTCCGTCGTAACTTCCAAATCAAGTATGGGTCCATGTCAACACAATGGTAAGAACGGAGCTGCTCTTACTGTGCGATAAAGTATAGCCCCCCTGATCTCTAAGCACGTGTGCTGTCAAATTGAGTAGAAGGGTTGGGGGCAAAAAACTAAATTGTTCTCTTTTCCTGCTCTGAAACATTAGGCGGCATCAGTCCAGACTGACAATAACCCTATTGTATTTTCCTCTGACGGGAAGGCGTGCAGGTTTTCAGGCTGGAATGGAAAGTGTTAAGCCGGCCTGCAGGCCAGAACATTGCGTTATCACTCCAGCATGTGCTGAGGTTTCCTCATCCTGTGACACAATATGTAAATTAGCCATGTGCAAGGTGCTCCGGGTTCTGAGACATCCAGCACATGAGACGTCTCTCAGAGTGGAGCTCTGACACCGGCTGTGGTTACCAGAGAGAATGGGGTGTGATGAGGAAAATACAAACCTAGTCCCATTCACCTCCACACATCTCAATATATAGTTTAGCTTCACATTGTCTCAATGTTTAGAAACCGGATGATGAAACCTAGGGCAATGTAACAGGTCTCGCCTTCCTCGTCTGGAATTCAAAATGAAAAAATAAAAAGGATAAAAGTATAATGATGGCTTATCGACTGGATAGTCCATCAATATCTGAGTGGCGGGTATCCAACACCGCACCCCCACCATTTAACAGTTTGGGAGTGGCTTTGGTACCATAAATGAGCGCCAGAACTACACGGCTCCATCCATTGTGTAGCGGGCAGAGCTGGTTATTGCAGCGCTGCATTACTGAGCTCCGTCCAATACATAATGGATGGAGCTGTGAAGTCCTTGCTCCCTAACAGATCATTGGTAGAGGTGGGGTGTTGGACCCCCGCCGATCTGATATTGATGACCTATCCTGAAGGCAGACCATCAATATAAAAATCCTGGAAAATCCATTAAACTCCAGACTATTATATGAGTCTATAGAATCCATCTGCACACTACAGGCTGCCCTAAACTGCAGCACAGTATGGAATCAGAGGAAAAGAATAAATGCAGGCATTAGAGGAAAGGTACATTCACACATTGCAGTTGAGAACCACATCCAAAAAATGCATTTGAACATTGAATGCTATTTTATCACAAACGTAAGGTATGGCCACGAATAGAGGATCCAACCAAATAAAATCTGTACCAAATAGTGTGGATTTCAGTGTGGGAATGCTGCAGATTTCACTCACTGCAGTGAAGTGCGGATAGCTCCAATAGCAGACACCTTCCTCAGCGTGTAAGGGAGCTTTCCTGAAATCTCATCTTACGCCTTACCGTCAATTGCTGCAGTTCTTGGCCACACTTTTTTTTGCGCAAATAAAACGTTAAATAATTGTTTCATTTAACAATAACTGCATTGAAAAAAAAAAAAAAAACGGCAATCCATGGTAAAACAGTGTGTTGTATCTAATTGAGTTACCTGCACACGTTGCGGATTACATGTATTTCTTTCTGTGTGGATTTTTGCGAGGAAACAATGCAGCGTACTAGAAAAGTGAATGAGATTTGACAAATCTCATAAACTTTCTGGGCAGAAATTGACCTGCCATGCGGATCTTGAAATTGAGACTGGGTCAAAAATGCATCAAAATCCGTATGTAACACATACAGATTTGGCATGGAAACACATCTGCATGAAAATTGATGCAGAAATTCTGTTTGTAAACCTGCACTCATACGCAGGTAGCCTTGGTATAAATGCAGATGATGTGGTGGGTTGTCCCACGAAAAATATTCTACGGTTTTCAATCCAGCACCTGGATCTGAATACTTTTGTAATTACATGTGAATAAAAAGTAGCACTGAGTTATTCAATAAAAATCTATCTGCATAGCGCCACCTGCTGTGTGTCTTTTTCTTATTTCTTTGACCTGCTCACTGAGATGGCCGCACATGCTCAGTTTCATCCTTCACCTGCGTCCTGAGCTATGATAGGGAGAGCATGGACACGCCCCCTGAGCTGCAGCAGAAAAGACACTCCCCTTGAGTTAATATAAATCTAGCAAAGCAGTGAATGTGGAGATCTCTGGATCCATGTGAGGTACAGGGCTGGTTCTAGCTTTGTTAGAAAGAGATCGTCATGTATTATACAATGTCTGATTTTCATTTTTTACATTATTTATGGGGTAACTCCTTTAAGTTTCTCTTTTAGTTGTAGTTTTTAAAGTGCAAAATCATCAGATTTTGTCAGTCAGGATTTTGATACTTACGGTATGTCCTGTCCTCAAGATAAGTCATCAATATGAGTTCGGCAGGGGTGAAGGCAGTCGGACCCCTACTGATCTTATATTCATAACGTATCCTGAGGGTAGGCCAGGGATCAGCAATCGCAGGTACTCCAGCTGTTCTAAAAACTACAACTCCTAGAATCCTTCTTTAACTTCTATGGGAGTTACAAAGTGTGGGTGTGCATGCAGGGAGTTGTAGTTTCACAGCAGCTGGAGTGCCGATGGTCGCTGGCCCCTGGGGTAGGCTATCAGCTGTTTGAGGAAGCCATGGCCCCCACCACCTGTGCTTGATATTGGAGCTCAGCCCCTTTTACTTGAATGGGACTGAGATGCGCCTAGGCCATGTGACAGATAAACGTGCCGTCACATGGTCTATGAAGAAGCCTAAGCGCTCAAATAGCACCATGGCCTCTTACAGCTGATTGGCGGGGTGCGCCTGAGGATAGGCCACCAATATCCAAATCCCTATTAAATTGTATGTGAATTCAAGTTTCCTATTTGAATCTTGTGGTTCTAAAACACTAATTACGTAAAAGCCGAGATGCAGTCAGGTTGCGTTGATGTTTGGGGTTTTGTTGCTATTCTGTTAATTGAGATTACTTCATCTGTTTGGGAACTGCACTTTGTCTTGTTTGCATACAGAGCCACTGTGAAAAATGGCATCAGCTCCGAAGGGTGTTGTCACATGTTATGGCTGTGTTGTGTTTTAGGTACGGCTAAAAAAAACACATCACAAAGCATGTGGTTTTTGCAACAGCATATCTGCGTTTAGTCCTTATTCACATTTCGGTATTCATTTGACATCTGTGAAAAAAATCTGTACGTGTTTAATCTGTGAAGATATCCGTGTTTGGGCCGTGTGTCCATTTTTTGCCCTTCGTGTTATCCGAATTTCACAGACACTACTCAGCTGATCTCCTATCAGTGGTCAGTGAAAAACGGACCAAACAAAGACGCAATACAGATACCATCAGTGTTTTGCCCGTGTTTTTTCATGAACCCATAGACTATAGTGGGCGTGTTTGGTCCGCATCACGGACCAAATTAAGTGCATGTCTCTGTGACTTTTTCACTGACCCATGGTCAGTAAGAAATGACACATTAAAATCAATGGGAAAGTGCTGTCAGAGGAAAATGCAGACAGCATACGTCAGTGAAAACCGGAAAAGTGAATGAGGCTTATGCCTCATTCACACATCATTTCTGCTGTGACTCTCTCCCTGTAACTGTCACTGCTTACAACAGTAGATGGAGCTGGTGGCAGTACTAGGATGGAACCGAGCATGTGCGACCACCTTAGTGAGATGGCCGCAGAAAAAGGCAAAAGTACAAACAGCAGGTGGCGCTATTCAGATATATTTTATTGAATAACTCAGTGGCTATACTAAATTTTTAACTACTGGCAATTACAAAAGTATTCAGAACCAGATGCTGGTTTACAAAATGTACAATATTTTTCATGGGACAGCCGATGTAAGGCCAGTTTCACACAAACGTGTTCAGTCCGACAAACACACTTTGTTTGACAGTGGCATTTACTAGACAGAACTCTGCTCTTCTGACCGAACTCACACCATCATAATGATTTATGATGTTGGCTTTCCTGCCTGACTACATGTCTAAAAAATATACTCATGGCATTACGTGAGTACGCAACAGAAGACCTGTGGTCAGGCGGAAGCTCCCAGCATCTTAAGTCATTAGAATGCTGTGAGTTTGGTCAGAGGACCAGTCTTTGTGTGACAGTCGCATTTTCCAGGCCAGAGGTTTTTCCCGGACTGAACACACTCATGTGAAACTGGCCTAAGTCTAACACTTGTGTCTTGAGATGTTACTCTGCATTCTACACCACCCCTTTACTGGAGTAAGTGTGTGTCTATTTTGGCAACTTGTTAAAAAGACGCAGTTGATAAATCTAGCTTAAATCAGCTCACCCACTTTCCCACCCACCTTTTAAAACTGAGTGGTATAAAAATGCTAAATGTTGCAAATACTTTTGTGCAAATTAGCTCAAAAAGTCTATTTTGCAACTTTTTAAAACCATAATTCTGGAGGGCAGGGCTTGATACATTCCCCCCAGTAATTGCATATAACGTAGTGCACTTCTGCGGACTGTCACTGTCACTTATTAAAATGTCAACATTTTGCTACAAGCAGTGTGTAGTGCTAGCCTTAAAATGAGAATATGGATGCCTGGATAATAAGCCTGCAGGGCAGTCGACTCCTCACCCTCTATTCACTGTAGCAAGGCTGTGTGAATGGTTCACTTCTTATAAATACATGAACAGAGCCTTATTCGCTATAAACTAAGACAACCTCCAGCCCTAGTTGACAGCTGCACGTTAAATATGTATATAAGTAAAAATGTATAATATCACTGTGTTTATTGTATCTTATTGGCATATTATCCCCAAGAAGGTGGGAAAAGAAAGAATAACAACAATTTAATTGTGTAAATTATAGGAACATATTTGGTTTGAAGAGTAGCTTATATGTAAATAGATTACATCTTATAAAAATGTGCCCTATTCCAAAAAACTGTTTTCCCCCCAAACTGTACCTATACTGAAAACTACTAGGGGGTGACTCTGTGCTGCTGGGTCCTGGGGGGTACATATGGGTCAGCCGTGTCTTTCATTGCACCATGGAAATATTTCACATTTCAGAAATAAATTTCCCCTCCTTTAGAGTTCGCCATCATATGAATTAATGTTTGTTTTTCAGCATAGCGTGTATCAGGATAATCTAATGTTAATTACGAAGCCACATTTTGGAATGAAGCCAGAAAACATTTTAGAGGATCTCTCTGTATTGAAGGGAATGATAAATTGTCAGCAAAACCTGGTCCTGAACATCAGCTCACATAATATTAAGTAGAAAACATTTGTCTAGTGTTAAAGGGGTTTTATCATCTCAGACATTGGCGGCATATGGCTAGGATATGCCACCAGTGAGCCCACTCCTATTTCCAGAATGGAACCTCGAAAGTGAAGGCGAGTGCACCACCACCCTACAATCATTTCTATGGGAAATCTGCCAGTCCCATAGAAATGAATGCAGACATAGGCGGACATGCTGTGAATTACAATTCTGCACTACATGTCAATTTCCTTGTAGATTGCACATAGATTTTTCATGCAGAGCATGGATAGTCTACTTTGCTGGTACTTTACTGCTAATCTTCTGACCACAGTTCTACAGAATTGGA
The DNA here is from genome assembly GCA_033119425.1 of Bufotes viridis. Taxonomy (NCBI): domain Eukaryota; kingdom Metazoa; phylum Chordata; class Amphibia; order Anura; family Bufonidae; genus Bufotes; species Bufotes viridis. The sequence goes on from CM065593.1 coordinate 96,569,058, forward strand.
ACATATAACCCCATGTAGATGTGCCCTTAAAGGGGTTGTGTGAAATATCAAAGTTATAGGGAAAAACTAAATGAGTGCTGGATTTCCAACCAAACCCAAGAATGGGGATCGTCTTGTTCTAGTCCTAACGGAGCGGCAGTTTGAGCATTTTCTATGGGAATACCAGAGATAGCTGAGTATAGCACTTGGCAATTTCCAGCAGTCCCATAGAGAATGAATAGAGTGGCAGAGAGCATACACATGGATGGACAGCATGATGAAACCAGAGAGACTCCAATGTAAGTCGATGGGGTTTGTCGAGCACTGTTGAATTTAAACAGAAGCCACAACACAGGTGTGAAAAGAGCCTAAAAGGGTTGACAATAATGGGGACGGAGGGGGAGTTCCGGCGGCAGCATGGCATAAAACTACATGTCCAAGGAGTCGGAGATAAGCCACCACTAGTACGCAACAGTGGTTTTCTCCTCTCTGCCCATTGAAAACACATACACATGTACAGTATGTTGGAGTCAGGAGAGGTTGCTGTTGGCCAACAGCTATTGTCACCTTTCCAAATATACTGTATGGCACCCAATAGTGGAATGGCTCTCCATCGGGACCACCTGATCTCTAATTTACATGTCTCTTCCTCATCTCAATAAAATCAATTCAATTTACAGTTAACATCATTTTAAATGAATGGAAAATCTGTCTTTTACATAAAAATGTTGTAATAAATGCAGTCTGACCTTCCACGAGTGACTCTTTGCAAGACCTTTATTCCCAGGAGACGGCATGCCTTGCCTTCCAGTTTTTGGCAGTATTCCTTCATGTCTTCAATATCTGTGTTTACAAACTGAATTTGGAGCTCACTGAAAATTCCATATGCGTCTTGAATGAGAAGCCCCATTCTGCAAAACAAGGCAAGTGGTGAATAATATACTCTAAGCAAAATGGACCAAAAGCAAGAAAGAGGGTCTGCTACCACAATGGCCCACACCCGCTTCGAGTGCGGTTCCGTACAAGACACAATTTATGGTAGGTCAAACATATCAAGCGGAGTAAAGGGAAATGGTGCAAATTCATAGCCCAAATCTACACCTACTGATAGACAGCATAGGATGGTATCTCGTGCCTGTTAAAAGTTCAAGATACATCACATTTACAGTGCCATGAAAAAGGATTCATACACCTTAAACTTTTACACACTTTTCATGCTACACCCTTTGCACATCTAGAGGTTAACATTTTTACCCATTCTTCTTTGCAAAAAAGCTCAGGTTCAGTCAAATTGGATGGAGAAGGTCTGTGAACAGCAATTTTTAAGTCTTGCCAAAGATTATCATGGGATTTAGGTCTGGACCTTGACTATGCCATTCTAATGAATATGCTTTGCTCTAAACCAGTGATGGTGAACCTTTTACAGACCAAGTGCCCAAACTGCAACCAAAAACCCACTTATTTATCAAAAAGTGCCAACATGGCAATTTAACCTGAATACCAATATAGTCCATCTTCCATGTACTTTATCATTTAGCTACAATAGCCTGCCTACATTCAGTGCGCTGCCTGTGCTGTTAATAGTGCGCCCTGCACTGATGAATGGCAGGAAAAATCTAAGGGTTATTGGTACACCATGTACGTTTCCCAGGGTGCGGGTGCCCACAGATAGGGCTCTCAGTACCACCTCTGGCACCCGTGCCATAGGTTCGCCATCACTGCTCTAAACCATTCTATTGTAGCTCTGACTGTATGTTTAGGGTCGTTGTCCTGCTGCCCAGTCTTAAGACTTTTGCAGCCTTTATTCGTAAATGTGAGCCAATTGGGCTCCAGCATGCCATAGATATTGGATGCTAAAGCTACGTGGAAGGTTTTCAGACTTTTACAGGCAAACAGAAGTACAATACTGCCTCCACCGCCAGGGCAGATAGCCATTCACTCTACAAATGATGTACATTATAGAACAGTCTACTAAGTGGACAGGTAACTATAGATGCAGCATAATTTTTCTTTTCTTCTGCTGTCCTAGGCATCATTGCAAAGCTTAAAGGGGATCTGTATCATTTTATTGTACTGTACTAAGGAAGATATTGTATGCTCTGATTTTCTAATAAAAAATTTGTGAGTTAAAGGGGATCTGTATCTTCTCCAGACACATTTGTTTTAGTAACTACTTGCATTCTCCATGTAATAACAATTCTGGAGCATTTGTTCTTATGACTCTGTTCTATCACTCTTTTTTATTCCTGGTAGAAGTTATGAATTACTAGTGGATTATAATAAAGGTCCAGAAGGGTGTTAGCGGTGTGTCCCTGCACAGTATGAAACTGGCATTACTGACTGGATAGTGTCAGACTGTATAGGGACACACCCCAAATGGTAACACCCACCAGGATCTTCACGGCAACTAACTGGTAATTAATTCATAACTTATAGCAGGAATAATAAAGGAACATCACAGAGTCGTATGAATAGATGCTCCAGAATTGTTAGTATGGAAGGATGCAAGCAGTTACTAAACAGGAGCACAAGGTAACCAACAAAAAACCTTTACATTCAATGGGAAAGGATAGTTTGTGACTGAGCAATAAAAAGAGGATTTTCTAGTGAGACCTGGCCCTAAAATTTGAAGCTGTATTTGGAGACAATAAATTGCCACTAAGGTTTATATCTTTGAATCAAAACCTATTAGACTTTAATGATATGGGGGTTGGACCCTGAAAATATTTTTTCTGGTGGGTCCAAGGAAGCCCAGTCTGACGCTGTATGTTAGTATAATAGAGTTTAGCGTTCATTATCCTTCAGCTTTTTTTTTTTCCCACTCCATCGGAAAGAGCAGTATGCTTCACTTACCTGTACAGGTGCAGACTACAATGGGAGTCAATGAGTGACAAATGACTCTGTATGCATATACGGTGACATAGGTCAGAGGCTTCCATCAGGGGTCAGCAACCTCCGGCACTCCTGCTGTTTTGAAACTACAACTACCAGCATGCATACTTGATCTGCTCTTCTAAGGACTCTCATAGAAATGAATAGAGCATCCTGGGAATTGTAGTTTCACAACAGCTGGAGTGATGAAGGTTGCTGACCCCCCTGTACTACAGGAACAGGGCCGTAAGAAGAGTGGATAGTAGTTGAAAGTATTCAGCTCAGCAGTTAACTTATTTTACTCCTTAAGCCTCATTTACACGTCAGTGTTTGGTCAGTGATTTCCATCAGGGATTGTGAGCCAAGACCAGGATTGGAGCCTCCACAGACATAAGGTATAACCCTCAGTTCACACTTGCGCGTTTTACAGCGCGTTCCTACGTGCTGTAAAACGCTCAACAGGAGAAAACTCATGTTTCCCTATGGGCATGGTTCTCACCTGAGCGTTTTACAGCGCTGTAAAACGCCCTATGCTCAAAGAAGTTCTTGAGCTTCTTTGGGGCGTTTTGTCGCGCGTTTGCACCCATAGACTTCAATGGGAACGCGCGTAAAACGCGCGTTAAGTGTAGATATGCCTTTTTCAATTGGTCTCCAGAGCCACGAACGCGCGTATGACGCGCGTTTCCTATTTGCAAAAACGCGCTGTAATACGCGCGACTAAAACGCGCGTCTCAGAAACGCTCAGGTGTGAACCCAGGGTAAGGGAAAGATCTGCGCCTGTTCTGTGTTTTTATAGCCGCACCTGGTTTGGGCTCAAAATCACTGATGGAAATCACTGACCAAACACTGATGTGTAAATGAGGCCTTATCTGTGTGCAATTTTGTGGCTCCACACAGAAGTATTAAAGGGACTGGTCCCTGGACTTTGATAGCATATCGCTAGGATGCACCATCAATTTCAGATAGCTGCAGGTCCCACCTCTGGGACTTTCCTCCATCTTCAGAATGGGCCAGCGGAGTAAACAGACAGCAGTCGTGCATGCGCGGCCACCTTCTGTTCACCACAATGGGACTTCCAAAAACAGCCAGTTGCGTTAACTTGGCTAGGTACAAAAATCCCATAGTGTTTACTGGAGAGCATGTCACCCATACACGGTATGCTCTTCTTCACTTCAGGGGCCCCCATACTGGAGATAGGAAGCATGTCCCAGAGATATGCCATCAATGTCTGAGATGGACCAACCAGTTTATTAAGCCCACTATAAGCAAACTGTAGACTGCACACAATGTATACAGCACCAGACAGAAGAATGTTATAAAAATAAGCAGATGTTTCCTTCCATAAAGCCTCATCCTCTAGACTCTAATGTCATGGCTGTGCTCGAAATATGCATGCAAAATTCCCATCAGATGTGTGACAATATGCTGCTTGTGTACGGCTAAACAGTGAATGTTTAAAGTGACTTTATCCCATTCATTGTAGTGATTTTATGTCATGTCTTAAATTTTGTATCTGAAGAGATCAAGGGGGGTATTTACTAAGAATAATCCAAAATAATAGCAAATTTTCAGTCCAGTATAAAATATATTTGCACCACATATATTAGAAAATAAAGGGGTTGTAAATAAAGTGGCCCCGGAAAAAAGAATACCTAAAAGTGGCCCCATATTGTAGGAGGGTCTAAACTGACAGGAGGCGGGGCAACAAAAGTAGGCGGGTCAGCAATACCATAGTGCAAAATACCACATACACACCGCAGTACCGCACAATATCTTGCCCCAAAAACTGTCCCTCTGAGTTGGCCATCAAAAGTGGCTATTTTCTCTCCTCTTCCTCCTCCAGTTGTCTCTGATTAAGATATGGAGCAGGGGGCTTAGGAGGTGAGCTGAGAGACATATTTTAACTCAAATATATATATATATAAAGTGCCGAAGTAATAGAAAACAAAACAAAAAAACTTTATTGATAGTATTATTAAAACCAATGGATAGTGGCTAACTGCCAAAACTAGATATAGAGTACAAAAGTGGGGCAGGGGTGAACAATCAGGTTACTATGACCTGATGATCAACCCCTATTTGCGCCAGCACACAATAGGGTTGTGGTCTGTAATCACAGTATAGAACCAGTCCTCCCCCTTAGTGATACAGACCTACTAGCCCCCCATAGCTTAATTTGCAGCTCACTGGGGTGGAGCTATAGACCAGGGAAGGCTCAGTTGCTCACTAAACAAAGTGTAAAGCTTGTATTGTCTCCCTTAGCTATTAGCCTCACATCCCCCTGAACCTAACTGCAGTGGGGCTATGGTAGAGGGGGAAGGTTACTGTCTGTATACAGTTTCTGACCACTGCCTAATATAGTAGACTACATATGTTTCCTAACTGGCGTCTCACTCAACGCGTTTCTTATGCTGGACATGCCAGCCATTCATCAGGAGTGTATTCACGCGGGAACCCAACAAACAAGGACGCCGAACGCTACTGATAATGAGAGTGCAGCGATGTGTAGCCTCCAGCACTCAGACGGCCGTAACACGGCTGCCGCTTCCCTCTGTTAAAATGAAGAAAGCCACACCTCCCACAGGTGGGGCTTCTGGACAGTCTGTCCAATCAGACAAGGGGGCGCGTCCCTTGCCTCTCCTCCTGTCACTCGATACATCGAGGTCCCGGGGAGTTTAGATATAATTATAGCAGTGAATATAATGCGGCCATAACTTGTCATATCAAGGAGATAGCCCCATAGATATAATGAGGTGGTGGGGAGAAGGACTGCGTAGCGCATACATCGCCAGCAATTGCGATATATTGCGCTAATGCAGAGTACCTGCCCCGAAGTAAAGAATGTATATTCTAACTAATGGTTCCAGTATACATAACCAACCAAATAGCGGTCATCCTGGCATAGCGATCATGCTAATACTAGCTAATACCAAGAACCAATTTGGGAAGGCACAATGGGTGGGTAGGGGAGAAAGCAGGGGATACATGTACCCCCTCATTGTATCTGAGAAGTACATGCTAGACCAGCATGAATGAAGATGGAGGGAGAGCTGTGACGGCTCACCTGTCATAGAAAGCTCACATACGATATGAATTCATTCAGACCTTGCGGTTTCACAGTCTGAAGCCTTAATGTTCATTCTGCCTCTTTTCGTAACAAGAGGTTGTCAATGTCACCTTCTTGATGTCTTCAATCCCCTGAAAACTGATACAGTCATCTTTTCCCGCATGATGTATTAACACATGTTGTGCCACTGGGGTATCGTCTTTTTTGATGATATTTGAGAGGTGCTCCCCTATGCGCCTTCTGAACTCTCCTTTGGTTTTTCCCACATATTGTTTTTGGCAGATGCAAGTCGCCCACAGTTTTACAGTTGATAAAAGATCTTATCCTGTAATTGCGTCCTGTCACTGTGTCGCCTTTCTTGATTGCTCTACACGCGACACAGTTCCCGCCTCTGAATGTGCCACATGGTCTTTTTGGGAGCCAGGTTTCCTGTATAGGGTTTTCAATGCACTGTGAACCAGTTTGTCCCTCAGGTTACCTCCTCTCCGGTATGTGATAAGTGGGTACTCTCCCACTAATTCTCCCACATCAGATCAGATCTCAGAATCGACCAAGAGTCCTGAAGGATAGAACGTACTTCTTGGTGGGCTAAATCATAAGTCCCGATGATCCTGAACTTATTATCCCCCACCTCTCTCTTTTTGGGATATAGCAAACTTTCTCTTTTGCATCCAGCAGCGTGTTGATATGCTTTTTTGAGAGATGACTGGGGATATCTCCCCTCTGTGTGAACCGCCTTTTAAGGTCTCCTGCCGCCATTTTGAAATCTGCGAGCCCTAAGGTATTGTCCTTTAGGAATCCCGTATTTCAACGGGGTAGGATGTCCACTATCCCATTGCAGAAGGGCATTGGTGGCCGTGGACTTACGATACATTTCAGAGATGAGGAACATAGTTGAATTCAGGAGGGCATGACGCTGGCCATGTACATGAGTACCTGGCCAGCAACAGTCGCAGAAAAATCCATTTCGAATGGCTTTTTTGCGACTGTCGTGTCGCAGTATGTCGCATGTTGCAGTGCGACACCATGGTCTATTATTATAAAAACTGTCACGTGACATTGGTGCCACAAATGTTGCAGTGTAGTTATGCCCTATGTGTCGCACGACTTATTGTCGTCGTGTAGACCTAGCCTTATGCTCAGTTACAGCTTTGATAGAAGACTTTAAACCAAAATAACGGTTACACTTTAAAGGGGTTTTGTCACTTCAGCAAATGGCATATATCATGTAGAGAAAGTAAATAATAGGCACTTAGTAATGTATTGTTATTATTCATATTGCCTCCTTTGCTGTCTGGATTCATTTTATAATAGACCATTATAAAAACTGTCGCACGACAAATGTCATTGTGTAGACCTAGCGTTACTAAGGAGAGTCTGTCTTTCACTTTAGGATTTTACTGAGCACTGACGATGCCTGTGTGTAAGCAGTCAGATAGGCAGGATGATGGCAGTGATAGTTAAAGTACAATGTCCATAGTCAGGGTCTTGGGTGGTGAAAAGAGGCGGCTGTGAGCCTCTTCATGTTACACGTAGACATCTTCTGCAGACTGAAGACAGACTCTCCTTAGCAACGCTGTTAGATCTTTGCCAAGAAGACTCTTTACACCCTGTTTTCTAGTACAAAGACACATCTTCCCCTAATAAAGTACATTACATAAATGTTTAACATCCCTGTCCCTACACTACATTAAAAATAAACCGAAACGACAGGTACACTTTAAACAAATGGCATAATTGTGCAATACAGCCTTTCAATTATGCAAAACTAGAAAAACTACGCTACCCATGTCCGCATTTTGGTCCGCAAAAAAGCAATCCTCAAAATACAGATACAAAATACTAGTCTACATACGCTAGATCTTTAGACATGATCAGCTTACTGTGCTTCATTTATCTACATAAATACTTCATACAAGACTATTTGTGACCTGAATTAAAGTATTTACAAATTTAAACACTGTGATCAATGGAGGAAATATGCATTTTATGGCTATATAGTAGCATACATCAGACCCGTTGTACAACTACAATGAAAGCCTTGGACACACTGTCCCAGACCTACTAAAGATGGTGTAAGCTTAGATGGGCTGGTGCAGGGATAGACACTTTTCTCTGACTCTATACTGTTGGCTGGCTTAGGCCTCTTGCAAACAGTATGTATTTTGCTGTCTGCACAAAATAAGGATGATGTCTGTGTGCATTTCGTATTTTGCGAAACGGAACAGCTGGCCCCTTATAGAACAGTACTATCCTTGTCCGTTATGCAGACAATAATAGGACAAGTTCTAACACTTAGCGATTGGATATACGGAAACTGAATACACACAGAGTACATTCCGTTGTTTTTTTTGCGGAACCATTAAAATGAATGGTTTCGCATACGGACCGCAAACGGAAACCTCAAAAACGGAACGGAAACGGAAAAAAAATACGTTTGTGTGCATGTGTCACGGATGAGGTATGGAAGGGAACACCACACCGACAATAGGAGGAAAGGGAAAAGCCACTAGGCCTACACCGGAACGTGGAGACCCTAAAGAGCCCTATGGGTATTGGCAGGGCTTGAAACGACCCGTTCCTTCCCAGATGAACGAACCAGCGTCTCCCTGAGTTCTAGTAACAACAGACACAGGGAGGAACAACAAAACACAAAGGAACGAGTAAAGTAACTCTGTAGTGAGATCGATGAGCAGGAACTACAGAGAGGACACCACACCGGCTCTTCCAAAACCAAATGAAGCTATTAACAGCATAGCCAGAAGGGTGGGGTCAGACTATGTAGGGGAGGGGTAATGACCACTAAGCTAAACCAAAAACAAGCGGTGTGGTCATTAACAACAACAACACTGAAGCAAGAGTAACCAAAGAGGCTGTTAGATCCCTTCACGTGTAACCAGTCTCTTCGATCTTCTGATATCTGTCACGGGAGGGACCGTGACAGTACCCCCTCCTCTACGGGTGACCTCCGGGCACCCAGGACTAACCTTATCAAGACGAGCCCTGTGAAAGGCTTTCACTAGACGATTAGCATGAACATCGGCTGCTGGAACCCACATCCTCTCCTCTGGTCTGTAACCTTTCCAGTGAACGAGATACTGGAGGGATATACGGAGAACAATCCTGTTGAACTGTAATTCTAAATTACCATCCACCATGACAGGAACGGGAGGTAAGGGTACCGAGAGATTATACAACCGAGATTTGGGCAGTTTAGCTCCGGGAATAAGATTGATGGGACAATTATACTCCCGATGCGGAGGTAACTCTTGGTTACCACTCTCAGAAAATACATCAGAAAATTCGGAAATGAACGAGGGTACAGCTTTAGTGGTTACAACAGAGAATGATGACATTAAGACAGTTGTCTATGCAAAAATCACTCCAATCGAGAATCTGTCTCGCTTGCCAATTGATAGTAGGATTATATTTGCTTAACCATGGTAAGCCAAAAACCAACGGAGCAGGCAGACCCTCCAACACAAAGCACGAAATGGATTCCTGAAGAAAATTATCCACTCTTAAACGGATGTACTGCACCACCTGCGACAAGCATTTCTGGGTAATAGGGTGCTGAGTCAAATGCAAACACATAAATATTTTTCTCTAATGCTCTAGTAGTCAACCCATGAATACGAACAAACTGACCATCAACCAGGTTAACCCCTGCCCCATTGTTGATAAACACCTCAATTCCCACAGTTTTAGACTCTAGCGCCACCTCAGAAAACAGGAGAAATCGAGTACTACCAGTAGATGACAAAAGAAAAGTTTTCTGGCTCCCCACCCACACCACCAATAGTAAGTTGGGGATTAAACGTTTCTTTTTTGTTTTCACCTTGAAGCTGAACGTACGGACATATATTTACAAAATGTCCCTTTTGACAACAAAAACAGACTCCCTTTATATGACCAAAGCTCTTGTCAGCAGTTCCAGGAGTAGCTCCCCTTAGCTGCATAGGCTCGTCACAAGGCGTAACCACAGGTGTCTCTCCACCATAGGTGTCAAAGGAAGCCGCCACATTATTTGACAGTACATCCTGAGGGTGAGGAAGCCTAGATCTCTCTCTCTCTATATCAAGACGAACAGCAAGGGACATAGCTGCCTCCAATGACTCAAGATTTTCATGAAAGGCCAACGCGTCCTTCAGGCTCTCAGATAAACCCTCACAGAATTGGCTACGGAGTGGATCATTCCACTCCGTATCCGTAGCCCATCTTCTAAATTCAGAGCAATAGATCTCCGTGGAGCCCTCTCCCTGCCGTAAACCACATAACTTTGTCTCGGCCTGAGAGATCCGATCCGGGTCATCGTAAATAAGACCCAAGGCTCTAAAAAATTCATCTACCGATTGGAGGGACTGTGATCCGGTTGGCAGAGAAAAAGCCCAAGGCAGGGGGCGTCACCTTTATATAATGAAATGATCATACCCACACGTTGACTCTCATCCCCAGAAGGGGACGTAGCTTAAACTACAATTTACTTGACTCCCTGAACCGAATGAAATTGTCACTACCCCCAGAAAATCTGTCCAGGAGGGAAACCTTAGGTTCAGGACAAGCCTTGTACCCACCACCAGAACTAGCTGCCTGTGGTCTCTGGATCTGCAAGACGGTCATGCGGAGGTCAGCTACCTCCAAAGACAGACCCTGCAGCTGTTCGACCAGTGCAGACATAAGATCCACAGCTGCACTGACCCGAACAAAAATGGCGGTTTTGGCGGTTGATAATGTCACGGATGAGGTATGGGAAAGGAACATCACACCGACAACAGGAGGGAAGGGAAAAGCCACTAGGCCTCAACACTAGGGAAAGGGTCACCTCCTATAGAATCCTACTCCTTGCCCTGAATCCTATCCGTATGGGCACACCTTGAAGGTAGGAATGCCCATACACCGGCACCTGGAGGACCTGGAGACCCTAAAGAGCCCTATGGGTATTGGCAGGGCTTGAGACGACCCGTTCCTTCCCAGATGAACGAACCAGCGTCTCCCTGAGGCTTAGTAACAACAGACACGGGGAGGGACAACAAAACAAAAAGGAACAAGACACTTAACTTCTGTAGTGAGATGGACGAGCAGGAAGTCCAGAGAGGACACCACACCAGCTCTTCCAAAACCAAATTAACCTATCAACCGCATAGATGAAAGGGTGAGGTCAGACTATATAGGGGAGGTGTAATGACCACTAAGCTACACCTGAAACAAGGGGTGTGGTCATTAACAACAACAATAACACTGAAGCAAGAGTAACCAAAGAGGCTGTTAGATCCCTTCACATGTAGCCAGTCTCTTCGATCTTCTGACATCTGTCACGGGAGGGACCGTGACAGCATGAGGCCTTACTATCAGACAGATGTTTACACCAGAATCGTGGTGCACTTTTGGTACGAAAGACGCATTGTAGGTTATGTCCCCTTTTCGCCAAGCCCCACTCCCTTGTCAGGCATGTCAGAAAAAATTGTAGAAACTCTAGATCAGGGATGCCCAACTTACGGCCCTCCAGCTTTTGCAAAACTACAACTCCCAGTATACTTGGGCAGTCTACAGCTATTAGGGCATGCTGGAAGTTGCAACAGCTGGAGGGCTGCAGGTTGAGCATCCCTGCTCTAGATGCATCAAATGACCACACTTTTAGATAGATTTGGCGCAGACACATTAATAAGTCTACGCCAGTGTGCACAAAGTAAACTAGGAAGTTCTTTGTGTTTTACTGTGAAAGGCAGAAACTTGTTGGGCATCATGGTGCAACTAAGCCAGTTTTCCTTTACAACAGTTTAGATAAATCTCCCCCAGAGAGTCTGACTTCACATGTATGCGAATAACCATAGCTACAGCAGCTGCTACAGGGCCCGGAAGTTAAAGGGGCCCACAAAGAGCATTATTAAGTGGATTCTCCTTTTCTAACTATTGGACTATTGTCCATCCTATGATGTAAAAGTAGATGTTGCCGTTTCAGTGAATGAAAATCATAGGGGGGGGGGGGGGTTGTTATTGGGCCCTTTAAATTCTACTTATGTTCCTTTTTCAATGGCTGTCCTTGTAGTAGCACACAGGAGTGAATTGGCTACTGAAAGTATATCCAAGAATTACAGATAATGCAATTCACAAACGACTCCGGCAAGACATCTCCTACGTGTTTAGGTATATGCTGCACTTTGATCTTGCACTTGTTGTCTGCTGGATGAATGTATGGATTGTTTGGCAACCATCCCCAAGTGTGCAGCAAGGACACCGCGGTCAATTCATCATGTTGGGTTTCCAATAAAACATCAAGTGCGCATATTTTGTATATATTTTGCAGCTGGAAGATGTTGGCAAGTAGAAAGATTATCCTTGGTGTACACATCCATATGGTGGGTTTGTAGCACACATGGTCTACCAAGGGGAAGTTGTAACACTTCTACATTCAGCAGAATACAGAAATGTGTACAGACATCAAGTCTTTTGGGATCATAAGCTCCTGTGCGTGTAAAAAGTTTGAAACTTCTGGTTTACACATGCTGTTAGGCTGCAATTGGCCACATGTCCCCATAATGCTTGTTTAAGCTTTTATCAGAGACAGGCAAGGTTCACTGGGGTTGTACTGATACTCTCTGACCCTCAGGGGGTTTCTCTTATCTTGTTCTTAGGTGTACTCCTCCAGAGCACCCAGGGCACGCAGACTCACGCACAGCTGACACTCCCCGTCTCAGTCAGTGCACACACCAGTTCAACATGTTAGGTCAAGTTTTAAGGTGCAGCTTTAACCCATCATCATCCCTCTTACCAGCAGGACTGGAAGAGGTGAACTTCAAGGAGAAAGCATTCCTGCTTACAGCCAATTCTTTCCTCCATCTTCCTTGTGTAAGATATTAACTTAACAGACACAAGCACAGCGTCCCTGATCTAATCATTTCAGCAGCGGAATGTCCTCATTGCTCTGTAAGGAAAAGCTGCGTCACAAACCACAAAACGCAGAAGACTCCAAAACATTAAAAAAAAGACTTAGAACGTAATCCGTGCAGCCAGTGACATATGCTTGTGGAAGGATCAACAGGATATGTTTTCGTCTCAAGTCTTCAATCCAGCCTGTCTCGTGTTAGCGTTAATTGATAAATATTTACATCTTAGTTAAGATTTTGAAAGCGGGGATATTGCCTAATCTACTTTACCGGTCACTGTAGTGGGAGTGAAGAGGATACCGGGATTGTATGGGAATTAGAATGACAGGAGAGAAACAAGACATATTGTCCTGTATACATAGCAGACGGAACGAATAGTAAAATGAAAATGCCACTTGTAACTAATAAAAAGCATGCTGAATAGCAATAAAGCTAATAGGAGTGTCATAGAAATATGTCAAGTAGAGTTGTTATGCCTACAATAGTGTTCTCATTCATTACTGAAATTAGAGGGGTTGTCTCACCATCACATCTTACCCAAAGCATAGGTGATAAGAATTTGGTTGGCAGGGGATAAGGCTGTATTAGACTGCCCAATGCACAGTGAGCACCGATGGATGATAGCACATCGGCCCGATAACAGACAGGTGCAAACTAGATATGGGAGGAACAATTGCTACCGCAGTCATTCCTCCCGTATTAAAGGGAGTCTGTCACCACATTTTGACATTATAGACCGCTTACATAGCGCTGTAGCATAACTGTAGATTATTCAAATGGTACCTTTGTTGTGTTCTTGTGAAGTTCACCCGAGGCAAAAATGGACTTATTCGTATGTAAATGAGGGCTCGGAAATGCCCAGGGGCGGCGTTCACTTCGCTGGAGCCCAGGCTGCTCTGCCTCTTTTGCTTATATCCCCGGCCCAGCCTCTGCCCACCCTTCTCTCCCAGCGAGTTCCGGTGCCTGCGCTCTCCCTCGCTGGACCGGGGAATACGCACTGTGATGCCCATTGTGGGCACAGCATCACTGTAGCTACTGCGCATGCGCCGGCCAACGGTGCGAAACCAGCGGCAAGGAGGCGGACCAGAGGCGTGTAGGAGAAGCCAGCCGCATGCATGCCCTTTCCAGCGAGGGAGAGCTCAGGCGTGTGATCTCGCTGGGAGAGAAGGAGGACGCAAGGGAAGAGAAGGGCGGGCAGAGGCGGGGATATGAGTAAAAGAGGCAGAGCAGCCTGGGCTCCAACAAAGTGAACGCCGCCCCTGGGCACTTGCAAGCCCTCATTTACATACGAAGTTACATAGTTTTTGCCTCGGGCGAACTTCACAAGAACACAACAAAGGTACCATTTGAATCATCTACAGTTATGCCACAGCTCTATGTAAGCGGTCTATAATGTCAAAATGTGGTGACAGACTCCCTTTAAGGCCTCATGCACACGGCCGTTGTTCGGGTCCGCGTCCGAGCCGCATATTTCGCGGCTCGGCCGCGGACCCATTCATTTCCGTTGCTCCGTTCCGTGCCCCCGCAAAAAAATAGAGCGTCCGAGCCGCATATTTCGCGGCTCGGCCGCGGACCCATTCATTTCCGTTGCTCCGTTCCGTGCCCCCGCAAAAAAAAATAGAGCATGTCCTATTCTTGTCCGTTTTGCGGACAAGAATAGGCATTTCTATAATGGGCCGCGTTCCGTTCCGCAAAATGCGGAACAGAACGCGGAACAGCTTCCGTGTTTTGCGGATCTGCGATTTGCGGACCGCAAAACACCAACGGCCGTGTGCATGAGGCCTAAGTCCTATTGATTATTGGCAGCACATCCCTGATTAAATGGCGAAATGTGATGCCGATTATCTGGATGAAAGTTGCCCATCAACGTTCATTCATTGGCTGCTTGATTAATTTGGCCAATTATCAGGAATGAGCGTTCACGATAACTGGCCTGAAAATCATGCAGTCTAATAGGGCCCTAGGACAGCCACCTATCATGAGAATGGGCGTCCCTAACTCCGCCAAGTGAATGGAGTGACGGACAAGCAACTCAATATGGGACCATAGGGGACAGTCGTGGGCTGTTATGGTAGGCAGGATTGACAAACTTCAGACAGTTTCCAATTCAGAATCTGACAAATCCACATGCAAGTCTACTATGAAAGGAGAACTACCCTACGGGAGCCTGCACACAAAATTTGCAAGAAATCCGCACCAAAACCACACAAAAGAAACTACACATAAATCTGCACTATTAGTCGTGGTTTGGGGGCACTTTTGTGTGGTTTTTATTGCAGATTTTCTGTTTATGTAAACAACCCCATTAAAGTCTATGTGAATTTCCAGACATAAAAAAAAAAGCAAAGTGTACACGAGATTTGGCAAATCCGATAGACTTTGCTGTTACTGTATTATGTTGCGGTTTTTCCCGCACAAAATCCGTACTTAAAAACTGTGCGTTATCTGCAGGTACGCTAAGGCAGTCCTCTGACAATGGTGAAAACTTTACAGATCCAGCATATTCTGCAGTGCTGCACAGATATTGTTGCCACTGCATTTTGCCACACAGGGTTACAATTGATCCCAAGCAATCACAAGAATAACGCATACATTTTATGAGAGTGTTCTCTATGGTCAGATTTGAACCAGTAATCCCAATGCTGCAGGGCAAAAGTGCTAACCACAGGGACAAAACATAGGTATAATGCTCACATTTATCTTTAGCTCGCCACACATTCCTGCTGATCTTATAACGCTGCTAAAATCAGGCCTGCCAACAATCCTGAATCCAGCAGGACAGTCCTGGGACAGCTGCCGCATGTCCCAATTTCAACTGTATCTGAACACAATGATGAAGCAAGCCTACTCCACCAGTTACCCTGTAAACTCATGCCATCAGTGGGGTGGTGTAGGCAGTGATGTCATGGCACCGGCTGGGCCTAGTTGAGTATTCATTTTCTAGGTACTAAAATGACATCACACTGGGTGGGGGCACCATACTTTGGGTAGGGGTTACACCTAAGAAAGCATAACAATGCCAGGTGGAAACATAAGGGGGCACCTATGAGTTCATTAAACTGAGGGGGGCACTTAAGGAGGATCATACTGTAAGCAGCAATTTAGAAGGAGTCATGCTGTGTGGGGGGGTATTAAGGGGTATCGTACTCTGTGGGGCATCATTACTTTGTAGGGTCACTAAAGGGGCATCACTACTGGGAGAAGAGGACTTAGGTAAATTGGGCGTTGGATGGGGTTAAATGCTTGATTTAATGTTAAAAAAATATAAAATGCTGAGGTGTGTTAGGCTACTTTCACACTTGCGTTGTTGGATTCCGGAAGGGCAGTTCCGCATTGAAAGACCGGATCTGTCTCTCCGGTGTCATCTGGAAAAACGGATCCAGTATTTAATTTTTTTCAGATTTTTAAAGGTCTGCGCATCCGCAGATCGGGAAACCGGATCCGGTTTTCCAGAAAACTTGGTACCGGATCCGGCAATAATACATTTCAATGGAAATAAATTACCGATGCTGCGGTATTTTCTCCGGCCAAATACCGTATAACTGACTGAACTGAAGACATCCTGATGCATACTGAATGGAATGTTTTTCATTGAAAATGCATTAGAATAAAACTGAAACGTTTTTTTCCGGTATTGAGCCCCTGTGATGGAACTCAATACCGGAAAACTTAAACGCAAGTGTGAAAGTACCCTTACACAGGAGCGGTCTCTCTTTGCATTCTTTCAAAGCTAGGAGTTAAAGAGGTTGGCCCATCCGGGACATCAATGCCATCAAAGGCAGGTCCCATGTCTAAGGGTGCTTTCACACTTGCGTTCTGAGGATCTGGCAGGCACTTCAGGCCCGCCGGATCCATCAGAACGCAAGTCGCCTGAAAGCGTTTGAAGACTGATCAGGATCCAGATCAGTCTTTAAATGCTTTCAGGTTACCATGGCACCCAGGACGCTACTGAAGTCCTGGCTGCCATAGTACTCCGCAGCATTGTACTTACCTGCGCTGCAGCCGCTGGGCGCTCCTTCATGACGTCACAGGTCCCCGCGGCGCATAGATCAATGCACCGCCCAGACCTGTGACGTCATTAAGGAGCGCCGGGGGCCGCAGCGCAGGTAAGTACACTGTTGCGGAGTACTTACTATGGAAGCCAGGACTTCAGTAGTATCCTGGATGCCATGGTAACCGATCGGAGCCCCAGCTTACACTGGGGCCCCGATCGGAACTGCTGATGCGCATGCGCAGAGATAAACGTCAGATCCGGCAATGCGCCGAAACGACGTTTAGCTTAATTCCAGATCCGGATTAATGCACTTCAATGGGCATTAATTACGGATCCGGCGTTACGCCAAGTCCTCCGGATTTTTGGCCGGAGGAAAATCTGCAGCATGCCAAAAAAACTTTTGGGTACTGAACGGATGACATCCTGATGTATCCTAAACTGATTTCTCTCCATTCAGAATGCATTAGGATAATTCTGATCAGTAGTTTTCCGGCATAGAGCCCCGACGACGGAACTCTATGCCGGAAAACAAAAACGCTAGTGTGAAAGTACCCCAAGAAGCAGCAAACCTCATGAAAACCAAAGTTTGTGCCAGTCTCATAACTTTTGGCTGCGGCTGCATGCATATTATACTAATAAAATCCGGCAGAGACATTTTCATTGGCATAAACACTGTGCTCACGTGTGTGCATCGCAGCAGATAACACTCCGGGGACCCATTCATTATCTGTGAGGAACATTGCCAGCATGTAAGGAAAACAGGGGTGTTAGAAAATATCAGGTTGTCACCTGACAGCTTAAACTGTGAAAACAACAGGCTCGAAAAAAAAAGTATAAACAAACCAGCAAACAAAGTATGTGTATAGCAGCGTGTGAGTGAGAATAGCGCTCAGGGATCAGGCATGTTCCCATTCCTATCTCCTCCCTCCTGTTTATGTGCTGCTTCCCCATTCATTGGCTGGGCAGAGCAGGGGTGCATGACACAGAGTCACTGCGAGCACATGGGCAGTGTTTACAAGCAGTGTGGTAGCTAGCACAATTCCAGGAATCAAGATCACTTTTTCTCTACCCCACCCCCTCTACCTCTCCCTTATTTCCCTGTGGGTCAATATGTCAGCCCCTGACAGGATCACAGAGGGCAGATCTCTCTCTCATTAACTCACTGTCCTATTGAAGGGAAGCCTCTGTGGGAGAGCTGACAAGACTGAGGGTGGGTGGGGAGCCGCAGCCTACCAACCACAGTCCGGGGACGGTGATAAACAGCATGCTCTGGAAACCAGATACAACAGGACATTTTGTTCTTCTTTGCCTGAAAAACAACTAGACTTCTCCCAGCTCCAAGTAAACAGTTAATCCTGCTGTTTATCTGTCTCTTCTGCTTCCATTGATAGGAAACTAGCTCCATATCAGTCCTATAGCAATTGGTCTTTTATGTTAAAGAGACAACAGAATTAACCCTTGCACCGCAAGCACCCTGTGTCACATCTCGATGTAACTATAGTGTCAGAACTTGAACAATGTCAATATTATTTATGTGATAATAAGATTATTTGGCAATGAGATTATTTTTTAATGGTAACATTCCTCTGCATCAGAACCTAAAATCCTTGGTCATTTAACTAGTTCTGTTTTTTTAGTAGGTCATAAGTTAGAACATAGTAAGGGTACTTTCACACTCGCGGCAGAACGGATCTGACAGGCTGTTCACCCTGTCGGATCCGTCCTGCTGCTATTTCGCTGTGCCGCTCCGTCCCTACTGACTATAATAGGGATGAGTGCGGAGCTACGGAGCAGCACAGCGAGAGGCCGCCAGACTAAAAGCACTGCATGTCTGACTTTTTAGTCCGGCGTCCTCTCTCCGTGCACTTTTGTGCTGCGCCGTAGCTCCGCCCCCACCCCCATTATAGTCAATGTGGACGGAATGGCAATCCGGCGGCATGGCGCAATAGCGACAGGACGGATCCGACAGGGTGAACAGCCTGTCGGATCCGTCCCGCCACAAGTGTGAAAGTACCCTAACATAGTTTATAAGGCTGAAAAAATACATCTGTCCATCCAGTTTAGCCTGTTATCTTGTAAGTTGATCCAGAGGAAGGCCTCATGCACACGACCGTTGTTTGATTCCGTGTCCGTTGCTCCGTTTTTTGTGATTTTCTGCGGACCCATTGGTTTTCAATGGGTCCGTGGAAACCTCAGCAAATGCACCGTTTGTCCTCCGCGTCCGTGGTCCATGATTCCAATCCGTCAAAAAAATATAACCTGTCCTATTCTTGTCCGTGAAAAACGGTTCACGGACCCATTCAAGTCAATGGGTCCGTGAAAAATGGGGATGGCCATCCGTGTGTCATCCGCGTTCCGTGTCCGTTTTTTTTGCAGATCCCTTGGCAGGCACTTGGGAAACATTGTCAGCCTGTCTTTTGGTAAAATCTTTTGGGATATGTCCGCTAAAAAAAACGGAAGACACACGGAAACACAACGGAAGGCA
Source organism: Bufotes viridis (assembly GCA_033119425.1). NCBI lineage: Eukaryota > Metazoa > Chordata > Amphibia > Anura > Bufonidae > Bufotes > Bufotes viridis. The sequence continues at coordinate 96,588,338 of CM065593.1, forward strand.
AAAACGGACACGGATCACTGAACAACGGAATCCCTTTTTGCAGACAGCATAAAAAAACGGTCGTGTGCATAAGGCCGAAGGCAAAAAAAAAAAACCTGTGAGATAGAAGCCAATTTTCCTCACTTTAGGGGGAAAAACATTCCTTCCCGACTCCAATCAGAATAACTCCCTGGATCAACGACCCCTCTCTAGTAACTTTAACCTGTAATATTATTACCCTTCAGAGATACATCCAGTCCCCTCTTGAACTCCTCCTCAGGCAGAGAGTTTCTTCATCATGTTCCAGTTACTTGGCTAGTTCCACACCTTCAGTAAAGCTATCTGGCAGAGGAACAGCCTGCCGGAGTTTACCATATCCGGCCTAGCCGGATACTGACATTCACTGAGAGACCTTATTAACTATAATGGGATTTGGCAGGAATCAGGCTGCTTCCGGCATGAGTGCCGGCCTGGGTTTCGGCCAGACAAAAACTGGTACACACTGTTTCTTGTCCGGCCGAAACCCGGCGCTCATGCCGGAAACTGGCATAAGATATTGTAATTTTTTTGCCATCTGACAGCTATTTAGTTGATCACAATACTGAAGATACTGAACCCAACATGGCACAATGGAGATCTCTAAGCAGAGCCCTTTTTTTTGGAAATCACCATCAACGCCTCACATTCTTTGACATGGTAAAAAGCTTGTCTCATCACAGACAACCCAGTCAGGACTAGCTGACATGTCAGTGTTTCGGTATGACCGCACGGTGCAGTTGTGACATGGTCGCAATACAGGCACCCCACGGTTGAGGCTGTACAAGCTACAGCAGGCTGCAGTTAACAAATAAGAACCGCACAGTTTTGTCGGTCTGCATTGTTAATGGTCGTACTCTTTTGATTGGTGATTTCCATCCACCTTATCTCTGTGTAAGCTCCACTCCTAACAGAATCACTGACAGAAATCCCTGACCAAAAACTGACGTCTGAACTGGGCCTTTGGTATTGAAGCAACAGGGTCTGTTTCCTTGCTCCCCACCTACCCCTGTAAAATTGGCTGGAGCCAGCTAAAGTCAGAAGTGGGTACAAATTACAGTAAAAGTATAGTTTTTCCTCTATATTCCAATGTTGCTTTTTGCTTACAAATACAAGTGGCCTACTGGACAGTAATGTAGCTTATAAAATAATAACCAAGAGGTAACATCTGCTTGAATTTTTTGACAAATGTGTAATTATATTCACAAACATCAGTATACAAATACAGTACGAGCAGAGAAGCAAATTTCATTGAACTGGGTTCACCTAAACTTCTGTAGGAGGGCTTGCATAAAGTTAGTAACTATCTGCCTGACTACTCCTAGGCTGGATGCCAAAATCCAAGCATAATAAGATGCGATGGGTGTGAATATAGCAAATGTTTTTATTGCCTGAATGTGATATTATCAATTCTCTTTTTTATTCTTTTCTGTGTAAATGAAATGGACGGGGAGATGTGCAAATAATACAAATCTTTTAGAAATATTACACAATTAGAAGCTACTCTTTAACAGTCCTCTCAGACAAGATTACAATTGGCTGAACACTTGTTCAGCTGACAGCTATCTATACCGTTCCCCCAACTATACCCATGCATTTCATGTGACTGGGAGAAGGAAGAAATGTGCTCCTCGGGCAGCTGCTTATGTACCCAAGAACAATATTTGCAGATATCTACCATCGGGGAGACTAGAAAGGCCACATACCTATTGGAATCAGTGGGTTCGGCCTACATATATCAAACTTGTATGGAGAGCTTAAAAGGAACCTGTCATCAACTTTATGCTGCCATACTAACAGCAGCATAAAGTAGAGACAGGTGAGTTGATTTCAGCGATCTGTCATTTATAAGTTACAAGTAAGTGGTTGCCCAGAACCCACATCACAATCATTGCAGACTGGGCCTGGAAAAGAGTCACGGCCACCTGAGAAGAGTCCTGGTTATTCATGAATTCCTGCTCTCCCGCCCCCCTGCTGATGACTGACAGTCTTCTACCTAGTTTTCTCCCTTTCTCTCTAGGAGAGAACTGAAAGTCATCAGCAGATGGGTGAGAGAGCAGGAGATTATGGGTAACCACGACTCTTATCAGGTAGATTTGACTCTTTTCAAGGACCGGGCTGCAATGATTATGATGCTGGTTCTCAGCAACCACTGACTTTTAGCTCATGAGTGACACACCGCTGAGATCACCATTTTTTGTCACAAATTTATGCTGCCCTCAGTGAAGTCAGCATAAAGTTGATGACAGGTTCCCTGTAACACCTGTATTTAGCTAACACAGGATACGCCGTTCACAATAGGTGATGGTCAGAACTCACCTCCTCCCCTTCCTGCACAATGACCTCTGCACAGAGCATGCTCACAAAACTCTCTTCTAGAAGTCAATGAGCCACAGCTTTCAGTGGTTCTGTGAAGCAGACCTCTAAACACTATTAGCAGCTCAGACAAGATGGAAGACCCATAAACATGTCAAGAAAATTATCTGCAGCCGAAACAGATCAGACATTTTTAATGAGAGAACCACATAGTAATAATTAGGGATGTCCCGATACCATTTTTTTAAGACCGAGTACGAGTACCGATACTTTTATTTAAGCACTCGCCGATACCAATTACCGATACCTCGTATAAACAGCGCCGCAGTTGCTGATAGCAATGAAAAAAATTAAAGCTGGAATTTGGTTGCTATGGACAACGGCTTTTCTTTTCCTTTGTACAAGTGTTAATAAATTGATAAATGGGAATATAATAGTGTTTTCCAACCAATGTGCCTCCAGGGGGATCTGTTATGGGGGAATCTGTGGGTGACGCTGTTATGGGGGATCTGTGGATGACGCTGTAATGGGGGATCTGTGGATGACGCTGTTATGGGGATCTGTGGATGACACTGTTATGGGGGAGCTGTGGATGACACTGTTATGGGGGATCTGTGGATGACGCTGTTATGGGGGATCTGTGGGTGACGCTGTTATGGGGGATCTGTGGGTGACGCTGTTATGGGGATCTGTGGATGACGCTGTTATGGGGATCTGTGGATGACACTGTTATGGGGGCGCTGTGGATGACACTGTTATGGGGGGATCTGTGGATGACGCTGTTATGGGGGATCTGTGGGTGACGCTGTTATGGGGGATCTGTGGATGGCGCTGTTATGGGGGATCTGTGGATGGCGCTGTTATGGGGATCTGTGGATGACGCTGTTTTGGGGGGGGATCTGTGGATGACACTAATGGGGAGGATCTGTGGATGACACTGTGGGGGATCTCTGGATGACACTGTGGGGGATCTCTGGATGACACTGTGGGGGATCTCTGGATGACACTGTGGGGGATCTCTGGATGACACTGTGGGGGATCTCTGGATGACACTGTGGGGGATCTCTGGATGACAATGTCAGGGGGCTATGTGGATGACACATATATAGCATATTATGCTATATAAGTGTCATCCACAGATCCCCCATTAGTGTCATCCAGAGATCCCCCATAGTGTCATCCAGAGATCCCCCATAGTGTCATCCAGAGATCCCCCATAGTGTCATCCAGAGATCCCCATAGTGTCATCCAGAGATCCCCATACACTATTGACCTAAACTTAATCTTTATTAATGTGGCCGGAATTACTAACTATTGATGCGGTCTCCCTCCGGTCAGGCGCTCAGTCCCTCCATGCTCCTCCTGCCCAGCGCGCCTTCTACATTCATAAAGTGGGCGGAGCGCGCAGGAGGGACGTGAGGTGCTTGGAGGAATCGGGCAGCTTGAGCTCTCAGTTCCTCCATGTGCCTCATGTCCCGCAGGCGGGGCAGGAGGAGCATGGAGGGACTGAGCGCCTGACCTGAGGGGGACTGGGCAGGTTAGGTTTGAGCTGCCGGATCGGAACTTCCGGTATCGGCGGCATTTTCACGAGTACAAGTACTCGTGAAAATGCCGGTATCGGTCCCGATACCGATACTGGTATCGGTATCGGGACATCCCTAGTAATAATCATATAAAACAAAAGTGAAACCGTTTCTAGTATTGTTCACAAAAGTTTATATCTTCCATGTATCTCTGAGGCAGAAAGTAATTGAAAGAAACATTAGAAAGAACAGAATATGTATTCATTTTATTTAATGTACCATATAATGCATTCAAAGTGACATCAATACTACATGGAATACCAGGTACTGTGATTGTGGTACTGGACCATTGCTCAAGTCCTGCGAGGGATGAATCTACTCTGCACACCAGAAATTCTCAAGGGTTTATCTATGTCAGTGCTTCACAAACTGTGAGGCACCGCTGGGGAGTTAGGTTTGACAGAAATGATCATATACTGCATAGGAATTTTGAGTTTGATTTAGCAACACAACTGGCTTCTATTGTGCTTACTTAAAGGGGCTGTCTTACTTCAGCAAATGGAATTTACCATGTAGACAAAGTTAATACAAGGCACTTACTAATGTATTGTGATTGTCCATATATCCTCCCTTGCTCACTTGATTCATTTTCCCATTGCTTTATTCACCGCTCGTATCCTGGGGCTACGACCACCCTGCAATCCAGCAACGGTGGTCGTGTTTGCACACTATAGGTAAAAGCGCCAGCCTCTGGTGGTTGGAACCATAGAGGTGGGCATAGGCATGCATGCGCAGTAGCTCAGGTCCACCTCATATTTGTGCTACAGCAGTGGCTGTAACCCCTGGTAATGAGCAGTGTATAATGCAATGGAAAAATGAATCAAGCCAGCAAAGGAAACAACATAGACAATCACAATACATTAGTAAGTGCCTTGTATTAACTTGGTCTACTTGATAAATGTCATTTGCTGAAGAGAGACAACCCCGTTAACGTTTACACTGCAACTTTGCAATATCGTTTGGAGGTTTGTCCGATGTATACGTCTGACATATACGTTCCACAGATGCCACTGTATGGGCATAGAGTTTAATCCATCACCCAATGGTTCCTATCATAAACCAAACATATAACGCATGGTATACATTTTTAATACTGTTTTCAACTGCCAGTGAGTAACAGGCTTCACCATGTTCTTGCTGGAGAGGACACAGTAGAAAAAAAGTTTAGAAGCCCTGCTTCTGATCTATGTTTATAGTCCATGTCAAAACTGGAACGGCCAAGCTGCTCATAAAAAATTCCATTTGCTAACCAGTGTACTGTATATAAGAGTGGCTCGGAATGGATTCAGCACAGTTTATAGTATTATGTATTCAACTTAGGGAACATTCACACGACTGTATGTATTTTGCGGCCCGCAAAAAATATGGACGGTGTCTGTGTGAAATTCAAGTAAAATCCGTTTGTTCTTTTTTTGGGGACCCATTGTAACAATGTCTTTTCTTGTCAGCAAAATACGCGAGAATCAGACATGTTCTATCTTTTTTGTGGGGCCGCTGAACGGACGGTGTGCTGTCCACATTTTTTGCTACCCCACTAAAATGAATGGGTCTGCATCCAATCCGCAAAAAATGCGGATCGGATGCAGACCAAAAATACAGTCATGTGCATTTTTTGACATTTATAAATTCCTACAATTTTTAAGCCCATTTTCCAAGATGCCATTTTCTATTCCAAAGCAAGAATACCATTGTCAACTGGATTGGCTTACAATTATAGAAAGTAATCAAATCACAGATTCAATTTTATAATTTACACTAGATAAAGGAGATAAAGGTAAAGGGAGAAGGATGTGAGTTTTTTTAAATTCTATTATTTCCCCCTCCTAGTATTAAAAAACTTTGTTAGGCTTCATGCACATAACTGCTTGTCTTGCGTTCCGCAAACTGTGGATCTTTAAAATATGGATAGCATCTGTGCGCCGTACATTGTTTTGTGGACCCACTGACCTCAATGGGTCCGTGGTCCGCACTATGCGGATCAGAATAGGACATGTTCTATAATTTTCAGAACGGATATGTGGTTGCGGACAGCACACGGATGTCCTTGTGTGCTGTCCGCATCCATATGTCTTTTCCAGAAATTATAGAAGATGTCCTATTCTGGTCTGCAAAAAAATGCAGAAAGGGCATGGACAGTATCCATACATTGGGGATCCACAGTTTGCAGACTGCAAAATGAATATAGTCATGTGCAGGAGGCCTAATTCACTTTCTGCAGCAGTTCAACATTCACCCACTGTGTCACTTGACTTCCAATGTCACCTCTAGGGATGCTCTCTATACTACTTAAAAGAGCTAAGCCACGCTAGGCCTACGCAGGGTATGCGGGACATCACTGGTGATATTAGTTATTTGGGCAGTCCATGTGCATTAGGGACCATGCATGAACAGCCCCTGCTCTTAAATATGTGATCCACGCAAGCCACGATCTATATGGTTGTATGTGTCTGCTGTCTATTTGAGTGATGGCATGGCTGGTCACACTGACACATCATCAGAGCAGCTTGAAATACTTTAGATGATTGCAGTACAAGTATATAGTTATATATAGACAGTCCAGACTTCCACATGTTCCTCTGTTTACTCACAGACTTATATGACTGAAGGAGGTCTAAGTGGACTTAAATGTTTGATCCGTATGAGTGTCATTGGAAAAAATGATTCTTTCTTTCTCTGGACTTAAAGGCTAGGTACACCTTTGGAGGCAATTTTTGTATATGATTGCATTTTACTCAATTTTGGATAAAAATCATATTTTCAATTGGTGTTTATTAAAAATATTGAGCCATTCTGTCACAGAGAGTTAAGTGATTTTCTAGCTGTGTGACTGGTACTTTCACTTTGTGCCAGTCATCTAATAAACCTTATCTCTAAACTAGTAAGAGGTCATAAAGACTTATTTAACTGCTACAGGACCGCCGCACGCAGGATTGCGTCCTGGCGGCGGCCCTGTAGCTCTGATCGGACGCATCTAGGCGTCATCTCGCGAGACGCGAGATGACGCGAGGACGCGCCCGCACATGCGCAATGCGCGCCATCGGCGAGCTCGCATGTAGTTATACTACAGCCTGCCAGCGCCGATCGTGCGCTGGCAGGCTGTATATGGCAGAAAAAATCGCAGATCAGACGTTGTTCTGTGAACAGCGTCTGATCTGCTTGCTGCCCGCTTCTCTGGTGGTCCCTTTGCTTGGGACCACCAGAGAAAAAATATCAAAGTGCACCAATCACCACACAACCCCCCAAAATTTTGCGGAACAGAATTGCGGACGCTTGAATGAGGCCTTAGGGTCCCTTAGCGATCGCAGCTTTATAGCTTTTCCCTCTTTTTTTTTGCACATTTTTAGAGATTTTTTCATCCACATTGATCAATGTGAATGGAAAAATCTGTAGACGTTCATTTTTTTCTTTCAGCGCAGAGGCTGAACGGAAAAAAAAATTCTCATTACCCGTATGGTCAATATAAGGAGAATCGCAAAAACTCCTAATTCTGGCCATACGTGTAATGATTGCGGAGACCCCTAAAATGCCAGAGCAGTACAAAAACCTCACAAGTGACCCCATTTTAGAAAGAAGACACCCCAAGGTATTCCGTGAGGGGTATGGTGAGTTCATGTAAAATTTTATTTTTTGTCACAAGTTAGTGGAATGTGAGACTGTAAAAAGAAAAAAAAAAAAAAATAATACCATTTCCGCTAACTTGTGCCAAATTTTTTTTTTCTGTAAACTCGCCATGCCCCTCACGGAATACCTAGGGGTGTCTTCTTTCCACAATGGGGTCACATGTGGGGTATTTATACTGCCCTGGCATTTTAGGGGTCCTAAAGCGTGAGAAGAAAAATGCGTAAAAATGTCCTGTGAAATCCTAAAGGTACTCATTGGTTTTAGGGCCCCTTTGCGCATCTTGGCTGCAAAAAAGTGTCACTCACGTGGTATCGCCGTACTCAGGAGAAGTAGGGCAATGTGTTTTGGGGTGTATTTTTATATATACCCATACTTTGTGTGAGAAATATCGCTGTAAACGACAACTTTTTAATTTTCTTTATTCAAAGTTGTCAATGTACAGAGATATTTCTCTCACCCAGCATGGGTATATGTAAAAATACACCCAAAAACACATTGCCCTACTTCTCTTGAGTACAGCGATACCACATGAGTGACACTTTTTTGCAGCCAAGATGCGCAAAGGGGCCCAAATTCCAATTAGTACCTTTTAGGATGGCATTTTTACGCATTTTTCTTCTCACGCTTTAGGGCCCCTATAATGCCAGGGCAGTATAAATACCCCACATGTGACCCCATTTTGGAAAGAAGACACCTCAAGGTATTCGCTGAGGGGCATAATGAGTCCATGTAAAATTAAACTTTTTGTCAAAAGTTAGCGGAAAGGGAGACTTTGTGAGAAAAAACAATAAAAAATCAATTTCCACTAACTTGTGCCAAAAATATATTCTTCCATGAACTCGCCATGCCCCTCACGGAATACCTAGGGGTGTCTTCTTTCCACAATGGGGTCACATGTGGGGTATTTATACTGCCCTGGCATTTTAGGGGCTCTAAAGCGTGAGAAGAAAAATGCGTAAAAATGTCCTGTGAAATCCTAAAGGTACTCATTGGATTTAGGGCCCTTTGCGCATCTTGGCTGCAAAAAGTGTCACTCACGTGGTATCGCCGTACTCAGGAGAAGTAGGGCAATGTGTTTTAGGGTGCATTTTTATATATACTCATGCTTGGTGTGAGAAATATCGCTGTAAATTGACAACTTTGTAATTATCAATGTACAAAGTTGTCAGTGTTCAGAGATATTTCTCACACACAGTATGGGTATATATAAAAATACACCCCAAAACTTATTGCCCTACTTCTCCGAGTACAGCGATACCACATGTGTGACACTTTTTGCAGCCAAGATGCGCAAAGAGCCTAAATCCAATGAGTACCTTTAGGATTTCAGAGCCATTTTTACGCATTTGGCTTCTCACGCTTTAGGGCCCCTAAAATGCCAGGGCAGTATAAATACCCACATGTGACCCCATTTTGGAAAGAAGACACCTCAAGGTATTCTGCTGAGGGCATAATGAGTCCACGAAAATTTAAATTTTTGTCACAAGTTAGCGGAAAGTGAGATCTTTTGTGATGAATATACAATAAAACTCATATTTCCACTAACTTGTGCCAAAAAAAAAATCTTCCATGAACTCGCCATGCCCCTCACGGAATACCTTGGGGTGTCTTCTTTCCAAAATGGGGTCACATGTGGGGTATTTATACTGCTCTGGCATTTTAGGGGCTCTAAAGCGTGAGAAGAAAAATGCGTAAAAATGCCCTCCTAAAAGGTACTCATTGGAATTTGGGCCCCTTTGCGCATCTTGGCTGCAAAAAAAGTGTCACTCATGTGGTATCGCCGTACTCAGGAGAAGTAGGGCAATGTGTTTTGGGGTGCATTTTTACATATACTCATGCTGGGTGAGAGAAATATCTCTGTAAATTGACAACTTTGAATAAAAAAATGTAAAAAGTTGTCGTTTTCAGCGATATTTCTCACACACAGTATGGGTATATATAAAAATACACCCCAAAACTTATTGCCCTACTTCTCCAGTACGGCGATACCACATGTGTGACAATTTTGCAGCCAAGATGCGCAAAGGGCCCTAAACCAATGAGTACCTTTAGATTTCACAGGCCATTTTACGCATTTGGATTCTCACGCTTTAGAGGCCCTAAAATGCCAGGGCAGTATAAATACCCCACAAGTGACCCCATTTTGGAAAGAAGACACCCCAAGGTATTCTGTGAGGGCATGACGAGTTCACAGAATTTTTATTTTTGGCACAAGTTAGCGGAAATTTATATTTTTTTTTTTTTGTTTTTACAAAGTCTCATATTCCACTAACTTGTGACAAAAATAAAATTTTACATGAACTCACCATACCCCTCACGGAATACCTTGGGGTGTCTTCTTTCCAAAATGGGGTCACATGTGGGGTATTTATACTGTCCTGGCATTTAGGGGCCCCTAAAGCGTGAGAAGAAGTCTGGAATCCAAATGCGTAAAAATGGCCTGTGAAATCCTAAAGGTACTCATTGGTTTTAGGGCCCCTTTGCGCACCCAGGCTGCAAAAAAGTGGCACACATGTGGTATCGCCGTACTCAGGAGAAGTAGGACAATGTGTTTTGGGGTGTATTTTTATATATACCCATACTGGGTGTGAGAAATATTGCTGTAAACGACAACTTTTTAAATTTTTTTATTCAAAGTTGCCAATTTACAGAGATATTTCTCTCACCCAGCATGGGTATATGTAAAAATACACCCCAACACACATTGCCCACATGAGTGACACTTTTTTGCAGCCTGGGTGCACAAAGGGGCCCAAATTCCAACGAGTACCTTTAGCTTTTACATGGCGGCTCACAATTTAGCCCTGCCCAAAATGCCAGAACAGTAAACACACCCCACAAATGACCCCATTTCGGAAAGTAGACACCCCAAGGTATTCACTGAGGGGCATAGTGAGTCCGTCGGAGATTTTTTTTTTTTTTGCCAGAAGTTAGCAGAAATTGAAACTTTTTTTTTTTTTTCTCAGAAAGTGTCATTTTCCGCTAACTTGTGAAAAAAATGAAATGATACATGAACTCACCAAGCCCCTCCGTGAATACTTTGGGGTGTCTTCTTTCTAAAATGGTGTCATTTGGGGGTATTTATACTTTTCTGACATTCTAGCACCTGAAGAAACATGACAGGCGCTCAGAAAGTCAGAGCTGCTTCAAAATGCCGAAATTCACTTTTTGCACCATAGTTTGTAAACGCTATAACTTTTACCCAAACCAATAAATATACACTTATTGGACTTTTTTTATCAAAGACATGTAGAACAATAAATTTAGAGAAAAATTTATATAGAAATGTAGTTTTTTTAAAAATTTTACAACAGAAAGTGAAAAATGTCATTTTTGCAAAAATTTCGGTAATTTTGATTAATAGCAAAAAAAGTAAAAATGTCAGCAGCAATGAAATACCACCAAATGAAAGCTCTATTAGTGAGAAGAAAAGGAGGTAAAATTCATTTGGGTGGTAAGTTGCATGACGGAGCAATAAACGGGTAAAGTAGTGTAGTGCAGAATTGTAAAAAGTGGCCTGGTCATTAAGGGTGTTTAAGCTAGGGGGGCTGAAGTGGTTAAGCCACATTCTTATCAGTATAAGAACTAAGCTCTAATGAGTATTTATAAGGTCAGAGAGCAGAGATAAAGAGTCTGTCTGCTCCCCAGATGACGGAAACAACAGAAAATCTACAGGCTGCTACTAGAGCATGTCAGCTATGTACACAAAAAGGGATTCAATATTTTTAATAAAAAAAACAATAGAAAAAAGTATTTTTAGCTCAAAATAAGTCCAATGCAATAATTTAAAAAAATTGACCCCAAAGGTGTATTTGTGTGAATCAGAAATTGACACTGGTGTGTAGGTGTATGAATAGTATGCACTTCATTAGAATATATCAAACTCCTTTGTCGTAAGGCTCATGCACACAAACATATTTTTGGTCCGCATCCAATCGGCATTTTTTGTGAGTGGGATGTGGACCCATTTACTTCACTCTGTGTGCTGTCCGCATCCACATGTCCGTTCCGTGCCATCTGCAAAATTATAGAACATGTCCTATTCTAGTCTGCATTACGGACAAGGATAGGCCTGTTCTATTATGGGACGGCCGTTCCGTTTTACAAAACGCATAATGCACATGGCCGGTACCGTGTTTTGCGGATCTGCAATTTACAGATTGCAAAACAGCCAACGGTTGTGTGCATGAGCCCTTACCATGATTCTCACAGATAAAGGTCTTGGAGTATCCTGTATGTATGTAAGGTTTTCAGCAACTATCTGTTAATTTATCTGAATTTGTACTGTATCATTTTATTATTCTTTTGTATTGTGATATGCCAGCTTTTGATTCTTGTGGGATAATGACACATTCCTCTCCAAGCCAGTGTCCTGTACCTCTGGTCAAAGGCCATTAGAATATCAAGGGCAACAAATAGTTGTCAGCTGTTTACGGAAACAAGGTGTAGAACAGGGGAAGACAAACTCCGTCATTTCAGCAACTACTACTCCCAGCATGCATAATCTTCTCAGAACTACAAAACAAATGAATGGAGCATGCTGGGAATTGAAGTTCACAACAGCTGGAGAGCCAAAGGTTGCTGACCCCTGGTGTAGGTGGTACAATGACCAGGTGGGCTGGAAGATGCTGGAAAATCTTACATCTACACTGGAAGATGCTAGAAACCAGAATTCGCTAAACCACATTCTAGAAGATTCTAGAATTAGCTGTTAAATATTTAAAAAGCCAGGATTTCAGACCCAGGAGGATAGGAGGGAACACAGAAGAGATAGAGAAAAGGGAAGCTGGAAGGGCCATAGGAGAGACAGGGATTGGAGAGACCTAAAAAACCCATATGTATGGTAATTATGTACTGTTAGGTTTAATGAGTTGTATGTTTTAGAAGCTTATTGTGTAAGCAATTGTAACTATTGTTACTTCTAAGTCTCTCCCTATGTAATATTTATTTCTTTGCTGTTCCATTATCTCTCCATGTATACTTATCAATGTATACGCTCACTCTTGTATCTAATTTATTACACTCAATCATTGAATAAGACCCAGTGAGAGGGTCTATTATATATAGCATATATTTATATACAATAATTTCTTCCATCAACATCACCAAAGATTATTTAAAATTATTTTTAACATAAACGCTTGATTTAAACAAGTCAATTTCTGATGATGCATTTCCTTTGGAATATGGCATTGGTCCCCTTGAAATTTTATAGCATGGCTGCAAGAAATAGTACAAATTTAACCATAAAAACATTAATCATTTCTGAACCTTCTAAGCTTCTAAAGAACAGAACGTAGGCCTCATTCACATTTCCATGTCCGTTTGACGTCCGTGAAAAAAATCTGTCCGCATTTCATCTGTGAAGTTGTCCATGAAGGATCTATGTTTGGCCTGTGTCATCTGTATTCCACAGACACTGCTCAGCTGAAAATGTATCTCAAAAGCATTTCCTATCACTGATCAGTGAAAAACAGACCAAACACAGAACAAATATGGTTGCCAACTGTGCTGTGTCTGTGATTTTCACAGACTCATAGACTTTAATGGGTGAAAAGACGGAAATATGAATGAGGCGTAAGATCACCATAGAAGCTTATGGTAATCTCAGGGTGACCTAAATTTGGTTCAGTAGAATCACAAGAAGTTTTGGTGTTACATGCAGAATTCTGACTTTTAAACATGGTATGATATGTCCACCAGATTTAGGTCTTCATAAAATAATTCTGCAGTATGTCTGAAAAAACTTCCTGCACTGGAACTAAGGTGTTTAGCCCAAATCAGGAAAATAACCGCTCACCATTTTCCTCCTCCACCAAAATTTATATGTGGCACTATGAATTCCTGCAGGAAGTTTATCTTGGCTTGGCCATTTATACCGCAAGATAGTTATAAATGATTCTCTATTCAAATATATATACAGGTCAAACTCGAAAAATTTGAATATCGTGCAAAAGTTCATTTATTTCAGTAATGCAACTTAATATTAGAATATTGTAAAAAGGCAGTGGCGTTGCGAGGGGGGTGCGGGGGGTGCGGTCCGCACCGGGTGACACCAGTCTGATGGGGTGTCACCAGGGGCGGACTGACTGTTGGCAGACGCGACGGAGATGAGCGCTTGCATTGCGCTCATCTCCGTGCGGAGCAGCAGCAGAGGAGGGAGAGGCGTGTCCTCTCTCTCCCAGTTCCTCTGTTAGGCTGCCAGCACTAGGCCGGCAGCCTATCAGAGGCCGGCTCCGGCGGCGCGATGGCGTCATCGCGCCGCCGGAGCCGCACAGCTTCGAGACACAGGCCGGAAGAGGCCTGCATCGCATCGCTGGAGGTAAGTACAAGTGTTCTTTTTTTTTTTTTTTTTTTTTTTGGGGGGGCTACTGGCACTAAAGGGGGCTACTGGCACTAAAGGGGCTACTGGCACCTAAAGGGGCTACTGGCACTAACGAGGGCTACTGGCACTAACAGGGGCTACTGGCACTAACAGGGGCTACTGGCACATAAAGGGTGCTACTGGCACTGAAGGGTGCTACTGGCACTGAAGGGGGCTACGGCACATAAAGGGTGCTACTGGCACTAAAGGGGCTACTGGCACACAAAGGGGCTACTGGCACTAAAGGGGCTACTGGCACTAACGGGGGCTACTGGCACTAAAGGGGCTACTGGCACTAAAGGGGCTACTGGCACATAAAGGGTGCTACTGGCACTGAAGGGTGCTACTGGCACTAAAGGGGCTACTGGCACTAAAGGGGGCTACTGGCACATAAAGGGTGCTACTGGCACTAAAGGGTGCTACTGGCACTAAAGGGTGCTACTGGCACTAAAGGGGCTACTGGCACACAAAGGGTGCTACTGGCACTAAAGGGTGCTACTGGCACTAAAGGGGGCTACTGGCACTAAAGGGGCTACTGGCACATAAAGGGTGCTACTGGCACTAAAGGGGCTACTGGCACTAAAGGGGGCTACTGGCACTAAAGGGGCTACTGGCACTAAAGGGGCTACTGGCACTAAAGGGGCTACTGGCACTAAAGGGGGCTACTGGCACACAAAGGGTGCTACTGGCACTAAAGGGGCTACTGGCACTAAAGGGGGCTACTGGCACATAAAGGGGCTACTGGCACATAAAGGGGCTACTGGCACATAAAGGGACGGCTACTGGCACATAAAGGGACGGCTACTGGCACATAAAGGGGACGGCTACTGGCACATAAAGGGACGGCTACTGGCACATGAGGGGGACTAATGGCACATGAGGGGGCCTAATGGCACATGAGGGGCCTAATGGCACATAAGGGAGATGGCTACTGGCACATATGTGGGGGCTACTGGCACACAATAAGGGGAGCTACTGGCACATGGGGGAGGCACAAGAGAGGCACTTATTACTAGCACATGTGGTGGCATGGAGAGGCACGTGTTACTGGCACATTATTATGGGGCACTATGTGCGCCTCAATCCTGAGGGTGAGAAAAGAGAAATGATGGGGACAATCACAAAATGTCTGTTTGTGCCATGGAGCCTGGAGGGAAGAAAAGAAATGTGCCATCCATGGGGGGGTGACATGATGAGGGGACAATGATGAAGAGAGGGACAATGTTGGAATCTGTGCCATGGGGGGTGACATCATGTACCCCCTGGCACAGTCAGACTTCAACATTGTACCCCCTGGCACAGTCAGACTTCAACATCGGGGGTGACATGGTGAGGGACAATGTTGAAGTCTGACTGTGCCAGGGAGGGGGGCTGATCTGAGGTGTGATTAACATTGGGGGTCTGATTGGTGGTCTGACCTGAGGTATAGTGGAAAATATTGTTTCTTATTATACTCCTCTAAAACCTATGTGTGTGTTATAGTCTTATAGGGCGAAAAGTACAGTCTTCAAGCGATTGAAGCATAGCGAAGATACCAGGACCACACAGAGGAGAAGCCAGCTGCTGCACACAGGACCAGGACCAGGTGAGCTGCGGGCGGGGGGTCGCCGGCCCAGGTCACGTCACTCACACAGGCACAGCCTGAACCAGCCCAGACTTGTTGCTGATGTTAATGGATGCTATAACATATGCACCATTCATACACATCTGTCATCCGCCTTACCTCATGATCCTGGAGCTGTGCTGTACAGTGGCCGCCGAGCTCTACAGCACAGCTCCAGGATCATGAGGTAAGGCGGATGACAGATGTGTATGTTCAGAAGAATGGTGCAATGTTATAGCATCCATTAACATAACAGCAGCCATTCCTCTTTAGTTATATGTGAAGACACTTCGTACACACCGGACTGTAAGTGAATTAATAACTAAGGCCCCTTTCACACTACCGTTGTGAGGATCCGGCGTGCACTTCCGTCGCCGGAAATGCCCACGGATCCGTCACAACGCAACACACCTGAAAACATTTGAAGACTGATCAGTCTTCAAAATGCTTTAGTGTTACCATGGCAGCCAGGACGCTATTAAAGTCCCGGCTGCCATGAAAAAGTAGTGGGAGCCAGGGGAGAAGCTACTTACCTTCCGTGTGGCTCCTGGGCGCTCCACAATGGCGTCACAGCGCCCTACGTCGCATGATCACATTATCCATGTGATGTAGGGCGCTGTGGCGTCATTGTGGAGCACCCTGGGAGCCGCACGGACGGTAGTAGCTCCTCCTGGCTCCCACTACTTCCATGGCAGCCGGGACTTTAGTAGCGTCCTAGCTGCCATGGTTACCATTCAGAAAGGTAAGCGTCAGATCCGGCGATGCGCCGAAACAACATTTAGCTTAAAGTCGGGTCGGATTAATGCTTTTCAATGGGCATTAATTCCAGATCCGTCCTTGAGGCATGACTTCAATTTTTTTGGCCCAAGGAAAATCCGCAGCATGCTGTGGATTTTTCAACGGTAAAAAACGTTTGAATACTGAACTGAAGACATCCTGATGCATCCTGAACGGATTGCTCTCCATTCAGAATGCATTGGGATAATCCTGATCAGTATCTTTCCGTCTTAGAGCCCCGAGGACGGAACTCTAGCACAGAAAGGAAAAACGCAAGTGTGAAAGAGGCCTAAGCACCAGTGAGTATCTGTTATTTTTGGTTATTTGCCTAAAACATTATTGCTTCGGGGGGGGGGTCTGGGGTGACACCATTTTCTACCGCACCGGGTGACACCAGCCCTAGCAACGCCACTGTAAAAAGGTTCAATATTCTAGGCTCAAAGTGTCACACTCTAGTCAGCTAATTAATCCATACCTCCTGAGCAAAGGGTACCTAAGATTGTGACTTTGGGGTTTTCATAAGCTGTGAGCCATAATCATCCAAATTATAACAAATAAAGGCTTGAAAAATCTCACTTTGCATGTAATGAGTCTCTCTCATATATTAGTGTCACCTTTTAAGTTGCATTACTGAAATAAATGAACTTTACACGATATTCTAATTTCTCGGGTTCCACCTGTACAGTATATATATATGTGTATATATATATATATATACTATATAGCTGCATCAGAGAGTTTGTCAGTGCAATTCAGTAGATGCAAGGTCAGGCAGAGACACTCAGCATTATAAATCATTATGCTGCCATATGGTCCTATGAAAGGAGCAGTGTCCATAACGGGAAATCACACCACAAAAGTAGCCTTAATGTACCTTTATTTCTTCATAGACAAATTGCAATAAATAGGCATGCCCTCTATGAATCAAATATTTGCACTGCTATTTTATTTTTATTTTTTTGGGGTGGGGGTGAGACTGTAAAAGCTCCAGCATAAAGGCATGCTTTTTTTTTTGTGACATTTTTTTGCCATCAGAGGCCTGGATTTACTAATCCTATAGATGACAAGCTGTCTATGCATACACCAAATTTATCACAGTGGCTCGGGTTGGATAATAAATCTGGTGCAGGGCTAGGCACTTTTGCCTAAGGCCTCTTTTACGCAAGGAACATGAAATGTGTCAGGGTCTGTTCAGTTCCATTTTTCCCACGGCCACATTCATTTCCACGGGGCAAGGACTGCAAGAAATATAGACAATATAGAACATGCTGTAATTTTTCCCTGCCGGTGAACTCTGGCTGGCTGGATGTTCCGACAGCAGGATCAGTTAAATAGACGTGTGAATCTACCCTTACTAACTAAACCAAACAGAAAAAGACACCGGAGGTATCTCATGCCCTGTCTACAAATTGTACACTCAGTGGTGGGGCCTCTATTGTTGAGATGCCTGTAATGTATATATCTGCATATACTCTGCAGCAACCACATCAAAAGCAAAAAGACAAAGAGCAACATGCAAAGGTATTGGAAAATTATCAAAAAGATTTTATTGGTCATGTACTAAAAATTACAAATCATAGAAGGAGGTGACAGGAGAACACAGACGCCACCCTCGACCCTATAGCAAGATGAACAAAACATATCTAGCACCGCTGGAATGATGTTGTAAAATAGCCAATCGCTACTCTGTGATATTATCAATATAGTATATCTAGGCCTTGCTACGGCCTTCAGAAAATCCCCAAATACACCCGTAGTAAATACAAGTGTCTTTATACATTGGTAATGCGGATAATGTAAAACAACAGAGGATGACAACAGCAGTGCTAACACAAAACCCAAAGGGGTACTCACCAATAAGTAAATAGGAGTAAGGGACCAGGATGGCGTCAACCCCGACGCGCGTTTCGGTTCGGACGAAGGTTCGCCGAATTCTACCCATTCTAGGCAGAAGAATGGTGTGGGTATATTCTGTGGTGTGTCGAGGGGGGAAAAGTTTAGCTGTCCCATCACCTACTGTCAATCATGCAATATGTGATATATGACTCCAGGTTTATAAAAGGTGCTTACACTTTATTGTAATCCTACCTTTGCTTATAAATGCTGAAAAGTCTTCTAAACAAACCAAGATGGGCTATAAACTTTTGTGAGGGCTCATTTGCCAGTGTGAAAACTGCAACGTTGTAATTGTTTTTTTTATATTTAGTAGAGATATCTGATCTTTTTTTTTTCTCATTTAGGCTACTTTCACATCTGCGTTTTTGCTGGATCAGTCATGGATGAGCAAAAACACTTCTGTCATGATAATACAACCGGCTGCATCCGTTATGAACGGATCCGGTTGTATTATCTCTAAAATAGCCATGACGGATCTGTCTCTAAAACCATTGTACATCAATGAGCTCTGGATCCGCTCTCTTTTACGTCTGAGAAAACTGATCCGGCATCATTGACTTACATTGTGTTTCATGCCAGATGCATCTTGCTCTGCATCCTATGACGCACTCAAAAATGCTGCTTGCAGTGTTTTTCTGTCCGCAATGGGAACGCAACCAAACGGAACGGAATGAGTTCTGGTGCACTCCGTTCTATTCAGTTCAGCTTTGTCCCCATTGGCAATGAATGGGGATAAAACTGAAGCGCTTTCCTCCGATATTCAGATCCTATGATGGATCTCAATAGTGAAAAGGAAAACGCAGATGTGAAAGTATCCTTAGTCATCTCATTTAGCAGTAATCATTATTGGACCATACTGACATAGTCTGTTGTGAATAGATAACTCCTTTATAGTATTAGACCAATATAAGATTTAAATCACAATTATTAATATGCATTTTGGCAGAATTGGATCAGTGTGTTTTTGTCTCTTATCGCCAAGTGTGAACTTGGCTTTCAGATGATATGTAGCCTGGGTACCTCAGATATGTTCTTTGAAAGCTACTACTTGAGACTAAATGGTGAGCAATTCACCATTTATAATTTTTTAAATATTTTTTTTTATAGTTACCGTACTTTAAAAAGATCGCAAAATAGTGTCCTAATAATTAATCACATTTGTCCAAAAACCATTGTCGAATGTTTCTGCTCGATAATCTGGAGATTTAGATGAAGCCTCTCTTAATTCTCTATCTATACAGGTTAGACTGAATATTCACAGCTGAGAAATGATGGATTTTACCAGCTGTGGTGGATAAATGTTATAATTTAAAACAGCGAGTTACATAAGCACTGAGGCACCGGAATCTGCAATTCTCATTTTTACTGAACCAAAATGATCTTATACTGTGATGTCATTTCCATGTGGTCATTCATTTTTTTCTGGGACATATAACAAAAAACATGGTATTAGTTATCAATGTATCTATGATAAAAGATAAATGTTGTACCATGCCAAAACGAAGTGGGCTGCCAAAAAGAAGTGTAGGCTGTTTGATAATAGGGCACCAGAATCAATGGGGGCCATATCTTAGGAATATTCAAGGGACAGGGGTAAAATATTTATAAAACTGGTGAAAAGTCCTCTTTAGGGTCATATTTTACTGAAATCTTTATCAGAGATACAGATAATAAAATAGACAGAAAAGGTCAAAATAGAAAGAAAATAAGCAAGAACCAGAGGTAAAGATAGTAAGAGTGTAAGTCGCGGCCCTGGGCCCACTCACAATGGGGGGGCCCCCCAGTAGAGGATTGGTGATCCCCGAGTGAGCATTAATTCCAACTGTATCAGCATTCAAAGGAAGCTGCCACAGTTGATATCTGTGCAGCACGCTCCCTGCCCCACTATTTTCTGTCCTGTAGCCTACAGTATTCAGAGGATAAAAAAGTCCCAGTGCAGGAGGTAACTGCCCCAGGACGGTAACTGTTCGGGGACTTGTATGTCAAGCTTGACAGTGGATCATGGGAGGTGAGGCCAATTAGTTTTTTATTTGAGGGGGCAGCATAAAGCCAGAAATTGTATGTGGGATACTTAAAGAGCATCATTACTTGTTAAAGGTAATCAGAAAACCTATTGTTTAAATTGCATTTAAAGATAAAAAGAAACATAGTCCTGCAGTTTTTGCACTGCCCACTAAGTCACTGTACAGATCACTTTACTGCAGTAATTTGCTTATCATTACAGGCAGGATTAGAATAACAGATGTCTCCTGTATATACAGTTAACACTGGATCCACTGGATCACAGAGCATTCCTAAAAAACTCTTCCATAGAACCGTCCTGACCATTATGTCTATGGCCCATGAGACTGCTGTAAAGCACATCGCTTTTTAGCAGATTCCATTTACGGGGGCTTTATTACTTAAAGGGGCACTTGGAGGGCATTATTATTTATTAAGGAAACATTTAAAGGGTACTGCATCTCTTTGAAGGGGCACTTAAGAGCATTATTACTTTTTAAGGTGGCACTAAAAGAGGCACTAAGGAGGTATAACTACTTTTAAGGGGGAACTAAGAGAGCATTCTGCAGTGTTGGGGTAGTAAGGGGGCAAAACTACTGTGTGGGAGCACAAAGGGGGAATAACTATACTTAGGGGGTCCAAAGTGCGCATAACTACTGTTCGGGAGCACAAACTTAGGGGTCCAAAGTGGGCATAACTACTATTACTATGAGGCAGAACTAAGGGGACTAGGCGGGATTGGGCATGTATAGATAAGCAATGTGCAGTGTTGGAGGTGTGGTTTGTCTAAACAAATTTGCAGCGGTGCGCTGCAGCTATTGATTCTATCATCTTGGAGAGAGGGGCTTTTCTAACCTAGGAGGGCAGATATGTACTGTCTGCTAGTTAATTCACATACTAGGGTTTATACTTTAGCAGTATATTTCATCTGACATTTATCAGTTATGTAATAATGATAGCTTTGGACACACGTTGGTATCTGTATTTGTGCAACTTGAAAACACAAAACGCAGGTTGGGATCTTAGAACAGAGAAAATAAAGAAATAAAGTTGTTATATCCAGACAAACAAGAAATGGTAGGTCAAATAAATGAAATTGGATGAATGACAAGAAGATGGTCACTTATCAAAGGAATGCTGAAAAAGGGACTCCTTAAAGTGTCCCCCGAATAAAGAAAATCTCTCACTCGATTTGACTTTGAGTGTAGAGAGAGTCATTAGTGCATGTTGGTTGGTACACTTAGCTAGGCTGTACGACTGTATGAGTGTCATGCAAAAAACAGTCAAGCAAAGATGTCACACCAAAGGATGGTTGGGTGTTGGGACTAATGATATTAAAAAGAAGTGTGGGTCTAGGGACTGAAAGCAGGAAAATAGTCCAATTTTAACTTGCAAAAGGATGAAATGAAAACATCTGGCAAGCTTTACTTTATACAGAAATGTAACCACTAAGCAGTGATTATGTAAAATGCAAAAAAATAACATGTTCTGCTTTACAGTTAATGTTGATTTCTATGCAAACAACGGGTATATGTCAAGGCTATATTTCACAGTGATTTCTGCATAAAAACATGTGCGGTACAATGAGCCGTACTGTATCTTATATATATATATACATCAGCCCTATCTTGTGACAGGCTGGTAATTACAGTTCACACAGGGCTAAGCCAGTCAGCACAAACATAAAGGACAGGAAACTCTGGCAATCAAGCAAATAAACTCTCTTAGACATCAGTTTAGGACAGTACATGAGGCTATTTGAGGAGAAGTGAAAGTCAGCATGCAAGCGTCTGCACGCACATACATTACTGACACATACTGTAATATAAGCTGTAAAACCAAGAATGTATGCAGCACAGAGAACTACTTTTCTAAGCCTACCCTTTGGGATCAACAATGTTATTTTAATTGAAATGTCATCATACCAAAAACTCTTTCCATCAACAGAAACATTCGGGCTCTGAGGACACGACCAGATCTTCCTTCCATCCATACATCTCCTGTTATACATTCCCGCGGACATAAGCTTGCGAAATACTTTTTTTATAGTGTTTATCTAGAACAGTATGTGTTTGTGCACTGAAGGAAGATCTATATAAAGGCACAGCATATCCCAATAACATGTTCATCTAATCATGCTGCAATGTGGCACTTGAGGAGTTATATACCTTTTACCAAATATGGCTGAACTACAAAATCATGGGTAATACTCTAATTTGTCTCTATTAGAATAATAGACTTCTCACCCACAAGCCTTTTGGATTACATATATCTGAAATCACAAACTCTGTACAGCGAGCCTTAAGGGCCCTTTACACAGGCCGACAATTGAAACGATCATAGCTAACCAGCGTTACCAGTAACGGTAGATGTAAATGCACCGCCGATTACCTGATGACCGTGCAAAATGCTTGTTCATCAGTACAAAAGACCATAGTTTCCCAGTGGCAGATCGTGCTGTGTTAAACCGATCTGCTGCCGGGAAACAACAAGACAGTATGGAGAAGAGCGATGGTATACTCTGGAGGAGCTGGAAGAAATCACTGCAAGTAAATGCACCCGTCTCCCCTTCTAGAGATCAGCAGATTGCCGGGAAAAAAGGCTTCCTTCCCGACAATCTGCTAGAATGTCCTCCTGTGTAAAGGGACCATTAAAAAAGACCTGCCTTCACTCGTAACGGGTCTATAATCATAAATAAATAAATTCACGTGGTCCCTGAAGATGCAATGGCCTCAGGATGCAATATTTTCAACTTACAAGGTCTTTCCTGGGCCATGGTAAGTTGAAACTAGACTCAACATACAATGTCTCAGACTCACGTTTAACCGATCAACATGGCAATTTATCTGGTAAAACACTTGCACTGGGTAGAGTAGTACAGTATATGTATGTGTATATATATATATATATATATATATATATATATAGTGTAACTCCTCTTTAGGGCTCATGCACACGATCATGGTTTTGGTCTGCATTTTTTGTGGCTTAGATGCAGACCCATTCATCTCAATGGGGCCGCAAAAGATGCGGACAACACACCCATGTGCTGTCCACCTCCGTGAGTCCATTCTGCTGCCCTGCAATAAAATATAGAACATGTCCTATTCTTGTCGGTGTTGCAGACCTCGTGGCAGGTTCTCGCCAGGTATCTGTGTTTTGCGGATACACTATTTGAGGACCGCAAAAACGGCAACGGCCATGTTCATGAGTACTTACAGTACATAAATGGAAGCTGAGCTGCAGTAAGCTAGTACAACCACTAAACGTTGAACAAAGCTGTTCACCTTGTTCCATTCACAGTGCTAGACCCCACGCCGGAGGCTGCAGCGAAAACTGATCAGTAGGGATGTGGTGTATGATCTGACCCTCACTGATTGGATATTAATGAGCTATTCTCATAGGTCATCAGTATCAGGTCCCTGGAAAACCCCTTTAACTATCCAGCTGTTAGAGTGTTTACAAGGGCCAGACCCAAGAATAATACTCAAGAATTTAAACAAAATTTAAACTGTCAGTTTTTTTAATTGTAATAAAAAATCTACTTGTTTTTTTATACTTCTTATTAGACAAATTCTGCTTTTTGGAAATATAGTATGGCCATATGCAATAGCCAGATAAGGATTTGTTCACATCGGCATTGTTTCTGCTTTGCTTTGGGAGAACAACGAAAATAACAGAAGTGTTGGATTCCTGACATTACGGACGATACAGTGATACTCTGAGTCTAGACCATGGATCAGCAACCTCCGACACTATACTTGTTCAGAAACTACAACCCCCAGAATGCTTCAATCACCTCTAAGGAGTTAGAAAAACAGTTGAGCATGTTTGCATACTGGGAGTTGTAGTTTCAAAGCACCTGGACTGGCGAAGGTTGCTGATCCCTGCTCTAGACTATGAACCGTTCCATCTCTTCTCCATACTCATCTCTTCCCAGCACTCACAGTACAAGATGATCTTTGTCTTATCTGTCCATAACAAGTTGCCCCAAATCTGTGGAACCTTATTTTAGATTATGTGCAATATAGATAGGCACTATTAATATACCTGGGTCACTTGGAAGTATAATTGAAATCACAGTTTATTCAATTGTATACATTACTTAAAAACATAGATCCTAAAACATAGAGCAGGTATCAAGCTATTGCGGCCGCAATTTGGCTCTCTATACATAAAACAATAATTCTGTCAACGCCAATAAAAACAACGAAAAATAAAAATAAAAATTGTTATTAACACGAAGAGTAACCTGTGGCTATCCAACATCAGTTCATAATCGATTGGAAAACGTCCCCTGGTATATTAATAGCCTACAATGCTGAAGTTAACATGTGACCAACATTGCAAAGTCCATATCCCAGATGTCAAATGCATATGATGCTGGGAAGCTGAGATACCAAATTCATATATTGCTGGGCACTCAAGTCCGTGTCCTAATAGCGGTATATTGCTGGCAAACTGTATTATCAACTAAAACTCCGCCCAATCATACTGACCGATTGCCATGCGGATTAATATAACACTGAATACACCACAAACAGTACGGTGCGGGAACACCAGGGTACTCACGGTTACTTGTACGGAGTCACAGGGCTCATCTCCGTTGTGTAGCGACCCACATGTGTTTCAGCGTGATCGTCCTTATAAGGCAAATAGTTAAGAGACATTGGCATTTCATTCAGATTGCCAATGCCAATTTTTATTTTTCGTTGTTTTTATTGGGGTTGGCAGAATTATTGTTTTATGTATAGAGAGCCAAATTGCGGCTGCAATAGCTTGATACCTGCTCTATGTTTTAGGATCTAAGTTTTTAAGTAATTTATACAAATGAATAAACTGTGATTTCAATTATACTTCCAAGTGACCCAGGTATTGGTAGTGCCTATCTATATTGCACATTATCCACTTTTCAATGATAAGGGGTTTCATTCAGATAGTAGCACCCGACCATCTCACTTACTTGTAGAGCCACCCAAATCGAGAGTATTATTTTAGATTATATTTTAACCTCTATATTGGTCTTCCTGTTTTTGAGGCTTACCAGTGGTTTATATCTTGTGGTGAACCCTCTTGTATTTACTCTGGTGAATTGTTTTCTTTATTGCTGACTTGAAACACATATGTCTAGCTTCTGGAGGGTGGTCTTCATCTGGTCAACTATTGTGATTTTTTTTTTAGCCAGCGAAATAAGTCATCCATCACAGTTGCTTTCCATGGTCTTCTGGGCCTTTGGAGCTCACCAATACATTTTTTAGGAATGTACTAAAGAGATGATTTGGCCACAGTAATGTTTATGCTATTTCCCTCATTGGTCTGTTTTGATTTTTTTTATGGGCATCATATTGAGAGTCAAAGGTAATTTCCAGGAGTAAAAAAAATATTGCTAAATAAATGAAAAGAACAAAGAACACATTTCTGACAATATACTTACATTACCAATCCTCCACTGCACCCCTACTATTGATGCTGGGGTCACCCACCGCATCTGTTTGCATATGTTCATCTTTTTGTATATTAGTCCTAAAAATTCCTGATAACAGCAAATGATCCAAAAACAAATGCCACACATCTGGACATGGAAAAGTTGGGCCTTCAATTGTCCAGTTTTTGGAGGTTAATGTATAAAATTGGTTGTAATTGCTGCACAATCCCAAAAATTGGTTGCAAAAACCCTCATATTGCTTATCTAACTTAGCCCTCATGTACAAGACCGTATGTGTTTTTACGGTCCATAAATTGCGGATCTGCAAAAAAAAAAAAAAAGAGGATGATGTCCGTATGGCATCCATTTTTTTTGCGGATCCGTTATTTTTGCAGATCCATTGTAATAATGCCTATCCTTGTCCACAAACTAGAAAAAAATAGGACATGCTCTATTTTTTTTTGCGGGGCTACAGACATACTGATACGGACAGCACATTGAAATACAGTAATAAGGACATCCTTTATATAGCACTTTATATAGCACTAGAAGGTATAGAATAAAAAATAAGTAATAGACTCAAACCTAGACTGTCTTCATAAAATAGTAGTAGTGGAGACATCTGATGTGAACCACAAATGAAAAATCATAATTACAAACTTAATTTATCCCCCTATAATGAATATGAGGATGAATCACGTATTTATGATGACCAATGGATATTCTAATGGCAAAATGAAAATTTCTCTTTCCCTTCCATTATTTTGTAAGGAGCAGATACCCTCTCTCTCCAAAAGAGCTTCTATTTTATTAGCTAAAGAAATTAAAATATGCCTGATTTGTTATATTTTAAACGGAGTTAGGCTTCCACACCTAAAGGGGTATTCCCATCTCAGACATTGTCTGATAGGTGTGGGTCGCACCGCTGGGACCCGCACCTACAACGAGAATGAAGCGGGGAGCGCTGTGGCTGGAGGACCCTGGATTTTCCGGGGTTCGTCCACCACCAAGCGCTGCTCCCCGCTGCTCCAATAGAAGTGCGCAGTCCATGCTCCTATTCATTTCTATGGGGCAGACGGAAACGGCCGCTATTTTCGGCAGCCTCATAGAAATGAATACAGGGCGGCTGCGCATGCGCAGTGCACTCTCCGTTCGTTTCCACGCTCCGTTCTCATTGTAGGTGTGGGTCCCAGTGGTGGGACCCGCACCTATCAGACAATGGGGGCATATCCTAGCGATATGACCCCATTGTCTGAGATGGGCAAACCCATATTTTGTCAGGATTGGTTGACATTCTAAATGATATGTGTGTGTGTATATATATATATATATATATATATATATATATATATGTATATACACACATACACACACACACACTACACAGTATATACACACACACAAATATACAGAGAGAGGTGGAAGCCTAAATATCTGTATGGGAGCTGAAGAGAAAAAAAAAATAATGGTCACGAAGGCCATGTAATGCAAAGGCCATATATACACACACACACTACACAGTATATACACACACACAAATATACAGAGAGAGGTGGAAGCCTAAATATCTGTATGGGAGCTGAAGAGAAAAAAAAAATAATGGTCACGAAGGCCATGTAATGCAAAGGCCAGATTAAAGAATAAAGCACTTAAAGAGGACCTTTCACTGGTCCACAGTTTATCAGTTAAAGATATCTACATTGAGAGCGGCACCCAGGGATGTCCCTGCACTTACTTGTATCCCTGGGTGCCGCTCCGTTCGTCCTCTGTAGCCCCGGTACGGCGCCCTGCTGCTGTGATTTAGCCTGGGCGAGACTCTTCTTCTGCCTGGGCGTCTCCTTCTCAGGGCTGGAGCGCTGGCCAATCGCAGCGCTCAGCTCATATCCTGAATATGAGCTGAGCGTTGCGATTAGCCAGCACTCCAGCCCTGGGAGAAGGAGACGCCCAGGGCAGAAGAAGAAGTCTCCGCCCCAGGCAAAATTAGAGCAGCAGGAGCAACGGTACCGGGGGCTACAGCAGGCGAACAGAGCGGCACCCAGGGATACAAGTAAGTGCAGGGACATCCCTGGGTGCCGCTCTCAATGTAGATATCTTTAACTGATAAACTGTGGACCAGTGAAAGGTCCTCTTTAAGGACCGAAGAGATAATCATCTACCTTCCCTGCTTGCTGTAAATGGGGTAGATTTAGGCTATACTCCCTGTGACAGTTGTCACCCCTTTGCTTGGTTTTCCTTCCTTTGAGGGATATCTGGCTTTCATTGTGTTGTAGACCCATAACTGGGGCTCCACATTTATTTAGTATATTCCTGTTTCCCAGGGAACTTTGCACTTCGGATTGCTGTGTTGAGACTCTTAAGTGAGGCTCCGCGGTGTTTTTTGTAGCTGGTCTCCCTGAGATCAGCTATTGTTGTGTTTGAGTAGTCTCCGAGGCATTGCTCCCGGTTAGCCAGAATCCTACTCCGCACTGATGAGGGGCAACACCCCGAAACAGCTGTCTGTGGATGGATAACCGGCTTAGGTTTTCCCCGTCACATCCTTAAAGCTTGTAAAAAAGCGGGATCTTGACATAGGGGCCACTTAATATGGTGGATTTGGTGATCTCTGTAATGGAGACACCCCTTTGCTCGCTTTTCCTTCCTTTGAGGGATATCTGGCTTTCATTGTGTTGTAGACCCAATACTGGGGCTCCACATTTATTTTGTATATTACTGTTTCCCAGGGAGCTTTGCACTTCGGATTGCTGTGTTGAGACTCTTAAGTGAGGCTCCGCGGTGTTTTTTGTAGCTGGTCTTCCTGAGATCAGCTATTGTTGTGTATGACCAGGCATCTAAATGCAAAGCACGAGCTGCAGTGGAGTAAAAACCTCAAAAAACCACGAAAGATCTGAGGCTCCTCCTGCTCCCTCTTCTTCTGCAGTCTCGACCTCTTCCTCCCCCTCTGGAGTGACGGTGGCACCTGCCACCCCACAAACAGAGGATGTGGTAGCAATGCCACCACCTCCGTCACCAAGCAACTCCACAATGTCCCATGAAAGCATTCTGCTGTCCATCTCCCAAACACTGGAGAGAAAGAGGAAGTACCCCCATACCCACCCACGATCCCTGGCCCTTAATGCCAGCATTACAAAATTCCTGGCCTTTGAAATGCTGTCATTCCATCTGGTGGAGTTGGAGACTTTTAAAAGCCTTATGGTGGTTGCTGTCCCACAGTACGTGGTTCCCAGCCGCCACTACTTTTCCAGGCGAGCCATCCCTGCCCTACACAACCAAGTGGCGGACAAAATCAGGTGTGCACTGCGCAACACCATCTGTGGCAAGGTCCACATAACCAACGATACGTGGACCAGTAAACACGGGAAGGGATGTTATATCTCCCTAACTGCACACTGGGTAAATGCAGTGTCGGCTGGGTCTGAGGCGGATAGCAGTTTAGCGCATGTCCTTCTGCCACCAAGGATTGCAGGACATTTCTCTTTGCCTCCTCTCCTACTCCACTTCCTCCTCCTCATCCGGTCAGCGTAACACCTTCACTACGAACTTCAGCACAGCCAGTGGAAACGACAGCATGCAGTTTTAAAACTTATCTGTTTGCAGGGAAAATCCCACACCACGAAGGAGCTGTACAAGGGCATGGAACAACAGACTGATGAGTGATTTGTGCCACTGAGCCTCAAGCCGGCCTGGTAGTGTGCAATAATGGACGAAATCTCGTAGCAGCTCTGAACCTAGCCGGTTTGATGCACATCCCTTGCCTGGCGCATGTGCTGAATTTGGTGGTGCAGAGGTTCCTGAAAAATTACCCCGATACGTCTGAGCCGCAGCAGGCGATAATGGAGTTTTAGCTGCAGCACACACGGATGTGTCACTCTGCATAACAACACCACTTCCCCACCAACGAGTGGGCCTCCATGAGGGACGTGCGTGTCGTGTTGCGCTGTTTCGAGTACTCCACTAACATGCGCAGTTCTGACGACGCTGTCCTCAGTGTTACTATCCCACTTCTATGTCTCCTTGAAAAAACACTTCGGGCGATGATGGAAGAGGATGTGGCACAGGAGGAAGAGAAATCATTTCCACGGTTATCAGGCTACTCATTCACAAGTGGCTTGGAGGGTCGGTTCCTGCACCAACAGAGGCCAGGTACACAATTGTCCAGCCATGGCACAGTTCTAGAGGATGAGGAGGATGATGAAGAGGAGGAACCATGTTTACAGCAGGGTGGCACCCAAAGCAGCTCATGGGCATCACTGGAGGACACAGACGATACATGCCGTCCTTAATTCCGTCACTCGAGCGTGATCAGAAGATGCGCGAGTACAAGCGCACACTGGTAGACACTCTGCTGATGGCATTCCCACCTGATAACGGGAGCTGAGTGGAAGCAGAAGGCGAAGGCAGAGGAGGAGGAAGCCGCCAACGCAGCTGGGGCACCGCCAGCACCTCAGAAGGGAGGGTTAGCATGGCAGAAATGTGGAAAAGATTTGTCAGCACGCCACAACAAACAGCAGCACCAACTGATATGGAACGTCTTAGCAGGAGGTAGCATTTCAGCAACATGGTGAAACAGTATGTGTGTACACCCCAACACATACTGACTGATGAGTCTGCCCGATTCAACTTCTGGGTCTCCAAATTGGGCACATGGCCTTAGCTTGCACTTTACACCTTGGAGGTGCTGGCCTGCCCTGCGGCCAGTGTATTGTCCGAATGTGTGTTTAGCACGGCAGGGTGGGGTGATCACAGACAAGCCTCCTGTCCATGGATCCCACAAGACTTATCCGTAACTTTTGCAGAATATACAGTCCACACTCAGCCATTGTTATACTCCAGCGCACTTTCTTGTTAATTCACTGTTCTATTTCCCAATGTTTCAGGGTCTTCCCAAATTTATAAAAAAAATAATAATAATACAAAAACAGTGTTGGCTACTTCCTCTTCCTCCACCACCGCTTCCACCTACACTGCCACGTCTACCGCCTCCTTAACCTCCTACTCTACTTTAACCCCAGCCTCCTAGTTCAAGATCATAATCTTTAAATTTTTTTATATTTTATGTTATGTTATTTTAAGTCATTTCCCTATCCACATTTGTTTGCAGTGCAATTGTCCTGCTCTTACCCCTATTTTGCTTCCTTTTGCAGCCCTCTAGCCCTTTCTATGACTTTTTTAGTACCCCAAAATTCAGGTCCCTATTGACTTCAATGGGGTTCGGGTTTCAAGTTCGGATCCCAAACTCGAACTTTGCAGCGGAGTTCGGCCGAACCTGGTGAACTGGAACTTCCAGGTGTTCGCTCAACCCTACTTTCTAGCATTTTTCTTGGTATTTCAGGCCTTCTCTTGACCTCCACTGTTCCTCTTAACAGCCATTTCTGAATTACATTTCAACCCGAAAAAATGGCAACCTGAAAACACTTTGCTATCTTTTATAGCCTTCTCCTGCTTTGTAGGCCTCATCAATTTTCTGAGTTTCAGGCAGCTGCTTAGAAGAACCCATGGCTGCTGTTTTTTGGGACAAGATTACAGGAGTCCGGGTATTTATATAGCTTTGAAATTTGCATCACCTGGCCTTTCCTAATGATGATTGTGAACTAGATCACAGAAAATAATGCACTATAATAGTACAGGCAAGCACAACATATGGACTAAGCCCTCACAGTATTGATAAGATTTGAGACACTTGGTCAATACATTTTGATCAAAATGTACTGGCCGTGTCTAAGTTTTTATCAGTAGAGTGAGGTCTTAGTCCATATGTTGTGCTTGTATCTACCATTATAGTGCATTATTTTCTGTGATTTTTATAAATTTAGCTGTATACATCCGTGCATGTAATACCATATTGCGCAGGATGGTTTATATATATATATATATATATATATATATCTATATATATATCTATATATATATATATATAATACGAAAAATTCCACAGCACTTCCTTGTCGGTGAAAAAAAAGGTGCTACCTTATTTTTGGGTAAAAAGCTTGGAATTTTTCGTATCATATTTCTGCGGACATAGGGGATTGTCCTCTCAGCCACTGGCACTACATTATTACACCGTGGGACTTGCTGTGCGATCCAGTACATTTTTTATATATATATATATATATATATATATATATATATATAGTTTTTTCTGTGATTTGTTTGACTTGTCTTGAAGGAGTGGCACCTTCATGTGTGAATACACTCCTATACTGGGAGTGATATTCAAGTGCACTTTTGCCCCACCTATCTAATAGGTGACCTTGATTAAGGTGGTACATATAGGTGTGTGTGTCCCTCCTCCCACCGGTTGCGGATGCACATGGAGGTAACAAGGGGCAGCACCATATGTGCGGGGACTGTGCTCCTGAAAAATGCACAACAGCATGAATAGGTTAGCATAGGAACCCGCCTGAACTGAGACCACCTTGTCGCCTGGTGGGTGGGCTTAGATGTATTTTGATCAAAATGTATTGACCAAGTGTCCCAGATTTTATCAATAGAGTGAGGGCTTAGTCCATATGTTGTGCTTGCATTTACTATTATAGTGCATTATTTTCTGTGATTTTGTAAATGTAGCCATATACATCTGTGCATTTAATACCATATCGTGCAGGATGGTTTATATATATATATATAGATTTTTCTGTGATTTAATTGTGATCAAGCCTTAACCCTAACAGGCTATTTAAGGTGTGAGACTTTGGTCAAAGTTATCTACGCACTCAAATCTTCTTGGGTTCCCATACTTTTGCAAGATCCTTTTTCACTTAAAAATTGTACAAAACCAAAATAATACACTGATATTGCTTATAATATGGAAAAGTGTGTTTCATCTTTAACTTTAGGCCTTTTGGAGAACATTTCACCTGTAGCAATTATTCTGACCAGGGTTGCCCAAACTTTTGCATGCCACTGTATGCAGCAGTAAGCAAATAAAAGACCTATCCATGACAAAAGAAATGTGTCATCTTGCTACTTTTACATCCTGTATGGTGAAGAGAATAATCTCACATTCTGTTTTTCCACTAATCTTTATTTTTCTCATCAGCAGAAGCTTTAAACTAATTACACCAGAGTCTTCCTCGACACGTTTAAGGGAGAGGTTTACTGCGGTCAGAAAACAAAATGTCATTGTGATTTGTGGGGACATTGACCCAGTTTTTGTTTTTGCACTTTTGTTCCAGCGATCTAGGTATAATTTACAACATCTGTATTCTCGGCTTAAATGTTTGTTTCTGCCATTGGAAACTTCAATAATAGCAACACCATGAATCTACATAATTGTAGCTTGTTTCTCTATGCCAGTATATATGAGCGGCTGGAAAAAATTAGACTCTTTCTCCATTTTTCAGATTTTGTGCTATCGCAAAAAACAGCTATATATCATGCAAGCCACTTCTGCTACGGATTGACATTTTTGCTACTTTCACATCTGGATGTGGGTCTTTCTTTTCTTCCTGAATCTCTGTCATGTAGAAGGAACAGAACGATTCAGCATAAAAAATATTGCTGTTTAAAAGAGCATCAACAACTCAGAATACAAAAAAACATCTAGACAAGATAAGCCAACACTAGGGTGGCTTTCGACAAATCCATTCATGTATGTAATAAGTTGCCAGTGTCATTAAAAGGTACTGTGATTGGCATGTGGAATCATTTCAAGTAGCAGTCAGTCATTTTAGTTTATTCAGGAGGCTTTTTAAAAAGGCTATAATTCACATATATAAAAGATGTTATCTGCTTTTTGCGACATGTTAGGGTACTTTCACATGGTATTGAAATCCGGTAAAGGGTCTCAATACTGGGAAAAAACGCATCAGTTTTGTCCCAATGCATTCTGAATAGAAAGCAATCCGTTCAGTATGCATCAGGATATCTTCCATTCCGTCCCTTGTACAGTATTTGACTGGACAAAATACTGCAGCATGCTACGGTATTTTTTCTGCCCACAATCCCGGAAACGCCACTGCACTTGCCATATCCGGCATTCATTTCCATTGAAATGTATTATTGCCGGATCCGGTACCAAGTGTTCTGGAATTTGCCTCATCGCTGCATCCCGGTCTTCCGGTCTGCGCAGTTCTTTCTAGCTTTGAAAGGATTAAATACCGGATCCATTATTCCGGATGATACCAGAAAGACGAATCCGGTATTTCAAAGCAAAAGTCTAACGGATCCGGAAAAAAAAAAGATATCCATTTGTACACAGATTTCCAGATCCTTCTAACGCTAGTAAGATAGTACCCTTAGGCTACAGTATGTAACGCAACACAGAACCATTTAATGGTATGTTCACACGTGTCAGATTTGCAATAATTATGACGTATTTATCAACAGCAAATCTGTGGCAAGACCCGCAACTGAAATTCAAAGCTGACACTTGAATTTCCACAGCACAGGTGCAGTGGACATGTAGCAAGACCCATCCGATGACTACACCCATTGAATGGGAATAATCCACAGCTTTTCCATGTGAAATCTGTGAGAAGAATGTGAATGTGGTATAAAATACTCCATTCAATTGCACTGGATATATAAAATGTTAAAAGGGTCCTCCAGAAATGAAGAAAATGAAAATACGTAAATATTACTTCATAATAAATAAATTCCCAAATACCTTTCATTTGTTATAATGGCTTGTTTTCTCTCGGGAACAATCATTAGGAGAAATAAAATGGCCGCCATCCTATTAGTGTGCACAGAACCTGCCCTAATCACACAGGAGCTGAATCCCTGTAGGAATGGAGTTCATGAGGAGACATGAGGTACAGAGAGGAAGGATATGACAGACTGTGGTAATGGAGACTGTATACAAGAGATGCCACATCCCCACCTCCACTCTGTACTTCATGTCTCCTCATGAACTCCATTCCTACAGGGATTCAGCTGAAGATTATATTAAACTGTATTCAGGACTAGAGATGAGCGAACTTTAAAAAATATTCGGCGTTCGGGTTGTGGTAATCGCCGCATCCCGTTATGGATTCCACTACCGCGGACTATCCCGGCATATGGAATCCATAAGGGCCGGCTTCCAAAGGACCTGGGGTGACATCACCGTCATGTGATCAGTGCAGGGGGCGTGGCTCAGCACGGGATCAAATCCAGTGCATGTACTGGATTTGATCCTGTGCTGAGCCACGCCCCCTGCACTGATCACATGACGGTGATGTCACCCCAGGTCCTTCGGCTTTTCAACAGTTCGGGTTCGTAGAAGCCGCCCCTTATGGATTCCATATGCCGGGATAGTCCGTGGTAGTGGAATCCATAACGGGATGCGGCGATTACCACAACCCGAACGCCAAACTATTTTTTAAAGTTCGCTCATCTCTATTCAGGACCATAACCCCTGACAAGCAGAGCAAAGAGGAGGATGAGGCAGCTCTTTACCTCACTGCTCATAAGTAACTTATCCTCCTGTGTGATTAGGACAGGTTTTGTGTGTACTAATAGGATGGTGGCCATTTTATTTCTCCTAATGATTGCTCCGCAGAAAAAATAAGCCGTTATAACTAATGAAAGATATTTGGGAATATATTTATAATAAAGTAATATTTAGGTATTTTCATGTTCTTAATTCCTGGAGAACCCCTTCAAAGGGGTTGTTCAGCCAGCAATATTGATGACTTATCCTCAGGATAGGTCATCAATATATGACTGGTTGGTGTCCGACTTCTGGCACCCACGACGATTGAGGTGGCGCTTGTGCTAGCACAACTTTTTCAGGATTACACATGTTGACTTGGAAGTCTCGGTGGCGCAGTATAATTACAAGTGCTTGTTCTATTCACTTGAATAGGATGAGCACATGTAATTACACTGCACCACCTCTGAAAGCGAAATGACACACAGTGTATTCTTGACAATGTGAAGTATAATCTTGAAGAGGAAGCAGTGCTTGTAGGACAGTTGATCGGCAAAAGTGCCAGGAGTTGGACCCCACTGATCAGATACTGAGGGCCTATCCTGAGGATATCTGATCAATATGTACAGGTTGCACAACCCCTTTGAAGGTGTTTTCCGGTGCTTAGATGCTGATGGCCTATCCTCAGGATAGATCATCAATATCAGATCTGTGGGGGTCTTACACTCCCCACCCCCACCACTAAGCTGTTTTGGGCAGCTGTTGGCGCCAGAGAATATACAGTGGAAGGAACCTGCCGATCAGCTGTATGAAGAGAAGACATACACCATGTGCGTGTGCCATCTCCTGTATCTCTTCCTGCTTGCCATAGGCATACAGCTGATCGGCGGGGTGCCGGGTATCGTTCCCCTGCCGATTGATGACCTATCCTGAGGATAGGTCATCAATATTAAAGGTCTGGAAAACCCCATTTAATACAAGGCACTTACTACTGTATTGTTATTATCCCTAATGCCTACTTTTCTGGTTTGATGCATTTTTCCATCACATTATACACTGCTCATATCCATGGTTATGAGCACCCTGCAATCCATCAGTAGTGGCCGTGCTTACATTCTATAAGAAAAACAAAACATCAGCCTATGCGCACTTCTGTGGTCCCAAGCACCAGAGTTGCTGTCACTTTTTCCGTTACAAGCACGGCCACTGCTGCTGGATTACAGGGTGGTCATAACCCTTGGAAACTAGCAGTGTATAATGGATGGAAAAATTAAACAAGCCAGAAACTGAGGAAATATTGTAAAATATATTATACAATACAATACATTAGTTAATGCCTTGTGAGACAACCCCTTTAAACTAGCAAGCTATAGGTCCCCATACACATAATATAACAATCAGCAGACAGATAGATAACCTGTCTATTGACCTTCTGTACTACAGGCCAATTTTATCCCCCACATTACAGATAAAAGTTAGTAGTAGGTAATTTAAAAAAAATACTAAACTGTGTTTGTATACCGATTAACCATTCATTTATTAGCCACACATGGCAGAATAACGTTTTAGGGTCCTTTCACACTGGCGTTTTTGTTTTCCGGCATAGAGATCCGTCGTCGGGTCTCTATGCCGGAAAAATCCTGATCAGGATCATCCCCATGCATTCTGAATGGAGAGAAATCCGTTCAGGATGCATCAGGATGTCTTCAGTTCAGGACCGGAAAGTTTTTTGGACGCAGCAAATACCGCAGCATGCTGCGCTTTTTGTTCCGTCCAAAAATCCGGAACACTTGCCGCAAGGCCGGATCCGGAATTAATGCCCATTGAAAGGCATTAATCCGGATCCGCCTTAAGCTAAACGTCGCTTCGGCGCATCGCCGGATCCGACGCTTAGCTTTTTCTACTGTTACCATGGCAGCCAGGACGCTAAAGTCCTGGTTGCCATGGTAAATGTAGTGGGAGCGGGGAGCAGTATACTTGCCATCCGTGCGGCTCCCGGGTGCTCCAGAGTGACATCAGGGCGCCCTACACGCATGGATCACGTGATCCATGGGCATGGGGCGCTCTGACGTCATTCAGGAGCGCCCCGGGAGCCGCACGGACTGTAAGTATACCGCTCCCCCGCTCCCCACTACTACTATGGCAACCAGGACTTTAATAGCGTCCTGGCTGCCATAGTAACCTGAAAGCATTTCGAAGACTGATCAGGATCCTGATCAGTCTTCTAATGCTTCAGGCGACTTGCGTTCTGACGGATCCGGCGGGATGGAAGTGCCTGCCGGATCCTCAGAACGCAAGTGTGAAAGGACCCTTAGCCAATAATCCAGATAATCACACTTAGTACCAAATAATTGTCTGAAACAAAGGGAATTGTCTTCTCTAATGTGTTTTTTTTACTTTTTATATGACAAAAAAAAACATTGGTTAATAGAAAAAAAAAAATCAGGAACCTCTTTCTTGTGGGATCTAGGCAGCAAAATATGTTGGCTATTGCCCTTGTTATATATTATTCACTGGACGCTTTCTGAATCTGTTTCAGCAGATCTGGACAGGAGTAAATATATATATATATATATATATATATAGTAAATCTTATATACAAGCATCAAGTTTCCCTTGAACCCATGCAGTTAATGTCACAATCAAGACTATATGGTAACATTAAATGGAAAGTCTAACTAACATAGATTTTCTTTTTAGAAACAGAGATAATACTGCAACATTCACACAACGTTACCTAACAGTTTCCACACCTCTAAGGAACACCTTTTTACGACAACACCAACCCAATACCATCATTCTTGCATAGAAACATGTTCAGGGGGGGAGGGCTCCGGAAGTGTAGAATTCTCTTGTGAAAACAGATATTTTAAATCAAGTTGAAATGATCTTTTGCCATTTCAAACTGGTGTTGCGACAAAACATTTTGCGATAACAGAGTTTTCTGGGACTTTATTAATGGTCCTTAGAAAAGGTCATCGGAGCAAAATCTCGGGTCCCAACTTCTAGCACCTCCATCGATCAACTGTTTGAAGGAGCTGCAATGTCCTGGAACCCAGCACAGCTCCGTATACTATGTAGTGACCGGGTCTATTTACTGCCGCGCTGCTACCAGCTAAAATGGGAGCATTGGAGCAGTGACCAGGCATGGCTACTGACACACAACAGGAAACACCAATGCATATGGGGGCTCAAATGAATCTATCATTAGATATAGAGTAGTAGACAATGAATGATCATACTTTGTACTTATCTTCTGCCCCTGTTACATATGCAGAAGGGCAGCCTTACTGCAGAGGTTTCCCCTACCAGCCCTCAAATGTGCCGCCTGTGTTTTTCTAATAGTCTATATCAGGGATCAGCAACCTTCGGCACTCCAGCTGTGGTGAAACTACGACTCCCACCATGCACACCTCCTCGGCTGTTCTCAGAACTCCCAAAAGAAGTGAATGGAGCATGCTGGGAGTCGTAGTTTTACTACAGCTGGAGTGCCGGAGGTTGCTGATCCCTGGTCTATATGGTTTCATCAGAGCAGCATTGGACAAAGACAGTCTGTAATGTCAATGAACCTAGTGATGTGCAACCAGCAGGGTTCACCATACATTTTGCCACAAGCAGGCACATATAATGGTATTACTGACGATGGATGACAATGAATAAATATCAGAAGGACTATTGTGATGTGTGGTCTATAATCCGTGAAACTGGGTTTTCTGGGAGAGGCCATCAATGCTTGACTGTGGAGACTGACCTCCAGGACTCATTAGCATAAAAATGGGGCTGTGACGCTTCCCTCTGATGATTTTATTTAAAGGGGTAGTCCCACAAAAAATAATCTAGTTTTCAAACCAGCACCTGGCTCTGAATACTTTTATAATTGCATAACTACTGAGTTATTCAATGAAATCTATCTGAATAGCACCACTTGCCATTTGCGCTTTTTCAAATTTTTCTGTCCTGCTTACTGTGAAAGAAGCACATGTTCAGTCCATTCTTCCACTGCCACCAGCAGCAGCAGAAAGGACACACACCCTAAGCGGTCAGCTTGATATAAATCTAGCACAGCAATGAATGAGGAGATCTCTGGATCCATGTGCAGTACAGGGCTGGTTCTAGCTTTGTTATGAAGAGGTCATCAAGTACTATATGATGTCTGATTTTCATTTTTTACATTATTCATGGAATAACCCCTTTAAGATTACAAAAAAAGCTATGTTTTAGGTGTACTTGTTTTCAGTGCTACAGAGCAAACTCAATTGTTTGCAACGACTCTGCAGTCTGGCTTACTTAGGTGTAATGTGTATTAATATATTTGTGGTAACATATAACATATACTTAAAGGGAATGTGATCCGACAATGACCTATTGTTTAACTCACATTATTGTGTTTATTTTTAATTTTCTATGTCACTATATGTATAAAATTCTGTCATTTTCGCATTGGACACTAGGCCTAATAAAAGGTCATGATATCCTCTTCTGTACAGGTAACTTTTCAGTAGCTATTATCATTATCACCACAGGCAGAACTACAATGACACGTGAGGCCTCTATATAGATAACACAGGACCCAGCATTCACAGCTTATCTACTCCCTCCTGACTTCTGCACAGGTCACGGAGTATGCCTAGAAAAGTCTCCCATAAAAGTCAATGAGGTCCCCTCTTATCCATTTTGTCTATGGCCCATGGGGCTGCTCTCTAAAGACAGCAAATCTTATATAAAATAACATATTGTAATAGTGGATTTTTTTTGTTGTTGTTTTTTTTATGTAGTTATCGACATGGAAATTAAAAAATTAAAAAACGAAATCACCAAAAATTCTTTAAAAATATGGTTAACAGAAAAGCGTGATTTAAACACGAGGTCGTTTTCTGATGACACATTCCGTTTCATGCAGTACATACAAAATGCTTTAGAAATAAAAATACATAAAATACATGCAAATAATCAACAATCCAACAGAGAAATCTACAATTACTACTAGCCATCCACAGGAAATCTCATTCTCAGTACTGTGTGAAAGCTATTTTATCCCATCCAATAAATGGGAAAACCAATATCATTAAATTCATATACAGGAACAGAGAGAACAAGAGAGGTCTCTTTTCACTGTTAGGCCCCTTTCAGACGAGCGAGAGTCACACTGCGGACTTGCAGCGCAGCACCAGTCCTTAACTTCCAGCACTGCTGGGGTCACATAGCATTATATTGATTTATGATGCTATGTGACTCTTACAGTTCTGGAATGTATTGGATAACACTGACAGCATTATGTCAGTGTTATCCAATACATTCCAGAACTCTAAGGCCCCTTTCACACGGGCGAGTTTTCCGCACAGGTGCAATGCGTGAGGAGGCCGCATTGCACCCGCACTGAATCCGGACCCATTCATTTCTATGGGGCTGTGCACATGAGCGGTGATTTTCACGCATCACTCCTGCATTGCGTGAAAATCGCAGCATGTTCTATATTCTGCATTCTCCACGCAATGGGGCTGCAGGAAAATCGCAAGCATCCGCAAGCAAGTGCGGATGCGGAGCGATTTTCCCGCATGGTTGCTAAGCGACGGGACCCAATCTTCATTATTTTCCCTTATAACATGGGAAAATAATAGCATTCTTAATAAAGAATGCTTTGTATAATGTTGATTAAGGGGTCCCCACGGACCATGTGATGTGACGTCATCACAGGTCCTTTAGCTGGTAGCTAAAGCTTGAAGAGAGATTTACCTGCGACTTGGCTAAAATAGTTGTGTGACAGCAAGTTGCAGACAAGTTACACATAATTTTGAGTCGAGATGTAGCTGTGTAACCACACCCTTAGGGTCTGGCTACATGGTGACATTTGCCACGTGACAGCAATTGGCATGACAAAAAGGATACAGCTACATCATTGTTTTTGTAATTTTTGTACTAGTTGGCTCGGCTACACAACGACATTTGTTGTGCACCATTTTTTGGAATGGTAGTTAATGGTGTCGCACTGCAACATGCTGTGACTGCTATGGATGGATTTTCTGATTGTTGCATTGCAGCCGGCAGCATGTTGCAGTGTGACACTGTTCACTATCATTACAACAAATGTCGTCATGTAGCCGAACCCTTAAAAAGAAATGCAACTAGTACAGAAAATAGTATATAAGATGTTTGGGGGGCGCTCAGCTATTTAGTGCTGTATGGAAATGATTACCCTGATAAGATCAGTAAATATAAAACCTGCAGTTTATTGGAACCATCGATGACACATAAGTGGCGCGAAAAATGTGAAGGTGGATATCCCTAGCGGTGAACCAGGATCTGCAGAATATTCACCTCACATTAAAAGCATACATATTGTACATAAAATTAATTCAGATAAAATAACATAGTTAACCAACTAAAAAAAAGAAGAAAAAAAAAAGTTGAATAAAAAAATTGTTCCAAATACTCTATATAGTGTTACACCTTATGTGATATTTATATATATCTACGGTCCATTAGCATAACAGATCCCAGTAAAGAATTTCAATGATGTTATTGCTTGACAGTTCTGATAGTCAATTGTCTGTGTATGTTTCACAGAAAATTTGGTAGATATATATGAAACAACAATCCCTTTCCAGTAATATGTCTTAATGGTAGTTTGATTAAATATGCCACAATAAAGATCCTCTATTGTATCGCATTTCTTAATCCTGGTAGGACCACTTCATTATCATAGTCTTACTTGGAGTAGATGTCTCTTATTCCTTATCGCTACAGTTGATGATACATTACCGATCCTGGGGAGGGTCAGGTATATCTCCGGTTCAAAAGTTTGTTGCAGAGTTCGCTTTGTATCTAGCTAGCCACTGAAAAAGGAGTACTCATCTCGGAAACACGTCTGGTGTATATAGCAGTAACAACAAATTGTTAAGTATTTACGGGTGTCTCTGTGGCCCACCTCACGATTGTGGTGGGAAAAAAGAACAAAAACAGGTGCGGGTGTGCACAATAGGGTAGTACCGTATGAAGATTCAATAAATAAAGTGATACAAATCTTGCTCACCTTAAACGGTTGTGCAAACGATAGGCACAACGCTATTTTGCGCTTGTATAAATGGAAGGATCCCCGGATGCAGCCGCAGAAGAAGATTTATCCGTCTGTGAGGGATGTTCAGACCCTCGTAGGCGAAGAACGTAGTAGGAGAGAAAGGAGGATTCTGCTTGTTTTGGCGCAATTCCACCGGATTTCCAATAGTCACAGGCTTGTTTGGTGAGGGTTACTAGTTTTGTATTTTTAATAATATAGAAATTAAAAAGACACTACAATGCGTTTTGGGGACAGCAATTCCCCTTCATCAGGTATCTCCTCCATGACTGCTTTCAACGCATGGGAACTAAGCACTATCCTAGCGCTCATCTCCGATAGATTCGCTTCCAGCGTTTGAGCAGCGTTACAGTTCTGGACCATGTGGGACGCCACGTGACAAGCCGGCGCACAAAGCGGCAGATACAAAGCGAACTCTGCAACAAACTTGTGAACCGGAGATATACCCGGTCCTCTACAGGATGGTAATGTGTCATTAACTGTTTTACAACGATAAGGAATAAGAGACATCTACTCCAAGTAAGACTATGATAATGAAGTGGTCCTACCAGGATTAAGGAATGCGATACAATAGAGGATCTTTATTGTGGCATATTTAATCAATCTAATACTGGAAAGGCATTGCTGTTTCATATATAGCTATCAAATTGTCTGTGAAACATACAGCTACACAGCCAATATCAGAACTATCAAGCAATAACATCATTGAAATTCTATACTGGGATCTGTTATGCTAATG
The DNA here is from genome assembly GCA_033119425.1 of Bufotes viridis. Lineage (NCBI taxonomy): Eukaryota > Metazoa > Chordata > Amphibia > Anura > Bufonidae > Bufotes > Bufotes viridis. Next base: position 96,631,102 of record CM065593.1, read on the forward strand.
GTCCTTAGATATATATATAAATATCGCATAAGGTGGAACACTATATTGAGTATTTGTAACAATTTTTTTATTCTATTTATTTTATTTTGCTTTTTAGGGTACTTTCACACTAGCGTTTTGGATCCTGTTTGTGAGATCCGTTTCAGGGCTCTCACAAACGGTCCAAAACGGATCAGTTAAGCCTCAATGCATTCTGAATGGATAAGGATCCATTCAGAATGCATCAGTTCGGCTCCGTTCCGCCTCCATTCCGTTTTGGAGACGGACACCAAAACGCAGCATGCAGCATTTTGGTGTCAGTCTGAAGAGGCGGAGCCTAACGGATCCGTTTTGAATTACAATGTAAGTCAATGGGGACGGATCCGTTGTCAGTGACACAATATGGTTCATTTGAAAACGGATCAGTTCCCCATTGACTTTCAATGTAATTCAAAACGGATCCGTTTTGGACTTTGTCATTTTTCTTTAAAACTAATGCAAACGAATCCGTTCTGAACGGATACAAACGTTTGCATTATAGGTGCGGATCCGTCTGTGCAAATAAACATACGGATCCGAACCAACGCAAGTGTGAGTACCATTAGTTGGTCAACTATGTTATGTTATTTTATCTGAATTAATTTTATGTACAATATGTATGCTCTTAATGTGAGGTGAATATTCGGCAGATCCTGGTTCACCGCTAGGGATATCCACCTTCACATTTTTCGCGCCACTTATGTGTCATCGATGGTTTCAATAAACTACAGGTTTTACATTTACTGATCTTATCAGGGTAATCATTTCCATACAGCACTAAATAGCTGAGCGCCCCCCAAACATCTTATATACTATTTCCTTATCCAATCAACATTGGGTATGTCGTGGGGAGAGCACTGAACCACAATTTCTTAGACCGGTAGAGCAACTGTATATTATTTAGTACAAAAAATACAAAACCCAAGATGGAGAATGCAGTCATTCAGAGATTAGTAGTTGGCATCATTATAATTACATAATATCTAGTACTAATAATATCTAATACTGCCACTTAATAATGGAACTAGGTCAAAAATGTATTATTATTATTATTATATTTCACAATTTAATAGCCATGCATGAGATGGCTAAGGAAAAAGCTAAATGCTCTGCTCTGCACAGATCTAAGGAAAAAGCTAAATGCTCTGACATGAATTATGACCTATGGGAAATAAGCTATTTATCCCAGCAAAGAATCAATATTAGATCAACATTAACTTAAAGGGGTTGTCCCATGAAAAATATTCTACAGTTTTTAAACCAGTAGCTGGATCTGAATACTTTTGTAATTGCATGTAATTAAACATTTAGCATAGCTACTGAGTTATTCAATAAAATATATCTGTATAGTGCCACCCGCCGTTTTTTTTTTTTTTTCTTATTTCTTTGACCTGCTCACTGAGAAGGCCGCACATGCTCAGTTTCATCCTTTAACTGTCTCCTGAGCTGTGATAGGGAGAGCTGAGACACGCCCCTGAGCTGCAGCAGAAAAGACACTCCCCTGAGCTGCCAGCTTGATATAAATCTAGCAGAGCAATGAATAGGGAGATCTCTGGATCCATGTGAAGTACAGGGCTGGTTCCAGCTTTGTTAGAAAGAGACCATCATGTATTATATTATGTCTGATTTTAATTTTTTACATTAGTCATGGGAATACCCCTTTAATGGCATTGTTTGAGATCAGAAATTTGTTTTTGCTAAAGGGGAAAACGCTATAAGATATGAAAAAACTAGAACTATCCTCCATCTGCACCAACGCTGCGTGTCCCTGCCGTTTGCTGTAGTGATGACATGACCATCTATACACATGACTACTTTCAGCCGATCATTGGCCTCAGAAGTGTATGACACAAGAAAGTAGAGGCCAGTGATAAATTGCATCAATCACATCGGTAGACGGACATGTCATCGCTGCAGGAAGTAAGCAAAGAACAGAAAGAGAACTAAAGGAGCGACGATGCATTTCGCAGACGAATATTGGTTCTTTTTGGCATCTCCCACCTTTAGCCAATTTTTACTGATCTCAGGAAAACCCCTTAATGGGCCTCTGTCAGCGAATTTGTACCTATGACACTAGCTGACCTGTTGCACATGCGCTTGGCAGCTGAAGGCATCTGAGTTGGTCCCATGTTCTTATAAGCCCGCATTGCTGAGAAAAATTACGTTTTCGAGTATGCAACTGTGGTGTTCCTATTACTCCTAGATGCTCAGCTCTCTCTGCAACTGCCGTGCCCTATGCAATTTGAGTCGTGCAGAGGGTGCAGTAGTTGTAGAGAGAGCTGAGACCTTAAGTGTAATGGCAACGCCTCAGTTGCTCCTTTGCTTATAATAAAACATGATTTCATTCAGCTGCCAAGTACACATGCAATTGGTCAGACAGCTTCATAGGGACAAATCTGCTGACAGATGCACTTTAATTGCTAGGATATGCCTCAAATGTCAGGTGTGGGTCCACCCTCTCTGTCTCAAGAATGGGACTCCCGAAGTGAAGGAAGTGAAGCATGCACGACCACCCTCCATTCACTGCTAAGAGTTTCCAGAAATAGCTGAACACTGGCTCAGCTATTTCCGGCAGACCCATAGCAGTGAATAAAGAGGTGGCCATGTCTGTGTGGACTGCTCTCCGCTTACTGCTATGGCACTTCCAAAAATAGTGCACTGGCTTGGCTATTACAGGTGGTTCCATAACAGTAAATTTATACGACATTGCGCAAGTGCAGTGTGCTCACCTTCATCATGAGGGCCCTGTTCTGGAGATAGAAGTGGGTTCCACAGATGGGACCAACAACTGTCTGACATTTGTGGTGATATGCCATCAACAGTGAGATGGGAGAACCCCTTTAATGGTCCATATTTGATGATAACAGAGGTCAAAAGAGGGGAAACGTTAATCTTAAATGTGAAGGTAAAAGGAGGACATTTTTTTTTTTTGCCAAAACAGTAATTTTCCTTATTTTATCCTGTATTAATTTGGTCTATTTAAAATATAGGCTTCATCTTCAAGTTACATGATTGATGCACAAGCCTGTCAGATGAGGTTGGAACGCTTAGAAATATACATAGTTCTCATAATATAAAGCAGATTACCTCAATCATATTAGCAGGTTTGTAAAAACAGATCTGGAATCATAATCAAGTCATGCAGACACCAGAATGAAAATTGAGCTGGATGTGTGCTAATGTGACTTGGCGCCAACATTAAAGAGAGCTGGAAGCTCCAGGTGACTTTTCCACTGCTAAGGTATTTATATGTCTGTGATCACAGCTGTGCTCTCTTCCAGGCTCCTTACATGTGTCAGTCGAGTTCATGCAGGGAAAGCAGCAACAGTGTGTACTTAAACTTTCTCTGCCCAATTGTGCCAGCCAGCTCGAGCAGCAAATCTGGCAAAAAGACATCACAGCTGTTAGTGTTGGATTGTGAACTACAGAATGTTTCCTTATTCTCCCGTACAAGAGGAAGAATAACTAGTTATTAATATAGTTCAAACATATATAGCAATGGTATATGATATAATCAGAAACTGAATGCCAATTTCTGATGCATACTTTAGGCTATGCTCAAAGCATTTGAGCTTTATGTTGTACACAGGAGATCTGCCACCGTACAGGTGAAAAAGCACTGATATATACAATCATATGATATAAAATTGTATACATAGCATTGCAGGATGCTGCTATGCTGAAAAGCAGAGTTGCATAAAAAAACTGGTACAATGGCACAAACCCTCTACACTCGTTTGGAATACATCAAGTCAATGGGGACTATCAGTGTTTCTTCGTAGCACATACACTTACGGGGGTTCTCCGGGAATGAAGAAAATGGAAATAAATAATACTTTGTTATAAATATTTTCCCAAATACCTTTTATTAGTTATAATGGTTTGTTTTGTCTAGGGAGCAATCATTAGGAGAAATAAAATGGCCGCCGTCCTATTAGTACACACAAAACCTGTCCAATCACACAGCAGGACAAAACACTGAGCTAAAGAGCTGCCTCATGCTCCTCTCTGTTCTACTGGTCAGAAATTATGATCATGAATACAGTTTAATATGATCTTCAGCTGTTTCCATGGGGAATCGAGTTCATAAGGAAACAAAGTATAGAGAGGAGGAAGGGATATGGCTGATGAGCAGCAGCACTTGTACGTAGTCTCCATTACCACAGTCTGTCCTGTCTGTCCTCTCTGTACTTCATGTCTCCTCATGAGCTCCATTCCTACAGAGATTCAGCTGAAGATCGTAATATCTGTATTAATAATCATAATTCCTGGCAAGGTGAGCAGAGAGGAGGATGAGGCGGCTCTTTAGCTGAGTGTTTTGAAGTAACTTGTCCTCTTGTGTCATCAGGACAGGTTTTGTGTGTAGTAATAGGGCAGCAGCCACTTTATTTCTCCTAAAGATTGCTCCCTAGACAAAACGAGCCATTATAACTATTAAGGTATTTGGGAATATATTTATAGTAAAGTAATATTTAAATATTTGTATTTCTTAGGGAATCCCTTTAATGTAGACTGCAAACTGTATGAACATAGACTGAGGTATCAGACAAAAGTCTAGGGGCACATTTATTAAGACCGGCGTTTTCTACTCTGGTCCAAAGTCTCTCTGTGCTGCTGGAGGAAATGCCAAAGGTATGTAGAGGCACAGGCCTCTACATAAGTTTGGTGCATCCTCCGGTAACACAGACTTAACTCGACTTTAATACGCCACCATTGTAGCATATATCAGTAAATAAATGTCCCTCTTAAAGTGTACAGTTGTGTAGAGTTGAGCGAACTTCTGTTTTAAGTTCAGCTTCCAAAGTTTGGGTTCGGGTTATCCAAGCACCCCATTATGGATTTCGCTACCACGGACCATAAAAGCATTTGGAACACGGGGTGAAGGACCTGGGGTGGCTCAGTACTGGATTGGATAAGAGGTCGGAGGCTACCACCTCTTATCTAATCCAGTACTGAGCCACGACCCCTGCACTGATCACATGACGGTGACGTCACCCCAGGTCCTCCGTGTTGTCCAAGGTTCGGGTTCATTGAAGAATCCCCTTATGGATTCCAAATGCCGTTATGGTCCGTGATAGCGGAATTAATAATGGGATGCTTGGATAACCCGTACCCGAACTTTGGAAGCCGAACGTAAAACAGAAGTTCGCTCAACTCTACAGTTGTGTTCAAAATAATAGCAGTCAGACATCACTAACCTGATCAATCACTGTTTTTGGTAGAAATGATATTTACACATGGCAAATAATTTACTAGCAGGTGTAGTAGAGTAAAAGAAATCCAACAGACCCAACAGTCATGACATGCATGATCCTGTGTAATTGAATCACTATTTGAAAGGGGCATGTTCAAAAAAATAGCAGTGTGGAGTTCAATTAGTGAGGTCATTAATTTTTTGAAAAACAGGTGGCAATTATTGCCCTTATTTAAGGAAGTAAGGCAGCAAATGTTAGACATGCTGGTTACAGTGCTTTTCTCTCTGAGATTCTGAGCAAAATGGGTTGTTCCAGACATTGTTCAGAAGAACAGAGTACCTTGATTAAAAAGTTTATTGGAGAGAGGAAAACATATAAAGAAGTGCAAAAAATGATAGGCTGCTCAGCTAAAATGATCGCAAATGCTTCAAAATGGCAACCAAAACCTGAAAGATGTGGAAGAAAGCGAAAAACTACCATTCGAATGTATAGAAGATTAGCCAAAATGGCAAGGACTCAGCCAACAATCAGCTCTAGGAAGATCAAAGAAGGTCTAAAGTTACCTGTGAGTACTGTTACAATTAGAAGACGCCTATGTAAAGCCAAGCTATCTGCAAGAAGCCCCCGCAAAGTCCCACTGTTGAAAAAAAGACGTGCTGAAGAGGTTACAATTTGCCAAAGAGCACATTGACTGCCCTAAAGAGAAATGGCGCAACATTTTGTGGACTGATGAAAGTAAGATTGTTCTTTTTGGGCCTAGTGGCCGGAGACAGTACACTGTGAAGACAGTGAAGCATGGTGGCGCAAGCATCATGATATGGGAATGTTTCTCATACTATTTATCGCATACCAGGGATCATGGATCAGTTTGAATACATCAGAATACTTGAAGAGGTCATGCTGCCTTATGCTGAAGAGGAAATGCCCTTGAAATGTGTGTTCCAACAAGACAACGACCCCAAACACACCAGTTAACGTGCAACATTTTGGTTCCAGACCAACAAGATTGACGTTATGGAGTGGCCAGCCCAATCCCCGGATCTTAATCCAATAGAAAACTTGTGGGATGACAAAAAAAATGCAGTTTCTGAGGCAAAACCAAGAAATAAAGAAAAGAACTGTGGAATGTAGTCCAATCATCCTGGGCTGGAATACCTGTTCACAGGGGCCAGAAGTTGGTTGTCTCCATGCAACACAGATGTACAGCAGTTCTCAGAAACAGTGGTTATATAACTAAATTTTAGCTAAGTGATTCAAAGAAAAGCAAAATCTAGAACTCAGTCTGGAAATGTACAATCCAGTGGCGCGTGCAAGACAGACATTTCTCTTAACGTTTTTGCCACAACTAAATTAATTTAATGGAAAAAAAAAAACACTATGGACAGATCACAGGGTAACACTGAATAATTCTCTGCTTACCCTAGACATTTCACAAATCTGAGTATTAGGGCTCATGCACACGACCGTATGTTTTTCCCACATCCAATCCGCATTTTTTGCAGCTCGGATGCGGACCCATTCATTTCAATGGGGCCACAGAAGATGCGGACAGCACACTGTCTGCATCCGAATGTCCATTCAGTGGCACCTGCAAAAAAAATAGAACATACCCTATTCTTGTTTATTTAACGGACAAGGGCAGAACTGTTCTATAACGGGACTGACGTTCTGTTCAGCAAAATGCGGAACACACACTGCCGGTATCCATGCTGACCGCAAAAAGGGCTATGGCTGTTTGCATGTGTTCTTATTTTGTGAAGCAGATGTCCTAATATACCATTCACAAAAATGTATCATCTGGCCAGTGCAATAAAACACTACAGTGGCCAAAAAGGAACACGGATTTATCTCAATAGCTGAATGCAATTTATCTGTATATAGGAAATGAATTACCAAACAATCAAGCCTCAGTTTTTACAGTTAATTGATATATTTTCTAAATTCTACAATACACCTAGTTTTGCCTTACATCAGTATTCCCCAAGCAGTGTCTCACAACTACCTGTCATAGAATCTCATAATACCATATGCACTTGCTACAATATGACATCCGCTACCAATACTGAAGACAAACCATATTTCTAGGGCAGTACAAATTTGGGTGAAATATTTGCCTTGAAATTGAAATCTCATGTGTGTTCTCCATGTTTAAAGGGTTGGCAAATTTCTAAAAGTATTTGGCAGTAGTTCCTAAAGTATTTATTGTGTGCCATACATCTGTATGCCTCATCATATCTTACCCCCACAACAAAGCAGAAGGTACAAAGCAGAAGGTACAAGGTGGTGATGTGATTCACCCACGTCGCCATTCTTTAGGCTGTCCATGAAAGGATCCTCTTGTGCTGAACATGTTAATTTACTGTTCGACACAAGCACTTAACAGTATCCGTCCAGGCACAGCACAGATAGCGGTCACGTGAGTGACTCATGCGCTCTATAGATGCAGTGCCCGAGGAGTACAGATGTTTACATAGCTCACAGATGGCGGGGGATGGATATGATGCCACATACAGATTAAGCTATTGCCAAGCATTTTTAGAAATTGGCCAACCCTTAACTATGGTTACATTTTTTTTTACTTGAATTTGGCTGCTAACCATTAGTCTAATTTAAATGTGGCTCATGAGGTATAAAAGGTTGGGTACATCTGCCTTACATTGCCTTGTTCTATACCAGAAATTAAATCTGTGGAACTGGTTGAGTGTAGAATGAATCTGGAGTAACGAGAGTAAGCTCAATAAGTGCAAGCAACAAATATAAACTCTATCTGAATCTATCTAGTGGCCAGATTCAAAGAAAGGATCCTGGAGCTACATAGCAACAGTACTAACCACGAAGCCACAATGCCGCCATTCTGTTTATTTTGGACCTTTTCCAAAGTGTCCTAGACAAGGTTTTTTCACATAAAAGTTACTATGGCTGAAACTAATTATACTAAAACGAAGAGGGCTTCAAGAATAATATTTCCAGAAGAATATGTACAGTAAAATTGTGTTGTGGATTGGTAGTTTCCCATGATGCAATACTGAAGTTACGTTACATAATAACAGAGTTGATTATGGTTGCTCAAAAATGACCCAAAGACCAGAAAGACATACCCACAAAAACAAGGAGTCCTGTTTAAACAGTGAGTAGAAACCTAAAGGGGCTAGGCCACAATAAATATTTATTACCTATCCCACAGGATAGGTGAAAAATGTGGGACTATTGGGGCCCTCATCCACCACCAGAATGGAGGTTCTGAGCACTATGAGCCTAGGGGTTGGAGACTTTAATACACCATCATGCCTAAATTTGAATGGATGGGCACATCCATGACCACCAATCCATTGAAACTTACCACTAGAATAGGGTTTTTGTCTAACATTCCTCCTAGCTGCATGACCACAGTAGGGAGGAATAGTGGGCAAGATCTCCTAGTGATCGGTGGAGCCCCCAGCGATCATAAATTTATCAATTATCTGTCAATAGGTGGTCATTTTTATTTTTTTTGTAGGACAGCTCCTTTGATTTTACCATGTGTTGGACCTGCAAGACGTTTCAGATGTGTGTCAGTGCTAACAACTCGAGGATCACTTTCCTAATAGCATTCTGTAGCAGCATGTAGGGAACAAGCATGCACGCCTGTCTCGGGTCCAAATGTCAATTGGTCAGCTTTTTATAGGCATGAACCACAGGGCCCTGGCTGGCAGCACAAACTGTACTGAATCAAGATGGCACAGAAGATTCACAATATTAATGTCATTAGAAGCAAATGAGTGTCATGACAGTTATGGATGATCTATTACTAGTTAAAAAGTAAAAAAAAAAACACTGCATCTTCTCAAAAACGGCTGGCATATTTTGTGGTTAGCTGTAGCAAAGTAATATGTCTCACATTCTTATCCTTGTGTAGAACTGTGATTAATGGTGGCAATTACACAGTAATGCTTTCTGAGGAAAAGACCATCTGTAAATAAAGGTGAATTGCTGATACTTAGCATTCTTTTAGTTCCCTTCAGGAAAGTTTCACTGAATTGAAGAAAAGGCATTTCTTTTACCATAAACATTGCAAACTCTTTCAGAAAGAGATCATCTTTTCATATAAGCATTGGCAAATATTAAGATTAGCATGCCAGCTGGCAAATAATACGGCCATCCTTGTGACTTTGTCAAGCTGATTTTTACCAGGGTTTTGTTATTGCAAATGACACATTCCACTGGCTCCCACATCTAATAGTGACTGGTGCAGAATGACGCTTGCTACATCTCATTTGTGCTTCAGTTTTCTCCGAATTTCACATGGACATATTAAAAAGTGTCTTATTTAACCATATTGGCTTCTTCTGACTGAAGACATCTGAAGAAGAGACATCTTAGAGTACAACCACATGACAAGGTTATCCTGCGGTCCATGCTGCGGCTAGGGAACGCATGCGGTTACCGCATATATAATCATGCTTTTAGGGTGTGTTTCTGGTCTGCGATCATTTATGGACTGCTGTTTGAACTGTTGTGAATCTTCATGGGCATAATACCTTGTATAGCAAAGATAACTGGTCAGGAGCTGCTGCACACAATCCTCCACAGGCCCGGGACCTGCCAAGGTAAGCAACAAGTAGAAGCATGGAAGGAGGAATCCAGAGGCGGCGCGGCTGGACGGACAGTCAGAGGCAAGTTCTGTGTACAGCTGCGCCGCCTCTGGATTCTTTCTTCCTTGCTCCTGTTTAATCTGATTAACTCCAAATAGTGATTCATATGGTAAAATATATTAAACATATACCTAAAGCATCTGATCAACTGTATGGCCAATGTGGTCAGCAGGTGCTATCAGGTGGGTATGTTTTACAGAAGGGCAATCGCATGTAAAGCAGGTGCAGTCATCACAAAGTACCAGGTCTGTCTTAGAAACCTAGTTCCCCATGGACTGCTAGTATGGAAAAGAGATACTGTGCTTCCAAACCACAGCATGACCGCATCACAACCGCGCCGTGTGGTCGTACCCTCACTGCTGTAGTCTACTAACTTAATGGTGGAGGAGGCACAGATGAAAAGAAGAAACAAATGACATAAATGGTCTGCTGACTTCAGTGGGAACAAAATGTATGGGCGAAAAGGAAGGTCAAGTCAGACGGAGAGAAATTAAATAAGAATAAGAGGGCAGAGTTTTCAGCTATTCCCACAGACAGAAATATCTAAGGGCTCTTTCACATCACCATTTGTCTTTTCCATTCTCCGTCCCCGTTAAGGAGCAGGAGAACGGAAGGGACGGATGCTGTACATAACTGACACCAACGGAACCTAAAGACCCCATAGACTTTAATGGGGTCCATTTGGTGTCCGCTCAGAACATGATTTTTGACCACGCCCCCTCCCCGTCCCCTTCGCTTTGATTGACAGCACTTAAGCGGCTGGCTTCTCAGAACAGCCAGCTGTCAGTCACAGGGAAGGGGCCGTGGTCACCGCGACTTGAAGCAAGAAGGCCGCTGCCCCCTTGACTTCAAGCCTGGAATCGTGCCAGCCGGGGATTAAAGAGCGATTCTCTTACTACTGCCGCATCGGAATTTAGTAAGATATATGTGCTCAGAATCCCACTGCTGTAACTCTTAAAGGTCCTGCTGGCGGTTTAGGACCGCTGTTTCAGGTGACAGGTTCCCTTTAAAGTCTATGGGGTCCTTAGGCTCCATTGGTCTCAGTTAGGACTCAGTTATGCACAGCATCCGTCCTTTCCGTTCTCCTACTCCTTGACGGAGCCGGAGAATGGAAAAAACAAACGGTGATGTGAACGAGCCCTAAGAGGTATTCCTATAGAAGCAATAATGGCCATTTTCGTTGAAGGATCTTCCTCAAGACAAAAACACGGCATGAGCATTCTGTAGATGATTTGGTGAAGTCATCCCTGATCACGTCTCATATCTCCTGTTCCATGGGCATAAAGTAGAAACTCAAACAATATGACAACTACAGAGTGACAACAATTTCATGGAAGCAATTACAGCTGTACTGTAGGCTCCTATATCTTTCTGTTATGAGAATAATATTATCTAAAGATTCGTTCTCATGAAGAGAGCAAATGACAATGTTTCACTAAAAGACATTAATCAACGTTGCTACTTACTCACTGTACAAGAGCAACTTAAACAGTCAAGTTCAACAATTTCAATACTTCTACATTCATTTCTTTTCTTTCTCACCAGACGTTGAATGTTCCCCCACATACATGTACTTGCATCAGACATTTAGTCCAGCTTTCTTTATTTCTGCAGGGTCAATGAAGTTGAAGTAGCTGGATTATATAACTCTTTTGGCAAATATGTTTAGAGACTTGTGTTCTACACTTTCATACCAGTTGGCAATAATCCTCACTCTGCTCTCCACCGAGCTAATACTTAAGCCCAGCAGCCAGAACATATTCAATTTTACATCTGGAGGCTGGCCTAAGTGTGTAATGTGACAAAATGCCGGTACATTTAGTTTACACCTGAGCCTAGACAATAAGCAGTTCCGCGCAAATTCTTACATATGAGTTTTTGCCTCGAAAGGATCTGTCAGGCCGCCAGCAGGTGCAGATGTGCCTAAGGTAAAGGTGCCACTTATGATTTTGATGTCCAGAATAATCATATTGCAATCATGGATGTCACAGAAACATCCACAGGTTTTTCTTTGGAAAAAATAAATCTTTCAACTGATGCTCTAGGAAAAAAGTGTATTACTCTAGACCAGGGATCCGCAGCCTTCGGCAATCCAGCTGTTGTGAAACTACAATTCCCAGCATGCGCCATTCATTTCAATGAGTTCTTAGAAAAGCTGAGCAAGTATGCATGCTGGGAGTTGTTTCATAAAAGCTGGAGTGCCAGAGGTTGTCTACCCCTACACGTCAGCAAATGGTATTTATCATGTACTGAAAGTTAATAGAAGGCATTTACTAATGTAATGTGATTGTCCATATTGCTTCCTTTGCTGGCTTGATTCAGTTTTCCATCACATTATACACTGCTCATTTCCATGGTTATGGCCACCATGTAATCCAGCAGTGGTGGCCATGCTTGCACACTATAGGGAAAAGCGCTGGCCTATACACACTAATGCGGTCCCAGCCACCAGAGAGGCCGCTGCTTTTTCCTACATTTTTCTTTACATGAAAAATAGTATTAGAAAACAGCAGCCCATACATATTCAACTTGACATCTGGAAGTCGGAATAAAGGGGTTGGCCAAAATCTGTTTCAATTTATCAAAATGGCAACGGCAGTCATGTATGTTCCATGCAAACATACACTTTATTTTGATTTATTTATTTTACTCACTTATATAGCGCTGACATATTAATTAGCACTTTATAGACATTGTCATCACTTGCTGTCAGTGGGGCTCACAATGTTCCCTATCTGTCCCAAGTGTCTTTGGAGTGTTGGAGGAAACCGGAGTACCCAGAGGAAGCCCACGCAAACACGGGGAGAACATACAAACTCCACGCAGATGCTGTCCTTGGTTGGATTCAAACCTAGGTGCTGCAAGGCACCACTGAGCCATTGTGCTACCCACATATAACTGTATACTGTCCTCAAACTGTCCTAATGGAGGCCCCATGGCTGCCCTGGTGTCAGTGTAAGTAAACGCACTCGCTTGTCATCTTCTGCATCCACGGACTACAAGATGGCAGAGACTGCTTCCCATGGCTGTTCCTGGTTACATTCTGTTCTGTACAGGTGCTGAATGGCAAATGGACGCAACCAGCACATGCATAGATACACAGAAGAGGCACAGATCTTTCCATTATTCTTTTTCTCTATAGAGTCCACTCCTAATTTTGGCTTAAGGATACTGATGAAAAATACTGAACGTGTGACAGTGACCAAGGTGTTTAAAGTCTACTTATAGAAGTATTTACATTCTATGAAAAGACAATTGTGGATGCATGTCCCTGGTACTTTGAAATTAGAATATCAAAGCACACAAGTCTATATGCAAAAAATCATTTCAGATGGTGTAATGCATACATTTCATTTTTGTGTCTTTTTTTTTTTAAAGCCAAAAAAGTGGAGGATGCGCCTAATTTATGACGAGGCCTGTGCCTCGAAAACACTGTGTAGTATTCTCCAATATGAATAAAGAGGGGAAGCTCCACTCCAACAAATTCAAGTGATAATCTGCCTGTATTGACCCATGGTACTTACTCCACAATAGGTTATTTTCAAGACTGAAAATAACTCCATTGTGGAGTTGAAACATTGATGTGTAGCAGGTGAATACTGGTGCAGCACTTGTGAATACTGTTCAAATTTATTGGCGTCGAGTCCGAAGCTGACCACCCTACGGAGAGGAAACTCCTGGATATCAGGGCTGCCATGATGCTGCATTGTGTAATAATCAACAATACTTTCATTTCTAAATACTTACTACTAGTAATACTACAAGTGCAAACAAATGTAGCAGGTTCAGGACTACAAAGGCTATTGACACTGGTTATCTCTTTCTTATCCATGACTATTCCAGATATGGAAACATATGACTCAAATGTCACCTGATAAATGCTACAGTAACCCCATTTTATCTATGACATAACTTGCATATAGAATATATCTAGATATTATTGATGTGCTTTACCACAAATGACTCCTGACTTTATAATCACAGATAGCAGGAATGCTTGATTATGGATCCTGTAGCCTGGCCCTAAACATTCAATAAATCTAATAGCATGTGGAGAAACAAAGTCAAATGTTCGGGCCAAGATTTACTACAATAGAACCTGTCTAAAAAGTGTCGCAAATTGGGGCAAGTTTTGTGCTAGCAGGACTTCCAAACTTTTTCTTGCCAGAAAAGGGGTGGGACTTAGGGATAAGGGTTGGCGGTTCACTGCAAAATGCAGCAACCTAAGAAGCAAAATGTTGTGCCAAAATTGCACCACAGATCTGGTGTAAAATTGTCTCAAAGTACACCGACCAATAGTTGGTACAGTCAGACAAAAGTGTCTATCTCTGTAACACATTTACCATCCAGCCTGAGCCACTGGTGAAGGTCCAGACAGCCTGTCTAAGGCCTCTTGCACACGGCCATTCCGCGCATTGGGGACCGCATTTGGCAGTCCCCAATGCACGGGCACCATCCGTGTGGCTGCTATGACGGATCCAGACCCATTCAACTTGAATGGGTCCGTAATCCGTCCGCACCATAAAAAATAGAAAAAGTTCTGTTTTTTTGCGGTGTGGAAGCTTCAGTGCCTCCATCAAGGAAATGGGTTTGCATCCATGATGCAGGGAGCACACGGCTAGTGCCTGCATATTGCGGACCTGCTGTTTGCGGGCCGCAATACGGACCAACGGCCGTGTGCATGAGGCCTAAAGCTGCATTTGGATGATGAAAGGAGCAAGCGTTCCTTCCCGACAATCGGCCGCTTGTTAAGTGGAGGTGAAGGGCTGAATTTACATGCTGGGATCACCCCAACAGTATGAGGACAAGTGATTTCTGCTGCTATCGTTCATCTTCATACAAAATCATTGTTCCTGGGCAGCAGAGCGCTGTTTAGACAGGACGACCTTCTGCCCGGAAACGATGATGGAGGTGTCTGCACCTCAGATCATTTCGCTTGTTGATCGGGTGATATGTGACAGCTTTACACGGGTCGAGTATTGTGAACGAGTGTTTGTAGGAAAGCTGGTTCCAGATAGGATTGGTAAATCTGCCCCAATAATTCTCTATGGGGTGGAGCGATCGCTCCTCCACATACATACAGAGGAGTTGATTGCTGTATATAAATGCACCTCTCAACGCCTCTGACATGCAATCAATTATCAGGAACGGACTGTTCCTTCCTGATAACTACCAGAGCAGTCAGCCAGTGAAAAGACTAAAAGTTTCTATAAACTGATAAAGCTAAAGTAAATAAAAGTGCTATGCTTGGTTCCTGCTGTTTTTTTCTTCATTGCACATGAATGGGAAAGCTCCAGGACTTGTGATCCGTACCTTTCTTCAGACAATGTAACTTCAATATAGCCTTCCATGATCTTTTACACGGTGGTGTCACAGTTTACCCGTTCATTGTATACTGCACATGACGATTGAGGAACACTGGAAGGTTTCCTTTTTTTCCAAAGCTACATTTCAATGTAGAAGTACAAGTTTCAACAGTACATCAAGATGCAACTGCAACCTCTACAATGCTCATACCTAGATCACTGGTTCCAGAATGATTTACAAATACAGTTGTGTTCAAAATTATTCAACCCCCAATGCTGGAAAGGGTTTTAGGGAATTTAGTGTACATTTGTAATTGTGTTCAGAATGAAATCTTACAAGGACTTTATAAAGAACCAAATGCAACTAAAATGACATCAATTGTTTTTGTAATACAGTATTAAATGTTTTTTTTGTGATTTCTTCATTGACACAATTATTCAACCCCTTAAAGACGACCACTCTTAAGAACAGAGGTTCATTCAAGTGTTTTCGATCAGGTATTGAAAAGACATATGGATGTCAAGGAGCAGCAATCAAGCATAATAAGCACCAATTAGGCAGATGTAAAATGACTGTGATACTCAGCTCCTTCTAGACATTTACTGGTGTGTTTACAAACATGGTGAAGTCAAGAGAATGGTCCAGGAAGACAAGAGAAGAGGTGATTTCTCTTCACAGGAAGGGCAATGGCTATAAGAAGATTGCAAAGAGGTTAAACATACCAAGAGACACCATAGGAAGCATCATTCGCAAATTCAAGGCAAAGGGCACTGTTGAAACGCTACCTGGTCGTGGCAGAAAGAAGATGCTGACTTCGACTGCTGTGCGCTACCTGAAGCGCAAAGTGGAGAAAAGTCCCCGTTAGACTGCTGAGGAACTGAAAAAAGATTTCTCAGATGCGGGTACTGAAGTTCCAGCTCAGACAATAAGGCGCACACTGCGTAATGAAGGCCTCCATGCCAGAACTCCCAGGCGCACCCCCTTGCTGTCTCCAAAGAATAAGAAGAGTCGACTGCGGTATGCCAAAAGTCATGTGGACAAACCACAAAAGTTTTGGGATAGTGTTCTGTGGACTGATGAAACAAAATTAGAACTGTTTGGGCCCATGGATCAACGCTATGTTTGGAGGAGGAAGAACAAGGCCTATGAAGAAAAGAACACCTTGCCTACTGTGAAGCATGGCGGGGGTCAATCATGCTTTGGGGCTGTTTTGCTTCTACAGGTACAGGGAAGCTTCAGCATGTGCAAGGTACCATGAATTCTCTTCAGTACCAGGAGATATTGGATGAAAATGTGATGCAGTCCGTCACAAACCTGAGGCTTGGGAGACGTTGGACCTTTCAACAGGACAATGATCCCAAGCATACTTCCAAGTCCACTAGAGCATGGTTGCAGATTAAAGGCTGGAACATTTTGAAGTGGCCATCGCAGTCACCAGACTTAAATCCGATTGAGAACCTCTAGTGGGACTTAAAGAAAGCAGTTGCAGCGCGCAAGCCTAAGAATGTGACTGAACTGGAGGCTTTTGCCCATGAAGAATGGGCGAAGATACCCGTAGATCGCTGCAAGACACTTGTGTCAAGCTATGCTTCATGTTCAAAAGCTGTTATAACTGGAAAAGGATGTTGTACTAAGTACTAAGATTGAATGTCACTTGGGGGTTGAATAAAACTGATAATGATGTGAGCACAGAAAATACATTTGTGGTTATTTCATTATAAATGTTATGTTATATTTGTCTGACTTACAAGTGCCTCTTTGATTTCATTGTAAACAAGATGACTGAAATGATCAAAATCAATGTCAAACTGGCCAAAACACTCAATTTCAGTGGGGGTTGAATAATTTTAAACACAACTGTAATTTCCCCTATACTTGCCTCAGTATACGGTAACTTTCATAAATTAGCTGTGTCTATGGCACTGCCAACCGACCACCACCATAAACAGAACTCTTATGAATCTGATTATCTTTGCTGCTCATAGTAACTGTGATAAAACACAAGTCTGCAGTCGTCTGTGGTCACCTGTCCTGCTGGGGACCCTCTTTCTCTAAACAGGAACGGGAGCCAGCGGTGTGTATTCTTTTAATAAAGTTGTCCTTTTACAAACAATTATCCCCTATCTACATTATGGCAAGTAATGGCCACAAGGGTGGAGAGAAGAAGAGAAAGACGCTCATAGGGTAAACCTTTTGGTGATTTGGGTGAATGAGTCGATACAAATGCACTCACTTATTGGGGTTGCACCTAATTGGGTACAACCATAAAGAAAGTGATGTGTATATAATTAGCGGTTGGTGCAGCCTCGGTTTGTCCGGTACCCTCGGGTGGATGCCACTCCGCCACTTGGGTAAAACTGTTGCAACAGCAGAGGAAAACGCTAGACCTGTTCAGTCGGGCGTATGGGCCGAAATTGGCACACTTGAGACAACCAATGTAATTCAATGGTGATAGTTTATTAGAGACAGAGACAACGCGTTTCGGGGTACTGTGGATCCCTTTATCAAGTCTGTGAGCTGGGCAGCGCTGGAGTCTCAGCTGGGATCAGCACGTGGAGTCAGCGTCCTCCACATGCTGATCCCCAATGAGACTCCAGCCCTGCCCAGCTCACCGACTTGATAAAGGGGTCCACAGTACCCCGAAACGCGTTGTCTGTGTCTCTAATAAGGAGAGAAGTGTCTAACTGCCGGAGCACCAACCATTCACATGAACAGGGGCTCTGTGTTCCCCCATTTGAATAGGGCAGTAGTCATGCATGTGCCCTACTGCTCCATTCAAGTGTAGGGGACTGCCAGAGATTGCCAAGCACTTGTACTCTGCTGTCACTGACATGGCAGTCCCATAGAGTGACCGCCAGGGGCATAGCTATAGGGGGTGCAGAGGTAGCAGTCGCTACCGGGCCCAGGAGCCTGAAGGGGCCCAAAGACACTTGTGCCACATAAGAAGACACACAAAGCACTGTGGGAAGGGGGGCCCAAGCTGAACTCTTGCACCAGGGCCCATGAGTCATTAGCTACGCTCCTGGTGACCGCCATTCCACTTCTATGAGGGAACTCAGTGCTGCCATTCTCATGTTGGAGGGCCCCAGCAGTCAGACATACTCCTTATCCTGTGGATAGGTGTTTGCAATGAGCCAATCCCTTTTATTGCTCAGAGAAATATCCCTTTAATTTTTTTTCCCTGATTTATAGAAAGGAGATAAATTCTAGAAGTGCTATATATAGTTTTATATCCCCTACCAATTTCAATAAACACAATGACTATAATAACTGATAAGATAAATCTTTTTTATCATGTATTGCTGCATTTAGTCATAGAAGAATAGTGATTGCATCCCTCTATGGGGGAAATTTCCTAAAGGGCTCGTTCACACAAACTTTTTTTGCGTTCCGTATACGGGCCGTTTTTTGCCTTGAGTATACTGTCCGTATACGGAACCATTCATTTCAATGAGTCCGCCATAAAAAACGGAATGCATTCCGTATGCAATCCGTTTCCGTATTTCCGTTCCACTACATTTTGAGTTGTGTCCTATTATTGCTCGCAAATCACGTTCCGTGGCTCCATTCAAGTCAATGGGGCTGTAAAAAAAAAACAAAAACGAATGCATCCGTATGTCTTCCGTATCCATTCTGTTTTTGTGGAAGCATCTATTGAAAATTTTATGCCTAGCCCAATTTTTCAATGTACATTATTATATGCTTCCATTTCCGATCCGCAAAACACGGATCACAAATGGAAACTATACGGTAATACTGAAACCAAAAACAGACCGCAAAACCATACGGTTGTGTAAACGAGCCCTAAGACAGTCATTTCATACGCTGGTGTTAGTCCAAACAACAAACATACTTTTTTATTATAAGAATTGCACCAAAATGTGACTTTTGCCAGTTTTATGGTGTAAAGGCACAGTGAAATCCCCCCGTGTATTATAGCCAGAAATATCCTCAACGTTTTCATCACACACAAATCACAAAAATTACAGAAATGGCTTCAGTTTTTTTCCATACCACACAGGTTTTCTTATCTCAAAATCAAGGTGTGGATTCAGCCATAAAAAAACTACGCTTCATTATGAAGTGTTTAAAAAAGCCACCACATTTTAAAAAGTTTTTAAAAAGTTCACCAATGCTTAATGGTCAAACTCACGAGCACTATTATGGTTGTTCCCACCATAAGCATTAAATATAGTGACAATATAAAAATATATTTCCCGTGGACTTTTAGCTAACATCTGGAGGTGGCATTATTTCAGCAAAAACTGCACAAAAACATGTGCAATAAATGTGACTCAAAACCTGTGGGAATCCACCGTCAGGATGGGCTTCCATGTCCACGATGAAACTACGTCCACCTGTGGCAGGGAGTGGCCGCATGATGTTGAAGATACTACCACCGTCAATGCGGAAATTTGTGTCGCCTTTGGCCGCGCGGGGCTGGAGGGTTATGGCCACAGGTGCAGCCTTAAAGGGGTTGTCCAGCCTAGGAGCTGTTCCTAACCGGTGCGCTATAAAATCAGCCACAGCCTCATTCCCGGCCGCTTCCCGTAACCAATCACAGGTTTTAATGGTCACTTGTGCTTGAACAGAACGTCACTACTGCTTTTTAAAATTTATTTATTCTTTTACTGGTGCACAGGTTGGGACTATTGTTGGCGCCTAGTCTGGACAACCCCTTTAACGGTTACCAAACCCTAATGAAATGAGTGTTTTCCCTGGTAAAGTAATGGAACGCACAAGCAACCTTTCACCCATATAACATCCCTAACTTGAACTAGAGGCATGCTAGCACCTTTACACCTTACCCTCTCATTCACCGCACTTCCATTTACTGCCTGATTGCATGTACGGTACAAAGTTCGAATGTGAATAATATTAAGACATGCAGTGACACCATGACTAACGCCGCTCTTTCCATCATCAGATCTGCCTTTTGGTACACACTTTAACCAGCTCCAGCTGCCTATTCTCAGCTATATAAAGCCCTAATGAAAGGACAAACAGCGGCTCCAGTGCCCCCTAGCCTCCACGTCCAGGCTGTGCACTGGGCTACCTCGGTGTGAATGAATTGCCTGATCAAAACCAGCTCTCTCTGGTTCTCTGAAGTCTGTTTACTGAACAGCGTGTGCTGAGGCACATACTGGAGGTGGGGGAGCCAGCATGACATGGGAGGCTAGGGGGGAGAAAGGAGCCGAAATCACATGACGCCCTGGATCCTGCAGCCAACATTCCTGACAGGCTGAATGTAACCCTAGCACAGAGCAAATAGGAAATGGAAAGCCTGTAAATCAGGAAACCGCTGACTTACCGTAAGAAAAAAAGTTTAATCATGATGACAGACACTCAAGTAAAATACTGATTTAACTCTTAACTCGAAATCTAGAATCCACGGCCACTGCATCATAGAGAAGACTGTCTAATGGATGCACAAAGTGTATCATGCCCATGTCACCGGAAATCTAAATGGTGACTGCGTAACGCTCACCGTAGGGAGTGTAAGCTAACATTGAAATACCACACTTCTTTGCAGCACACATACGGGTGATCCAAGCAAAATAAGTGACCAAGATTGTCTGGGAAATCGTGTATTCCAGAAATAAACTTTTTTCTTATTTTGCTTTGGACAATCCCCTTTTCTTAGAAGGCTTCCCCAAGGGTTGGCTGGTCACAGGGTGTACTACTTCTAGGATGGTCAGCAGTCATCTTTCCTTGTGGGGAAATCTGAGAACTAGAGTTCACATACCTTCCAGCATCAGCACCGTATCCGTTTTTGCGTTTCACAAATCGCAGATCCACAAAACCCAGACACCGGCCGTGTGCATCCCGCATTTGCCCTTCCACAGGTCCTGTGCTATGTTACAAAAGTCTATTCTTGTCCACAAACCGTTAAAGAATAGGACATGTTCTATTTTTTTTGCGGGCCACGGAATCGAAATACAGATGCGAACAGCACATGTGCATCTTTTGTGGCCGCACTGAAATGAACGCTGAGGGGTTAACTGCCGCTGATCGCAGCTCCCTGTCATAGAGGTCGGGTGCCAGCTATGTGATTCTGCCGCTGGCACCCCCCTCCTGTATTTGTATTAATGGTTTTAAAACCCCTGACAGCCCCAGTATTAAAGCATTGGTGGCGCAGTGCACCCCCCCCCCCAACCCCCACAGTATTAAATCATTGGTGGCGCAGTGCGCCCCCCCAACCCCCCAGTATTAAATCTTTGGGGACAGTGGCCACAAGGTCCCCTCCCCCCTCTTTATTGGTGGTGCAGTGGTAGTTGTTTATTGGTGGGCAGCAGGGAGAGTGTAAAGTTCTATTCACCCCAATAGATCTCTATTAGGGTGAATTGGAAAAGAGATTAAAGGGGGAATAAAGGGGGAAATGGCTATTAAAAAATAAGTAAAAAACAAAAAAACAAAATATTAAGTATAAATCACCCCTTTTCCCAATTTTACATATAAAATATATAAACAATAAATAAACATATTACATATCGCCACGTTTTAAAGTCCAAACTATTAAAATATTGAAAAATATCTCCTATGCGGTTAACACCATAACAGGGAAAAAAAATAAATAAATGTGCGATTCACCATTTTTTTGTCATCTTGTCCCCCCAAAAAATAGGATAGGACTGTTCGATTATGGGCCGGACGTTCCATAAAATGCGGAATGCACGCGGCTTTTTTGGTGTTTTTTTTTTCCGCGTGGTATCGAATGGTATCGAGTATCGCAATACTTTTTTATGGTATCGAATAAAAATGTTGGTATCGTGACAACCCTAGTAAGATATTTGAAATTGGTTTTCTAAAGCAGACAAACTTCTTAAAAGAGGTTGTCTCATCAGAGAAAAGAAAAAAAAACTGTTTCAACATGCAGACCCCGTTCTCACTCCTAGCACCCCTAGGCATTACTCCTGTTGCAGGTTGAATATGGTATTACATGGTGATACAAGGACAGCTCGAGCCTGCCAGAATGGGAGCAGCTCATACAGACTGGTTCTCTGATAGAGGGGAGTCCTGAGCAGGGCACCCACTTCTACGATGTTCCAGTGCCTTAATAGGGCATATGGAATGGGGCTGTCTTCAGGATAAATCATCAATATCTGATCAGCTGGGGTTCGACTCCCAGCACCCCCACCGGTCTACTGTTTGAAGAGGTGTTGCTCCATGCGAGCATTGCTTTCTAGTCATTACACTACACGTCAACTCAGAAGTTACGGTGGTGCAGTTTAACGACAAATACTCAAGTGAATGGAACGAGTACTTTTAATAACACTACACCACCACTCAACAGGAGACGACGTGTAGTGTAGTGAAGAGGAAGCAGCGCTCGCATGGGCCGCCATCTCCTCTTCAAACAGGTGATCAGCGGGGGTGATGTGTGTCGGACCACCACCGATCAGATATTGATAACCTATCCTGATGATACATCATCAATATAAATGGCCTGCATAACCCCTTTAATTAAAAATTTTAAAGCCTTGAAAATTTTGAAATAAAGATACAAAATAACTAGACAGAAATATACTTGGCCCTAACATAATCTGAAGCTTCCACTCGCAGACTTCCCTTCAGCTGTACAAGTGCTCTGGAATGTGCTACCCCAGGCAATCAGGTTAATTCTCAATATCCACAGTTTTAAGTGTGCCCTAACGACATATCAATTTAGCAGCCTAAATTGAGAAGTCATTAGGGCACACTTAAAACTGAGGATATTACGAATTAACCTATCATATTCACTAATAAAACTCTTATTTTATTCAGTTATATAGCCCTAACACAGGGATCAGCAACCTTCAGTACTTCAGCTGCTGTGAACTCCCGGCATGCACAGTCACTCGGCTGCTCTTGTAAGGGTACTTTCACACTTGCATTGGTGCAGATCCGTCTATTTATTTGCACAGACGGATCCGCACCTATAATGCAAACGTTTGTATCAGTTCAGAACGGATCCGTTTGCATTAGTTAAAAGAAAAATGACAAAGTCCAAAACGGATCTGTTTTGAATTACATTGAAAGTCAATGGGGAATGGATCCGTTTTCAAATGCACCATATTGTGTCATTGAAAACGGATCCGTCCCCATTGACTCCGCCTCTTCAGACGGGCACCAAAATGCTGCACGCTGCGTTTTGGTGTCCGCCTCCAAAACAGAATAGAAGCAGAACGGAGCCGAACTGATGCATTCTGAACGGATCCTTATCCATTCGGAATGCATTGGGGCTTACCTGATCCGTTTTGGACCGTTTGTGAGAGCCGTGAAACGGATCTCACAAACGAAATCCAAAACGCTAGTGTGAAAGTACCCTAACTCACACAGAAGTGAAAGGAGGATCCTGGGAGTTGGAGTTTCAGAACAGCTGAGGTGCCGGCAGTTGCTGATCTCTGCCATAACATATTCCACAGATTGTCAATAGTATCTGTTCTCACTGAGGCTCATAATCTCAATTCCAAATTAACCTTTCAGTATGAGTGTAGGAGGAAAACTGGAATATCTGGAGAATACCCACTTCATGCAGATCTCTCCTCTGGTCAGATTCAAACCCAGTTCTTCTCCATTACATCACTCCTTAGAACCCAATGACTTTATCCAGCAGTAATCCCACACTCTGCGCACTTCATATTTGTGCATACATAGACATGCATGACTAAGGGCACGTGTGGACTGACAGATACGCATGCAGTGGTATCTGTCAGTCCGAAGCCCAGCATTTATGCTGGAAAGCAGCGAGATCATCACCAGACCCAATATAAATCAATGGGGATCCGGCAGTGAACTGTAGAATCTGACGAAATACGGCATCCTTCTCTCTGCTGGAACAGCCTGCAGGATCGGCTGCTGAATGTGTGAACGCACATTACTCACGCAGCTTTATGTGTACTACATTATTTTTTACAAATAACAGCTGAACATTGTTTAGTATCTCCCCTTCTTTGTCACAGATTATAAACTCTCACAAGCAGAGACCCCGCTCTACTGTTTGAACTATTGATTGCGCCCCTGGGCAGATGAGCGGGACAATAGGGGATGGACATTCATACAAATGCTCGTTCCCAATAACTGTCCGGCGTAGAGGTGGAATAGAGATTTCCATTGCTAAGCATCTTGCGAGGAAACTAGTAGTTGGGAAAAAAAAAAAATCTGAATGGTGAAAAAAAAAAGTACATGCAATTCATTGGTTGCCCTTTCCACTTAAATAGAGACAATAGGCTCGTCGTTATTTATATCATGGAAAAGGTTGCTTTGCGAGTGCACTCAATAAACTCACACTTTTAAAGGGTTGTTCCGAGTTATAGAAAAATAATGTGGCTAAAGGCAGAAACTGTAATAACTTAACAAGAGAGCTAATACTCATCCGTTGGAGCCTCAGTGATCTCAGTGACAATGCTCCTTTGCCTTTCTTTTTTCTCTGCTTATCTGGCTGCAGCATTGGCGAGCCCATATACACAAGTGACTGCTGCAGCCAATCACTGGCCTCAGTGGTCTTGTGCCATATACCACTGATACCATTGACTGGCTACAGCAGTGAAGTATATGTGCAGCCATGTAAACAAAGACCTACAGGACGCAGAGGAGCGTTGGCACTAGAATCAGTGGGGATCCAGTGGGTGAGAATTAAGTCTTTTGTTATGCCATTACAGAATCTGCCTTTGGCCATAGTTTTCCATAACTTGAACAACCCCTTTAATGTAACAGTATTAATAAAAGTTAACTTAAAACATAAAAAACCACACACACTGAAACACGTATATAATGGCAAGCAAACACAAAAGAGGAAGACAAAAACACTCCACTGTCAAGGAATTATGTAGCAGACTCCATGAGGCAATCTGGAATTCTAATGTGTAGATATTACGTCAAAACATGTACTGCAAGTGGTCAGAATAACCCAGCTTATGATATTTAGTCATCAAAGGCATTTCCCCTGCAATGCTTGGACGTGTCAGACATGCACCGCACGCCAGCCTCCACTGTACTTAGAAGAAGCACAACACAAAGGCTTACAGGATGGGACAACAGTAATTTAATGTAGCATCTGTTAGTCAGAGGGAAATCATTGGATACAGTCAGAATTATGCAATTATTCATTTCCCCTGTGGTGGCGCTGTACCTGAACAATTGGTTGCTGCCAGGATCGACACAACAGCTGACCCAACATTCGTAAAGAACCGCGTGAGGGTACATGAACAGCATATAAATAGTGACCAGATTGATCCCAGTGCCCCAACGTGCTTTTCGCATATAGCTTTTTCTAGGGATATGTACAATTTTGCTTTCTTGATATTTAAAGGGTAACTGTCCTTTGTGGTTATTAAAAAAAAAATATGGCCATATGGTTCTATGTGAGGAATGACACTGTTTTATGCCATTATAAGACTTGTATCTTGCATTTGAAGCAGTTTTTTTCCTGCAATCTGTCTGTTTGGTCTGTTTCATACTGCCGTTAAGTAGATCTGGCAGAAAACAGCCTGCCGAAGCTCTCTGGATCCGGCATTGTCAGATGTTACCTGGCTAATTTAAAATAATTGGGTCCAGCGGATATCCAGCCACTACCCGGCAAATATGCCAGGATATCACTGTGTGTAACTGGTTTTGAACGGTTGCATTCCAGGCGTATTTGCCGGATTTCAGCCGGTCCCCATTATAGTCAGTGGGGCCGGTGGGCATTCCTGTTACGTCTGGCAGTGCTGGATCCAGAGAGCACCGGCAGGCTGTTCTACCTAGCAGCGTGAAACAGGCCTAATTCTTTTCCTGATCTAGTAGGTGAAGACTAGCTGGGTTCATGTCTGCCCAGACACAGGACACGAATGAACAGGATAATCTGCTACCTAAGTCTCACAGAACATCCTCAGCAGTTTAGATGTAAATCCACTAGTTAATTAAGAGAGTAAATCACAGAAAATCACTTACAAACTATCAGCAGTCACTGTATCAGTCTCTTTTTTCTATGCCTGTCTGCAGCAGCACCTCCTTTCTCACTGATCTAATCCTTCACTAAGCAGGCAGCCCATCTTTACTGAAGATGTTTTTGAGAAGTGATTTGAAAGTTAGTGAAGAGGAAGGGGAGTAGAAAAGGGGTCTGTCATGGGCGTAGCTATAGGGGGTGCAGAGGTAGCAGTCGCTACCGGGCCCAGGAGCCTGAGGGGGCCCAAAGACCCTTGTGCCGCATAAGAAGACACACAAAGCACTGAGGGAAGGGGGCCCAAGCTGAACTCTTGCACCAGGACCCATGAGCCGTTAGCTACGCTCCTGGGGTCTGTTAAGAGGACAAGGAAACAACTCTGATAATATATATATTACAAAGTTTCTTATAGTTGCCTGTTCATTCATAGAAAAAAAAAAATCAAACAACAGTTACTGTTTAAATAGAGGTGTGTCTATCAAAGAATAAAGGAACCACAGATAACTGATCTACCTGATGAGTAAAATACAAGATGCCAGATAAAAGCCAATGGTCCACCCTGTTGCACTCAGGAATGACATCATTATGAATATCTAGTTAGCAGAAGCACTTGCCCACATGCATGCTGAACACATTCCGCAATAAACATTAACAAACTTTCTTTGAACTTGTACAAAACTTGTAAAATATGCATAAATATACAGGTATACCTCTGAATACACTTGTCTAAGGGTACTTTCACACTTGCGTTGCCTGCCGGATCCGCCGATCAGTGTGACAACTGACCGCATTTGTAGACGGTGCGGATCCGTCTACAAATGCATTGCAAGAACGGATCCGTCTCACCGCTTGTCATGCGGATGGACGGATCCGTCTTGCAGTCTTTTTCACAGTTTTCCCCATCTGCGCGTCCTTCAGTTGTTTCGTAATGCCGGATCCGGCGACTAATGCAAGTCAATGGGAACTAATGCCGGATCCGGCGACTGATCAGCCATTTTGGACGGACATAATACCGCAGCATGCTGCAGTATTATGTCCGCCCAAAAAGCCCGACAGTGACTGAACGGAAGGCATACAGATGCAAACTGAACTGATTTCTATCCATTCAGAATGCATTGGGATATGTCTGATCAGTTCTTTTCCGGCATAGAGCCCTTTTGACGGAACTCTATGCCGGAAAAGAATAACGCAAGTGTAAAAGTACCCTAAGAGAGCATTATATTTACAATGCCAAACTTAGAAGTGTAAAGTTGAAACTAAAATATCCCATTTTTCATGCAATATCTTCATATTAATATTTATAAGCTGTCAATGCATCAATGTAATAAAGAAAACGAAATACAATAACAGAAATGTCAAGCATACAACTATTACAAAAATGCAAACCATCTGTTACAGAGTAGCATTACGCCATTTATTGGCACACTACAACATGTGGCTTTAAGGGTCTGTACCTATAATTGAATATGGGGCTGTCCCGTACATCAAAGAGTACCCCTAACTGTGCAAAATTGTTAAAAGAACAGTGTCATGTCAACATTGCTGCTATAACTGTTAAATCTAATCCTTTCTACTGAACAAAATTTTTAGGATTACCCCCTGAGGTGGTCTCCGCAGTACTTTTCAGCAAGGGCTCTAACTGTCTGTCTGTTCCTGCACTGGATGTTAGTTGTGAGCTTTCATTATGCTAAATAGCTATTACAGATGCCTGTGTTCAGACTGCCAAAATAAAGTTCCTGTAGCAAAGTGCGCAAATACTGTAGTAAAAGTATTAACAGGTTTAAAATATCATCATTAGAAGTCATCCCAGTAGTAATGCATAAAACAGAAGCAACTTTATCCTGACTCTCAGTCTGATAGAGGACGACATTTATCTTTATTCCTAACAGATACTGCAATACAGGTATCTCCCTACCAATTATGGTGCGTTTTCCCCATTTGCTTTTGAGTTGCAAAACCCTGACAGATAAATAAGAGAGTACACGCCACATTATGCAATACTCTTGAACATGCATCAACATGCATATTATATGCAGAATTAAAGGGATTCTGTCACAGCATTTGACCATATAGAGCTGAGGACATGCAAGACTAGATCGCCGCTAGCATGTCCGCAATATAGCAGTAGAATAGCTCTGGGTGCTTTTATTTTCTTTAAAAAATGATTTTATTGATATGCAAATTAACCTGGGAAGGTGCCCGAGGGGCGGTACTAACCTTCCTGGTGCCCAACCACATCCCCATGTGAAGGAACCCGGCACCGCCTGCGTCCGCCGAATCTCCTCCTTGCTTCAGTGAGATCGCAGTAAATCTCGCAATGTGCAAGATCGCGCATGCGCAGTTCCTTCCCTGAGGCTGATGCCAGCACAGAGAAGGAACACTATGTTGCAACTGCCCATGCGCAATCTCGTGCATCACGAGATTTACGGCGATCCCACTTAAGCATGGAGAAGATTCAGCGGACGCAGGCGGTGCTGGTCTCCTTCACATGGGGGCGTGGCTTGGCACCAGGAAGGTTAGTACCGCCCCTTTGGCACCATCCCGGGATATATTGCATATCAATAAAATCATTTCACAAATAAAATAAAAGCATCCAGAGCTATTCTAATTGCTATATTGCGGACATGCTAGCGGCGATCTAGCCGAGCATGTCCGCAGCTCTATAGGGTTAAATGCCGTGACAGAATCCCTTTAAAGGATTTGTCTCGCGTCAGCAAAATTGTGTTGATTATGTAGACA
The DNA here is from genome assembly GCA_033119425.1 of Bufotes viridis. Taxonomy (NCBI): domain Eukaryota; kingdom Metazoa; phylum Chordata; class Amphibia; order Anura; family Bufonidae; genus Bufotes; species Bufotes viridis. The sequence continues at coordinate 96,659,895 of CM065593.1, forward strand.
AAGTTAATACAAGGAACTTACTAATGTACTGTGACTGTCCATATTGCTTCCTTTGCTGACTGGATTCATTTTTCCATCACATTATACACTGCCCTGGTTACGACCACCCAATCCATTAGCGGTGGCCGTGCTTTCACACTATAGAAAAAAGTGGCATCCTCTCTGGTGGCCGGGACCGTACATAGGGACACGTGCAGCAGCTCCCACCCCACCATAACCGCTGGAAATGAGCAATGTACAGTATCATGCAAAAGAAAAATAACTCAAGCCAGCAAAGGAGGCAATACGGACAATCACAATACATTAGTAGGTGCCTTGTATTAACTTTGTCTACATGATAATTACCATTTGCTGAAGTGAGACATCCCCTTTAACATAAATAATAAGTTACAGACTGTATTCTGAATTCTGCAGTCTTGACAGCTAAAATCACCCAGCATTCCTTGCTAGCCTAAAGTTGGCGTAAACATTTGTTCACCAACAGTTATTACTTTCCACATCCTCTCTCCATTATGTGTTCTAAATAACAAGAGGGAAGTAAGCCACCACCAGATTCCTCTGGCTGTGGCGTGAAATCCATCAGCTTGATTCATCCTCACAAACACTAGATGGTCGGCCAGTCCAAGGGAAATCAATGAATAGATTATGGACGCCTTTATGACTACCAGAATTTGCTCTGGTGTTCTGTATTCTGGGAAGCAGTGGGGCAGATTTACCAATCTATAAATGGCATGCACTTAGACAGGTTGTCTAGGTATGCTCCAAATGTATCACATTGGCTCATGCTGCATGGTACATGTGGCGCATGGGTAGACACTATGGGGGTCATTTATTAAGACCTATGGGTCTCATTTGTCATTTTGTACACCAGTTTTCTAGCGTAAAAGAGCATGTGTAAAGGGGGCATGGTGAGGGAGAGGCAGTTATGCCAGTTTTCTGGCATAGAAGACGACTGAAATCTACACCAGCCAGGGTCTGGCACAGATTTCTGTTCAGGTCTACAGACTGCCAAAGTCTGCACCTAATTTATGACGATGCACATGCCTTGTCGTAAATTAGGGGCAGCCTCTGGCAGAGCATGGACTCGGGCACGGGCTCAGATAGTTTGGTACAAAATGTATTTGCCAAGCATCTCTATGTTACAAAATAAGTATAGCATTAGAACACTGTTTTGTGCTTTATTTGGTTTGCAGAGTGCTGTTGCATTGTATTTTGTATTGTGTTTTCAGCCATAGCAACGTGCACCTGCACTGGATGTGCTGACTGACCCCCTTTTCTCTGGCAGAGCATGGAGTTATCATAGAACGGCATAAGCTTCCGGTCTATGATATATCAGAGCCTTTGTCTAACTCTATGCCAACTATTGGATGCTGTAGTTTGAGACAGAATTCTAAGGCAGAATTGTGGCAACATTTTGGTGAAAACAGCTCATCTTAGGCTGCACTCTTTCCAATTAAGCCACATCCTTTTTTGGACTAGGCACAGAAAGTTTCTTTAAACCTAGATTTGCCAAGCTGCACCACTTTCTGGCAGACTTTACCCCAAAATCTAGGTGTAAATGTGAGCTATTTTCTCCATATCAATACCAGTCTACAGTAAGCTGAGGTAATAAAAGTGTTTTCAGGTTACAAAAAAACAAAACCCCACCATTGAACCCTACTGTCTACAGTGTGGTAAGGTTGAGTGCTGTTGTTTTCAGGGGTTTTGTAACCAGAAAACTCGTTTACTACATCAGATTACTGTATGTGCTGCTGATTTTTTTAATGCATTTTGAACCCTCCATTTTTCTGTTCTCTGTCATGCCCCTCCAGCACCAGCGATTGCCCCCCAGGGATACAGGTGAAGAAGGTGGGGCACTAGTCTACCACTCCCTGCACAAGTGGCACATAACACAGTAGACTTACTGCAGTACTTATAGATAAGCCGTGAACAGCACCTCAACCAGCCTATGTTCATATAAAAAACTGAGAAGTCTTACGGATACAAGGGCAAGTCAGGCAGTATGCTCTTTTCCCAGTGACCCCCATTATCAATCATCTTGTAGTGTCTTGCTGCTGTCTGCTGCTGGGTCAGCAGGAAATATTTGAATGTATCCGTGTGGAGGAACCCCAAAATAAACTTAACTGTCATAACTCAGAGTTGGCCACAAGCACCCCCCAAACTCTCCCCCCCACTCTCACTTCATTGTGTCACTCCAGCTGGGGTGAAACTACGACTCCCAGCATGCTCCGTTCATTTCTATTGAGTTCTGAGAACAGCCAAGCAAGTGTGCATCTTGGGAGTTGTAGTTTTACCACAGCTGGCGTGCCGAAGGTTAGCCATCACAGGCCTAGAATATAGATAGTCGCATGCAGGGCCAGACTGGAAAAAAAACAAAAAAAAAACCTATAAGTGGCCCTATGTTGTAGATCGGCACAAATTGTCAGAAGTTAGGGTCAACTAAAGTTGGCACGGCCAGCATCACCATAGAGGGCCAGTAGATTGTGCTTCCCTTTTGTATTTGGTTCTGCAGCACAAACCACTGCCCCAGAAAAATCTATATACTGTCTGAGCAGAACCAAATACCAAAGAGTAGCATAATATATTGCTTCAAAATATGCTACCAATAATGCAACATAAGGTCACCAGGTAAAAAAAATATATAAAATACTTAGTGCCACATAGACTTCAGGCCTATACGGGTGAACGGCAGGGCAGGGAGCCATCAGCTCCTCTTTCCCACAGCAAAATTCAACTGTATTGCCATCCTCAGCAGAGCACCTGTGGTCGCTGAAAAGGTACATTGGTACCTGACTCTCCCAGTGGTAATTAACCAGCCACTGGCAGCGAATGTGGAATGTAGGAGCGAATGTGAAAAATTGCAATAACGAGCAAACAGCGAAAATTATTTAGCAGTTATTTTTTTGTGTAATGGCAAGTCTTTTGAATGCAAACGACTGGCCAAAGCTAGTTTACACATACACTATCCTGCAGGCTGTATTGGCAGAGAAACAGCCTGCTGGACACTGATGTTCACCGACTGACCCTATTGACAATCCAGCTGGTATCCGGCATGCGTGCTTGGTTTTGGATAGACAAGTGCTAGTGCGCGCACAGTTTTTTGTCTGGCCGAAACCTGGTGCTCGCGCAGGAAACAATCCGAACCCCCCACCGGATACCATTATAGTAACTGGGCACTGACAGCGCACAACTCCATCAGGCTGTACCTCTGTTGGAACAACCTGCCAATTAGTTTTGGCGCATATGGAAAAGTACCCTAAATCGTCACCTGCCACTTAAAAATAGGATCCATGCTCTATTGATTTACTTCTGTTGCTTGCACTACACCAACATACACCAAAGTGTAGTACAACATTGTCACCAGTCACATTATTCCCTGTCCTCAATATTCATTTCCTAATTTATGCTGATGTGAGCATTTGTCAATCAGCTGATTTTGCTCCCATATCTCCAGCAGTAACATGACTTCTCTACTCAGCGTCTGCTCCATGGGTGACACTGCAGACGCGTCTCAAACACAGAGACATAACCATATCAGATGTTGCTTATGTATTTGTCCTCTAGCATAATTCACAAATCAAGGACTCAATGTACCATACTCATCAAAATAAAGAAATAACATTTGTAGTATATCTCTATCAGAAAATCAAGCGTCAACTTGCCATTCTGGCAAAGTACTGTATTTGCAATTTAAAAAATAAATAAATTGAAAAATTTGTTTTATGATTTTAAACAATATATTTGAGTGAAACACAGACATGGAGCATGTTATGGGAACAATAAACATACTGTCATCAATAGGCCATATTTACTTAGGGTGCTTTCACACTTGCGTTTTTATTTTCCGGCATAGAGATCCGTCGTCGGGTCTCTACGCCAGAAAGAAACTGATCAGGATTATCCTAATGCATTTTGAATGGAGAGCATTCCGTTCAGGATGCATCAGGATGTCTTCCGTTCAGTATGTGAACGTTTTTTGGACATTGACAAAATCGCAGCATGCTGCGGATTTGTCTTCGTCCAAAAATCTGGAGGACTTGCCGTAACGCCGGATCCGGAATTAATGCCCATTGAAGTGCTTTAATCCGGAATTAACCTGAACTTCATTTCGGGCATCGCCGGTTTCCGACGTTTAGCTCTGCGCATGTGCATTAGCAGTTCCGACCGGGGCCCCAGTGTAAGCTGGGGCTCCGATCAGTTACCATGGCAGCCAGGACGCTACTAAAGTCCTGGCTGCCATGGTAAGTACTCCGCAGCAGTGTACTTACCTGCGCTGCGGCCCCGGGGCGCTCCTTCTTAACGTCACAGGTCCGGGCGGCGCATTGATCTATGCGCCGCGGGGACCCGTGATGTCACGAAGGAGCGCCCGGCGGCCACAGCGCAGGTAAGTACACTGCTGCGGAGTACCATGGCAGCCAGGACTTCAGTAGCTTCCTGGCTACCATGGTAACCTGAAAGCATTTCGAAGACTGATCAGTCTTCAAATGCTTTTAAGCGACTTGCGTTCTGACGGATCCGGAGGGACAGAACAGAAGTGCCTGCCGGATTTTCAGAACACAAGTGTAAAAGCACCCTTAGGGTGACTGTGGCGTTCTAAGTACTGTAGCTCGTGAAAGGAAAATATGAGTCAACTTAAAGTGAATTTGTCGCCTATCACTTTTTTTCTGCTAGATAAAACCAAATAGTAACATACTGTATATACTTTTTTCTAATCTGGTTTTGTTTTCTGATTGTAGATTTTCTATTCTCTTTCCTGAACATGATTACAAGGCCTGTTTCACATTTGCGGTAAACAGATCTGGCAGGCTGTTTCGGCCACGAACAGCCTGTAGGATCCGTCCCTGCCCGGCCGAGCAGTATTTGTCCGGCCGCTGCTGGGGTGGCAGTCGGATCTCCGCCAGTCCCCATTATGGTTAATGGGGCCGGAGCGGACTTCCGGCGGAACACATGGGCTAACGTTAGTATGTCCGTGCCGGGACAGCCTGCCGAACCCTGCTAGCGCAAGTGTGAAAGTAGCTAGTTTCACATGCAGTAAAGGTATCCAGCAGGTTGTTCTGCCAGCGAAACAGCCTGCTGAAGTTCCCTGTATTCGACCTAGCCGAATACTGCCTTTCACCGCCGGAGATCACTGAATATAATGGGATAAAGCCAGTTACCGGCATAAACACTGAGCTTTGGCCAGGCAAAGATTTGGCCAGGCAAAGATTTTGGTTTTCTTCTCCCAGGCTATGAGCTGAGCGCTGCGGTTGGTCAGCGCTACAGCCTGGGAGAAGGAGACGCCCAGGAGAACAAGAGCAGGCTCCTCCCAGTTGAGACGCAGAGCTGAAGTCACCGGAGGACATACCGGCAGAACGGAGCGGCGCCCAGGGATAATAGTAAGTGCAGGGAGATCCCTGGGCGCCGCTCTCCATGTATGTGTACTTAGTTTACATTTGTTAGGGTGATGAAAGGTCCTCTTTAAAGTTGGAAAAAGTTCTGAAATTATTTATCTTTGTCAGATTTTTTTTACAGCACAGAAACCTCACATCTTAACAGGGGTGTGTAGACTTTTTATATCCACTATATATATATATATATATATATATATATATATATATCTCACAAAAATATATTGATCATTTCTCGCAAATCTACATGCTCTATACAACTTCAGCTCATAATATGGAGATATGGAACAAACGAATCTAACCTATAAGTAATTTTTGACAAATTGACTGGAAGGTATATTAGAGAAGGACAAATTGAGTGTAGTGGTCTCACTAGCTCCTAAAGTATATGCTAATTTGCCCACCCATGAAGAATCTAATGAATGCTTGTAGTCCGGCAGTTATATCCTGCACCTATATATTAATCTGTGCTTAATTTCTATTGGAACCTCACACCCTGATCATGTCATGCACCTGTGCTCTCTCAACAAACATGCCCTGATATGAGCAAGGCTTGCTGTAGCCAAGGGCTTAGTCAGGATTATCATCTAGGAGAAGAGCTACAGGTAGTTTGAGGTAGACATGCTTTGCAAAGGTCAAACCAGGTTGTTTTTGTTATTTAAAGCCTAGCTATACTATCTGTTTCAGGGAAACATTGTGAGCATAGATGGGAGCACAGTCTGAGTACTCTGGGAAAGTTTTTTTAGTGTCTACATTGACAGGCAGCAGGTGCTGGAAAAGTCTGTGCGCTTAGGTATACAGTGTAACATCTAATGGCTAATATTTGTCATGCTTGTATTTATCTTCATGTTTAGTAACTGCATTATGTAGATGAACCATATTCGGGGACATAGAACAGTTCAATTCATATATTGTGTGTAAAAATCTTATGGCATTATGTAAAAAAAAAAAAACTATTTGGGAGAGATGATATGCACAGTGTAGTCCCACTACTGATTCATTTTTAGGAAATCATTTTTACATTGAGTAAAGTGGTTGCCCAGTTTTATCGGTAAGGTAAACCAATAAATGTTAATGATGATCATACCAATAACAGTTTTTTTTTATTGGTTTTTTTTAAGATGTATCCCGTTTTCTATACTACGCCCCCCTGCTCGGCCAGCCTTTTGTCCTGGCCGGATTGTATAGTCGTGGCCAAAAATTTTGAGAATGACACAAATATTAGTTTTCACAAAGTTTGCTGCTAAACTGCTTTTAGATCTTTGTTTCAGTTGTTTCTGTGATGTAGTGAAATATAATTACACGCACTTCATACGTTTCAAAGGCTTTTATCGACAATTACATGACATTTATGCAAAGAGTCAGTATTTGCAGTGTTGGCTCTTCTTTTTCAGGACCTCTGCAATTCGATTGGGCATGCTCTCAATCAACTTCTGGGCCAATTCCTGACTGATAGCAACCCATTCTTTCATAATCACTTCTTGGAGTTTGTCAGAATTAGTGGGTTTTTGTTTGTCCAGCCGCCTCTTGAGGATTGACCACAAGTTCTCAATGGGATTAAGATCTGGGGAGTTTCCAGGCCATGGACCCAAAATGTCGTTTTGGTCCCCGAGCCACTTAGTTATCACTTTTGCCTTATGGCACGGTGCTCCATCGTGCTGGAAAATGCATTGTTCTTCACCAAACTGTTGTTGGATTGTTGGAAGAAGTTGCAGTTGGAGGGTGTTTTGGTACCATTCTTTATTCATGGCTGTGTTTTTGGGCAAAATTGTGAGTGAGCCCACTCCCTTGGATGAGAAGCAACCCCACACATGAATGGTCTCAGGATGCTTTACTGTTGGCATGACACAGGACTAATGGTAGCGCTCAACTAAACTTCTCCGGACAAGCCTTTTTATCAGATGCCCCAAACAATCGGAAAGAATATGACTTTGCCCCAGTCCTCAGCAGTCCATTCACCATACTTTCTGCAGAAGATCAATCTGTCCCTGATGGGTTTTTTTTGGAGAGAAGTGGCTTCTTTGCTGCCCTTCTTGACACCAGGCCATTTTCCAAAAGTCCTTGCCTCACTGTGCGTGTAGGGTTGGGCGATATCAAAATATTGCCACGATAACGATATTAAGAAATTTATCGCGATAACGATATATATGACGATAAATGCCCATTTAGAAGAAAAAAAACACTTGGAGACAATATACTGTATGGGGGCAGCCACAAGGAGACGTTATACTGTATGGGAGCCGCAAGGAGACATTATACTGTATGGGGGCAGCCGCAAGGAGACGTTATACTGTATGGGGGCAGCCGCAAGGAGACGTTATACTGTATGGGGGCAGCCGCAAGGAGACGTTATACTGTATGGGGGCAGCCACAAGGAGACGTTATACTGTATGGGGGCAGCCACAAGGAGACGTTATACTGTATGACCCACTGTTATGGGGGGGCACTGTGGCTGACGCACTGTTATGGGGGGGCACTGTGGCTGACGCACTGTTATGGGGGGGCATCATGGCTGACACACTGTTATGGGGGGGCACTATGGCTGACGCACTGTTATGGGGGGGGGCACTGTGGCTGACGCACTGTTATGGGGGGATCCTTGGATGATACACTGTTATGGTGGTCTGTGGCTGACACTGTTATAGGGGATCTGTGGCTGACACATATACAGCATCTTATAATATATATGTGTCATCCACATATACCCCATAACAGTGTCAGCCACAGATCCCCCATAACAGTGTCAGCCACAGACCCCCAACACTGTGGGGGGGGGCACTCGCAGTGGCCGGCGCAGTGTTACTCTGCAGTAATACACTGGCCCCGCAGTTCTTATCCAGTATTTATGTAGTTAATCTCTTTAGAAGTAGCCCGACCTTAATAACTATTGTTGCACAGGCTCCCCGGGCGGCTCTCTGTTCCTCTATGCGCCGTCTGCCCCTTCATTCATAGAGTGGGCGGAGCAGACAGGCGGAGCATGGAGGAACAGAGAGCTGCCCAGGGAGCCTGCGCAACAATAGTTATTAAGGTCAGGCTACTTCTACAGAGATTAACCACATAAATACTGGATAAGAGCTGCGGGGCCGGTGCTAAATTCCCGGCAGAGCCCGCTACTTGCCCACAGCAGGGCTAAGTTACTTAACAAACTACCTGCCCGACACTGCATGTCCCGGGCGCCGGGCGATAGGAATTCCACACCCCTGACATGGATGTTTCAGGAGCGGTTGGCACACGTGCGACCGCTCCTATGACGTCATTAAATACCGCGGTTATTAGGAGACTGTGATATCGCCATATCGCAGTTTCTTAATACCGCGGTATATCGCAGACACCGGTATATTGCCCAACCCTATGTGCGTGCAGATGCACTCACACCGGCCTGCTGCCATTCTTGAGCAAGCTCTGCACTGGTGGCACTCCGATCCCGCAGCTGAATCATCTTTAGGAGACGATCCTGGCGCTTACTGGACTTTCATGGACACCCTGAAGCCTTCATAACAAGAATTAAACCTCTTTCCTTGAAGTTCTTGATGATCCTATAAATTGTTGATTGAGGTGCAATCTTAGTAGCCACAATATCCTTGCCATTTTTATGCAACGCAATGATGGCTGCACACGTTTCTTTGCAGGTCACCATGGTGAACAATGGAAGAACAATGATTTCAAGCATCACCCTCCTTTTAACATGTCAAGTCTGCCAGTTTAACCCAATCAGCCTGACATAATGATCTCCAGCCTTGTGCTCGTCAACATTCTCACCTGAGTTAACAAGACGATTACTGAAATGATCTTAGCAGGTCCTTTAATGTCAGCAATGAAATGCAGTGGAAAGTTTTTTTGGGATTAAGTAAATTTTCATGGCAAAGAAGGACTATGCAATTCATCTGATCACTCTTCATAACATTCTGGAGTGTATGCAAACTACTATTATAAAAACTTAAGCAACAACTTTTACAATTTCCAATATTTACGTAATTCTCAAAACTTTTGGCCACGACTGTACTTCCATCCATAAGATGGCTGCAGATGGAGAGGTAAGTGATGAGGTAAGTGATGAAACACGTCATTCCGTGCTCTCCACTGCGCCCGTTCTCCACTGTGCCAGTTTGCCATGTGCAAAATGTATCACTATGGAGGAGGCTGTAACATGTGTCCCTTCACATGCACCACCATCTGCAGCCGTCCAGAAGACTGGCTAAACAGGAGGACGTGACTTCTGCAACACTGAAAACTGTCGCCAATGAGGAAACAAAGCAGGCCCAAAATCCACATAAAATATATTTATTCATTCATAGTATTAAAATACCCATATAAATCACAGAGATGGAGGGGGGAAAAAAGCCAAAATAGGGATTACCTCATACATAGGAAAATAAGCATATAATGATCAACATCAACCACAAAGACAAGATACAGGATGTATGGTGCCATATACAATACACAGTAATCTATGGGTATGTGTTCATGACAGATTTTGAAAACACACTTTTTTAAAGTCAGCACTAAATCCACGCTAACTTTAAAAGCTTTTTGACACATTTTTTTATACAGTTTCTGGGGTACATTAGCAACGGTCCACAAGTGCAGGATCTGCTCCCCTGTATATATATGCACAACTGCATTTTTAGATTGAGCACATCCAGCTTCATGCCACCCTTCAGTTGTTTTGTGTATATATATCATTTTTGGAGGTGTATAAACGCCTTTTTTTTTTCCATCCACAGGCTACATTTAGGTGCACCTGTGAGGCCTGGGCTATATCAGCCAGTCTTGGCTGGGGCTCACAGCCTTCTCCTCCCATTGCAGGCATGGTTTCATGCTGGAGGTAACTGAGGAGTTTGCTGTGAGCCGGCCTATACATTCCTGTAATTTAGCCCACTGGCCCCTGGTATTGCCCATATGGCACAGGTAGGTAAGTGTTAGGTCCCGAGCTACTTGAGAAACCTTGGCGTGGTGCTCAGGCTTAAGACATGTCCTCCACTGCAGGACATGTTGACTAATCTCTCAATTTTAACATCAGTTTAAAGGCTTAGTAAGACCGCAGTGTGCACCTGTTTTGTCATTTGTTATTGCTATATTGTTATATTATTTATCACATCCACACAATTGCCATCTTGTGTAGGATGTCTATTGCGGTACTTGTGGTCCGCTGTGGACATCCTCCACCGGATGCATTTTTGCTGGGGATCACCATTAGCAACAAACCACAAGTGCAGGATCTGCTCCCCTATAGATATACACACAACTGCATTTTTGGGTTGAGCACATCCTGCTTCATGCCACCTTTCAGCTGTTTTGTTTACATATGTAAAACTGCATTTTTTGCTTCTCACGTTTTTTTTTTGTGCAGATTCCCACCAAAGACCACACGCATGGAGCATTTTTTCCATTCACTTCAATAGGAGATTAAGCGCGGATTGCGCACCAAGAAAGGGCATGCTCAGGGGTGTACATCAAGCTCAAGCTCGAGAAAGGCTGTAATGTAGAGCTGAAACGTTGCCACACCGTATGGGTGAATAAATTACTTTTTTGCACCTTATCCTCTTGGAGTGCTGCTTGACTTTTTGTATTATATATAATACAAAAAATATATAAATATATATATATATTTATATACATATATATGATATGCATCAGCAGCAAGCAGAGTTCATGGGGGGTGGGGCTCCCATGAACGCTGCTTGCTGCTGATACTTATATAGGGAACAGTGTGTCTCTCACCCCCACCCAAATCAACTCTGGTGGCTGCTGCTGTGGAAGGCACAATCGCTGCCACGGGCCCTGTAGCAGTTGTGTAGTCTGCCGCAATTGGTGGTACGCCACTGGGCATGCTGCTTCCTTTTGCCTTGCTTTATTTTCCACGTGGAAAAAAAAAACAAGTGCTGCTTTACATTGAAATGTATGTGAGGCTGTTTCGAGGCCTTTTTTGTGCTGATTCCACGCAGAAAACGTGCCAAAAACTCTGTGTGAACTGGCCCTAAGGATAACACTGCAGTTGTGCACACTATGTTTTGCTTGCCTTTGTGGCTGATGTTCATTATACTGTGTATACTTACTTATGTATTGATATCAGGTCACGCACTTATTGTCTTCATATTTCTCCACATCTGTGTTTTATACATTTTTTTTTAATATGATGAATTGATAAGTATACTTGAAGAATTGATAAGTATACTTTCCTGTGCATTGTGGTCCTGCGTTATTTTCTCACTGGCATCTTCTTTAATTCCTCTTAAAGGGGTTTTCTAACACTTTTCTACTGATGACCCATCCTCTCGATAGGTCATCGGTATTTGATCAGTGGGGGTCTGACAAGCAAGACCCCCATGGATTAGCCTTTGAGAAAGCATTGGTGCTCGCCTTCTCTCAGCTCACCAAGCACAGCGCCAATGATGGGTCATTACTTAAAAAATCTCAGAAAGCCTCTTTAATATAAAAAATTACACAGAAGTTAAGAAAATACTTTTTTAAGTGACATTCACAGTCCGCACCACTACTCTTATTTGTAAAATGCTTCAGATCACATGTTCCTCAAATAATTTGGGGGGAGTTGGGTGGGAGCATTAGTACCTATTAGATTATTTCTATTACATCATCTAATAAAAGTCCTAACGTAGAAGACTGTCACCATGGCCCGAATTCTTCAAAAGTATTGAAAGGAAAGTTTTTAGAACCTTATATTATATGAGCATATGTTTGAATGATGTTTTATTAGACACATTGAAATATGTTTTATGTGGACTCAGTTTTCAATTCAGTTCAGCACGACTTTCCACTACCGCTTACCGAAATAAGTAATACGCATTTTCACAAACAGGAAATGTCACCACTTAGCTATATCACCATTTGGAAACATTCAGAACAGAAAATAGAAAACTGACAGACAATAAAAACCATCTGGTCCATTCACTGTATGCTTGCTACCAAGAAGTGCAATACTACAACCATCAAGTACAGATAGTGAAATGAGAGAGAAAATAAATAAATAAATATATATATATATATATATATATACACACACACACTGTATATACTCTATATATCTCTCTCTAGATATATATTTAACTACAGGTGGGCCAACGAAAAAGTATCCCGCCTCCAGTGATAGTATGAGAAGGTGAAAGAGCATGTGGATTGTTTTTCTTAATTACCAACCAGTCACAAAAGATACTGAAAGTGGTCCCCATTCAGATTTATGCATCTTTGGGCACGTCGGATTATGTTGGCGGATACTGCCTGTGATGCTGAGGATGGTGTTTGTGATGTTTTCTCTCAGTTCATCCAGGGGATGTGGATTGTTAGTGGACACTTTCTGTTTTAAATTTCCCCGCAGATAAAAATGACATGTGGAGAAGTCTTGGGAACGTGGTGGTCATAACCCCTTGCTCACAGTTCGCTCCTCCAGTTCATGAACACGTGCCAGTGAGTTCTGTGAGGTGTGGCATGGTGCCCCATCTTGTTGGAAAAAGCAGGACATTTCTTCTTCTGCAGCATCACTGATGAAAAGCTGCAAGCAGAATCAACCAACATAATCTGACGAGCCCAAAGATGCATAGACGTGAACGGGGACCACTCTCAGCATCTTTTGTGCCTTTGGGTAATTAGGCGGGCTACCCTGTATTTAACATAAAAGTTTAAACATTGGTCATTTTCTGATGACACATCCTGGCAGTTCAACCCCATCAGATGCTGCGGTATATAGCAACCACAGCATCTGAGCTGTTAAACAGAAAGAGGTAGCTCCCTCTGATCAACAATCCAGGTAGCTCCCTCTGGTCAACAATCCATGAATGCAATCATCGGGTGCAGAGCTGGCCAATCACAGCGCACAGCTCATAGCCTGGCTATGAGCTGTGTGCTGTGATTGGCCAGCTCTGCAGCAAGGGACACGCCTGATACAAAGTCCCCGCCCCATACAACAGAGGGAGCTCGGACACCAGAGCCTATACCAGGCGAACGGAGCGGCGCCCAGACATACTAGTAAGTGCAGGGGGACCCCTGGGCGCCGCTCTGCCCACAGATATAGTTAGATTTTAGTTGTTAAATAGGTGAAAGGTCCTCTTTAAGTACCAAACTAAGCTTTATCCTTAAAGGGTTAATGGCAAGTGACCATGAGTGCCAGGGTACTTCTTCTCTGCTAGGAAGTGATTGGGCACTGTTCTCAGGATCAGCACAATCTCAGTAGGCACATCTGCTCAACAGTCCATAAAAATCTTTGGTGTAAAAAAAAAAACTTTTAGTATGAATTATCATTAACTGTACTAAAACATTAAACACATTTTACCATTTGTCAGGCATTTTGAGATCCATTAAAATCCCACCAGAAACCACCAAGTTCTGTCCTGGAACCTTTCTAATTTTTAACATAAATGCTTGTTGCACTAGCTAGCCCTAGAAATGACTATTCTTTGCTAAAAGCAATTTAAGAACACTCACATGACAGCATGGTTCATGTCTAAAATGTATATAATGAGCTAAAATTAGTTGAAACAAAAAAAAAAAGATGCTGAATCAACAGATCACACTTAAGATTTTAGTATGAGAGGGGTAGCCGAAGGCTGGTTAGTTATCTATTTCCTGTTTATTTTTAAGCTAATAGGGGAGAGAGCAGCCAGCGTACAATCTAATGTCATCTGTGTTGCTAAGAGCGCGTCTACATGTTGTGCTGAAAATATGAATGGTATGTTGTAAACAGAATCAGAAAACTTCTAAGACGAGAGCAAAGAAAGTATGCTGGAAATAAAAAAAAACATCAAGACTCTTCACTGTCTAAGATAGTCTCAAATGTTATCTTCGATGTTTCATAAATACTGAATTTCAAAGTCATTAGGATATTGGCACCATAAAAGATATGAGAACAAAGTGTGTACAAGCTGCCATGTTCTTCTCTGGGCCACATACAACAGAAATGTCAGCCATAGTCTACAGTCTAACTACCAATTTTTGGCGTCAGCAAGCTAGACGATTTAGACCAATTATCTCCCACACATGGAAGTAATACCAATATACTCAGTGATCTAGCTCTACAAACTTTTTTATACACTTTTATGTACACATAAGTAAAGTTCTCTGACATTTAGGCCTTGCTTTATCAAGGCTGGCGATGGTTGATGCCCTCACAAAGCCCCCTTTTTATAGACTTGTCTAGGGTGGCGTAAAATGCAGTTTGCAAATAGAAAAGTTGCCAATGCATTGAAAAGTCACAAATTAAATTGATTTGTGACTTTCCTATTCCAAAAACAGGCATAGAGGGAACAATGAATTTCCCCCATAGTCAAATACATGAGAAACAATGCAATCTTGAAACAGACTACACACAAAGTCTGTTCATACGGTTACACACGTAATAAAAATGTTGCTCAGCAATAAAGCTATCTTGACGAATCTTCACACTGAAGCTATCATGAGGTATCTTCACGCTTGACAGATTTGTTGCAGAAATTTGAGAGAGAAGTTACATTCCATACAATCAATGCTTGATTCATACCATATCTGAAGTGCAGTAACACCTGGAAAAGCTCCTAATTAACATGCTGATACACAAAGAATATGTTGTGTATACACTGTAATGACAATCATATAACAAAAGGGTGACGATTTTTCATACGGTTGGTCAAGATATGTTGGGATGCCACAGTATCAGTAAAACTTCAGGGTCTATCCGAGTCAGAATTCTTAGGATTTAAAACACTGCAGAAATAACACTGGTAAAGGGGTTCTCTTGGCCGGCCATTTCTCTAGCAAAACACCTGTATTGGTTACCTAGTAGCGCCTCTATACAGGACAGTGCAGTACTACATGTCCTGTAGTGCTCTTTACCTGTGCCAGATAAACTGCTCCTATGTCCTATTTTTACGAAGAAGCTCCTATCCTCATCATAGGAAGTGTTTTACAGCTCCAGCAGCCTTTCCTGGACTTGTTTATCTATCTTAGTTTTTTTTTGTCTGATGATGGAATGACGTTTGGGATGTTGGAACCAAGTTTTCCATAGAGTTATGGACTCAAGTTGCAATGGTTTCAACTTACAATGGTCCTTCCAGAGCCAATTAATATTGTAACTTGAGGGACCACTGTACTCAATCACCATCGGGTTTAGCTCTCCATTCTGATGAGACCCTCTTACGCACCGTGTGCATATACCCTTAGGTATCTTTTGTCCATTTAATTTAGATTGGAATAATTCATAACATCCAAGAACATGTTTCAACATAGGGAAACTACCCCATTCTTATTGTAAAGTGACAGGTTTCGTTGCCCCCTATCTTTTATATTTCCATTTCTGGAGAGAATAAAATAAAAACAGAAGGTGAAAATTAGACGCTACGGTGAATGGAAGTTTGACTTTTTCAGGGCCTGTAATTAGATACAAGCATTTAGATCTTCCTACTATTTCCCAGGGACATCAGAGATGCTAGAGGTAGTTGGCAGATGATTATTTTATTATTATTATTATTAAGGGCCGAAGAGTCCAAAGTGCTGTACATAGAAAGTGGGGTATACATAAGTAATATAAAACAACAAGTAGGATGGGCATGAACTTATTAACATACTAGTAGTGAAGGAGAGGAAGCCCTGTCCATGAGGATTTGCAATATAGAATAGAAGGAAGGCGACAGTAGGCAAGGATAGGAGGTGGTCATAAGGCTGTTCAGTGGTGACTGGGTTTATTGTAGACTGT
This sequence comes from Bufotes viridis, assembly GCA_033119425.1. Lineage (NCBI taxonomy): Eukaryota > Metazoa > Chordata > Amphibia > Anura > Bufonidae > Bufotes > Bufotes viridis. The sequence goes on from CM065593.1 coordinate 96,675,960, forward strand.
AGCCAAAGGCATAATGATCGCAGTCACAAAGGGTACAACTGCAGATGGGCCTAAGATGCATCATAGCTACCCGGTGTCTTCATTCTCCACAGGTCATCCAGGCAGCATTGCCTGAGCGAGAGGAGGTTCGTTCAAAAGTTTGCACTGGTGTCCCTAGAAGTCTAGTTATTCCACTAGTTGTAGCTTTCCTGACAAAGTGATATTTCAGGTTGCTTTTTTTTGTTTTGTTTTCAATAATTTTTATTAGCATTTTTTGTATAACAAAGTACAAAAGTGAACAGCTGTACAAAGATACAGGTACATCAATATGTCTGCATATCCACATAAATACACTGTAAGCATCATGTAGCGAATAAATCATGTAGAATTACCTATGTAAACAAAGGAACGGTTATACGAGCAATTCGCTGACAGTATTATGGGCACCATTACACCAACTTATTATAACTGGCGAGTACGCTCAGACAACAGTGGGACATGAAGGACAAAGGAAGGAGGGAAGTAAGAAGACAAGAGAACAAAGAAATAAGAAGGAAACAGACAAGTAAACAAACACACAAATACAGGGTCTCAAAAAAACCTCACAATCACAGGTTAAGTACCGTGGGGTCTTGTGGGAAGAAATAAGTCATTATCTTAGCGCATTATCTTAGTATTGTGGTGTTTGCTTTATTGAAGAAATAAGTCAACCAACGGTCCCACCGGTATTTGAATTTATCTATGGAATGTTCTTTGTATGCTAAAACTTTCTCATATGAACTAGTGGAGTGGACTCTTGTAAGAATCTCTGGCACTGTTGGGATGGTGGTGGATTTCCAATACTTAGTAATTGTCAGTTTGGTCAACAAGAATAAAAACGCTACAGGGGACCTACAACTGGCTGGTAAAGAGCCAATATCTACTAATAGTAGGGCTCTGGTCTGGGATTTAGTAAAGGTAACGCCACTAAATTTAGAGGCTAAACCAAATATCTCATCCCAGGGGCGTGTCAGGTTTGGGCATGACCACAGTATATGTAAAAGCGTGCCTTTTTCCCCGCACCCCCCTCCAGCATAGGTACAAAGTTCCCGAGTAGATTTTACTCAATCTGTTGGGGGTAAAATACCACCTGAGACATGTTTTGGTAGCTGCTTCTAATAAGGAGGTACTGTGGAATGTGTGGGTGATAAACTTGAAGGAGGAACGCCACACTGAATCCGGGATAGTGCAATTAATCTCCTTTTCCCATGCCAGAAGAGGTGAGGTTTTAGTAAAGGCATCCTTGGCCCCAATAGCTATGTATATAGGCTTGATACCTTTTGTGGAGGAGGATCTGCGTAGGGATGTCCAGATCTCCAGAATGCCCTTGTTAGCCAGCACCTGAAATGGAGACTTAGAGGCTAGTGGACTTGTAAGTACTTAAAAAAGTCTGACCTAGGTAGCCCAAATTCCTCTTGAAGCTGCATGAAGAATTTCAAGGACCCGCCCTGGTATCTCAGGTTGCTTTTGAAATTTGGATGTTGGGGAAGAGCCGCATTTGCTGGGGTAGTATGCTCCAGAATATTGGAAATGCACATGAGAAATCTTGTAGACAATTCTGTCAGGATATTTATTCAACCAATTTGCCAACAGTGAAGAAACTTTAACGGGGTGCTGGATATTCATGACATATCGCTAGAATATGGTGTAAATGGCCAATGGCTGAGGGTCTCACCTCTGTGACCCACTCCTCTCTCAAAAACAGGACCCAATGTGAATGAAGTGCATGCTGTGCATAGCTGGTGTCCTCTCTATTCACTGCTATGGGACTTTCAAAAATACCCAAGTAAGCACTTGGCTATTTTCCGAAGTCCCATAGCAGTGAAAGGAGAAAACTCCATTGCTGATCGAAATTTTAATTGCATTCTGCCAAAACAACAAAATTTCTGCCACGTAAGTATCTGATTGCCGGGGTCCAGCTGCTGCAACACCAAGTGATCATGAGAATCAAGGTCCAATAGTGTTCTGTAGGGCAAATGATTGACTATCGCTCAATTTACTTGTTAGGGAGTATTGAGTACAGCTTTCACAATGGTCCCAAGAAGTGAACAAAATAAAATGCCGACAAAAATACAAATTCTAGTGACCCAATTTGTATGGAAAAGTTGTCAAATTTGTCATTATAAAATGAATAAAGCTGTACTTGCTGAAACCAGAACATCATTTCAACCAGGTTAAAAGCGCAATAAACAAGGCATCAGAATGAAAGCTCTGGGACCCCTGTCTTCATTATATATAATAAGAAGCATCTGCAAAGGATGTGGTAAGCAAGTGATAAGCAATTAATGTGAGGCAACAGTGCAGATTCTAATCAACACCAAATTATTCAATGCCACAATATTAGCTAAAGACTCAAGAACTACAAGGCAAGCTGTTCATACAGACAATCAACAGAACCTTGTCTAGATTCCAAGTCAACCACTTTGGAATGATCTACTAAACGGGTGAAAACATACTTGACGAAGATAAATATAATGATTCAACTGCAAAGATAATAAAATGAATATTTTGTTTGTTTTGATTGAAATGCCTTAAGGCCACATGCACACAACCATATCTATTGTCCATTCCGCAAATTGCAGGTCTGCAAAATATAGGTACTGTCCGTGTGTCGTCTGCAATTTTTTGTAGCCCCACTGACTTCAATGGGTCTGTATTTTGCAGACCAGAAGAGGACATGTTCAAAAATTTGGGGAATGGACATATGGATGCGAACTGCACACAGATGACATCCGAATGACATCAGTGTGCTGTCTGCATCTGTATGCCCCTTCTGCAACCTATAGAACATGCAAATATCCAGGAGAGAGCGCACTGGGTCGCACAATGCTATGCTTTGAACTATTGCTTCTCAGCATTCTATTAATCTGTACAGCCCCCTATACTGCGTGCTGTACCAGAGGCATTAGTGTACATTTTGATCAAAAGGCATAAGCCCACTCACCACGCCAAGGTTGCCTCTTTGAGTGGGACCTACTCTGATTAAGGGGCGCAGCACAAAGCGGTGACAAAGCAGCACTGCCCTGGTAGGCGGCAAGACCCAGGAGTCAAACAGCAACCCTGCTGTCCGACAATGCCACCCATGGCGCTGGGAACCCATAGAACATGTCCTATTCTGGTCCATAAAATGACCATGGACCCATTTCAGTTAATGGGTCTGCAAAAAAACGCGGATGGAACACAAACCGCTCATGGTGTGCATGAGGTCTTATAAGAATAGAGCTGAGATGCAATATAATACATAAGTCAATTACTTGCTCAGAGAATATGAATCTCTATATTGGGAAACATGTATATTGTTAAAATATCTAACAGAAGATGACATCAAAAAGACATTGTTATTCATTTAAACGGGGTTGTCCCATTAAAAACAGTTATCCCCGAACCGCAGGATCACAAAACCAGGGACCCTGGTTTCCCCATTTGAATGGAGGTCACACATGGCCACTACCACTCCATTGAACTTTAAGGGACTGCTGGAAAGTTCTGCTATTACTTTCTGTCCCACAGAGTTGAAGGGAGTGGCAGCACACATGTGACTGCAGCGCTGTCGTGATCAGCTGAGGCCAATGTCGTTGTATCCCTGCCAATCAGACACAGCTAGGGGGATACAGGGGGATAAGTATTGGCAAAGGGCAAAACCTTTAAAGAGTTTTCCTGTGTTTGCAGAAAAACCTGGAGTGTTCTGACCCTGTGAAGGAAAAATAGTTTTGTCAGTACTTACCCTCCATTGGTTCGCCAGTGCTGAGATTCTTGTTCAGCAGCATATACTAGACAGACAAATGAACAGGAAGACTCTCAAGAACACATCAGGTCAAGACCTGAGTAGAAGAGCCCACAATCGTTATAAATAGAGATGAGCGAATCTTTTGTAAATTCGATTCGGCAAGTTTGACGAATTTTTAGAAAAAATTTGCTTTGATCCAAATTTATTTGCAGCAAATTGTGGTAAAAAACAGCTATTTCCTGGCTGCAGAGAGTCTTTATAGTGGTGTAGAACACTGTGCCTTGCAGTAACACATATGGGGAGTGTGCTGTGGTAGTGAAATAATACTGTGAGTCACTATGACATGCAGATTACAGGTATCGCTCTTAGAATCACTGCACACTTCACTTATTTGGGCAGTCACGGGGCCAAACTGACCAAATAACTCAAGTAGAACTCAGCCTTACAGGTCAATGTTAGCGCCAAGAAGAAGCGCACTCCTTTTACACTGTCATCAGCTGAGTGTGGAGGTGGTGGCAGCATCAGGAGGCCACAGAGTGGCACAATGACAGTGTGGAGGTAGCAGCATCAGGAGACCACAAAGTGGCACAATGACAGAGTGTGAAGGTGGCAGCAGAAGCATCAGGAGACCACAAAGTGGCAAGGTGACAGTGTGGAGGTGGCAGCAGCATCAGATGACCACAAAGTAGCAGGGTGACATAGTGTGGAGTTGGCAGCAGCATCAGGAGACCACAGAGTGACCCGGTGACAGAGTGGGGGGGGGCAACAGCACCAGGAGACCACAGAGTAGCAAGTTGAAATAGTGAGGAGGTGGCAGCAGCACCAGGAGACCACAGAGTGACCCAGTGACAGAGTGGGGAGGTGGGTGGCAATACGAGTACCAGCTGAAGATGGTGGGTGAAAAAAGGAGCACTTGGCATCAGATGTATGGCATCAGGCGGGTGGCAATATTAGAATAGTAGCTGAGGCAGATAGACAGAAGAAACCGATCTCTTTTGTCAAAGTGTTGGTGTGGCACCAAGGAGGATCTAGTCTTATGCATCAGGCATTGGTGGGTGGAAATCCTGACTGATCCAGGCCTGACAAAGGTCAGTCTCTCCACATTTTGGGTGGACAGGCGAGTTCTTCTTAAGGTAACTATGGCCCCCGCTGCAATAAACACCCACACTGATGCCACAATACTGGCCGGGCAGGACAGCTTCTCCAGGGAAAACTCTGCTAGTTGTGGCCACAAATCCAGTTTGGCTGCCCAGTAGTCCAGCGGATCTTCAATGTGGGGAGGCAGAGTGCTGTCAAAGTAAGCCACTACTTGCTGGTTCAGGTACTGCTGCTGGTGAGTAGTTTCTTCACTAGGCAGGTGAAGAAAGCTGCTCATCAGCGACTCTAGACTCAAGAAGCTGCTGATGGAGCTGAAAATGCTCCTACCCCCCACTCTAAAAATGCAGCCATGGCATTGGAACGTGAGTTCAGAGGGCCCCCACTGGTCAGACCTGCGAGACGATGGACGATGGCACAGATAGGCAGCGGCCAACTGACTACATAGGATGTCTCGATAGTAGTTCAGTTTGTCCTCCCTCTCAGCGGGTGTAAAAAAAGCCCCCATTTTGGACCAGTAGCGAGGGTCCAACAAGGTGGAGAGCTAGAAGTCATCACTCTGCCAAATGGTGAGAATTCGGCTGTCACTACGCAAGAAAGTGAGCATGCATTGGGCCATTTGCGCAAGTGACTCGGAGGGACTCCCTGCATCCATCTCCACTGCATACTGCCACGGTGTGTCTGGGTCCTCTGCCTCATCTTCCTCAGCGCCCTGTATCTCCTCTGGCTGCTCCTGCTCCTCCTCTCCTTTCACCTGTGTAGAAAAAGCACCCATTTCGCTACACATTGTTGCTTGTGCTCCAATGTCTTCCTCCTCCAGTTCAGCCCCCACAGGGCTCATGTGGCCTTGAGATCTAGGCGCCGCGTCTCCAGTCCCCTGACCAGCCAGATTTACCAGCATCTGTTCCAGGACATGAAGCAGTGGAATGATGTTGTTCATCCCGTAGTCCTGGCGACTGACAAATAACGTGGCCTCCTTTAAGGGCCTGAGCAAACGGCAGATGTCACGCACGAGCTGCCACTGGCTGACATCAAAGTTACACAGAGGAGTACTCCTATCCGCTTGGATCGTCAAGAAATCGTTTATGGCCTTTCTCTGTTCGTATAGCCTGTACAACATAGGGAGGGTGGAATTCCATCGGGTAGAAAAGTCGCATATCAGCCTATGTTGGGGGATGCCGTTCTGACGCTGCAGCTCTAGGAGGGTGTGCTTTGCAGTGTACGAGTAGCTGAAGTGCATGCAAAGTTTCCTGGCCATTTTTAGGATGTCTTGCAGATGGGTGGAAAACTTCAGGAACCGCTTGACAACCAGATTGAACACGTGTGCCATGCAGGGCGTGTGGCTCAGTCCTCCTTGACACAGCGCTGACACCATATTCTTCTCATTGTCGCAACTTGGACAGGAGCACATTCAGCTTCTGCGCCGTTGGATGAGTGCACGCATACTGTTGTCTCTTGGCAATCGCTTCGGTGATTGATTGCTGGCGGAATGACTGACAAGAAGTAGGAGGAGGAGCAGGAGCATCAGGACCAGCAGATGATGGGAAAGACAGACAGCTCCCTTCGGCTGAGGTGGTGGAGCCTTGACTGCCTGAAATCGGCTGCCATCCACTTGATGCATGTGGTTGCTGCGGCAGGCTGGACCACCACATCGGAGCCACAGTTCTCCCGATATGTTGATGCAGGGCAGTGGTGCAAACATTGGCACCCTGGCCACTCTTCACTTTCTGCCCACAGATTCTACACATGGTGTTCACCTCCTCCGGCGGCTTAACAAAAAACTGCCACACCGCCGAGTAGGTGATTTTACGCCCACTACACACTGACTGACTGCTACCGCCGCTGCTTCCATGAACCAGTGCACCACTACTTTCTGGGCAGGTAGGCTCCTGCGAAGCAGGTGGTCTATCCCGGGAACATTTGGCTACCGACCTCCCACTGCTGCAACCCTGCTGACACCCGGCCACACTAGCGACTTGCTGGTTCCGCCGCTGCCTCACGGGCTGCCACCCTCTTCTCCCAATGATGATGAAGCCCCTAATTCACTCCGCTTCCAAGTGTGATTAGCTACATCATCATCATCGAGTACTGTCTGCAAGTCACTGATGTTCTCCTCAACGGTCACTGGGTCAGGAGCTTCACCGCTGGCAACACCAGCTCCCAAGCCACTCTCCTCATCACTACTTGCCCGCCTAGCGGAGGAAGCGGCGGATGTCTCCAGTAGCTGCTGAATGTCCTCTAGTAGCTCGTTCTCACTGTACACTGGGGTTGAGCCCACAACATATAATACTTCTCTGGCTGAGGGAACAGAAAAGGACAGATGCAGGTTGAGGACAGGTGAGGGCACAGGGCCTGCTCCCGGGCCATGCCAACTAAGGGTTGTGTCTGACGAACCCACCGACTCTTGGCTGAGGCTGTCTGATGTCACTTGGGAGAAGTGGATGACCGAGTAAACCATTCAAGAACCGTTAGGTTGCTGGTCAGGACACGAACGCTAGATGACACCGGAAGCTCAGGCCTCTCGCTGTGACTCCTGCTGCCACGCACCCTTACTCTGCTGCGACCTTTGCCTGCGCCAGAAACATTTAGGCCTCTGCCACTCCCCTGTGCAGCGCCTGGCACTTCTCTGTCTGACATACTGTTATATCAAATAAATTAATAAATTAAAAGGAAATTAAAACACCCCAAAAAAGTCTGCAATTTTCTTACTTCACCACACAACGGCTAATAAGCCCTTTTTTTCACTAATACAAGCTAAAAAGGGCTGTAATTTTCTCACTTCACCACACAACGGCAAATACTTTTTTGTGCCACTAACACATGCAAAAAAGGGGCTTTAGAACATATAACTGCACCGCTGAACGGCAAATAGGCCCTTATTTTTTTCCACTTATACACTCCACATAAGGCTTTAGAATAAATAACTGCATCGATGAACGGCAAATATATTTTTCTTTTTTCCACTTATACACTTCACAAAAGGGCTTTAGAACATATAACTGCACCTCTGAATGGCAAATATATATATTTTTTTTCCACTTATACACTCCACAAAAGGTTTTAGAACATATAACGGCACCGCTGAACGGCAAATATATTTTTCTTTTTTTTCTCTTATACACTCCACAAAAGGGCTTTAGAACATATAACTGCACCGCTAAACAGCAAATAGGCCCTTATTTTTTTCCACTTATACATGACACAAAAGGCTTTAGAACATATAACTGCACCGCTGAACAGCAAATAGGCCCTTATTTTTTTCCACTTATAAACACAATAAGCTTTGAAATCAATAACTGCACCACTGAACGGCAAATATATTTTTCTTTTTTGCACTTGTACTATAACCCGAACCCGAACTTTGGACGCCGAACTAAAAATAGAAGTTCGCTCATCTCTAAACAGGATGCTTTTTGGAGCATTCCGTTCTGTTCAGTTACATTTTGTCCCCATTGACAATGAGTGGGGACAAAACGGAAGCGTTTTTTACCGGTATTGAGATCCTATGACGGATCTCAATACAAGAAAATAGAAACACTAGTGTGAAAGTAGCCTTAGATTGTGAGCCCCATTGGGGACAGCTTGATGCTAATGTCTGTAAAGCGTTGCGGAATACGTCAGCGCTATATAAGAGAGTATACTAAATAAATAAATACTGGCGGAGCCCATTGAGTCTAGTGCATCAGTGCAGGGATTCAGTCAGACAAAAACAACTGGCGCTAATGATGGAAACAGGATGGATCCCAGCTGGCACCTATCCTAGGCAATAGGGTCTAGCCGTGCTCCGGCCATTTCCAGCTATGCTGAATACCATGAACTCTGGCAGAGGAATTCCACTGCCAAACAGCCTGCCGTATGATTTTAACTCTAGTGTGAAACTAGCCTTAGCCTAAGGCTAGTAATTTTTTTACTCAGACATAGGCTTACTATGGTTTCAATATGAAGTGTGTATTGACATGAATGTACTGGAATTCCCAGGGAACATCAATGTAAGGGGCTACTTTCACACTCGTGTTTTGTGCGGATCCATCATGGATGGATCCGTTCAGATAACACAACCGTCTGCATCTGTTCAGAACAGATATGTTTGTATTATCTGTAACATAGCCAAGACGGATCCGTTTTGAACACCACTGAAAGTCAATGGAGGACGGATCCGTTTTCTATTGTGCCATATTGTGTCAGTGAAAACGGCCGTTTGGCTCAGTTTCATCAGACGGACACCAAAATGCTGCAAGCAGCGTTTTGGTGTCCGTTTCCAAAGCGGAATGGAGACTGAACTGATGCATTCAGAACGGATCCTTTTCCATTAAGAATGAATAAGAATGCTAACTGATCCGTTTTGGACCGCTTGTGAGAGCCCTGAATGGATCTCATAAATGAAAAATCAAAACACTAGTGTGAAAGTAGACTTAGTCACAATTTAGATAACTGTTATAAAACATAAAAAAAAATGACAAAAATATTCTTCTCGTAAATGTTTACATATTACCCACTAAGTAAACATTTTTAAGTGGAATATTTGTCTTTTGGAACACATACATACACACATAAATGACTTCAGAGCAAGGATTATCAGAGCGAATACAATCTACATCACCCACACAAAAGCAAACAGTACAGGGAAGGAGGTCAAAGAAAGCCAAAGTACATAGAACCGGAAGCGAGGGCAATGTCCAAGGTAATCCAACTCATACCGATAAGCACCCTTTTGAGTCACTGGTGTGAATGTCATAAATCTACTTCAGAAATATATATTCCACACCACAAACATGTGGAACGCGTAACAGCAAGAGCATTACAGTACAGGCTGTACGGAATCAGTTGTAACAGAGAGTTTACGACAGAGTATAAAAAAGAAAAAAAGTCATACGTTTTCCAGAAGTAAGATATTGATGACCTTTTCTCAGGATCAGTCATCAATATCTAATCGCTGGGGATCTGACTTCGGGCACCTAAACTGAGGCTGCGGTGTTCCACTGAATGTCGTAGCCTCTTCCTAGGCCAGTGACGTCACGTTCATTGATCACATAGCCTAGGTGCAGCTCAGTCCCATTCAAGTAAATGGGTCTGGGCTGCAATGCCAAGCACAGCCGCTATACAATGTAAAGTGCTATGCTTGGGAAGTGGTGAGGAGGCATAGCACCCATACTGCCCTTTCAAAGAGCTGATCAGTGGTGGTGCCAGGAGTCAGACCCCAACTGATTTGATATTGATAACCTACCCTAAGAAAAGGTCCCAGAAAAACCCTTTAATTATACCAGAAACAGTACATGAAGATGTTAGTTCCATCAATGCATCATCCAGAGATACAAAGGACAGTTTATTAAAATTATTACATTAATATTAAATTAAAATAAATAATATTAGTATATGAGTAAAGGGTACATAAATTAATGGGAAAGATTCATGCTTCTAGCAAAGTTTAGGCCTCTTTCACATGAACGATACGGATTGGGTCAGGATCCGTCCAGGAAAAAACTGATGGTTTTTAATCAGTTTTGTCAAGTTCAATTGAGTATTTGCATTTTTTCTGTCCGAATTATATCCAGTTTGCATGCGTTTTCCACGTTGTTATAGAAAATTCCTTACCCCGTGCTCACAAGCACGTGTATCAGCTCCTTTTGTGTAAGGAAAGGCCGCACTATTCCAGCAATCAGATAAGATGCTTCATGGTGGAGATCTGGTGAGAACTGCCCTCCTCAGACCCTTTCTTTATTTACATAGACAAAAGGTATAACAATAGGAAGGGGCAGGCCCAACACCTGACCACTTCCTTCATGTACAGTACAAACATACAGGAAGTGATGACACACAGCATTTCTCTCAATCACCACTAGGGGGAATCTTGTTCAGCACTGATCAGTGATCAATGCTCAACAAGGCTTACCAGGATTCTTATGTGGGCCTACTTAGAGGAACAGCGTCACCATCTCCTGCGGTTGATCAGGCGCACTGGAAATAACGAATGCACGTTCCTTTCCGTATATTGTTCTCTTGATAAATGCATACACGCCCGGCCAATAAATCCGCTATTTGGGCGGGGGCCCTAGCTGGCGCACATACATTTCCCAAGACAACACTGCTCTGCAGCGCATCAGTCTCCCCCGGCCCACAGCCCAGTGCATAGCACATACACTGTTTGCCAGCGGAGACCTCTGCGCCCGGCAGCTGATTGTTCTCTACATCCACAGTAAGATATCCACTCCAATGGTTTACACACAGAGACATAATGACAATACATGACATTAAAAACACATCCTAATAAAATGTCCACAACAACGTGCATGAAAAAAAAGCTTCCTAACGCTCACCGCTGCCTAACAACCTCAATGAAAAACGCATTGCATACGGATGCCTTCTGTTCTTCAAGCAGGCTCCATTCAGTTCTATGGAGCCAGGGCTGCATGAAAAACGCACACTATAGAAGATGCTGAGATGTTCCCTGAACGCAGAGATGAGTGCACACAGCCACTGAAATGAATGGGTCATGATTCGGTCCGGATGCCATACGTTCACTACACACATCACATCCGGACGGAGAACTCGCCCTTATGTGTTATCACACGTTCAGGTTTTTTGAAGCCAAAACTAGGAGTGCATTCAGTAAAGGGGATAAGTGATATCTGTTCTTAATACATTCTCTCCCTTTATTATCCAAACCAGATTTTGGCTTCAAAAACTGCATCAGAAAACCTGAAAGTGTGGCGGCACCCTTAAAGAGACAAGAGAACTTTTGAAATTACCCTTAACCACTTCAGCCCCCCTAGCTTAAAGACTCTTAATGACCAGGCCACTTTTTACAATTCCGCACTACACTACTTTCACCGTTTATTGCTCCGTTATGCAACTTACCACCCAAATGAATTTTACCTCCTTTTCTTCTCACTAATAGAGCTTTCATTTGGTGGTATTTCATTGTTGCTGACATTTTAACTTTTTTTGCTATTAATAAAAATTTAATGACATTTTTGCAAAAAAATGACATTTTTCACTTTCTGTTGTAAAATTTTTCAAGAAAAAATACATTTCTATATAAATTTTTCTCTAAATTTATTGTTCTACATGTCTTTGATAAAAAAAAAATCCAATAAGTGTATATTTATTGGTTTGGGTAAAAGTTATAACGTTTACAAACTATGGTGCAAAAAAGTGAATTTCGGCATTTTGAAGCAGCTCTGACTTTCTGAGCGCCTGTCATGTTTCTTCAGGTGCTAGAATGTCAGGATAGTATAAATACCCCCCAAATGACACCATTTTAGAAAGAAGACACCCCAAAGTATTTGCGGAGGGGCATGGTGAGTTCATGTATCATTTCATTTTTTTTTACAAGTTAGCGGAAAATGACACTTTCTGAGGAAAAAAATAAAATAATAAAGTTTCTATTTCTGCTAACTTCTGGCAAAAAAAAAAAAAAAATCTCCCACGGACTCACTATGCCCCTCAGTGAATACCTTGGGGTGTCTACTTTCCGAAATGGGGTCATTTGTCGGGTGTGTTTACTGTTCTGGCATTTTGGGCGGGGCTAAATTGTGAGCAGCCCTGTAAAAGCTAAAGGTACTCGTTGGAATTTGGGCCCCTTTGCGCACCCAGGCTGCAAAAAAGTGTCACTCATGTGGTATCGCCGTACTCAGGAGAAGTAGGGCAATGTGTTTTGGGGTGTATTTTTAAATATACCCATGTTGGGTGAAAGAAATATCTCTGTAAACTGACAACTTTGTATAAAAAATTTTTAAAAGTTGTCATTTACAGAGATATTTCTTACACCCAGCATGGGTATATGTAAAAATACACCCCAAAACACATGCCTACTTCTCCTGAGTACGGCGATACCACATGTGTGACACTTTTTTGCAGCCTGGGTGCGCAAAGGGGCCCAAATTTCAATGAGTACCTTTAGGATTTCACAGGGCAAATTTTTTTTGGCACAAGTTAGTGGAAATTGATATATATATATTTTTTTTTTTTTACAAAGTCTCATATTCCACTAACTTGTGACAAAAAATGAAATTTTACATGAACTCACCATACCCCTCACGGAATACCTTGGGGTGTCTTCTTTCTAAAATGGGGTCACATGTGAGGTGTTTGTACTGCCCTGGCATTGGAGGGTCTCCGCAATCATTACACGTATGGCCAGCATTAGGAGTTTCTGCTATTCTCCTTATATTGAGCAGACGGGTAATGAGATTTTTTTTTCCGTTCAGCCTCTGGGATGAAAAAAATAAATAAATGAACGGCACAGATTTTTTCATTCGCATCGATCAATGTGGATGAAAAAATCTCTGCCAAAATCAGTGACTGCGGTGCGGTGCGGTGGGCTGGGCGCTAACTACCTAACAAGTAGCTAACTAACAGGCGGTAATAGGGGACCCTTATGCCCCATTCACACGTCCGCAATTCTGTTTGCGGAACGGAATTGCGGACCTATTCATTTCTATGGGGACAGACTTTGTCCCGCTCGGATCCGGAATTACGGATCTGCACTTACGGGTCTGCACTTCCGTTCCGCAAAAATATAGAACATGTTCTATTCTTGTCCGCAATTACGGACAAGTAAAGGCATTTTCTATATAGTTCTGGCAATGTGCAGATCTGCAAAATGCGGAAAGCACATTGCCGGTGTCTGTGTTTTGCAGATCCGCGAAACACATATGGACGTCTGAATGGAGCCTTACGGGGTGTGATCAATGACAGGAGGGTGATCAGGGAATTTAGATGGGGTGATCAAGGGGTTAATAAGTGATTGGGGGAGTGTAGTGTGGTGCTTGGTGCTACTTTACAGAGCTACCTGGTCCTCTGGTGGTCGATCCCAGCAAATGGGACCACCAGAGGACCAGGTAGCAGGTATATCAGACGCTGTTCACAAAACAGTGTCTGATATACCTGTTTGATGCTTTTTATTTTACTTCTACAGCCTGCCAGCGATTGATCATCGCTGGCAGGCTGCAGTATAACTGCCGAGCCGCGCGCCACTGTGAACGCACGGATGCGTCCAGCCAGAGCAACAGGACCGCCGGCCGGACACATCCGTGTGTTAGTCGGTCCTGAGGTGGTTAAAGGGGTATTTCAGTTATATCAAGTTATCCCCTATCCACAGTCTCTTTTCATCACAGTGTGACACTGGCAGTATGGCCATGTGATGAATGCTCAGAGGTTTAAGACCCCAGGCTAAGCAAGCTCCGCCTGCGCATAGCCTGATTGTGGAAGTGCAATTGCTAAACTGGTAATTACCCATAATGCTGTTACAATAATGCACATCAATTTATCTTTTATGCTTCTTCTAAATGTAATTAAAAATGTTAATGCACATTAGTCTTCTAACTTATATTAAAAATTCTAATTAGTATGAGTCTCTTTCTTTTAGACCTTTTGATTTTACAATTTGCACATGTCGGGTACGACACTACGACACTCACCGCTCAGTGCTGGCGTTCACTCCATTAAAGAGCAGCATTATTAAGAATATTCTTCTGAATATCTTGGCACGACAAGCAGAAGGGCAGGAAATAAAATCCAGCTGGAAAGTACCCTCTTATTGTGCATTTACATGAACTCAAGACTACCTTTATAAATGTATTACAATACACCTGTTATCTGTAACAGGAACACATTTAAGGATGCATCCCATTTCCGTGTACTAGTAACACAGCAGATGTTATCACAATGAACAAGGCAAGGAGACGCTTTAAAAAACACAGAAGATGCAAAAATGTATACAATCCTCAACATTGAAACTGCAACGCCAAGAAGGAAAAGTCATGGAATCATGGAAATCACAGGATCAATAGGCATGTTAATGATATGCATATAAAATATGGAAACAAAACATTCCAAACATTCAGATTTAAGCAGTAGCAAGGATGAGCACCACATGCACTCACACACCATGGCATGCTAATGGTTGTCTGAGGAATTTTCTGTCTCGCTAAACGCACTTGGGCACGCAAATAATCAAGATCTACTGCTATCAGCTCCCTTTACAATTGCCGACCAATGACATCCAAGATGTTCTCGATGGATGACAAGTATGGAGTCACTTGATTAAGCAGGCAGTGTTTGACTAGGAAACACAAAATGGGCGCACCATAGGGTAATAACGTTTAGTTATAGCAAAGGAAAGTCTCCAAAATGGAGGCTCACCTTGTGGAGTGGTGCTAAACATAGGCACAACTCTAGTGTAGACTCATCGAGGGGTACTGGATGCCCCTTGCAGTGGAAGGTGTGCAGCCAGGGATGCAGGTACTTCTAGTGGGAAATGCCTGGAGTCCCCCAGAAGGTAAGTAGATCAAAAGAAGGCTATTTCGCGGTGCAAAAGACCATCCGATGGTAATGTTCAGATTTCAAAAATGTATTTAGCAGGTGGTACAACGCATTTCAGGGACACGGTCCCCTTCATCAGGTACAGACTGCTTATACACAACATTACACATGTAAGGTTTACTTTCACACTAGCGTTTTTTGCGGATCTGTCATGGATCTGCAAAAACGCTGCCGTTACAATAATACAGCTGCATGCATCCGTCATGAATGGATCAGGTTAAAATTATGTCTTCTATAGCTATGACGGATCCATCTTGAACACCATTGAAAGTCAAGGGGGGGGCGGATCCGTTATCTATTGTGCCAGATTGTGTCAAAGAAAACAGATCCGTCCTGGCACACAATGTAAGTCAATGGGGACTCTGCTTCGTCAGGAAGCGTTTTGGTGTCCGCCTCCAGAGCGGAATGGTGACTGAACGGAGGCAAACTGATGCATTCTGAGCGGATCCTTTTCCATTCAGAATGCATTGGGGCAAAACTGATCTGTTTTGGACCGCTTTTGAGAGCCCTGAACGGAAAGCCAAAACGCTAGTGTGAAAGTAGCCTTACACATATGTATACACCCTAAAAACTGCCAAAACCACTGGGTGGAGTAGGAGATGGGCGGTACTAGTCCTAGCTTGATGTCAATGGTAGGAATGGAAGGAGGGGGATGATGGGCGTTGGTGGAGTGGTGTTCAATCAAAAATTATAGTTTACAAGGATAAAAAGCCCTCAGGTGATGTCTAGTATCCACCGGAGTGATCGCCAGGTTCAGCGCGACCACGTGACTTGGAGGAGTGGTCACGTGATCGGAGCGGCAGGCACGTGACAGCTGTAGCCCAGCAACAGGACGCTAATACGGCTGGTCACTGCTAAAGTGTAGATCCTTGGAGGAGCGGTCACGTGATTGAAGCGGCAGTCACGTGACCACTGTAGACCAGCAACAGGATGCTAATACGGCTGGTCGCTGCTAAAGTGTAGGTCTTGCTCAAAGGTGGATTGCGACAGCTGAAGCGATCTATCCTGGCGCTACACTGACAAAATTATAGGGGGCATAAATTACCTGGTCAGCATGAGTACAATACAATAAGAAATGAAAAAACATCAAGGGGGCTTAAATGGGTTGGCATGCAAATAATTGGCAGGGGTGCCTATATACAATAAAATTACACAGTGGGCACGAGTACAATACAAACAGAGATGAAAAAACATCAGTAAAAAACATCAATATGGAGACACTTCCGGTCATGGTAGAATGTTTAGGCCATGTAGGCTGCTCAAAGTAGCATAAGGCTCCATTCACACGACCGTATGTTGTCCGCAAAAAAACGGATCCGTTAGATGCTGTCCCATTCACTTCTATAGGGGCCTTTTCTTCCATTGCACAGCTCAGCAAAAAAAATGAAACACATCCTATACTTGTCAGTGAAAATCAGGACATGACCCTATTGTAGTCTATGGATCAGCAAAAAAACGGAATGCAATCCGTTTTTTTGCGGACATGCTGAACTGTCCGCAAAAAAACGGATCCGCATTTTTGCGGACAGCACGCGGTCATCTGAATGGAGCCTAAGCAACATGCAGCCTGACATTGCCCTGTTGAAAAATGGCTCCTGCGACTCTTTGGAGAAATGGCCGTACCACTGGTTCCATGACCAAATCAATGTAACGCCGATCTGTTAATTTACCTGAAATGAAGTCTACAGGTGTCTGGCTACTGTACATTATGCTACCCCACACTATAGTCCCAGGAGTAAGACCGGTGTGACGTGGTCTTGTGAAGGCCTCCCTATGGCATTGTCCACGGTCCCCAGACCAATCTCAGGCTATCACTCGGTTGGGGACAAAAGCAGGAAAAGGACAGAGCATGCAAAGGTTCGCACCTCTCGAACCTCTGTCATTCCAGTTGATTGTTGTTCTCCCAACCACTGGGACAAGCAACGTTGGACAGAGCTGACATCTTAGCCTAGGTGCGTAGTGATCTGCCGGAGTGATAAACCAAGGTTTCTCAGTTCAAGGATTCTGTCCCTCTCAGTTTGCGCCAAGTGGTGATAACTGGCACGTCAATGAACAGGAGATATCCCAATTATCGTACATGACTTGATCAGATTTTTCAGATCTCATTTGGATAAAAAAAAAACATTGATTCAATCTGGTCTATAATATACCCCTACCACACCTATTGGAGATAGGTGCTTGAATTTGATCTTTTGGAGATCTTAGCGACACCTGTTACTTCCACTATTTACATCTTGGATGACAGAAGATCTGCAGCTGAATAAATAAAAGAAGGGCACCTGGAAAGTGCGTTTGTTCCCCAGTTAGGGCTCATGCATTGCCTAACTGGCAGACCGCAAATTGCAGATCCACAAAACGTGGATACTGGCTGTGTACCTGTACTGCAGACAAGAAGAGGACAGGACATGTTGCAACGGAACGGACATATGGATGTGGACAGCACACTGTCTGATGTCCACATCTTTTGTGGCCCTATTGAAGTGAATGAATCCGCATCCGATCCGCAAAAAAAATGGATTGGATGTGGACAAAAAATACGTTTGTGCTCATGAGACTTTAATGTGATTTTTTTCCTGAACTCAAGGGTCGCTGTAAGTCATAGCAATATAAATTTATGCTAATATATAAATAGGAAAATGAGGCAACTTGGCAGAATAAAGAAACAAAGCAAGGGCCGCAAGGAATGCTTTCCAGTTTACATAGGCACATCATCATTTTTAGGCTCTCAGAAAAGTAATTTGCTGAAGATTTATGGTGCCTATAACACATTAGTAATACATGTGCACATTAGGTTAAACAGGCATAAAAATGGTAGGACATAATTGTATAATCTTCCTTCCAGCAAGTAGAAATATGCAAGCTGGAAACACTTTGAAAGGGAACCTGTCACCATGAAGTGCAGGGCAATCTGCAGGCAGCATGTTATAGAGCAGAAGAAGCTGAGCAGAATAGAGCTTTGAGGGAAAATATTTAGCAAAACTTGTAATTGAAACATTAAAACATCTGCTCTTTCTGAAATTATAATTTACAAGTTATTCTGCTCAGCTCCTGCTGCTCTATATGCTGCCTACAGACTGCCTTTAATAAACTAAGCCCAAGTGCAAATAACTAAATAATTTTAAAGGTGTTTTCCGAGAGTTTTTGAATGATGACCTATTCTATTTCAACAGTATCTGATGGGTGGTGGTCCGACATCTGGGATCGCAGCCAATCCACTGTTTGAGAAGGCAGCGGCACTCGCAGTAGTGCCACGGCCTTCTCCAGCTTTTCCTAGGTCATGTGATGTCTCGTTCTTCGGTCACGTGGCCTAGGCGCAGCTCGGCCCCAGTGAAGTCAATGGGGCTGAGCGGCGATACCAAGCACAGCCGCTATACAATGTACGGTGCTGTGCAAGGAGAGCTTGGTGCTAATGCGAGTGTCACTGCTTTAAAAAAAGAAACTCTCAGAAAACCCCTTTATCAATTTGGTGTAATTGTAATGACGTGAAATTAATAACACTGGGGAGGGGGGGTCCCATAAAAATATTTTGCACACCTAAACTTCAGTGTGAACCCTAATGAAGCGGCAGGACCCATCAATGTGACTTATTTAATGTTTTGCTTATATTTGATTTGATATTTGGGTATACCAATACTATTACAAGGGAGTTATATAAGCATGTAAACACGATGAAGATAATACTGAAAGTGCCCATACACCTTCAATAGCTGTCAGACAAACAACTCCCACATACATGCTCAGCCATGCGTGTATGAGGAGAGAAGAGAACCGCTGACATCTTTGGTAGCAGCTCATGGCTTTGAAGAACAGATAGGGTACTGAAATATAATGCACCTGAACCTTCTCGTCCCCAACAGATGTTCCCCATACACATTAGATTGATGGCTGGCCACATCGAAAACAGCAGGTTAGGCCGACAATGCTCTAATGTGATTGGGACCTTAAGTGGGAGCGGTTAAGACACTTCGCGGGCCCCAATGAAAATATGACTATTCTTGTCTGCAAAACAGAAAAGAATAGGACATGTTCTATAATTTGCAGCCTTGACGCACGGATGCGGACAGCACACGGGTGACATCTGTGGGTTGTCTGCGTTTTTTGTGGCCCCATAGAAATAAACGGGTTCGAATGCGATCCATAAAAAATGAGGAATGGATGCAGACCATAGATATGGTTGTGTAAATGCACCTTTACCTACAGGTCAACACCAAAATCAATACAGCAAAAGTTTCAACAGCGCAACATGATGCTAGACAAGGTTTATAGGCTGATAAAGTTTTCGAGTAAAAAGTAAAACTCATCCTTCATGTTGTTTACTTTTGAACTGACCTGCAATCTGGCCTTTGTGAGTTTGCAGAAGTATCAGCGCTGGTTTTAATGTTTTTCGTCTGTAAAAGAGAGCATGGCGCATCCTTTGATGTAAGATGATATACACGCTGAACAACCACATGTATGTAGGCATCTTTCCAACCAGAGGCCCCCTGGGTCTCCACTAGATCCAGAAGAGAATCATTTACAGTGATGCTTGATGCGAATTCCTTGTCTTGAATACTGACAGGACTTTGAATACGGCTGCTGATACCCGATACCTGGCAAATCAATTCCAAGTAGATCATTTATGGGATTAACAGACTTGACAGAAAATAATTATTGATAAAAGCTTCAAAATTTTACATAGAGCTTAAAGGGGTTGTGCCAAGTATGAAAAATCCCCTGTCCTCAGGACATAGCCAAGCACAGCGCCCGTGTATTTCTGGCAGTCCCATAGGGAATGTGTGGAGCAGCAGGGCCCATTCTCGGCATGCTGCTGATGAGGATGGGAGCATGGGACCCCCGTTCTCGGGATCATTGGCGGTGCCAATGGTCAGATACCTACCAATTAGCTAGTTATCCCCTATCCTGTGGATAAGGGGTAACTTTCATACATGGCACAACCTCTTTAAAGCCAAATCATCACCCCCTAAAGGGAGTCTGTCACCAACCTGACTGGTTTTAAACCAATCGCATCGTTCAGTGGGACATAAAGACATGACACAGATGTCACAGCTGTGTTTCGTTTTTCAGATCCTACAAATCACCGAAAAAAGTAGTTTTTATAATATGCTAATGAGCCAATGAAAGTGCCCAGGGGTGGAGTGTTTGCTGCAAGTGCCCGGGTCTCCCTGCCCTACTAGAGCCTTACTCCTCCCCTCAGTGTTCTCTGGCCAGCCCTGCGTCTGTGTGACATCACTTTCCCTGTAGCACAAATCCCATGTCTTCGCGAATCAATGCCAGGGCCGGGCATGCACAGTGCTCTGCCCACTGTGGGCATAGGGACAAAGATATGCAGTGCGCATGCGCTGGTTTCTGCTGTCTGCTCGTGCTGTGGCATTTCTGCCACGATGATTTCACACCAGTAACCGGCGAAAGTGCCTTGCATATCTCTTGGCACGGAGGTGATGTGTGAAAGTGTGGAATTTTGGCTACGGGGAAAAATGCTATCACACAGACACAGGGCTGGCACTGAGGGGAGGAGGTAGGCGTGAGGAAAGCAGGGGGGCCCGGGTACCTGCAGGAAACACTCCACCCTTGGGACCTTGTGATGGCTCATTAACATATTGTAAAACTACTTTTTTGGTGATTTCTAAGATCTGGAAAACTAAGTACGGGTAACATCTGTGTCATGTCTTTGTGTCCCACTGAACAATGCAATTGGTTTAAAACTGGTCAGGCTGGTGACACTCATAGTAGTGATAGTGATATTATGATGGGAGATTACTTATCATAATGCAGGAAATGAGTAGCAGAACTGAGGTAGCATACTCCTCAGTATTGAGTATTAAAGCAATCCCTTATTTTCTTGCCATTGATCCTGTGTTTGACATGTGTTTCAATGTGATATATAAAGGCACACCAATTCATAAAAGTGATAATACAATTAAGGCAAAAAATGATAAATTTCATACATAAAGTGCTAAAGTGCATATTCAATATATAATTCAATATGTATAAAAACCTCGTATAGATCCTTAAGATGCCTGTGCATTATACAATCCAGAGTGTATAATAAAGTGCATAAACAATCATAATTGATATAAAAATGTGCACAGGTGTACTAAGTGTATTGAAGGCTGATTAAAAACATACCAGTGACAAAATAATCCCATACGGTGATAGAGACATTCGGGCCACATCAGGGTCCATGTTGAGTCAGTGCGCATGCGCGAGATTCACAGTTCTCGTGATATCTAGTGCGCAACGGTGAATCTCGCGCATGTGCACTGACTCAACCTGGACCCTGATGTGGCCCGAATGTCTCTATCACCGTATGGGATTATTTTGTCACTGGTATGTTTTTAATCAGCATTCAATACACTTAGTACACCTGTGCACATTTTTATATCAATTATGATTGTTTATGCACTTTATTATACACTCTGGATTGTATAATGCACAGGCATCTTATGGATCTATACGAGGTTTTAATACATATTGAATACATATTGAATATGCACTTTAGCACTTTATGTATGAAATTTATAATTTTTTACCTTAATTGTATTATCACTTTTATGAATTGGTGTGCCTTTATAGATCACATTGAAACACATGTCAAACACAGGATCAACACATGTCTGTATAAAACATTTCTGTATAGCTTGAGAAAGACCGTAACAAGCAGTTGAAACGTCGCTATTGACACTGGGTGAATAAACCACGGTTTACGTGGCTATTTTGCAGTGCTGCTAGCTTCCTTATGGACTATTGAATTGGACCTTGGTGCCGGGCCTACTTGCCTGATTTTGCACCCATTTTTTAATGTGCTGCGTCCTCTTCTTCTATTTCATATATACCTGTGATGTGCCGCTCTTGCACAAATAACCACTGAGACCTTCAACTGGTTGCAATGGTATGGTGACTAAGAACGGGTCCCCCTTAGTGGGGCGCTTTAAAAGGTAAATGTTTTGTTTGTTTTTTAAACACAGTCGTGCTGGTCATTGGTTCCTAATTTAGCTGGACAACCTGTGTGCTAAAGGAACAGGGCATCGATATTAAACTGGCATAGAGCCGCCAAATTGTGGGCACATCAACAGAAAACCCCTTTAATTCTTGCAACATACCAATTTATTAGTCTGTTTTATGTAATACACAAGTCTAAGTGAAACGTACCTGCTGCTTGTCAAAACAAACACCAAGATTGCCAAAATCCGTTCTTAAAGTTAAAGATAAAGGTACCAGTTGTTTTTTCACAGCCATCATACTTGAACAGTGTGCTTTATTTTCTATGCCCTCCACTGGGTTTGTTATAATCCTTTGACTGAAATATGTGTTTATAACGACTGATGTATTCTGGCTCTGGGGATTCAGTTTTTGCCTGAAAGATAGAGGGTGATTGAGAGGTTAATAAAGGCTGGAATATAACCCTTAGGCTGGATTCACATCACCACTATTTTTTTCCATTATTCTGCTCTGTTACAGGACCAAAACAACATAAATAACAGAAGTGCCGGACAGAGCACATAAATTGACTTAATGGAGTCTGTTCAGTTTTAGTTTGAAATACTTTTTTTTTTTTTTTTTTAACAGACAAAAAAAGTCCTGCATGCAGGACTTTTTCACAGAATCTACAATGGAAGCCCCAAACACAGATGTGAATTTTATAGCCCTTAATGAAACATGAGGTTTTTCCAAAAACTGCATTCATATATTATAAAAATTATAATATCCTTTTCCATTTCCAATTGCAAAACAGATCACATAAACAGGTCTACTGTATTCTTTAAATGTCCCACTTTAATTATATATATTTTTAATTTTAATAGAGTAATGCTTCAAGAAAGAGTATGGAAGACAGCACTAGATATCAAACACTTGAGATCTTAGCATAGCTTTTAAACATTTTTGCTACACAGTCTTAGTAGAGTCCTTTTACACAGGCCAATATTGTGCAGTGAGAAGGGATGAACGTTCATAGGAACTGCATTTACATGTGGCAATGATCACTGCTGTATAGAGATGAACGACCGTTAATATGATTGTTCCAATACAGTTTCATTACTTAATCAACAGCACATCCCTGTTTACCTAGGGTGACATGCTGTGCTGCATAGATGTTAAAATCAGCTGGCAAATGAGTGCTAGCTTGCTTGTCGACTGGCGCCTGCTAGTGTGACTAGCAGCACAGGCAATTGGGACGCTGTAATCCCACCCCTTCCACATGCTCCAGAGGCTGCTAATGATTCAATAGTAGCCTGGGTCGTCTCAGTTGAACAGGAGCAGCGTACGAGGTGGCTGGGGAGGGAATGCCACTGTGAGAGGCGAAAGGAAGAGACTGGGGATGGGAGCTACTGCAAATATGCATGAGTCTATGCACACTCGCTTCTGCGATCCCAGCCACCTGAAAAAACAGCTTTTTTTATGTTAGTGAGCAAGCACGGCCACTGCTGCTGCATTGCAGAGGTGGCTGTAAACCCTAGAGACGAGCAGTGTATAAAGAGACGCAAAATTCAATTAAGCGAGGACAGGAGACATTCCTTAAAACTGAAGTAATTTGGTAAATTACTTATAATACCATTTTACATATAATAAATGTCACATCCAGAGGTGAGACAACCTCCTTTATTAGCAGCAAGCTGAGGCTTTAACTCTATGTATATCTATATCAAGCTTCTTTCAGGAAGGAATGGCGGTAAAGGTTCATTGCAAGTGATAACTTCCAGGGAATCCTCTATGGTAATAAGGTTAAAGATCATTGCTCTAGCTAT
The DNA here is from genome assembly GCA_033119425.1 of Bufotes viridis. Taxonomy (NCBI): domain Eukaryota; kingdom Metazoa; phylum Chordata; class Amphibia; order Anura; family Bufonidae; genus Bufotes; species Bufotes viridis. The sequence continues at coordinate 96,699,867 of CM065593.1, forward strand.
GGCCTTAGCTATCATTCCTCCCCATACTGTGGAGGAGATCACTGCATGTAAATGCAGTGGTCTCCTTCAATGACGAGCAAGCGTCAGGGATATGACTGCTGAGGCCAGTGATTGGCTGCAATGGTAACATGGTGTGTATTGGATGTTACTGCTGCAGACATTAAAACAAATACATAGTAACATAGTTTATAAGGCCGAAAAAAGACATCTGTCTATCCAGTTCGGCCTGTTTCCTGCAAGTTGATCCAGAGGAAGGCAAAAAAAAGTGTGAGGTAGAAGCCAATTTTCCCCAATTAAGGGGAAGATACCGTATTTTTTGCCCTATAAGATGCACCGGCCCATAAGACGCACCTAGGTTTTTGAGGAGGAAAATAAGGAAAAAAAAAATTTGAACCAAAAGGTGTGCCTAATGGTGTTATGTGGGATCTGTGGATGGCACTATTATGGGGGGGTCTGTGGATGGCATTGTTATGGGGGGCTGTAGATGGCACTGTTATTGGGGACTGTGGATGGCACCGTTATGGGGGACTATGGCTGCCACTGTTATTGGGGACTGTGACTGGCACTGTTATTGGGGACTGTGGATGGCACTGTTATGGAGGTCTGTGGATGGCGCTGTTATTGGGGACTGTGGATGGTATGGGGGTCTGTGGCTGGCACTGTTATGGGGGTCTGTGGATGGCACTGTTATTGGGGACTGTGGATGGCACTGTTATTGGGGACTGTGGATGGCACTGCTATAGGGGGATCTGTTGATGACACAAAAATAGCATTTTATGCTACGTGTCATCCAAAGATCTCCCATAACAGTGTCATGCCATCCACAGACCCCATAACATGCCATCCACAAATCCCCATAACAGTGCCATCCACAGAATGACCCCCCAATAGTGTGGATGACCCCCAATAGGGAGGAGGGGCCGGCATCTAGCTCTGTAATTACAGCGGGCCCGATGCAGTCACTCTATCCTGATACACCGGGCCCTCTCACTGTAGGAAACCTAACTGTAGGGAATGCTGTATGCTGATTAAGTTAACAGTAGTCTTTTATCCAGGCTTTACTTACTGTACTACCGTAACTTTCCGGCAAGCATCAGGCAGGAGGCTTACTCACTATGGCAGGAGGTGACTCACTATGTCCCGCGCCGGCTCCGCCCACTTTATGAAGAAGGCGGAGCAGGCACAGTAAGTAGTGAGTTACGTTGTCAGGGCCCGCCCGCCAGCTCAGACTCCTGCCTTCTGCCTGCCGGAAATTTAATACAGTAAGTAAAGCCTGGATAAAAGACTACTGTTTTTTCTCTTAATCAGCCTACACCATTCCCTACAGATAGATTTCCTACAGTGAGAGGGCCCGATGTAGCAGAATAAAGTGACTGCACTGGGCCCGCTGTAATTACAGAGCTGGATGCCGACCCCTCCTCCCTGCCCGCTGATACACCCGCCTACACCCGCACTGCCTCCCCCCCCCCCCCACACACTTTTGGGGGGGGGGGTGTCTTATAGGGCGAAAAATACGGTAATTACTTCCCGACTCCAATCAGGCAATCAGAATAACTCCCTGGATCAACAACCACTCTCTAGAAGCTATAGCCTGTAATATTATTACACTCCAGAAATACATCCAGGCCCCTATTGAACTCTTTTAGTGAACTTACCATCACCACCTCCTCAGGCAGAGAGTTCCATAGTCTCACTGCTATTACCGTAAATAATCCTCTTTTATGTTTGTGTACAAACCTTCTTTCCTCCAGACGCAGAGGATGTCCCCTTGTCACAGTCCTAGGGATAAATAGATGATGGGAGAGATCTCTGTACTGACCCCTGATATATTTATACATAGTAATTAGATCTCCCCTCAGTCGTTCTTTTTCTAAAATTGATAATTTTGATAATTTTTCAGGGTACTGTAGTCTACCCATTCAAATTATTACTTTAGTTGCCCTCCTCTGAACCCTCTCCAGCTCTGCTATGTCTGCCTTGTTCACAGGAGCCCAGAACTGTACACAGTACTCCATGTGTGGTCTGACTAGTGATTTGTAAAGTGGTAGGAGTATGTTCTCATCACGGGCATCTATGCCCCTTTTGATGCAACCCATTATGTTATTGGCCTTGGCGGCAGCTGCCTGACACTGGTTTCTACAGCTTAAGCTACTTTCACACTAGCGTTCTGGCTTTCCATTTCTGAGATCCGTCATGGGCTCTCAGAAGCAGTCCAAAACGGATCAGCTTTGCCCTAATGCATTCTGAATGGAAAATGATCCGCTCCGAATGCATCAGTTTGCCTCCGTTCAGTCACTATTCCGCTCTAGAGGCGGACACCAAAACGCTGCCTGCAACACAATGTAAGTCAATGGGGACGTATCCGTTTTCTCTGACACAACAGAAAACAGATCCATTACCCATTGACTTCCAATGGTGTTCATAACGGATCAGTCATGGGTATAAAAGCCATAATACAACCGGATCCGTTAATGACGGATGCATGCGGTTGTATAATTGTAACGGAAGCGTTTTTACAGATAGATTTAAAAAAAAACGCTAATGTTTAAGTAGCCTTAGTTTGCTGTTCACTAACATTCCTAGGTCCTTTTCCATGTCAGTGTTACCCAGTGTTTTACCATTTAGTATGTACGGGTGACTTGCATTATTCCTTCCCATATGCATAACCTCACATTTGTCAGTGTTAAACCTCATCTGCCACTTATCTGCCCTAGCCTCCAATCTATCCAGATCCCTCTGTAGCAGAAAACTGTCCTCTTCAGTGTCAATAACTTCACACAGTTTAGTGTCATCAGCAAAATTTGATATTTTACTGTGAAAGCCTTCTACAAGATCAATAATAAATATATTGAAGAGAATAGGGCCCAATACTGACCGCTGAGGTACCCCACTAGTGAAAGTGACCCAATCTGAGTGTGTACCATTAATAAACACCCTCTGTTTTCTATCACTCAGCCAGTTACTTACCCACATACAGACATTTTCTCCCAGTCCAATCATTCTCATTTTATATACTAACATGACGTCACATCACATGGTCCAATCACATGGTCCATCACCATGGTAAGATGGACCATGTGATTGGACCATGTGATGTGACGTAATCACAGGTCCTTTAGTTGTTAGCTGATGCTGGAAAAGAGAAGACAGATCGCAACTACGCGATCAAGTGGCTAAGGTAAGTTAACTTTTATTATTTTTAACCCCTTCGTCTTCATTTTACTAAGCATTCTTTCTTAAGAATGCTATTATTTTCCCTTATAACCAAGTTATAAGGGAAAATAATAAAGATCTGGTACCATTGCTAAGCAACCATGCGGGAAAATCGCACTAGATCCGCACTTGCTTGCAGATGCTTGCTATTTTCCCGCAGCCCCATTCACTTCTATGGGGCCTGCGTTGCGTGAAAACTCGCCCGTGTGAAAGGGGCCTAAAGGGCCGACACCTTCAGATTTATACTTTTAACCATTTATATAATTAAAAAACATTTTAGGGTTAGTTTTGCTCTCTTTGGCAGTTAATCTCTCGGTCTCTAGTTTGGCTGTTTTTATTTTTTTTACATATTTTATTTTTTTCCTTATAGTTTTTCAGTGCTTCCACGCTACCCCTCCTGTTTTAGTGATTTAAGTGCTTTAATTTTGTCATTGAGGGTGGGGAAGTTCAGAGTGGCATGAAAGAAAAGTATGTCGAATATGGTTCTTTTTAATAGGCAGTTTTTGTTATTTTGTGAAATTTACTGCTGCTGTCCCAGTTTATATTTAAATCAGACAACTCTTTCAAAGGGAATCTGTCACCAGGTTTATGATGCCCTAACTAAGGGAAATAGTGACAGATAACCAAATATAGTGCTGTCACTCATTTTCTTGTAGTAGTTTCTATAAATGTACAGTTTATTAGGGGCAGCATTAGCCAAGCCAAGACTTGCCAATATTCAATAGCTGTTGGTTTTCCTCACCCACAACTGATAGACAGCCTTTTCCCTATGCACAGTAGTACAGAGAATGCTATCAATCACGCATGGGAGGGTGGGAGATATGATGATGGTGTGGGAGCCTGATGATCATGAATAGGCCTCAAGGTGTACATGGTGCTCAGCTCGAATTGCTACTAATCTGTGATCTTAGGAAAACTACTACATAATAAAAAGTGAAACGCCACTAAAATCAGGGTGTTTGACACTACTTTATACTGCCCTCAGATAAGCCGAAAACTGGTGACAAATTTCCTTTAAAAATGTTTCTGGAAAGAATTTACATATAAAAGTCATTTCTTAATAAAACCACTTGGAAAATATAGCTGCCCATGAGAAGAACCTGCTTTCTGTTCCTGCTCTAATGTATGACTCAAATCTAAAAAACAAGTTAAAGGGGTATTCTGGTTATATCAAGTTATCCCCTATCCACAGGAGTATAGTGCTTGGATATCTCTAGAACTCCCATAGAAATTAATGAAGTGTTACCCTATGGGAATCATTCATCGAGAGCCAACCACCCCGAACCAAAACACAATTGCATAACTGTTTCCAGTGCAGAAACTGGCATTTGACTCAAACGATAGCAGGAGCACCACCAATTAGCTGAATGAATGACCTTTGTAATCAAACTGGCCAAAGAATTGCATGATTTTACAATCCATCCAGCAAAAATGAAGATGACTTGCACAGGCAGCTGGATGATTTCCTTGTCTTACAATAAAAATATAGTAAACAATGCAAACAGTTGGAATCCATTATCCTGTTTATTTTGCTTGCAGCTATTAAATGCAAGAAAGGAATGTTACTGAGCACAGTGCAATCCCGCTGTCTCCTGCTTCTGCCTGATTTCTACAATATTTAAACAGCTAGTCATGTTTAGAGAGAAAAATGTCACCAAAACAAAACTGCAGCTATGGCATACAGAGCCGCTTTTATATTGTTTTCATACATTTACATTAAAGCATTGACTTCTAACAAACTGGAATTTGTACCTATGAAACTGGCTGACCTGTTGCATGTGCTCTTGGCAGCTGAAGACATCTGTGTTTGTCCCATGTTCATATCTGCCCGCAATGCTGAGAAAATTGAAATTTTAACATATGTAAAGGAGCAAGGGGGGGGGGGGGTGTTACTGTTACCCTAAGAGGTCAGCGCTTTCTGCAACTTTCAGGCCCTCTCCACAGGGCCAGGCAGTGAAAATGTGACCGCCGTTACCTGGTCCTGTCAATCAAAGTGCAGAGGGTGTGGCAGTTCCACAGAGAGCTGAGTCTCTAGAAGTAATGGCAATGCACCCATTGCTCCCAGAGACTAATTTGCATATATCAAAACCAAATTTTTCTCAGCAATGTGGGCACACATGATCATGGGACCAACACAGGTGCCTTCAGCTACCAAGCACGCATATAACAGGTCAGCCAGTTTCATAGGTAAAAATATTCTGACAGATGCCCTTTAAATCTGCAGCATTTCAATTTATACTGCAAGTTTCACCCAAGCTGAAACGCTGCAGATTTTCAGCAGTCAAGCAAACAACAGACAACTGCATTCCATTATGTATTATTAAAGAGAACAAATATCCTTACAGCAGAAAAAATATTATAAAAATTAAAAAATTAAGGGAGAAATTTGATAATAATACTATGATATACAGTTGTGTTCAAAATTATTCAACCCCCAATGCTGTAAAGGGTTTTAGGGAATTTAGTGTACATTTGTAATTGTGTTCAGAATGAAATCTTACAAGGAATTTTTAAAGAACCAAATGCAACTAAAATGACATCAATTGTTTTTGTAATACAGTATTAAATGTTTTTTTTTGTGATTTCTTCACTGACACAATTATTCAACCCCTTAAAGACGACCACTCTTAAGAACAGAGGTTCATTCAAGTGTTTTCGATCAGGTATTGAAAACACCTCTGGATGTCAAGGAGCAGCAATCAAGCATAATAAGCACCAATTAGGCAGATTCAAAATGACTGTGATACTCAGCTCCTTCTAGACATTTACTGGAGTGTTTACAAACATGGTGAAGTCAAGAGAATGGTCCAGGAAGACAAGAGAAGAGGTGATTTCTCTTCACAGGAAGGGCAATGGCTATAAGAAGATTGCAAAGATGGGAAACATACCAAGAGACCCCATAGGAAGCATCATTCGCAAATTCAAGGCAAAGGGCACTGTTGAAACGCTACCTGGTCGTGGCAGAAAGAAGATGCTGACTTCGACTGTTGTGCGCTACCTGAAGCGCAAAGTGTTGAAAAGTCCCCGTGTGACTGCTGAGGAACTGAAAAAAGATTTGCCAGATGCGGGTACTGAAGTTTCAGCTCAGACAATAAGGCGCATACTGCGTAATGAAGGCCTTCATGCGAGAACTCCCAGGCGCACCCCCTTGTTGTCTCCAAAGAATAAGAAGAGTCGACTGCAGTATGCCAAAAGTCATGTGGACAAACCACAAAAGTTTTGGGATAGTGTTCTGTGGACTGATGAAACAAAATTAGAACTGTTTGGGCCCATGGATGTTTGGAGGAGGAAGAACAAGGCCTATGAAGAAAAGAACACCTTGCCCACTGTGAAGCATGGCGGGGGGTCAATCATGCTTTGGGGCTGTTTTGCTTCTACAGGTACAGGGAAGCTTCAGCGTGTGCAAGGTACCATGAATTCTCTTCACTACCAGGAGATATTGGATGAAAATGTGATGCAGTCCATCACAAACCTGAGGCTTGGGAGACGTTGGACCTTTCAACAGGACAATGATCCCAAGCATACTTCCAAGTCCACTAGAGCATGGTTGCAGATTAAAGGCTGGAACATTTTGAAGTGGCCATCGCAGTCACCAGACTTAAATCCGATTGAGAACCTCTGGTGGGACTTAAAGAAAGCAGTTGCAGCGCGCAAGCCTAAGAATGTGACTGAACTGGAGGCTTTTGCCCATGAAGAATGGGCGAAGATACCCGTAGATCGGTGCAAGACACTTGTGTCAAGCTATGCTTCACGTTTATAAGCTGTTATAACTGGAAAAGGATGTCGTACTAAGTACTAAGACTGAATGTCACTTGGGGGTTGAATAAAACTGATAATGATGTGAGCACAGAAAAGATATTTGTGGTTATTTCATTATAAATGTTATGTTATATTTGTCTGACTTACAAGTGCCTCTTTGATTTCATTGTAAACAAGATGACTGAAATGATCAAAATCAATGTCAAACTGGCCAAAACACTCAATTTCAGTGGGGGTTGAATAATTTTGAACACAACTGTAAGTACGGAATTTTTGGCCTTTTCGTCCAAAGAAAGCAGAGACAGACAGTAAATACAATCAGGCTGCCAAAAAGTAATTATACACATAGTTGATACGGTTGAAAAAAGACATAAGTCCATCAAGTTTAACCAAGGAATAAGTGGGGGCGCGAATCCCAGAAGGAAGTGAGACTCAGATTTCTACACGTTTTCATAAGCATTAATGTTGTTTACTTTTAAGAATTCATCTAACCCTTTTTAAGACTGTCCACTGTTCCTGCTGTGACCCTGTCCGGAGGAAGTCTATTCCACAGATTCACAGTTCTTACAGTAAAGACGCTTTGACGCTTCTTGAGACTGAAATTTTTATTTTGAGGGCATTTTACATGGAACAGTTTTTCACCGTATTTTTTGTATGGCCCATTTATATATTTGTATAGGTTAATCATGCCCCCCCCCCCCCCTTAGACGTCTCTTCTCAAAACTAACTAAGACCCTCCATGCCCCTTATCAGTTTAGTCGCTCTCCTCTGTACTTTTTCCAGCTGCAGAGCGTCCTTTCCATGGACTGGTGCCCAGAATTGAACTGCATATTCCAGATGAGGCCGCACCAACGCTTTGTAAAGTGGTAATATTACATCCCTGCCCCGCGACTCCATGCCTCGTTTAATGCATGACAATATCCTGGTGGCTTAAGAAGCAGCTGATTGACATTGTATGCTGTTATTTAATCTACCATCTACAAGGACACCCAAATCCTTCTCTATAAGTGATTCTCCCAGTGTTACATCACCTAGGACATATAAAACATGGAGATTAGTACTACCAAAATGCTTAACTTTACATTTATTCACATTGAACCTAATTTGTCAAGTTGATGCCCAATCACTCAGAGTGTTCAAGTCAGCTTGTAGTATATGGACATCTTCCATAGACTGCACAGTACTACACAGCTTAGAGTCATCTTCAAAAATAGAAATGGTGCTTTTAATTCTGTCATCTATATCATTAATAAATAAATTAAATAATAGAGGGCCCAGCACTGAACCTTGGGGTACACCACTTATAACGCGGGACCATTCTGAATAGGAACTCATTGTCCACAACTTTCTGGACACGGTCCTTCAGCCAGTTTTCAATCCAATTACAAACTATACTTTCCAAGCCTATAGACCTTACTTTACCTATTAAACGTCTATGAGGGACAGTATAAAAAGCCTTTGTAAAATCCAGAAACACTACATCCACAGCCGCCCCTCTGTCCAGGCTACTACTCACCTCCTTATAAAAACTAATCAGGTTATAGGTAAACCCTTGGTAAACCCATGTTGGTTATCACTTATAATATTATTTACAGTCACATACTCCTGAATATAGTCCCTTAAGAGTGCTTCAAATATTTTTCCCACAACAGACATTAAACTAACTGGTCTATAATTACCTGTGAAGGACCCAGATCCTTTTTTAAATATGGGCACAACATTTGCCTTGCGACAATCACTTGGCACTGTACCAGTACCTAGAGAATCTTAAAAAATTATAAACAGGGGCACAGCAATGACTGAACTGAGTTCTTTAAGCACTCTTGGGTGTAATCCATCAGGACCTCTTGTTCACATTTACCTTATTTAACATATCTTGGACCAGATCTACACTTAGCCAATTGAGTTTATTACTGAATGTACTAACAGCCCCAGCACCACATATATCAGCCCCTTTCTCTTGTTTTGTATATACAAAGCTAAAAAAAAACATTTGGTAACTCTGCCTTTTCCTTATCTTCAGTGACAAACCTCCCTTTTTAAATTATTTAGGGGGCCTACCTGCTCGGATCTTGGTTTTTTAGCATTTTTATATTTAACCTCTTAAGGACACAGGGCGTACAGGTACGCCCTAATGTCCGAGTCCTTAAGGACACAGGGCGTACCTGTACGCCCTGTGTTTAAACTGCTACTGCACCCGATGTGGGCGCGGTAGCAACATGGTTCCTGCTGATGTAGATCAGCAGGAACCATGTTCTAATGCCGAGGGGTCATGTGACCCCCCGTATCGGCGATCGCTGCAAACCGCAGGTCAATTCAGACCTGCGGTTTGCAGCGATTTTAGCTATCTCTGATCCGATCAGAGAGTTAATTGCGGCAAAGATCTTTATTTTAACCCCCCCTGCAGCCCCCAATCTTGTTATGGCGGCGGGGGTGCAGGGGGGGTGGTTGCGGAGGCGGGAGGCCGCCCGCCTCCCTTGTAATAATTCCCTGGTGTCTAGTGGTTCTATCAGAGTGCCAGCACATTGCTGGCACTCTGATGAAAAGCGGCTGGCATCTGTGCTGCAGATGCCAGCCGTTTAACCCCTTCCTTACCGCGGTCCGGACGGACCGCGGTATGGAAGGTGTTAACAGGGAGGAGCTCCCTCCCTCTCCCATCGGGGGCTGCTGTGCCTATGCAGCCCCCAGGATGAGGATCGCAGAGGGAGGAGCTCCCCTCCTCCCCATACATCACCCACTGCTCTCTAATGGCAGTGGGTGATGAGTTACCATGGCAGCAGGACGCTTTCAGAAGCGTCCTGCTTGCCATGGTATAGTAACTCTGGTCAGACTTCTGCTAAAGGCAGAAGTCTGACCAGACTGTAAAGTAAAAAATACAGTGCAGTACACTATATAGTGTACTGTACTGTATTATACTGACATCAGATCCACTGGATCTACAAGAACCAAGTGGGTCTGGGTCCAAAAAAAATGTAAAAAAGTGAAAAAAAAGTAAAACACAAATCACTGAATAAAAAGTAAAAAAAATAAAATACACTACACATATTAGGTATCGCCGCGTCCGTAAAAAACAGCTCTATAAAAATATCACATGACTGAACCCCTCAGGTGAACGCCATAAAAAAAAAAAAAATGGTGTAAATAAGCCATTTTTGGGCACCTTACATCACTAAAAGTGTAATACAAAGCGATCAAAAAGGCATATGCCTCCCAAAATAGTACCAATCTAACCGCCATCTCATCCCGCAAAAATGAGCCCCTTCATAAAACAATTGCCCAAAAAATAAAAAAACAATGCCTCTCAGACTAAAACATGATTTTTTTTGTTTCAAAAATGCTTTTTAGTGTTAAATGTAAAAAAATTTAAAAAAGTAGACATATTGGGTATCTCCACGTCCGTAAGAATCTGCTCTATAAAAATATCACATGACCTAACCCCTCAAGTAAACACTGTAAAAAAAAAAAAAAAAATTGTCAAAAAGCCATTTTTTTGTCACCTTACATCACAAAAAGTGTAATAGCAAGCGATCAAAAAGTCATATGACCCCCCCAAATAGTGCCAATCTAACCGCCACCTCATCCCGCAAAAATTATACCCAACCTGAGACGATCGCCTAAAAACTGAAAAAAATATGGCTCTCAGACTATGGAGACACAAAAACATGTTTTTTTTGTTTCAAAAAGGATATTATTGTGTAAAACCAAAATAAATAAAAAAAGTATACATATTTGGTATCGTCGCGTTCGTAACGACCTGCTCTATAAAAATATAACATGATCTAACCCCTCAGGTGAACGCTGTAAACATAAAAAATAAAAACGTTGTAAAAAAAAGTAATTTTTTTTGTCACCTTACATCACAAAAAGTGTAATAGCAAGTGATCAAAAAGTCATATGCACCCCAAGATAGTACCATTCAAACCGCCATCTCATCCCGCAAAAAATGAGCCCCTACATAGGACAATTGCAAAAAAAAAAAAACTATGGCTTTCAGAATGTGGAGACACTAAAAAATCATTTTTTTCAAAAATGCTTTATTATGTAAAACTGAAACAAAAAACCCCAAAAAGTAGTCATATTTGGTATTGTCGCGTCAGTAACAACCTGCTCTATAGAAATAGCACACAATCTAACCTGTCAGTTCAACGATGTAAATAACAAAAAATACAAAACTGTCCCAAAACAGCTATTTTTTTGCAAATTATCCATTTTAATCCATTTTTCCAGTAACAAAGCAAGAGTTAACAGCCAAACAAAACTCAATATTTATTGCCCCGATTCTGTAGTTTGCAGAAACACCCCATATGTGGTTTTAAACTGCTGTATGGCCAAACGGCAGGGCACAGAAGGAAGGGAACGCCATATGATTTTTGGAAGGCGAATTTTGCTGGACTGGTTTTTTTGAGACTATGTCCCATTTGAAGCCCCCCCCGATGCACCCCTACAGTAGAAACTCCAAAAAAATGACCCCATTTTGGAAACTACGGGATAAGGTGTCAGTTTTGTTGGTACTATTTTAGGGTAAATATGATTTTTGGTTGCTCTATATTACACTTTTTTTGAGGCAAGGTAACAAAAATTGAAATTCAGAAATTTCATCTCCATTTGCCAATAACTCTTGTGGAACACCTAAAGGGTTAACAAAGTTTGTAAAACTGGTTTTGAATACCTTGAGGGGTGTAGTTTCTTAGATAGAGTCACTTTTATGGAGTTTCTATTCTAGGGGTGCATCAGGGGGCTTCAAATGGGACATGGTGTCAAAAATCCAGTCCAGCAAAATCCGCCTTCCAAAAACCATATGGCGTTTCTTTCCTTCTGTGCCCTGCCGTTTGGCCATACAGCAGTTTATGACCACATATGGGGTGTTTCTGCAAACTACAGAATCGGGGCAATAAATATTGAGTTTTGTTTGGCTGTTAACCCTTGCTTTGTTACTGGAAAAAATGGATTAAAATGGAAAATTTTCCAAAAAATCGAAATTCAGACATTTTATCTTTATTTGCCATTAACTCTTGTGGAAAACCTAAAGGGTTAATGACGTTTGTAAAATCAGTTTTGAGTACCTTCAGGGGTGTAGTTTCTAGAATGGGGTCATTTTTGGGGGGTTTCTATTATGTAAGCCTCACAAAGTGACTTCAGACCTGAACTGGTCCCTAAAAAGTGGGTTTTTGAAAATTTCTGAAAAATGTCAAGATTTGCTTCTAAACTTCTAAGCCTTGTAACGTCCCCAAAAAATGAAATTTTTTTGGCAGTATTACTATGTATTCTAGAAGTAGAGAAATTGAAACTTGGAAAATTGCAAATTTTTCAAAATGTTTGGTAAATTTGGTATTTTTTTATAAATAAAAATGAAATTTTTCGACTTTATTTTGCCACTGTCATTAAATACAATATGTGACGAAAAAACAATCTCAGAATGGCTTGGATAAGTAAAAGCGTTTTAAAGTTATCACCACATAAAGTGACACTAGTCAGATTTTGAAAAAATGGCCTGGTCCTTAAGGTGAAATAGGGCCGTGTCCTTAAGGGGTTAAAGAATTTTTCGGGATTTGTTTTGCTCTCTTTTGCCAACTGCTGTTCGTTTTGTATTTTTGCTAATTTTATCTCCTTTTTTTACAGATTTTATTAAGCCTTTTGTAATCTTCAAATGCTACAGCTGACCCCTCAGATTCATATTTTTTAAATGCCCTTTTTTTTTGCCTTTTATTGCCCTTTTTACAGTAGCTGTAAGCCATGGGGGATTTAATTTTATCCGTTTATACTTTTTTTTAGTGCAATTACTCAATGTGGATTTAAAGCTCTCCCATTTATCCTCAGTATTATTATGTGACAGAAGCTGCTCCCAGTCTATGCCCTCAAATGCTGCCCTCAACCCAGGGAAATTAGCCTTTTTAAAATTCAGTATCTTTGCTCTGCCTGACAGAGTTTGCTTCTTATAGTTTAGGGGGAATTTAATTATATTAGACATAATGCCCGTTATAATAACGGGCGCTAGAACATTAGTGCTGGCACTGTTATGGGGGGGAATTGTGGATGGCACTGTTATGGGGGGATCTGTGGATAGAACTGTTATAGGGGATCTGTGGATGACACTGTTATGGGGGATCTGTGGATGACACTGTTATGGGGGATCTGTGGATGGCACTGTTATAGGGCATCTGTGGATGGCACTGTTATAGGGCATCTGTGGCTGACATCGTTATGGAGGGATCTGTGGATGGCACTGTTATGGGGGATCTGTGGCCGACACTGTTATGGGGGATCTGTGGATGGCACAGTTATGGGGGATCTGTGAATGGCACTGTTATGGGGGGATCTGTGGAGGACACACTGTTATGGGGGTCTACGGCTGACACTGTTATGGGGGATCTGTGAGTGACACTATTATGGGGGATATGTGGATGACACTGTTATAGGGGATCTGTGGATGGCACTGTTATGGGGGATCTTTGGATGGCACTGTTATAGGGGATCTGTGGATGACACTGTTATGGGGGATCTGGGAATGACACTGTCATGGGGCATCTGTGGATGACGCACTGTTATGGGGGGATCTGTGGATGACACTGTCATGGGGGATCTGTGGATGGCACTGTTATTTAGGGATCTGTGGATGGCACTGTTATGGGGGATCTGTGGATGGCACTGTTATGGGGGATCTGTGGATGGCACAATTACAGGGGGGATCTGTAAATTGCACTGTTATGGGGGATCTGTGGAGGACACACTCTTATGGGGAATCTGTGGATGGCACTGGTATAGGGGATCTGTGGGAGACACTGTTATGGGGGATCTGTGGCTGACACGGTTATGAGGGGGATCTGTGGATGACACTGGTATGGGGGATCTGTGGAGGACACACTATTATGGGGGATCTGTGGAGGACACACTGTTATGGGGGTCTGTGGAGGACACTGTTATAGGGGATCTGTGGATGGCACACTGTTATGGGGGTCTGTGGCTGACACTTATTGGGGTATGTGGCTGACACTGTTATAAGGGCACTGTGGATTTCACTGTTATAAGGGCACTGTGGATGTCACTGTTATGGGGGAGGGGGGTCTGTGGTTGACACTTATGGGGGCACTGTGGATGTCTCTGTTATGGGGGTGGTCTGTGGCTGACACTTATGGGGGTCTCTGGCTGACAATGTTATGGGGGTCTGTGGCTGACAATGTTATGGGGGTGGTCTGTGGCTGACACTGTTATGGGGGTCTGTGGCTGACACTGTTATGGGGGTATCTGTGGCTGACACTGTTATGGGGGTATCTGTGGCTGACACTGCTATGGGGGTATCTGTGGCTGACACTGTTATGGGGGTATCTGTGGCTGACACTGTTATGGGGGTATCTGTGGCTGACACTGTTATGGGGGTATCTGTGGCTGACACTGTTATGGGGGTATCTGTGGCTGACACTGTTATAGGGGTGGTCTGTGGCTGACACTGTTATAGGGGTGGTCTGTGGCTGACACTGTTATAGGGGTGGTCTGTGGCTGACACTGTTATAATGGTGGTCTGTGGCTGACACTGTTATAGGGGTGGTCTGTGGCTGACACTGTTATGGGGGTATCTGTGGATGACACATAGCATCTTATGCTATGTGTCATCCACAGATCCCCCCATAACAGTGTCGCTGTTTAGTGTGATTGTAATGGCAGCGGGCCCCGCTCAGAGACGTAATACTATGAGTAGCTGTAATAATAACAACGATCTTCTCTTCTTAACTTACTACATGGTGAGGCAGGAGGCCGGGCAGGCGGGCAGAGTAACTCACTACGCTATGCACCTGCACCGCCTGCTTCATTCATGAAGTGGGCGGAGCAGGGGCATCACTTAGTGAGTTACTCTGCCAGTGCCTGCCCGTCCTCCTGCCTCACCATGTAGTAAGTTAAGAAGAGAAGATGCCACACTGTAGTGTCCGTGGAGTGTGTGCCAATTTTGGTCAGTGCGCCGCGCATGCGCACTTGAGTATTCGGCACACACGCACGGACGCCACTCACACACGGCTTTTATATAATTATATTGTGGTCACTATTACCTAGTGTTTCTCGAACAGTAACATTTCCATCAAGCTCTGAATCATTAGAAATTACCAGATCCAACAGAGCATTGCCCCTAGTGGAAGCTTCTACAAACTGTCCCTTTGCGGTTGAGGCAGAACCATGACCCCAGTCAATGTCTGGGAAGTTAAAATCTCCCATTATGACCACTGTACCAGCATGTGCAGCCCGCTCTATTTGGTTATACAGTTGCATGTCTATCTCCTCTGTGATGTTAGGGGGTCTATAGATTACACCAAGTATTATTTTTTCAGTGTTTATATCCCTTTGAACTTCCACCCATAAGGTTTCCACTTCCTCACCCACAATTGCCTCTTTCACACTTGTCTTCAGATCACTCCTCACATACAGGCACACGACATCGCCTTTTCTATTGACCCTGTCTTTCCTAAATAGTGTAAAACTTTCAATATTTACAGCCCAGTCATGCAAAGAGTCCAACCATGTCTCAGCCAATGGAAGTGTTCTGATCACTGCCATATGCAAGTTGATATAAAACTATTTAATTGCCATAATAATTACAGTAACAGATTGGTTTAAATTATCGTTTGTATCTTACAAATAATGAGCCCTTGAATAAAGCATAAAGTTCCTGCTGTCACTACAAATAAAGGAGTAATATAAGTCTTATTTAATATGATATTGAAGATGTCTGCAGTGTAAGATCAGGTAAACAGTGGATCCCACATCGACTAAGGCTACTTTCACCCCAGCGTTTTTTCTGGATCTGGCAGGGCTCGGCAAAAACGCTTCCGTTACTGATAATTCAACCATCTGCATCCGTTATAAACGGATCCGGTTGTATTATCTTTAACATAGCAATGTCAGATTGTCATGAACTCCATTGCAAGGGATCGACGGGGGACGGATCCGTTTTCTATTGTGTCAGAGTTAAATGTATCAGTCCCTATGGACTTACATTGTGGATCATGACGGATCCTTCTTGCTCCGCAACCCGTGATGGAAAGAAAACCGCAGCATGCAGAGGTTTGCTCTCCAGTATGGGAACACAACCAAATGGAATAGGATGCTTTTTGGGGAATTCCGTTCTGTTCAGTTACGTTTTGTCCCCATGGACAATGAATGGGGACAAAACGAAAGGGGTTTTCTCCGGTATTGAGACCCTATGACGGATCCCGCTTTTTTACAAGGTTTAAGGATGTGACGGGGAAAACCTAAGCCAGTTATCCATCCACAGACAGCTGACGGATCTCAATACTGGAAAATAGAAACACTATTGTGAAAGTAGCCTAATACTGATTCTGCGTCATTTTTGCACCAAAAATAACTATATGCGGAACTATTCTTGTTGTCACAAGTGACAGAAATGCTAGTAGTAGCGCTAATCAGAGCCTCTGACATAGACGTGAAAAACATAAATAGCATTATACTATAGGAAAATATTCGGTATTTTTCAAATCAGCACCTAAATTTGAATACTTTACACTTGTAATTAAATGTAGTTAAGGACTCAGTATAACGACTGAATTATTCAAGAAAATGTATCTATCGTATTTTTGGATCATCTGTCAGGAGGTGGGGTCCCCATGAACATTAGATTGTCATCTGAACTTGCACCTAATGTGTATTGGGGCCTTAATCAACATAGCTCAAGTCTCTACGAGTTCTCCCTCAGTGACCCACCTGACTACCCTACATATGCCCTTCTCCTCCCATAAATGATGGCAACCGATATACATGCCTGTTTAAAAATCATTCTATATGTACCCTTTCTAGTTAGATACTACAGAGGTGCAAAGTTTGCGAGCCCTTTAGAATTTTCTTTATGCATAAATATAACCTAAAACTTCATTAGATTTTCACACAAGCACTAAATGTAGATAAAGGTAATCAAATCAAACAAATGAATGAAAAATATTAGGCACGGTCATTTATCAATGAAAATAATTGCATATAACGTCTGCTGGTGGTAAAAGTACATAAACCTTTAGGATTACCAGATAATTTGAATGTAAAATTAGAGCAAAGTGTTTTCAATCAATGTGGGATGACAATGAAGATCTATCAAAGTCTGATCTTCACAACACATATCTGTGGAACTGTATCATAGAACGAAAAAGGATATTTCTGAAGACCTCAGAAGAAAAGTTGTAGATGCTCATCAGGTTGGAAAAAGTAAAAAAAAATGATCACTAAAGAGTTTGGACTCCACTAATCCACAGTCAGAGAGCTTGTGTACAAAAGGAAAGAATTGAAGACCATTGTTACCCTCCCCAGGAGTGGTCAACTAACAAAGATCACGCCAAGAGCAAGGAATATAATAGTCCGCAAGATAATAATGGAACCCTAAGTAACCTCTAAGCAGCTAAACAGCTTTTTCACATTAATGTTAATAAGTCCACCATCACGAGGACACTGCACAATTGTGTGCATAGCAGGATTGCAAGGAGAAAGCCGCTGCTCTCCAAAAAGAATATTGATGCCCGTCTGCAGTTTGTTAAAGATCATCCGGATAAACCGGAAGTCTACTGGAAATATGGTTTGTGCATGGATGAGAGCAAAACAGAACTTTTTGGTTTGAATGAGAAGTGTTATATTTGAAGAAAGGAAAACACTGTAGTCCAGCATAAAACCTCATGTCATCTATGAAACACGGAGGTGTAAATATTGTGGTTTGGGGCTTTTTTTTTACTAGAAATGTTCAGTTGCAGTTATTGTTGCACGAGGGGGTCACACTATATACTGAAAGCAAAGGTTTTCATACTTTCCTCAATAACAAAATAATCAAGTCTAAAAATTTTGACTCGTTTGATTGGTTATCTTTATCGACTTTTAGGACTTGTGTGACAAACTGATGTAGTTTTAGGTCACATTTATGCAGAAATATAGAACATTCTGAATACAATCGTTTAAGCATCACTGTATTTTGTATGTGTATTAATATAGCGGCCACATATTTTATAGTGCTATATAATTGGGGAAATAACACCCAAACAATGCAGTTTATCTTGTTTAGTAGGTATGAAAACTCTGGGTACAAAAATTCCACTACAGTTGCAATGGTGGTAATATAAATTGATATCTACATTTCCCTAAACATCTAACTAACAAACAGCTGAGTTTTTAGAGAAAGACAATTGAAACCTTTTTTGTGATAAAATGTCTACTTGGTAATCATGACTGATCTCAAGAAAATTCTTCATCAAATTCACAATTCTATAAAATTCACTACTCGCTAACCAGAGGCATATCTTGATGCTTGGGGGCCCTAATTCAAAATCAGGCTCTGGGCCTGAATGCTATGATGTTTTCATGAAATGTAGGCATTCGAGGATAAACTTAAAAAGCAACTTTTTTCATTAGAACATGTATGCAAATATCTCTCTGTCCATTTCTCTGGAAGTCCCTTCCACACAGTTTTTCCTGCCCCATATGATCGCTTCTGAGCCACGCCCCCTGCACTGATCACATGACAGTGACGTCACCCCAGGTCCTTCGGCTGTTCAACAGTTCGGGTTGGTGGCAGCCGCCCCTTATGAATTACATATGCCGCTATAGTGGAATCCATAACGGGATGCGCGACTTACCACAACCCGAACGCCGGACTTTTTTTTAAAGTTCGCTCATCTCTAACTTGCACTATACACCGCTTGCTCTAGTTTGGGGGAGATTGGATGCTGACAGATTGCCTTTAACCCTTATTGACGAGCCTGTTTTAGGCCTTACTGACGAGCATTTTTCTTCCTTTTTTTTAATCACCCAAGAGCTCTAACTTTTTTGTGGACTAAAACCCCTTTTTAAAAAAAGAAGAAAATCTTTTTGCATCTTTACATGCCGAAACCCATAACTTTATTTACTTTCTATAGAGTTGTGTGAGGGCTTTATTTTTGCGGGATGATATGTAGTTTTCATTGGTATACTTTTGGGGTAAATAATACTTTTAGATCTCTTGTTATGAAGTTTTTTCAGCGATGACTAAGAATAAATTAGCAATTCTGGCATTTTTTGTTGTTTTTTTATGGCATTCATCGCAGGGAATAATTTACAAGATATTTGTGTAGTTTGGCCCGTTATGGATAGTGGCGATAGCCAACATGGGGGAGATTTAAATTTTTTTAATTGAAAATCGTATTTACAATGGGAAAAAAGGGAAGGGAACTACAACAAGCAAGCAATCCCTATAGTGCTTTACATTTTAATGCCAGTGCCATACTGACATTGACTCTCTGGCGAGGCCTGCTGGGGAACACTAAAGGCAGGCTTGGGGTCTACATCTTGTCCCAGCCAGCCTATAAACACAGCAGGGTGCCGATGGAAGACAGAGGGAGTCCACTCCCTCTGTTACCGCTTACATGTGGCAGGACTGGATAGGCACTCCTGCCGGTCTGGGATGTTAGAGCAGGAGTGTGGCTCTCATGTGAGTGCTGTGCCCCCGCTCTCCGCTGCACGGGGGACCTTTTAAGGCAGCCCAGCTTAAGGCCCTTTAGTGACCACCGTAAAAAGGCGTATGGGTGGGCACTAAGGGGTTAAAGGGAGAGTGGTGTTTGCTGTATGTTATATTCCCTCCCCCATTTTTGGGGGGGGGGGGGGCCAAAAAATAACCATTTGTCAACCCTTTTCAGACATCCATTGTACATGTACGGCAGAAACTGGATCTGTAAATATGGCACCAGCTCAGGAGCAGAGTGAGCACCATAGATTTTTACACAGCAGACATCCACTGGCAGTGTGATTGGAAACAGATCCAATCACAAGTAACCACTTCAAATGTCGTGGTCATTTGCGACCCTGGCATCTTAGTTGTCATTTAGAGGCAGAGGCTCCAAGTGATGAGCAAACACCGCCATCCACAATGAGGTTGTGTGAGCCGTTCAGTTTGGGGCCCTGTAAAGGCTTTCAGGGCTGCCTATGAAAAGTTCCTATTAAGCCCTGCCTCAGCACTATTCAAGGCTTTCCGGACGTGACAGATTCCATTTAAACAAAGGAGTATGATGTCTTACAGGCTACTTCAGGCACACATCAATAGTAAACAGAAAGCGATTGATGTCAACTGTGGTTTACAATTCTGCTTCATGTTTGTAAGCTTAGCTACAATCTAACCACAAGCACACACAGCTCACTTAAAGCAGACGCAAGCACGGGGTTGTTTTGATACTAAGTGAGTATCAACAACTCAAATATCTTTCTTGTGTATTCTCTTCTGCCCTATTATTTCCACTTAGTGGACTTCAGGGACAAATATTATTTAGTTTAATAATTCTGAAAAGCTGCTCACATCATATATGTTTCCACTGATGTCAAAGCTTCATTATAAACATAAACATCATAGATATTACCCATTTCCTGTCATCAAGATAAGGACCAAACCATAGACTAAGGGTCCTTTCACACTGGCGTTTTTGTTTTCTGGCATAGAGTTCCGTCCTCGGCGCTCTATGCCAGAAAAATCCTGATCAGGATCATCTACATGCATTCTGAATGGAGAGAAATCCGTTCAGGATGCATCAGGATGTCTTCAGTTCAGGACGGAAATGATTTTTGGACGCAGCAAATACCGCAGCATGCTGCGCTTTTTGTTCCGTCCAAAAATCCGGAACACTTGCCGCAAGGCCAGATCCGGAATTAATGCCCATTGAAAGGCATTATTCCGGATCCGGCCTTAAGCTAAACGTTGTTTCGGCGCATCGCCGGATCCGACGTTTAGCTTTTTCTCAATGGTTACCATGGCAGCCAGAACGCTAAAGTCCTGGTTGCCATGGTAAAGTGTAGTGGGGAGCAGTATACTTACCATCCGTGCGGCTCCCGGGGCGCTCCAGAGTGACGCCAGGGCGCTCTACACGCATGGATCACGTGATCCATGCGCGTGGGGCGCTCTGACGTCATTCTGGAGCGCCCGGGAGCCGCACGGACTATAAGTATACTGCTCCCCCGCTCCCCCCTCCTACTATGGCAACCAGGACTTTATTAGCGTCCTGGCTGCCATAGTAACCTGAAAGCATTTCGAAGACTGATCAGGATCCTCAGAACGCAAGTGTGAAAGGACCCTAAGCCCTGCGAGTTTTCTGTATGTGTGCAATGCATGTTGTGAACACATACCATGCGGACTGAATCCTGACGCATTCATTTCAATGGGTCTGTGCACATGAGCGTTGTTTTTAAGCATCATTTCTGTGTTCGGGAAAAATTGTAGCACCTTCAATATTGTGCGTTTTTCATGCAGCTCTGGCTCCATAGAAGTGAATTGGGCTCACATGAAAGATTGAAGGCATTCGGATGCAAGGCATTTTTCACTGATGGTGGCTAGTAGATGTAGATCGTTATCCCTTCTTTTTTGGGGAGTACTCTCCCCTTGGGGAGAGAGCCCCTTAATCGGCATGGGGAGACTTATAGAGCATACATGCTCCTCTGGAATTCTGGGAAGAAAAGGATACAAATGAGCTCTTAACAAGCTCTGGCTCTAATGCCACCAGATATAAGGCAGCTATCCTATAAGTCAGTGTTCGACTCTTTAAATAGGCCTTGACACATGACTCGGATATTAAATAAGCCAGCACCTCATCTGCAGACAGCTGTTTCGGGGTGATTACCCCTCATCAGTGCAGAGCAGAGAGTACTGGCTTAACTGGAAGAGAGGTCTAAGTCAGGATTTGTACATCTCCTTGGGGAGAGAGAGAGCCTTAATCTGTGTGAGGAGACTTATAGGCCATACATGCTCCTCTGGAATTCTGGGAAGAAAAGGATACAAATGAGCTCCTAACAAGCTCTGCCTCTAATACCACCAGATGTAAGGCAGCTATCCTATAAGTAAATATTCAACCCTTTAAATAAGCCTTGAGACATAGCTCTGATATTAAATAAGCCAGCATCTCATCTGCAAACAGCTGTTTTGGGGTGATTGCCCCTCATCAGTGCACAGCAGAGAGTACCGGATAGCTACCTTACATCTGGTGGCATTGTAATGCAGAGCTTATTAAGAGCTCATTTGCATCCCTTTCTTCTCAGTCTTTCTTAACACATGCAATCCAGATGGGAAAAGTGCACAAACTGAATGCAATGCATGCAAAACCATCAGTTTTTTCCTGAACAGATCCTGACACAATACGTATCTTGCTGGTGTGAAAGAGACCTACACTATACCTAGGACATCAAAATAGCATATGGTCCCATTAATTTTTGTCCCAGTTAGAACTATTATGTAACTACAAAAATCTTAATAAAGACAATAACAATTCCATAATTACTTTATTCATCACCCCTCTAGAGAAGTATATACTGCCCAATCGCATTACAAAATCTAAATAGTGAAAACATGTCACAGCAGTCCATCTCTCACTACTAGTGCAATGCCTATGCAACCTTCAATAGTAATACTAGCTTTTAACTAAAAACTCCCTTAAAGAGGGTGTCCAGGTTTTATTTTTTTTTAAATGGAGATCTACCCTTATCTACTCTCCACTGCTCCAGGGTTGTCAACGTCTGCCTGAAAAGGGTTATATGCGCAGCTGCAGTCAATGATTGGCCTCAGCAGTGATGTGTCCCCAAGTAGCACGTCACATCCCACCTAAGATACACATCCTCGCTGAGGTCACTTACTGGTTGTAGGCCGCACATGACCTGGTTTGCGAGGAAGTTGAAGGTGTGGACGAGAATCCCAGTGCAGATAGCCGGGACCCACTGAGTCAGAATGATTGCTTTATAATCATGAATCTTTAATACCTTTATTATTCAATGTCTTTTACATATGGGCAATCATCCTTACAATAAGGGATGTCCCGATACCGGGACCGATACCGGCATTTTCACGAGTACTTGTACTCGTGAAAATGCCGCCGATACTGCTGCCGATACCCGAAGTTCGGGTCCGGCAGCTCCTATACGCTATTAAAGTAAACCTAACCTCTATTATCGTGGCCAGAATTACTAACTATTGATTCGCAGTCTCCCTCAGGTCAGGCGCTCAGTCCCTCCATGCTCCTCCTGCCCTGCCTGCCTTCTTCATTCATAAAAGTGGGCGGAGCGAGCAGGCGGGACATGAGGCGCATGGAGGAACTGAGAGCTCAAGCTGCCCGATTCCTCCAAGCACCTCACGTCCCTCCTACGCGCTCCGCCCACTTTATGAATGTAGAAGGCGCGCGGGGCATTATGAACACTAATGGGGGATCTGTGGATGACACGTATATAGCATAATATGCTATATATGTGTCATCCACATAGCCCCCTGACAGTGTCATCCAGAGATCCCCCATAGTGTCATCCAGAGATCCCCCATAGTGTCATCCAGAGATCCCCCATAGTGTCATCCAGAGATCCCCCATAGTGTCATCCAGAGATCCCCCACAGTGTCATCCAGAGATCCCCCACAGTGTCATCCAGAGATCCCCCATAGGGTCATCCAGAGATCCCCCCCCATTAGTGTCATCCAGAGATCCCCCCCATTAGTGTCATCCACAGATCCCCCCCCCATAACGGCATCATCCACAGATTCCCCACCCCCCCCATAACGGCGTCATCCACAGATCCCCCCCCCATAACGGCATCATCCACAGATCCCCCCCCCATAACAGCGTCATCCACAGATCCCCATAACAGCGCCATCCACAGATCCCCATAACAGCGCCATCCACAGATCCCCATAACAGCGTCATCCACAGATCCCCCATAACAGCGTCATCCACAGATCCCCCATAACAGCGTCACCTACAGATCCTCCATAACAGCTGTCATCCACAGATCCCCATAACAGCGTCATCCACAGATCCCCCATAACAGCGTCATCCACAGATCCCCCATAACAGCGTCACCCACAGATCCCCCATAACAGTGTCATCCACAGATCCCCCATAACAGCGTCATCCACAGATCCCCCATAACAGATCCCCCTGGATGCACATTGGTTGGAAAACACTATTATATTCCCATTTATTAATTTATTAACACTTGTACAAAGGAAAAGAAAAGCCGTTGTCCATAGCAACCAAATTCCAGCTTTATTTTTTTTCATTGCTATCAGCAACTGCGCCGCTGTTTATACGAGGTATCGATAATTGGTATCGGCGAGTACTTAAATAAAAGTATCGGTACTCGTACTCGTCTTAAAAAAATGGTATCGGGACATCCCTACTTACAATTGCTAAGAAGAGAGTGGCCTTTAATACTTTATGCTATATTTAGTCCGCTCCTGGCACCCCCGGTAAACATATGATCTTGATGCGTAAACTGTTGCTTGTGAGGCATTAGATTGGTCCTAGTCCAGCGGAAAAGGAGTTTCTCTCTGTTCTGACTCTTTGAGAGGGTCTCGAGTGAGGACATCCATATTCCCTAATAAACCTTATGGACAGGGAATGTCTCTATGAGTCAACCCTTTTAAATCGTGAACTCTAGAATTGCTTGGAAAAGTTGTGTAATGTAGGACAATGTAAACATAGCACTCTTTGGAGCAACTCTTTCCATCTTTGCCACAAAGCAACCAGTACGGAGAACCAAATAAAAATATGGACTTCTTGAAAGTTATGCTTTAGGCCTTAGTCACACGTCTGTCCATGATGATATCCATGACAAGATGATTTGTGGTAATTCTTGAAGAATCTGTGTGTCATCCGTATTCCAAAGACATTATTAGGCTAAAAATTGATTTCCAAAGCATCTCTTATCAATGTTCCGTGAAAACCACTGACAAAACGTGGATGCCATCCATGCCAGTTGTTTTCACGGACCCATAAACCTCAATGGGCTTGTTTTGTCTGTATCAAGTCTCCATGATTTTTCCACTGACTCGGTCAGTAAAAAAAATAATAATAATCACAGATGTATGAATAAACAGGGTACTTGTGCAGTAATTCACTGACATCAGAATAAGGCTTTAGATCAGAGTTCCATTTTCTTTTTTAATTTTTCTGCTAATGTAACATCATAATGAGCCTGTGGCATGAGAAGAGGCAGTCATTATGTCCCATGTTAACTGCAGTCTAATGAAAGAGGGAGAAATTAGAGCCCTGGACCTGCGCACATTATTAAAATAATTACATCACATGTTTATTTAAATGAAATAAGTCAGGTTATTTGATTATAATCACTCTAAAATAATGGTCTGATCGTTATCATACTTTAGCAAAAATAATGTTTTTAAGAAAACCGAACTCAGATAATACGTCAAAACCTATGAGGGTGAAATGGAACTAAACAGTACTGTTAAAAGAAATAGAAAATATTAAGACTTTTTGATTTTTGGAAGAGGGCAGAATAATGTAATGTCCAAAGGGAAGAATGTGGTAGTGACCAGGGGGTGCAAAAGGTATTGACAGGACGTCCAGCAAGCTCATATGAGTCTGATGGTCAGTTTTCCACATACTTACAATTGCAGGACACCCCTCTCGAGAAAAACATATAGTATAAAATAACAGTATACAAGGGGAAATAATATTGGATAATTGTGTCGTGGGCAGAAAAATCCATTATAACCGGTAGACTTTAAACTTTGCTGTCCGGCTCCTGCTGTATGTAAGCCACTGGTCAACATATTTTAAATGTAAAAGGATGACCCAACGCAAGTTTTTTCATAAAATGTAATCCTCTCTCTGTGTCCCAAGAAGTCATCCATGTCCCCTATTCTCCTCATAGTCCTGTGGCAAGCTGTAAGACAAGTGGCTGGAGCAGGAGGCTCCCTGCTGTGCCCTGTCTGCAGAAGATCATTAAGCTCTACCCCTTAGCTTACCCCTGACCCTTCAGAGGGTCTCCAGCTGAAGAAGGAGCAGATCAGAAGTAGAATAACCCCATTGTTCTCTGCAGGATTTCTACAGGACTGTGTCAGGATCATACAGAAGTGCTGCAGACTGACAAACAGTGAGGACAGCTATATTTATTATTTACTTTTAGCATTCAATTCTATAAGTAGAACTGACCAGATATGAATATTCCAGTCAGTGCTCAATTTTGCCTCACTGTATCACAAAGCAACATGACAGCCTAAAATCTATTAAAGGGGTCATTCCATGACTAATGTAAATCGGACATCTTCTAGTAAATGGCAACCTCTTTCTAACAAAGCTAGAACCAGCCCTGTACCTCACATGGATAGATTTATATCAAGCTGAAAGCTCAAGGGGAGTGTCTTTTCTGCTGCAGGTAAGGGGGCGTGTCCATGATCTCCACTATCAGCAGGCAGGTGAAGGATGAAACTGAGCATGTGCGGCCTTTTCAGTAAGCAGGTCAAAGAAATAAGAAGAAAACTAACAGCAGGTGGCGCTATACAGATACATTTTATTAAATAAATCAGCGGCTATGCTAAATTTTTAATAACATGCAAGTATAAAAGTATTCAGATGCAGGTGTTGGTTTGCAGAATATTTTTCGTGGGACAGCCCCTTTTACTATTAATTCACAAAACTCGCATTGTGAAGTAAATTACAACATTTCGAAAAGTCTATTTGGCAACTGCCAGCTTGTGTGAGCCACGTTTGGTGCATAGCTTTGCTGAGGCATTTTATAAGACTTCCTAAAAGATAATCCCATTTGGCGGTGCCAAGTTGTCCACACACATTGACTTGCCAGGATGGCATGTCTGTCCCAAGTGTTCAGCAAAGTATTTTCTGTACATCATCATGTTGAAATTTCGAGGCACAGTGTTGCTAAGTCTTGTACACTACCCAACCATCCTGAGCAACTAGTTTCTACTTTCACTCAAAAATGGAACATGGCGAAGCACTATTCTTATGGGGTCATTTACTAATATGAAATACGCCTATATTAGGCATATTTCAGGCACAGATAGCGGTGCAACGGTTAGTGCCACTTTTCCCCACTCACGTCAAGTCTAAAATTTTGGGAGTGACATGGGCGGTGAAGGGGACGGACCGGGAGGCCCCTCTCATTCATCATTTTCTACGCCTGTTTTAGGTGTAGAAAAAGGTCTAAATATAAGCCAGCTAGGAATCTGTCTTACATTTAGAACTGGCGCTGATTGCGCTGAAGTTATGGAAAGGCCTGCGCCTCTTCATAACTTTGGCGGATCCTCCGCCGGCGATGGGACTTTATGAAGCCTTAATAAATGTGTCCCTTAGGGTACTTTCACACTTGAGTTGGTGCGGATCCGTCTATTTGCACAGACGGATTCGCACCTATAATGCAAACGTTTGTATCCGTTCAGAACGGATCCGTTTGCATTAGTTAAAAGAAAAATGACAAAGTCTAAAACGGATCCATTTTGAATTACATTGAAAGTCAATGGGGAAGAGATCTGTTTTCAAATGCACCATATTGTGTCATTGAAAACGGATCCGTCCCCATTGACTTACATTGCAATTCAAAACTGATCCGTTACGCTCTGCCTCTTTATATGGACACCAAAATGCTGCACGCTGCGTTTTTGTGTCCGCCTCCAAAACAGAATAGAAGCGGAACGGAGCTGAACTGATGCATTCTGAGCGGATCCTTATCCATTCAGAATGCATTGGGGCTTAACTGATCCGTTTTGGACTGTTTATGAGAGCCCTGAAACGGATCTCACAAACGGAATCCAAAACGCTAGTGTGAAAGTACCCTAAGTTTTGATACACAAGACATTATAGGTAGTAGCTACATCTATTATTTTATAACAGATGCTAGGCAGCAGAGGCTTTTTAGAATAAAGTGTCAGTTTCCATTCCTCAAAATTGTGGTTGTATTTCTGCAAGTCTGAAGCTCTGTGAAGTCCAGGCACCAATGTGTTTCCTCCTATTACATCTACATCCAACACAAAGTCATGCTTTTTTGCCCTGTGCCAGTAAGCGGAATATTACTTGGCAGTAGCTACATTACTCAAGACTTTCTTACAAACATATATCCTGTTACAATTCAGTAACAGAAATCTCGCAGGAACTTGTTGGATGATACACGGTGCATTCGAAGTTAGCATCAGAATTCTTTACTGCTTCACCAACGTTATAAAAAAAAAAAAACTCTAGACAGGTGCTTTCCCTCTCGTATGAAAGATCTGTACCTGTTGTCAGTGAATGGAAACATTCATTTAAAAGTATACACCTGTCGTAAATATCTAATGCTCTCACAGGTGCCCAGGTTCTAACAAGTATTAGGAGTTTTCTAGACTAAAGGTGGATTAACACGGCCGGATATTCGGGCAGATTATTAGGAACAAATGTTCCCGTGAACGCTCGTTCTCGCCAATCTGGCCATCTAAGGCCCCATTCACACGTCCGCAATGTTCGTGCGGAACGGGTGCCGACCTATTCATTTTGAATAGGGACGTGATGGATGCGGAGAGCACACACTGTGCTCTCCGCATCCACATTTGCGGAGCGCGCCGCCGATCTTCAGGCCGGCGGCTCCGCAATAATATAGAGCATGTCCTATTCTTGCCCGCAATTGCGGACAAGTATAGGCATCTCTATGGGGCTGGCGGCAAGGTGTGCTACAGATCAGCAACACACTACGGACGTGTGAATGGGGCCTAAATGTGCAGCAAATCACCCGATGAATGAGCAAAACGATTGTTTCTCAGGTGATCCTGTCGTTCATCTAGGCACATCAATTAGCAGATTGTGCTGTCCAAACAGCGATCTGCTGTCCAAAAACAATGCAGCTGGACGAACGATCGCAATAGCAATTCCTCATACTGTGGAGGTTGTCACTGAATATAAATGCAGCTTTCTCCTTCACTGAACGCACAGCCAACTGGAACGCTTCCTACCCTTCAATCGGCTGCTTCTCGGCCAGTGTAAACCTGCCCTTAGGGTAGGTTCACATTTGCGGCACTGTATTCTGGTAGTCTGTGCTGGATGAGGACCAGACTATGGAATTACTGTATCCAGCCTAGCCAGACACCACCACCTCCCGCAGGATCCCTAATTACTATAATGCGATCTATTAGGTTTCTGGCAAGAATGCTGACTTTCTGTCTGGAAAAAACGATTGCATTTTATCATTATTCAATCCAGGGGAAGGGGGGGGAGGGAATCAGGGACGGACTGGGACCGTAAAGTGGCCCTGTTTTGTAGTTGGGTCCAAATTGATGGAAGGCAGGGACAGCAATACCATACCCAACAGAGCCAAATACCACAGTCCATCACAAAATACTGCCAGCAGCACAAAATACATGCCCAAAAACTTCCCCTGGCCGGCTCCCTGGGCATCGTCCCACCGGGAAATTTCCCTGTAAGGTCTATGGCCAATCCGCCCCTGGAGGGAATAAAGCTGGAGGGGTACAACAAACTCGTATTTCAGGGGCTATGGTCAGCCCTTCGATGTTCCAGTAAGGTCATTTACACATCAAAACAAAGCAGTTATAATCAGAGTATTGTTTTTATCAGCATGATCAACCCTACAAGGCCGTATGCCTGGTTTAATAGGGTTGATCATGCTGACATATGCCCTTTAACTATCAATCTACAGCTGTAGTCCCAAAAAATATGTTGAGTCAATCTTGTGGACTGATGCTTTATAAAAAAAAAAAAAAAAAAATCTCCATGTAGCCAAAGACTAAATGGCCGTGAGGTTGTGTCAGGACATGAACAGAATATGTTTGGGCTATACAATACATTTATTTTTTTCCATTCACTGACAGTCAATATATTGAAAACGGTAAGAAAATAACCCACAAAGTATATTAGGAAGTTGCTCCTGAAAATGGCAGAAATAAAACCACACAGTATATCAGGATGCTGCATACATCCTGATTAAGGCCTCTTTCACATTTGCGTTGTGAGGATCCGGCGTGCATATTGAAGACTGATCAGTCTTCAATATGCTTTCAGGTAACCATGGCAGCCAGGACGCTACTGAAGTCCTGGCTGCCATGGGAAGTACTCCGAAGCAGTTTACTTACCTGCGCTGCGGCTGCTCCTTCATGACGTCACAGGTCCCCAGCGGCGCATAGATCAATGCGCCGCCTGGACCTGTGACGTCATGAAGGAGCGCCCGGAGGCCGCAGCGCAGGTAAGTACACTGCTGCGGAGTACTTGCCATGGCAGCCAGGACTTTAGTAGCGTCCTGGCTGCCATTGTAACCAATCGGAGCCCCAGCTTACACTGGGGCCCGATCGGAACTGCTGCTGCGCATGCGCAGAGCTAAACGTCGGATCCGGCGATGCGCTGAAACAACGTTTAGCTTAATTCAGGATCCGGATTAATTCACTTCAATGGGATCGGGCATTACAGCATGTCTTCCGGATTTTTGGACGGAGACAAATCTGCAGCATGCTGCAGTTTTGTCAACGTCCAAAAAACGTTCACATACTTTAACGGAAGACATCCTGAACGGATTTCTCTCCATTCAGAATGCATTAGGATTATCCTGATCAGTATCTTTCCGTCCTAGAGCCCCGAGGATGGAACTCTAGGACGGAAAGCAGAAACGCTGATGGGAAAGGGGCCTAAACCATAAATGCAGGTTAGCTTGAAGCATCATTTAATAAATACTAGAGAGTACTCCTTCATTATACAATTAAGGCTTTTGCAGTGCATAGATACTTAGGATCGGTCATCAATATCAGACTGTCGGGGGTCTGATAACCTGGCGCCCCGCTAATAAGCTCTTTAAGAGACAGCGATGCTCATGTGAGTGCTGCTTCAGCTTCAAAGTTAGGATACTTTCACATCTGCGCTTTTCCATTCCGCTATTGAGATCCATCTCGATAGCTGGGGAAAACGCTTCCGTTTTGTCCCCATTCATTGTCAATGGGGACAAAACTGAACTGAATGAAACGGAATGCACCAGAACACATTCGGTTCCGTTTGGTTGTGTCCCCATCGCGGACAGAATACCGCTGCAAGCAGCGTTTTTCTGTCCACAATGTGGTCCGGAGCAAGACGGATCCGTCATGACGCAATAGAAAACAGATCTGTCCCCCATTGACTTTCAATGGTGTTCATGACAGATCCGTCATGGCTATTTTAAAGATAATACATTACAACCACATCCATTCATAAGTAGACGGTTGCATTATCATGACGGAAGAGTTTTTGCTGATCCATGACAGATGCTGCTGTAAAGTAGCCAGCCCTGCGCTTTGTCTCGCTTGTGGAAACGATGCAGTTTAATTACAAATGATCGTTCCATTCAAGTATTCTATACATTGCTAAGAACATCACAGCAAAAATAATCAAAGTGTTTTAAACCTTTCTGTTAGATGGACCGGTTGGGGGAATTTCCAACATATACCCTGAACTGTGGCACTGTATAGGCACACCGTGCATACATCTTCCATAGGCTCCAATGTTAGAAAAAAACATATAGCACATGGTATACTTTTTATTAACTGCACAAGGCTACACACAGATTTATTGTTTTGGAAACCAACAGGGGGGATAAAAAAAAAAAAAGGGGTAAAAAAGGTTTCACCTATTTTCTGACAATTGCTAATGATGTCTATGTGTGGGACACCAGGCCCGACACTATAAGGGCTCATGCACATGACCGTATCTATTTTGCGGTCCGCATTCCATATTTTGCAGAACGGAATAGCTGGCCTCTAATAGAACATTCCTATCCTTGTGCGTAATGCGGACAATAATAGGACATGTTCTATTTTTTTGAGGAACAGAAATACGGACATAGGGAAATGGCATGCACACAGAGTAAATTCCTTTTTTTTTTTTTGCGGACCAATTGAAATGAATGGTTTCGCATACGGTCCCCCAACAAAACAGAACGGGCGCAGAAAGTAAATACGTTCGTGTGCATGAGCCCTAAGGCTGTAATGGCTATCCTATCCTCCGGCACTACAGCTGTGGTAAAACTACGACTCCCAAGATGTACACTTGCTTGGCAGTTCTCAGAACTCCATGGAAATGAATGGACCATGCTGGAAGTCGTAGTTTCATCCCAGCTGGAGTGCCGAAGGTTAGCCATCACTGCTATAAGAGGCTTTCCACCCCCAAAATAATGTTCCAAAAATTGTAAATTTAGTGTCATTCCTGTGCCATGCCACCTCCTGGTGTGATAATGTGGAGCCCAGTGCCATATGACTGCGGCAGAAATAGATACAGTCAGTTGGGTCATACTTGCGGCTTTAATACAGGCTCATGTGAAACTGGTCATATACAAAGTTTTCCTTAATAAACAACTATATTAAGCTCTGCGCACATATGGGGGGGGGGGGGGGGGATTTAGACCAGCGTTTCACAGGCGGGTCTAAATCCAAACTATGTTGGAGTAAAATGTTCCAAGCAGGTGAGCAGATTTGTGCCAATTTCTGCAGTATATGTTGGTCTGTTTAAGCCATGTCCCTTCACATAACCCACCCACAGAATCCACGCTAGTGCAAACTAGACTGCAGCAGAAACCTTAGTTCTGGAATCTCTGCTACTTGTTCTACATCAAAACTGACAGGTTTTTTGCAATGCATATTTTCACCATGTGAACATGCCCTTAAAAAAAAAAAAAATATCGATAAGCGTGCATGCTCATTTTGTATTCTGACTCAGATTAAACAGTAAAAGCTGTGCCTTTTATGGTTTATGTATTAACACACTGAATGAACATCCTTCTAAATGCACACACATTTACTGTACCACTAATGTCTATATTTACTTAAAAAACAATATCAATGCCAAAGACAAGTGTGACGCATAGTAGACCGTCCTGCTCGCGTTCGACTTTGTCAAACAAAGAACAGACTTTTGCTGGGAAGTGACACAGTTATTGATGTCACAGAGCAGAGGGATTTTGGACACAGTCCTATAATCATGTGCCAGCAGAACAAGCCTGATCTTGCAGCACAGTAGTACGCTGATGAGAATATATATACACACACATATATATATTTCCTGCTACATGTTAGAGTACTTTTACACTTGCGTTATTCTTTTCCGGCATAGAGTTCCGTCAAAAACGCTCTATGCCGGAAAAGAACTGATCAGGCATATCCCAATGCATTCTGAATGGATAGAAATCCGTTCAGTTTGCATCAGTATGCCTTCCGTTCAGTCACTGTCAGGCGTTTTCGGCGGACATAATACCACAGCATGCTGCGGTATTATGTCTGTCCAAAATGCCTGATCACTCGCCGGAATGCCGGATCTGGCATTAATGCCCATTGACTTGCATTAGTGCCTGATCCGGCATTGCGAAACAACTGAGGGACGGATCCGTTCTTCCCGTCTGCACATGCGTGAAAAAGACTGCTCCGTCCATCCGCATGACAAGCGGAGAGACGGATGCGTTCTTGCAATGCATTTGTAGACGGATCCGCACCTGGATCAGTCTACAAATGCTGTCAGTTGTCACACTGAACGGCGGATGCGGCAGGCAGCTCCGACGACGGAACTGCCTGCCAGATCACATGAACGCCAGTTTGAAAGTACCCTTAGGCTGGATTCACACATTTTTTTATGATATTTCATTGTTTTTCGATGCGTCTCCTTAAAGGGAATCTGTCAACAGATTTGTACCTATGAAACTGGATGACGACAGTTGCATGTGCGAAGTCATCGATGCTGGTCCCATGTTCATATGTGCCCACATTGCTGAGAAAAATGATGTTTTAATATATGCAAATGCTCTACTCTCTCTGCAACAGTGGCGCCCTCTCTACTTTGATTGACAAGGCCAAACAGTGCAAACATCATCATGCCTGCCTGGTCCTATCAAGTGGCAGCTGCAGAGAGAGCTGAGGCTCTCGGTGTAACGGCAAAACCCTCGCTGTTCCTAAAGGCTCATTTGCATATATTAAAACATCATTTTTCTCAGCACAATGGGCACATAGGAATATGGAACCAACACAGATGCCTTCAGCTGCCAAGCGCACATGTAACAGGTCAGTCAGTGTCTTAGGTACAAATCTGCTGACAGATGCCCACTGCCTGGTGCCTTTTTTTTTTAAATAAAAACCGCCAACTCTAGATGTTAGCTGAAAGTCTAAGGGAATTTTGAAGGACACTACACGTCTTTTTGCTTAAGCAGTTATCAAAACCTTATTATTCTGCAGGGCACTTGATGTCTTTACTGGATTTTATTATTAATACCATAGTTGTATATGTAATGGTAGGTGCAGGAATTTGTGACTTTCAGCTACATTTCACTAGCTATGGTAGATAAGCGTAAAAGACTACACACAAGGAGAAACACTGGAATTTACATTTAGTTTTTCTTTGGGTGAGATATGCCTTTACTTTTAACCACATAAGTAAACTAGGTTCCTCACACTGGATTACCAAATGTCACCCTTTCAACAGAAAAAAAATGCAATAATTTTGTACACATGCTGGATTTGCAAGAAATTATATTACATTATTTAGCGCTACTTTTTATCAACCTAATCACAAAAAGAAATCAAATAAATGCATTCATTAATTAGAATTTCCTTTTGTCAGCTTCAGACAGAATAGAATGAGAGGGTAATGCAGTAAGCACAATAGATCCTGGGTGCAGGAACCGATGACTAAACGTCTCATGACCTCTGACAGAGGTGTAAGTACTCATTCACCTCCTGGGTTTTCCCCTTCTCTTTCCCTGTGCTGTCAAAGGGATGAACTGTACTGAAGTATTAGAAGGGCGGCATCCTAAGTGTCTGTGTACTTTACACTCTTGGCCTGAGACCAAATCACAAGCATAATTACAGAGCTTACATTTTTTTTCTCCCACCGAGCAAACACACAGGAGGGACATTCTCCCGCCCCTTCACTAATAATGTCGTCAGCAATGACTTCATGCAGGAAATGTGATCCTGACCAAGGGTGTGTTACCTGAGCCTTAGAAGAACTGAGCCTTTACACCTGCACATTAATTAAGCTCTACGAATACAAACACTTCCGCTGAGGATCCTTGTGACTGTAAAGAGATTATTACAGGTATCCAGAGATAACACCACACAATAAAGTTCAGAAAAAAGCCATTCTTATCCATAAAGATTGACCTGCAAAGGGAAAGAATAATTTGTCCATACTGAATAATAGCTTACTTTTGAAATTACTTATGTATTTTCAGTATCACTAATTGCCTCGTCTAGTTTTTTTTTACCGTCTGTAAACTTTTATTCACAAAATAAGAGGCCACCTCAAAGAAAAAGAGACATTTACCACCTTTAGTTAATATAAAAACTAGTACAAAAAGTCCGCCTTCCAGGAAGCTTCTTTGAGAATATAAAAAAGATTTTTCTATTTTTTATAGAAGCAGATGAAACCACATCTGTCCAAGGCCACGTTCACATCACCACTAGTTGTTTTTGTTGTTCTGTTCCATTAGAGGAGCAAAAGCAACAAAAATAATGGAAGTGCTGGATCTGGCACATAACTGACACGAACGGAGCCGAAAAGACCCCAGTGATTATAACAGGGTCTGTTAGTTTTCCATTCGAGTGCCCGCTTTTTTGGCAGAATCTGCAAAGGAAGCCCGAAACGGCATCTCCAACGCAGATGTGAACATGTCCCTACAGAATACTTTCACAGAAAAAAAGTTAAAGATGGCCTTGGGCTTCCTGATATTGAACAGCAGTAGGCCAACTGCACACGTTGTGGAATACGCACGATTTTTCAGTGTGGATTTCCGTGCGGAAAAAACGAAGTATAGTACAGTATAAGCAAAGTGTATTAGGTTACGCAAATCTCATGTACACTTTGTGGATTGTTTCCATGTAGAAATTGCCCAGCAGTATGGATTTCCAAATCCGCATCATGTCAATTATGTTTGCAGTTTTAGCTGCAGATTTCACCCTTTTTCAATGAAGAGTGAAATCTGCGTTAAAACCGTATCTAATCAGCACCAAAATTTGCAATTAGAAATTGCGTATTTTGGTGCGGATATGTTGCAGAAATGCACATTAATCCACACAAAAATTCATGCGGATGCTATGTGCAATCACCCGCATTATAAGGCCGATGTAATAGTTCTTTAAGGTAAGTCTGTTTGGCAAGCAGAGATGGGAGTGGTTTTATTAGGGTAAACATTTTTTAATGGTGAAGGAAACTACAGGACACCAGACATCTCGAGAATCCTCTTTTACAAGCACACTTCAAAAAGACCATTTAAGAGTTCTTTACCCCTGATTCAATTGTCTTTTTTGCCCAAAGTGATTGCCTCAGACAAGTCTTCTATTTCTGATAAGTGAGTACAACCATCAACAAAAATGGCGTCTATGTGGCATCTAATATTATACCGGAACAAGATCTGATCCACTCGTTATTGCTTTTAAATAAGTTGAATTTTTTACAGCTTTATCTGTGTTTTACAACACGTCTGAGCACAATTTTCTTGAAGGATAATAAGGCTCATAGAGACCTAACGTGGTCTAAGAAATGAATTCTGATGCACAAAGAAAAAAAGCATAAGATCTCAAATCGATATTTCCGCTTGATTCTTGGTGGAGCATCCGCTTCCCCTCTGTTTACACTTGTGTCCAGAAAGGAACCTCTGAAACTAAAACAATGTGAAAGAGCAAAGACACTAGAAGTGATGTATGGCAGATACCACTGGTCCCCCACAGGCTTCCAAAGGGGTCTATTGGGTTGGCAACATTTTGACCAGAAAAATAGCCAGGGCTGTGGAGTCGGTAGATAAATTGTCCGACTCCGACTCCTCAGATTTTGAAACTTCCGACTCCGACTCCGACTCCTCGACTCCGACTCCTCTGTATTTAATATGCAAATACGAAGCTGTTCCACCAAGTTCTTCTAATCTTTTCTAGCACAGAGAGGTAGTTGAGCAGAAGCTGCTGCCTTCTCCTTTGTGCGCTGATCTTCTGCTGAAGATAGAGCAGTGGGAGGATCCAGGAAGGGGCAGGGGAAGGGGCATTTATTTTAAAACATGATTTTCCTAGTAGAATCCCATAGTCATGTTTAAAATTTAAGCTAACAATCTGAGTTTACATGTTTTATAGCCTTAGCTGAATGATAGCAGTTTTTCAAATGGTTTACAGCTTCAGTCTTGAACTATTGACTATCCATTCCCTTCACGTATACAAGTGTCTCCAGTCCTTAATCAGTTATCAGTGAGAGGCGAGGATAACCATGGGTTCCCTGTAACAGCAGACCACAAGACAATGGAAAGTGTAAGTATTGCCGCTCCTTAAAGGAACACTGACAGGCTGATTTTCCAGCTAAAGATATATATATACTGGTATTCATCAGAGAATTAGGAATAAAACTATACTAATGTTACCCCCAGTTAAGCTGTACTTGTGTTTAAAAAACATTTTAATCTGTATGCAAAATCACTATCTTTGTGCCCAATGGGGCAGCGTCTCCTGCGGCTTTGTGCCCAGCCGCGCCCGAAGTACAGCTTCCCAGCACTGTTCCCCTCGTTATTATTCACTGCACTGACCTTTTTTTTCAGGCTAGCCGAACGCTGAATTCCTGCGCAGGCGCACGTGTACAGTGCTGGCAGCAGCCTCGTCTGGCTATGCTGAGGCTGTGCCAGCTTTCTCTCTTCCTCCTCGCTACCTAGTCCTGTCTAGTGCTGCCAGTACTCTACATGTGCGCCTGCCCCCTTGGGCACAAAGGTAGAGAATTTGCATATTGATTAAAACGTTTTTAAACACAAGTAAACCTCAACTGGGGGTAACAGTCGTCTAGTTGTATTCCTAATCCTCTGATGAATACCAGAAGATATATCAGCCTGTCAGTGTCCCTTTAACTGCATAGTACAGCATATGAAAAGCGTGCTTCTTCACGGTCACTTAACGTCTTTGTTTAGCGTTAACGTGACGCACTGCATGCATTGGCCTTTATTCTTACAGTAGAGAAGTAATTAATTATAACTTTATCTGAATTGGGACATTTAAACTTGCTTTTTTTTTATTCCAATTTTTTTTTATTCCAAATTAAATCTAGTAGGAGTCGGAGTCGGTCCATTTTTTGCCGACTCCGACTCCAGGTACCCAAAATTGCCTCCGACTCCGACTCCTCGACTCCGACTCCACAGCCCTGAAAATAGCACTACAAACAGTGGTGTTTTTCCCATCAGGTACAGAATTTGCAACAGAGCCTCCAAACGTGAGTCTAGAAGTCTCAGTGGGTCCTCCATTTTCATGAATCCCATAGCACACACATGGGTTGCCTTTATGATATGTACAACCTTGGCTTCTACACATTGTCATTTCTCTCCTTTACTAGGCAAGTACCATTTAGGCCCCATTCACACGTCTGCAATTCTGTTCCGCATTTTGCGGAACAGAATTGCGGACCCATTCATTTTAATGGGGACAGACGATGTCCCGCCCGGGTCCACAATTGCGGATCCGCACTTCCGGGTCCGCAATCGCGTTCCCGAAAAAAATAGAACATGTCCTATTCTTGTCCGCAATTGCGGACAAGAAAAGGCATTTTCTATATAGTGCCGGCGATGTGCGGTCGGCAAATTGCGGAACGCACATAGCCGATGTCCACGGACGTGTGAATGGACCCTTATCCTCAAAGCTCTAGATATTAACACAATGAACCAAGTGCTCAAACAGGAAGCCATGACAGCTGATTCTTACGGAAAATGGAAAGCAGAAGCGGAGTCCTGCATGAAGAAAGTGATAAGTGTGCTGACACATTGTATATATTTTGTTCTGTGGTTACAGATTTACATTGTCAGGGCGTTCACTGTGAAGAAGAGGGAAATCATGGCACTTCGTATATCAGGGAGGCGCTGGTAGTGAGTTAACAAACCGGCAAATCAATTGGTAACTGAAACGTCTGCACACTCCAAACATGTGTTCATTATGCTTTTAATGGTTTTAAGGGACAAATCAGATTACATGCAACTAGCTTATTTGGTAAGCAAAGCTACTTAAAGAGGTCCTTTCATCAAGGTAAAAAATGTGTACTAACTATGCTGACATGTAGAGCGGCGCCCAGGGATCTCCCTGCACTTACTATTATCCCTGGGCGCCGCTCCGTTCGCCCGGTATAGGCTCCTGTATCTTCTGTGACTTGGTTTTACTAGGCGGAGCTTAGTATCACTTGGTTATACTAAGCATATCCCTGGCTGTAGAGCTGACCAATCGCAGCGCTCAGCTCACAGCCTGGGAGAAAGAAACCTGCCAGGCTGTGAGCGGGGATAATAGTAATTGCAGGGAGATCCCTGGGCGCCGCTCTACATGTCAGCATACTTAGTTCACATTTTTTACTCTGATGAAAGGTCCTCTTTAAAGAGGCCCTTTTATGGGTCCAGACTTTATAAGATAAGTAGCACGTTAGGTAGGGCATAAAGCAGGGATCCTATAGTGCTTACTATTATTCCTGGGCGCCGCACACGCTCGCCTGCTGTGCCCCCTGGTATTTTCCCCGCTCAGTATGCTAATTACTAGCATCGGAACAGGAGGAGGAGAAGACAGGGTTTTCTTAATGACGCTCTGCGCTGCGATTGGATAGCGCTACAGCCAGGGAGGAGACGCCGCAAAAAACGGATGACATCCATGTGCATTCCGTTTTTTGCGAAACTGAACATCTGGCCCCTAATATAACAGTATTATCCTTGTCTGTGATACGGGCAATAATAGGACATGTTTTATGTTTGAACGGAACGGAAATACGAAAACAGAATGCATACAGAGTACCTTCCATTTTTTTTTTATAGACCCATAGAAATGAATGGTTCCGTATATGGATTGTATACGGAACGCAAAAAACGGGCCGTACACTCACAAAAAAAACGTTCGAGTTAAAGAGGCCTAAGACTGATGCACAATTCATTTTATGTAGAAATGCTCACTGGTCGGCAGCATATCAGGTGATGTGGTACCAACATAACAAAGTGTATGAGCGACTGTAGTAATGATCTTTTGCCCTTAATACAGTTTTGATCGGCCTGTGTAAAGGCTGTTTAAATAAACACGGATCACCTTGTTTTATCGTCAATTGGTGCTTAGTATCGAGCCATCTAACAGGCACCTGATGGAATACATACAAACATGGAAGAACATACATGATATAAAAGGAATTATTAGAAAAAATGTAATCTTCTTGAAGTACTTTAAAGCAATCTTATTGGAGGCAACCACCAGTAAAAAATATACGCATATTACAGAAGCTGACAGTGAGATCTTTAGAAGACATAATAAAATGATCTTAATTATTTCATGGGAAAAAAAAATAGTATGAAAACAACACAGCCACATATTGTTTCAAGCACATCAGCAGACATGTTCCTTTTTATCAGGAAGACATGACAAAGCGCTCTGCCAATAACCTAAAGAGAAAATGAAAATTCTATGAATGCAAACAGTTTAGGTCCCTGGAGAGCAGTGTAATTCTGAGAAAAATATAAGGGAACTGGTATCATTTTATACTGTAAATTCCCAAATGACCACTTGCTGATTCTAGTGCTTTAAGATTTCTCATGTCTATTTCAATTTTTTTTTATTTATATTCACTTTCAAAAATGAGTGGGTGGTCACATCTAAGAATACACAACTAAAGGAAAGCATTCTTATTAAAAAAAAAAAGTCATGTTGTAAAAGTGTAACTCTGTAGTGTAAAAAAAAAAAATCACAATGTTCTTATTATGTAAATTGCATTACAGGTCTTTCGTTTCAAAGCTCAGCTCTTTGTACCAAAGACCTTTCCTGCTTCCTAATTCATTAATGCGTTTCTACATTAGAAATCTGAATTTATAGACTGAGGATGCTATTATATGCTTAAGGCCAAGCCGCGTGCGCTGCTAATCTCCACATTGCACCTGTACTTGTAACGATGGCAAGCCACGGTGGATCCTGGCATTTAGCAGTAAACCACATGAGGGTACGATGGCTTGGCTGCACAAGCAATAACCAAAGTGTTACTCAAAAGTACCACAGGAGGTATGCTCTACAGCTCCATTCACATGAAGCTGTTCCGCCTATTGAATTCAATATGAAA
Source organism: Bufotes viridis (assembly GCA_033119425.1). NCBI lineage: Eukaryota > Metazoa > Chordata > Amphibia > Anura > Bufonidae > Bufotes > Bufotes viridis. Next base: position 96,740,627 of record CM065593.1, read on the forward strand.
GATCCTAGCACTGGCATAGCATGATTTTATTTTTACATGCGTTAACACAATCTACCTTACATGGACATATACTGTGGAGGTGATCATTACATGTAAGTGCAGTGCTTCACCTCCACTAACGAGGAGGCAGCTGTCAGGAAAGAACAATTCCTTCCTGACAATCATCTCTCATCGGCACAATGTACCTCTTCAGAGATGTAAACCATGACAACTGAGAACTGTAATGAGCTGACAAAGGTACACGGTCACATAAAAGCTATCCCAGGGATCATGAGTGAGTCCCCATGCAGCCGCTATTCTGTGGCAAGGCTATTTTTCCCCTATAGTCCTCTATAATAAAGCCCCTTTAAACAGCATAAAATGCATATGATTAGTCGATCAGATGTGAGCATTAAAGAAATTGGCAAAAGGGTCAAGAGCATAACACTGGCACTTGGCTAGGTCAGCACCTGCAGTAAAGTAAGGCCTCTTTCACACTTGCGTTGTGAAGATCCGGCGTGCACTTCCGTCGCCGGAATGCACGCCGGATCCGGCACAACGCAAGTGAACTGAAAGCATTTGAAGACTGATCAGTCTTCAAAATGCTTTCAGTGTTACTATGGCAGCCAGGACGCTACTAGCGTCCTGGTTGCCATAGTAGCAGTGGGGAGCGGGGGAGCGGCATACTTAAATTCCGTGCGGGTCCCGGGGCGCTCCTGAATGACGTCAGAGCGCCCCGCGCGCATGGGTCACGTGATCCATGCGATCACGTGATCTATGCACTGGGGCGCCCTGACATCATCCTGGAGCGTCCTGGGAGCCGCACGGAATGTAAGTATGCCGCTCCCCCTACTCTTTACTATGGCAACCAGGACTTTAGCGTCCTGGCTGCCATAGTAACCATTGAGAAAAAGCTAAACGTCGGATCCGGCGATGCGCAGAAACGACGTTTAGCTAAAGGCCGGATCCGGACTAATGCCCTTCAATGGGCATTAATTCCGGATCCGGCGTTACGGCATGTCTTTCGGATTTTTGGACGGAGACAAATCCGCAGCATGCTGCGCTTTTGTCAACGTCCAAAAAACGTTGACATACTGAACGGAAGACATCCTGATGCATCCTGAACGTATTTCTCTCCATTCAGGATGCATGGGGATAATCCTGATCAGTAGCTTTCCGTCCTAGAGACCCGAGGACGGATCTCTAGGACGGAAAGCTAAAACGCTAGTGTGAAAGAGGCCTTAGCAATACAGGACTGAACCAGCACAACACCAGTAATTGGTTGTAAACTGTTAATAGACATCAAACCTATAGGGGTGATTATATTTGACAGCAAGAGAATAGTCAGTTATTGAAGTTGATGTGTGGGAAGCATGAAAAATGGGCAAGCAAAATGGTCTGAGTGACAAGCGAATACATCAATGGGTCAGAGCATCCCCAAAATGTGCTGTCCCCAGTATACAGTGGTTAGCACCTACCAAATGTGGCCCAAGGAAGGACAACGTGAACTGGTGTTGGAACACACAGTGCATCAGACCTGGCTGTCACACCTCAGAGTACACAGCATCACAGATGTGAACTCTGCAACAGCACAAAATTGCTGCCAGTTCGAAACTTTCACACTGAACTTTCATTTAAATTGCTTCAAAAGTCATGAGTAGTAATTGGTTATAAACTATTAACAGTGACAAATGACAGTTTAGTGATGGCTGCAGTCCGCAACAGCAAACCATCACCACTAACTGCTGGGGGACCAATCACACCAATCACATACCGGCGATCCCTGCTATTGGTCATTCAATTATGAGGGACCAATAGCAGCAATAAAGCAGAAGAAAAGTCAGTTCACTTTTGTGCCCAGGTTGTAACCACTTTATTTCTGTGTGAGGCGAATAGAGTGTGAGCTCAGAAGAAGTGCTGTGCCATTGAGGTTAAAAAAAAAAATCTGTCCCCTAATCAGTCCCTAATCTCTCCCGACTTCCCCCACTGTCAAACGATCCTCCTGTGTTTTCCAAGGCTGCGAGGTGATTACCCATAGCAACGACTCCTGCACCCTGTCAGTGTGAGCTGAGAAACGCCTCTCCATCACCCCAACCTTTAGATGTACCTCAGGGTCTCTTCAAATATCACATAGTGCCCATAAACGCAAAATCATCTTTATAAAAGCCAAATTGTGCTCCTTCCCTTCTGAGTCTTGACGTGTGCACATACAGCAGTTCACGACTACATATGGGAGGTTGCCTTATTAAAAAAAAAAAAAATGCAGAACAAAGTGTGCGCTGCTTTTTCTCTTGTTACTCCTTGTGAAAATTAAAAATGTGGAGCTAAAGCAACACGTTATTGTAAGAAATTTAATTTTTAATTTTTACAGCCAAGTGTCTTAAAATGATATAGAATGTCTGTTGGGTCAAAGTCCTCACTATACCCCTTGAAAAACTCCTTGAGAGGGGTAGTTTCTAAAATAGAGTCACTTCTAAGGGGGGTTTCCACTGTAGGGTTTCTTCAAATGTGACATGGCACCTGACAACCATTCCAGAAAAACCTGCCCTCCAAAAGCAAATGCAACTCCTTCCATTCTGAGCCCTGCATTGTGTCCATACAGCAGTCTATGACCACATATGGTATATATCTGTAAACTGCAAAATCCTGATAATATTGAGGTTTGTTTTGATGTTAATCCTTGCTATATTACAAGACAAAAATGATTAAAATGGAAATTCTGCAAAAAAATAAATTTTTTTATTTCACCTCCATCTTGCTTTAATTCCTGTGGAACACCTAAAGATTTTAATAAAGTTTCTGAATTCAGTGTTGAATAATTAGAGAGGTATAGTTTCTAAAATGGAGTTATTTATTGGTGGTTTCTATTATGTATGTCCCTCAAAATAATTTCAGAATCAAACTAATCCTTCAAAAAAAAAAATCTATTTTGGAAATTTTCTTGAAAATTTGAAAAAATGCTTCTAAGATTCTAAGCATTCTAATGTCCTAAAAATATAAAATGCCATTTACAAAATGATGTCAACATAAAGTAGCCATAAGATGGTCAATGAATAAATATTTTATGAGGTATCACTCTCCATCTTAACCCCTTAGTGACCACCCATACGTGTTTGTACGGCGGTCACTAAGGGGCCTTAGGCTGGGCCGCCGCTTTTATACGGCGGCCCAGTCTAAGCGCTACACGGGTCCCCCGTGCAGCGGGGAGCGGGGACCTGGCTCTTGCATGAGAGCTGGGGCCCTGCTCTAACAGCCTGCACCGTCAGGAGTGACGATCCGTGCTGTTTGACCCTTTACATGCCGCGCTTACATACGCTTTTTTTCTATTAAAAATACGCTTTTCAATGAAGAAAATTGCAAAAAAAAAAAAAAATCTCCCCCATATGTTTGGTTATTCCGCGTCCATAACGACCCGGACTACATAAATATCACATCAATTATCCCCTATTGTGAGCGGCTTAAAAAAAAAGAAAGACAGAATTGCTAATTTATCCTTAGTGGCCACCTAAAAAGCTTAATAACAAGTGAATAAATTGATATCAATGAAAAATACAATTCATCCCGCAAAAATCAAGCCCTCACTCAACTCCATAGAAAAAAAAGTTATGGGTCTTGGAAAGCAGCAATGCGAAAACATTTTTTTGTTTTTTAAAAAAAAAAGGGGGGTTTTATTGCAAAAAAGTAGTAAAACATAAAAAAAACTATATGTATTTGGTATCACTGTAATCATACTGACCCAGAGAATAGAGATATTATGTTATTTATACCAAAAAATGAACGCCGTAAAATTTATAACATAAAAACGTAGTGGCAATATTGCTTTTTTTGCCATCTCCCTCCCAGAAAGAGTTAACAGAAGTTAATCAGAAAGTTATGTGTACCCCAAAACAGCGCAATTAATAACTACAACTTGTCCCGCCAAAAAAAAAAGCCTTCATAAAGCTATATAGATGGAAAAATAAAAAAGTTATAGCTCTTGGAACGCGGCGATGAAAAAAGGAAGAAAAACGCTTGGTCATAAAGGCCCAAACAGGCTTGGTCACTAAGGGGTTAAAGAGGTTGTCTCATGCAAATGACATTTATCATGCAGACAAAGTTAATACAAGATACTTACTAATGTATTGTGATTGTCCTTACTGCTTCCTTTGCTGGCTTGATTCATTTTTCAATCGGATTGTGCACTGCTCATTTCAAGTGGTGATCATGCTTGCACACCATAGGAAAAAGTGCTGACCTCTCTGGTGGGCAAGCAAGTGCAGCAGCTCCCACTTCATCACCGTGCTGCAGTGGTGGCCGTAACCCCTGGAAACGAGCCGTGTATAATGTTATGGAAAAATGTATCAAGCCAGCAAAGAAAGCAATATGGATAATCACAGTACATTAGTAAGTGGCTTGTATTAACTTTCTCTGCATGATGAATGCCATTTGCTGAAGTGAGACAGCCCTTTTAAAAGCCGAGAAATTAAAAATTGCTGTTTTTCCAAATTTTCCATACATTTTTTTATTTTTTGTTATAATTAAAGGCAAAACATATCGACTCAACTTTACCACTAACATAAAGTATGATGTGTCACAAAAAATAATTTTCAGAATCACTTGGATAAGTAACAGCATTCCAAAGTTATTACCAGTGACACGTCATTTTAAAAAAAGTAAGGCTCTGTCCTTAAGGCCAAAATAGGTTTCGTCCTGAAGGGCATAATAGAACTGAAACTCGGTCTCTTTCTATTGGATGCTATCCCTTTTTTCCAAAGCCACAGAATAGTGTATATCATGGATGTGAAAAGCACATATTATCCAAGGGTACTTTCACACTGGCGTTATTATTTTCCGTCGGCGGGGCTCTATGCCAGAAAGAAATGCTTCAGTTACAGATAATACAACCGCATGCATCAAAAGTCCAAACTATTAACAAATCCTCTTTTATGCGGTGAACGCCGTAAAAGAAAAAAAATATATATAAAAAATGCACGATTCGCCATTTTCTTTCAGTCGCCTTGTCCCCCCCAAAAATAGGATAGGACTGTTGCATTATGAGCCGGCGGTTCCATAAAATGTGGAACGCACACGGCTTTTTTTTGGCGTTTTATTTTTTTCCGCGTGGTATCGAATGGTATCGAGTATCGCAATACTTTTTTTATGGTATCGATACCGAATCAAAATTTTGTTATCGAAACAACTCCCATACAGTATCATATATGCAATGTACCGATTTACACTGTATTAAACTGGCCTAAAAGTTCTTCACCCACTGTAAATGGAGCAAAATCTGTGTGTGGTTAGTTATTTGTTAAAAACAACTGTTAAAGAAGAGTAAAAATGATAAACCCAAAGAAAGTAGATAAACAGATTTACACATTAGATGTCACTTTAACAAATCTGAAAAGCATCCAATGAACAGCTTTTCACCTTGAGAACGTATGCCAGAAGTATCAAGGTCTATTGATGTAGATACTTAACCTCACCAGACAGACCTTGGACCCATGGAAATTTGCTATACAAACACTCTTATCTTAAAAAAGATAAAAAGATAACTTCTTTTTTTTTCAGTTTAGTGGTGAAAAACAAGGGAAAATCCATTCAAAAACCTAAGAATCAGACATATATACATTATGACTGTTGTTTAAACTATCGGCGTTTATATTTATTTATTTTTCCATATACTTTCTCCTTTTATGTAAGACTTTTTTTTTTTTTTACTGATGCAGAGCTGTGGCTTTGTATTACAGAATCACTTTTACAGAAAAGAAAATCTACTGTAAAGCTTCTAGCATTTTACTTCTATGACAAAACATGGTACAAAATATTCAATATCTAAATATGAAAATAAAACATTTAGTGTGGACCCTAAATAATTCCTGTTGCCCTAGAAATAAAAATTTTTTGTTTTCACCATGTACTAATATAAAACGTCACTTTTATTATAGGACACTAAAAAGTTTGATTTTCTACTCCAACAAAAGTGAATAAAAGCCATGGTGACTATCCCAGTAACATCAAACTGATTTTTCAATAGAAATATTGATGGCTGCACTACAGTCTAATGTATTACTGTAACCCTAAGGCCTAGGTCTACAGTGTTACAGTACAGCTCATAGTTCTATGGCCATTAATTATTCTCACATTTTTTATAATGCCAAATGAGGTACATTATTTAGAATTATATATATTGTCATGACAATGGCATCTGACAAGGGGTAGGGTATACAGTATGAAGTTGATAGAAGCTTGAGAGATTTACACCTGCTCTGTGTTTTTGACCTGCATCTTTTTTTTTTGGGCTCACAATCACTTTGTGGCCTTTGGTGCTTTTTGTGGGCCAGTCAAGTTCTTCTACACCAAACTCACAACTGTGCCTTTATAAACCTTTCTTTGTGCATTTGGGCGCAGTCATGATGGAACAGAAAAAGGCCTTCTCCAAAATGTGCCCACAAAGTTGGAAGCATAAAATGTCTTGGTATGCTGAAGAATTAAGATTTCCCTTCACTGAAAAAAGAGGCCTAGGTTAACTCCTGAAAAACATAGTAATTTACCTTTGGCCCAATGCAATTAGGTAGGTAGAGTTCTCCTGGCATTTTTTGAAATCCAGACTTGTCCATCAGACCACCAGATAGGGAAGCATGATGTGTCACTCCACAGAACTCTAGAGCCCAGTGGCAGCAAGTTTTACACCAGTGTTCGTTAACTCCAGTCCTCGGGGTGTGCCTATTGGTCATGATTTGAGAATATCCCACAGAATGAATACCTGTTAATACCTATGGTAAGTCCTGATGCATTGACACTAATTATATAACCTACTCAATACCAAGGAAATCCTGAAAACATGACCAGCAAGTGGGCACTGGGGACTGGATTTGAGGAACACTGGTTCACAACACTTCATTTGACTCTTGGCATTGTGCATGTTGATGTAAGGCTTGCATGCAGCTGCTCGGTCATGCCACAAAGTTCCCGAAGCACAAGTTTTGTTCTAAGGTCAATGCCAGATGTCATTAATTGACAGTCAGGATTTAGCAGACTTCCAGCAGTACCTACCAGAACACATAGTACAGACTATAACATTTGCTGGGGGAGGGAGAATAGTACGGAGAAACTTTAGTGGCTTGCACAGAGACCTGATCTCGACCCCATCAAACACTTTCGGGATAAACTGGACCACTAGCCATGAGCCACAGTTATCTCCAATATCAATGTGTGATCTCACATATAGGGCTGAAACGATTACTCGATTAAATCAAGTAATTCGGCTGAAAAAAATCCTTGATGCAAATTTTTTGCATCAAAGATTCAATTGTGTCACCTGACCATGGAGTGGGAGTGACACGCTTGCTATGAAAGGTAAGTTGGTGTGACTAAGGCCAGGCGCCCGGAGTGCACAGCGTCATAGCAACCAATGACGCTATACACTCCGGGTGTCAGGAGGAGTAGGGGGGGGGGGAGAGAGAGATGATTTCACAAGGGGGGAGAGCTGCTGGCGCAAGGGGGAAAGGGGGGATAGCTGACAGCACAAGGGAAGGGAGCTGCTGGCACAAGGGGGAGGGCTGCTGGCACAAGGGGGAGAGCTGCTGGCACAAGGTGGGGGGAGAGCTCTTGGCACAAGGGTGTGAGTATGGCACAAAGGGGGAGAGCTGGCTGAAGAGAGCTGCTGGTACAAGTGGGTGAGATGATGGCACAAAGAGGGAGAGCTGCTGGCACAAAGAAGGGGAGAGCTGCTGGAACAAAGAAGGGGGGAGAGATGCTGGCACAAAAGGGGGGGGGGAGCTGCTGGCACAAAGGGGGGGGGAAAGCTGCTGGCACAAAGGGAGGGAGAGCTGCTGGCACAAAGGGAGGGAGAGCTGCTGGCACAAAGGGGGGGGGAGCTGCTGGCACAAAGGGGGGGGAGAGCTGCTGGCACAAAGGGGGGAGAGCTGGTGGCACAAGGGGGGAGGGGGGAGAGCTGCTGGCTCTGGGGTGGGGGAGAGCTAAAGGCACTGGGGTGGGGGAGAGCTAAAGGCACTGGGGTGGGGAAGAGCTAAAGGCACTGGGGTGGGGGAGAGCTAAAGGCACTGGGGTGGGGGAAAGCTGACGGCACTGGGGGAGTGGAGCTGATGGCACTGGGGGAGTGGAGCTGACGGCACTGGGGTGGGGGAGAGCTAAAGGTACTAGGGGGATGGAGCTGATGGCACTGGGGAATCGTGGAGCTGATGGCACTGGGGAATCGTGGAGCTGATGGCACTGGGGAATCGTGGAGCTGATGGCACTGGGGAATCGTGGAGCTGATGGCACTGGGGAATCGTGGAGCTGATGGCACTGGGGAATCGTGGAGCAGATGGCACTGGGGAATAGTGGAGCTGATGGCACTGGGGAATAGTGGAGCTGATGGCACTGGGGAATAGTGGAGCTGATGGCACTGGGGAATAGTGGAGCTGATGGCACTGGGGAATCGTGGAGCTGATGGCACTGGGGGGAACTGAAGCACTTGGGCTGATCACACAGGGGCGAACGAAGGGTGTTGGGGACTGATGGCAGAGGGTCTGATGAGTTTTAATAAAGGAAAACCGTCTATTAATTCATTATTTCTTATAAGAATACTCGATTAATCGTAAAAAATAATCGATAGAATACTCGATTTTCTAAAATAATCGTTAACTGCAGCCCTACTCACATGTTTTTTTTTTTTTGGCTAAATGGGCACACATTTCCACAGAAGAGTGGAGGTTGTTATTGCAGCAAAAGGCCAAACGCCATTATTAACGTCCATGATTTCGAAATGGGACAACCTTATACAGGTGTGGAGGTTTTTCACTTTTACAGATCATATGGTGGACGCAGCCACCAAAAAACATACGTTACATAGTATATGAATAAGGAGGGGATACACTTCGTGTATAGCAATGCATTTATACAAAATTTGGCCATAAAGTGTATTCAGTAACTTGACTTTTGAGGGCATGAGCGCTGTGAGATCCCAAAATGTTGAGCCTAAGTCTGTCCTGGGAAGGCCGATGACAACCATATACTGTATAATTAGCCTACAATGATATGTCTTGCTTATGTCCCGACTGTATGATTTGACTTCTACCATCTAGTCTTGTTCTAAACATGTTCCTGTTACAAAAATCAAAGTTACCGAAAAACAACTTGGAAAAATATAGACATACAAGAACTCTATACAAGTACATTCATACAAAAATCACAGAGGAAAAAATAACCAGGCAAATAAAATTCAGTTTCTTAACTTTTAACTTAAAATAACATAAAAAAAAATCACGTCACAAATACCACACGTAAGAACACAAGCACTAAAATTAGAAAAAAAAGGAATACAAAGCACAAAAAAATTGAAGAGGTGCTGTAATCTCATGTTATAAGTATGATTCCTCTGGCTAGGCTAAAAATAAATTTGTACATTACGGCAACATTTTTTTTCAGAAACTTTAGCCAAGAACCCGCAGACCTCCCAATAAACTGTGCTCTGGCTGCTGCCCTTGCAAGGTCTGCAATGAATCAGCAAATCCCAAGCCTCATGGAAATTTCCCCTAAATTAGCATTTACCTCCATAGTGCAAAATGGGATTATTCCTAGCAAACAGTTTGAACTTCGAAAGTCATCAGGTCCATCGGATGTCATTCCTGGAAGAAAGCCAAGAGCTTGGGAATTTTTCTGTGTTTCTAAAGCCATTCCTGGAATCTAACACACTGCTGCTTTTTTTTATTTTTTTATGAAAAAGGCAATGTACTTTTTAGTCTCAATAGGAAAAGCAGTTAGGAAATGATATTGTTAATTGTAGTGGCAACCCTTAATAGGTTATAGCATTCATTGATATAAATTAACAATTATAAAGATTACAGTAACATGAAAAAGACTCCACTTCTAATTTTTAAACAATTTATTTATATGGTTGTAGGAACACATCATTAGACTGATATGACACACTAAATATTCCTAACACACACTTAAAGAATAACTAAACTTTTATACTAACTTTTAATATGTTGTCCCTAACCCCCGAAAAAAAATCTTTTTCTAATATACTTTATTAATTTTATATTTTTACCATACTTTTTCATCCCTAAAACCCCTAAAACTCAGTTCTCGTACACCGCTGAGCTGTCAGGTAAAAATAGAAAATTAATAAATAAAGTATATTGGAAAAAGATTTTTTAGAGGGTTAGGGACAAAATATTAAAAGTTAGTATAAGTTTAGTTACTCTTTAACCACTTCAGCCCCCCTAGCTTAAACACCCTTAATGACCAGGCCACTTTTTACAATTCCGCACTACACTACTTTCACCGTTTATTGCTCCGTCATGCAACTTACCACCCAAATGAATTTTACCTCCTTTTCTTCTCACTAATAGAGCTTTCATTTGGTGGTATTTCATTGTTGCTGACATTTTTACTTTTTTTGATATTAATAAAAATTTAACGACATTTTTGCAAAAAAATGACATTTTTCACTTTCTGTTGTAAAATTTTTCAAAAAAAACTACATTTGTATGTAAAATTTTCTCTAAATTTATTGTTCTACATGTCTTTGATAAAAAAAAAATTCAATAAGCGTATATTTATTGGTTTGGGTAAAAGTTATAGCGTTTACAAACTATGGTGCAAAAAAGTGAATTTCGGCATTTTGAAGCAGCTCTGACTTTCTGAGCACCTGTCATGTTTCTTCAGGTGCTAGAATGCCAGGAAAGTATAAATACCCCCCAAATCACACCATTTTAGATAGAAGACACCCCAAAGTATTCGCGGAGGGGCTTGGTGAGTTCATGTATCATTTCATTTTTTTCACAAGTTAGCGGAAAATGACACTTTCTGAGGAAAAAAATATATAATAAAGTTTCCATTTCTGCTAACTTCTGGCAAAAAAAAAAATCTCAGACGGGCTCACTATGCCCCTCTGTGAATACCTTAGGGTGTCTACTTTCCGAAATGGGGTCATTTGTGGGGTGTGTTTACTGTTCTGGCATTTTGGGTGGGCTAATTGTGAGCAGCCATGTAAAACCTAAAGGTACTCGTTGGAATTTGGGCCCCTTTGTGCACTCAGGCTGCAAAAAGTGTCACTCATGTGGTATCGCCGTACTCAGGAGAGTAGGGCAATGTGTTTTAGGGTGTATTTTTACATATACCCATACTGTGTAGAGAAATATCTCTGTAAATTGACAACTTTGAATAAAAAAATTTAAAAAGTTGTCATTTACAGAGATATTTCTCACACAAAGTATGGGTATATATAAAAATACACCCCAAAACACATTGCCCTACTTCTCCTGAGTACGGCGATACCACATGTGTGCCACTTTTTGCAGCCAAGATGCGCAAAGGGGCCCTAAAACCAATGAGTACCTTTAGGATTTCACAGGGCATTTTTACGCATTTGGATTCTCACGCTTTAGGACCCCTAAAATGCCAGGGCAGTATAAATACCCACAAGTGACCCCATTGTGGATAGAAGACACCCAAGGTATTCCGTGAGGGGCATGGCGAGTTCACAGAAAAAAAAATTTTGGCACAAGTTAGAGGAAATTGATTTTTATTTTTATTTTTTACAAAGTCTCATATTCCACTAACTTGTGACAAAAATAAAATTTTACATGAACTCGCCATACCCCTCACGGAATACCTTGGGGTGTCTTCTTTCTAAAATGGGGTCACATGTGAGGTGTTTGTACTGCCCTGGGATTTGAGGGTCTCCGCAGTCATTACACGTATGGCCAGCATTAGGAGTTTCTGCGATTCTCCGTATATTGACCATACGGGTAATGAGATTTTTTTCCGTTCAGCCGCTGCGCTGAAAAAAAAAAAATGAACGGCACAGATTTATTCATTCGCATCAATCAATGTGGATGAAAAAATCTCTGCCAAAATCAGTGACTGCGGTGCGGTGGGCTGGGCGCTAGCTACCTAACAAGTAGCTAACTAACTGGCGGTGATAAGGGACCCTTATGCCCCATTCACACGTCCGCAATTCTGTTTGCGGAACGGAATTGCGGACCCATTCATTTCTATGGGGACAGACTTTGTCCCGCTCGGATCCGGAATTACGGATCCGCGCTCCGGGTCTGCACTTCCGTTCCAGCAAAAATATAGAACATGTCCTATTTTTGTCTGCAATTGCGGACAAGAAAAAGCATTTTCTATATAGTTCTGGCAATGTGCGGATCTGCAAAATGCAGAAAGCACATTGCCGGTGTCCGTGTTTTGAGGATCTGTGGATCCGCAGATCCGCGGATTTGATCCGCGGATCCGTGAATCCACGGATCCGCAAAACACATTTGGACGTCTGAATGGAGCCTTACAAGGGGTGTGATCAATGACAGGGGGTGATCAGGGGTCTAGATGGGGTGATCAAGGGGTTAACAAGGGGTTAATAGGTGAGGGGGTGGGGGGGTTAGTGTAGTGTTTGGTGCAACTTACATAGTTACCTGGTCCTCTGGTGGTCGATCCCAGCAAATGGGACCACCAGAGGACCAGGTAGCAGCTATATCAGACGCTGTTCACAAAACAGCGTCTGATATACTTGTTTGATGCGATTTATATCGCATCTACAGCCTGCCAGCGATGGATCATCGCTGGCAGGCTGTAGTTAAACTCCTGAGACGCCCGCTACTGTGAACGCGCGCGCGCGTGCGCGCGCGTTCACAGGAAATCTCGCGTCTCGCGAGATGACGCAGATCTGCGGCGCCCCAGAACAGCCCGACCGCCGCGAGAACGCAGTTGTGCGTTAGGCGGTCGGGAAGTGGTTAAAGAACTGTTGACCAACTTGATCTATCATTACAGGAAAAAGGCTTTGTATACTCTTTTCTTCTTCAGTAGCTCTTATATCCATAAAATTTTTATTTTGTCAAAAAGCAGGGAAACAATCTGCATTTATTAGATGCGGGATTTGCACCAAATTTCAACCATTGCAATGCAAAGGATGAACTCAGCAGTAGAGACGAGCGAACTTCAAAAATTAGTTCGGCGTTCGGGTTGGGGCAATCGCCGCATCTCGTTATGGATTCCACTACCGCGGACTATCCCGGCATATGGAATCCATAAGGGGCGGCTTCCACGAACCCAAACTTTGGAAAAGCCAAAGGACCTGGGGTGACGTCACAGTCATGTGATCAGTGCAGGGGGCGTGGCTCAGCACTGGATCAAATCCAGTTAGACAATCCCCTCACTCACTATTAAAATCCCATGGGTCTCAATCCTATAAAGCACTGAATTGTATCAGTAGTATTCTCTATCTCAATTAAGAGCAGCAGATACGCTACCCGATCCCCTGAAGACGCCGGCAAATGCTGGCGAAACATGTCGGGGGGGGTAGTGTGTAAATGGTTTTAGCACATGGTGAACAATATACAATTAGCAATGATAGAGATATAAGTTAGTGGGAGCAGAGGTGCGCGGCTGCTCTTAATTGAGATAGAGTATACTACTGATACAATTCAGTGCTGTATAGGATTGAGACCCATGGGATTTTAATAGTGGGTGAGGGGATTGTCTAACTCAAATAAGAAACAAAAGTTAAGTTTTAGTGGTACCAAATGGCAAGAGTAGGCAATATTGTAGTTAATATTGGGGATATTTAGTGCCTCAACATCTGGGGGGTTATAAAGAAATAGAATTTTTTTGTTTCCAATGTTTGGCCCAAAAATCATGTGGTCTAATAGGGTCCTAAGGTTACACTGTCTTACTATTAGACAGTATTAGTCACTCTGCCTCACTGTATTATGTCCAGGACAGGGTCTGAGTGGGTGAAGCATGACTGAAAGAGCACTCAGTAGAGGTTTCATACCCTACACTAGGCACAACACAGTGTCAGTTTTTCCCCGGGTGTTTATTTAAGCATAAAAACATCAGTTGAACATAATCCATTTTGTGAAATGTAAATACGACATGACTGATAATATAAGAGGAAGGTGGGTGAAATATAATTTAAATTCTACCATTTACTTGTAAAGCGCCCATACAATAATACTGTATACATACATATTAATATTACTTCTAAAACTGACCATGGTAGTGCCACAAAATGAACAACATACATACCAATTGGCTAACTCAACACTGTATGACCCCCATGATCGTTTATCTTCACCAACAGCTATAGACTCCATTCATCTATGCCAGTGGTGGCGAACCTATAGCACGGGTGCCAGAGGCGGCACTCAGAGCCCTCTCTGTGGGCACCTGCACCCTGAAAAAAGTCTATGGTGTACCAATATGCCTTAGACTCTTCCAGCCATTCATCAGCGCAGGGCGCGCTATTAACAGCACAGACAGCGCATTGAATGTAGGCAGCTATTATAGATAAATGATTAAGTACATAGAAGATATACTATATTGCATGGTAGTATTCAGGATAAATTGCCATGTTGGCACTATGCGATAGATAAGTGGGTTTTGGGTTGCAGTTTGGGCACTCGGTCTCTAAAAGGTTCACCATCACTGATCTATGTCAATCAATTAAGCCCAATCATCGAATGAAACAAACTTTCTCTCTCTTTGTAATGGAATTACTTAATGGCATTTAACGGCAGATTTCCTCTTGTAATGTCAATCTCTAATAAGTGCGATGGCGTTTCAACACAAACAGCTGATTACTGTCAAAATCAATCAATCAGCGATAATAAATTAAAAGGGGGTATGACAAGTCAGAAAATGGCAAACCAGTGAGGGAAGCATTAGTCATGCTGTGCAAAGAATTAAATACTAAAACGTTAGGAAGAATACTAAAGTTTCCATTTTATAACAGGAAAAGAGTGACATTTAAAAAGAGCTCTCCTGCTAAATCTGGTTTTACATACAGAGTAGGAAGATTAAAGCTAAGATGGCCTGTGTTCAAACACATTAATTTTACATTCGTGCGGCCTCAGAATGTACTGACATCTGGTATGGATTTACAGTCTGACGTTTTAATGGAGGTACCTCCCCCACAAAACTTTCTTTTCCTTTCTTTAATAAACTGTTCTTTTAGCCTCTCACTGTTTTTTCCCTCTCCCCCTCATAAGCAACGCGTTTCTGATTCTTGCTGGAAGCGGCCTGAGCATTGCCAGGAAGAGAAATGCAAAACAATCCCAGGAGCAGCTGCTGACGTCAGGACACAATTCCTCCCTCCCATCAGTCAGAGCCCTGTGGAAATTCCAGGCTCCAGCCGGACTAAATCCTTGTGATATAACAGCAGTGTGCCTGCAGGGATACTTATTTCTTCCCTTACTGCCAAAATAGAAGGGATAATGTGAAATCTGACCGCCAGTCACCTCAAATCAGACTTTTCGTTTTCCTCTTTGGGTTTTCTATGGGGAATGTGCTATTAGAAGTTGACTAGTTCCAGGATTATTATGTACTTTACTGTGACTATTGTGGAAAAAATTAAAAAGAAAATCAATCCAGCCTTACATCAGAAATCAGGACACATCAGTAGTATAAAATGTGGGACCCTTCTCACACTTTATTACAAATGGCCATGGATCTACTGATATTTTTTTGCTAATTTAGGCTGAGTTCATATGTGAGCTTTTAATTCCGGCAGTGTGTTCTGGTGGAGAAAAAGACTGCCGAAATTTATAGTATCCAACGTATATATGGGGTTTAGGATTGACAGAAAATACTACACGCAGCATTTTTTGCCCGGCCGAAATCCAGGATATTTGCCGAAAACTGTGAATAGGGATCTGGCGGTGCATAGTGATATCTGACTGTGCCAGAAACAGTAAACTCCGACAGTCTGAACACTGCCAGAACAGACTGCCGGAGTTAAAAGCGCAGATGTGAACAAAGCCTTAGAGGATGCAATTGCAGCAATAATCAGTGCACCTACCATATCAAAACAATCAGTGCAAATCATGAGCATTTCCATTTAAAAGGGGTTTTCTTGGATTTTCGCATTGATGGCCAACCCTCAGATAGGTCATCAATAAGAGATTGTCGGGGTTCTGGCTCTCGGCACACCGCCAATCAGCTGTTTGAATTCCAGTGACCACCACAGCCTCCTCGCAGCTTACCAAGCACAGCGCCATACACTGGAAAGTGGCTGTGCTTGGTATCACAGCTCAGCCCCATTCACTCGAATGGGACTGATTGGTGCCTAGGACATGTGACCGACATAACATCACAACAGCTTCTTCATACAGCTGACTGGCAGGGTGCCAGGAGTCGGACCGACAATTAGATACGAGGATAAGCCATCAGTACTAATGTCATGAAGAAAGGCTTGACTATTGATCACTCAAACATATTCTCAGCAAAAGCAGCCTACTCCAAAGTGTGAACATGTCTTAATTACATTTGCCAAATTGCTTGACGAAAACATATCTCAGGAAGGAGAGACTAGTACAAAATAAGTTGCCTGGTGGAAGTTAAGAAGAATGAGGGGTCCTAAATATAAAGGGAGACAAATGAATATAGAAGTAGCCATGTGTCATCTACAGCAGTGTTCTCAAACTGCAGTACACGTACCCCAAGGGGTACATGCCACAGGATGAAGGGGTACACAGGACTGACCTAGCAGCCAGCAATATTTTATTGCTGATTGTTAGGGCCTCTCGGTATTCAACTGTATGGCCGCCCTTATGATGGCCATACAAGTTAAATGCTGCAGAGAAGCACAGGAGCTGATGTCTCCCTGCCCTGCCAATCACTCTGATAGGCTACAGACACTCACACACAGACACAGGGCTCATGCACACGAACGTATTTTCTTTCCGTGTCCATTCCGTTTTTTTGCAGACCGTATGCAAGACCATTTATTTCAGTAGGTCTGCAAAAAAAAAAAAAAAAAAAAAAAAAGGAATTTACTCTACGTGCATTCTTTTTCCGTATGCCCGTTTTACAAAAAAATAGAACATGTCCTATTGTTGTCCACCATTATGGACAAGGATAGGACTGTTCTATTAGGGGCCAGCTGTTCTGTTCCGAAAAATATGGATTACGGTCGTGTGCATGAGCAGAAGCCGACACAGCACAGGCCAGAAGAAGTCTGTGTCCTGCACCGCAATGCTGACAGTGGCAAGGAGGTATTTGTGTTTGTTATTTTTGTCAGCAGCACTATTCGGCATAGTAACATAGTATATAAGACCAAAAAAAGACATTTGTTCATCCAGTTCGGCCTGTTTCCTACAAGTTGATCCAGAGGAAGGCAAAAAACCCCTGTGAGGAAGAAGCCTATTTTCCCCGACTAAATTCCTTCTCGACTCCAATCAGGCAATAAGAATAACTCCCTGGATCAACGACCCATCTCTAGTAGCTATAGCCTGTAATATAATTACACTCCAGAAATACATCCAGGCCCTTCTTGAACTCTTTTAGTGAACTCACCATCACTACCTCCTCAGGCAGAGAGTTCCATAGTCTCACTGCTCTTACCGTAAAGAATCCTCTTCTATGTTTGTGTACAAACCTTCTTTCTTCCAGACGCAGAGGATGTCCCCTTGTCACAGTCACAGTCCTGGGGATAAATAGATGATGGGAGAGATCTCTGTACTGACCCCTGATATATTTATACATAGTTATTAGATCTCCCCTCAGTCGTCTTTTTTCTAAAGTGAATAACCCTAATTTTGATAATCTTTTAGGGTACTGTAGTTTCCCCATTCCAGTTACTACTTTAGTTGCCCTCCTCTGAACCCTCTTCAGCTCTGCTATGTCTGCCTTGTTCACAGGAGCCCAGAACTGTACACAGTACTCCATGTGTGGTCTGACTAGCGATTTGTAAAGTGGTAGGACTATGTTCTCATCACGGGCATCTATGCCCCTTTTGATGCAACCCATTATCTTATTGGCCTTGGCAGTAGCTGCCTGACACTGGTTTTTGCAGCTTAATTAGCTGTTTATTAAACTTCCTAGATCCTTTTCCATGTCAGTGTTACCGAGTGTTTTACCATTTAATATGTACGGGTGACTTGCATTATTCCTTCCCATGTGCATAACTTTACATTTGTCAGTGTTAAACCTCATCTGCCATTTCTCTGCCCAAGCCTCCAATCTATCCAGATCCCTCTGTAGCAGAAAACTGTCCTCTTCAGTGTTAATTACTTTACACAGTTTAGTGTCATCTGCAAAAATAGATATTTTACTGTGCAAGCCTTCTACAAGATCATTAAAAAATATATTGAAGAGAATAGGGCCCAATACTGACCCCTGAGGTACTCCACTAGTGACAGTGATCCAATCTGAGTGTGTACCGTTAATAACTACCCTCTGTTTTCTGTCACTCAGCCAGTTACTTACCCACTTACAGACATTTTCTCCCAGTCCAAGCATCCTCATTTTATATACTAACCTTTTATGTGGTACAGTGTCAAATGCTTTGGAGAAGTCCAGATATAAGACATCCATTGATTCGCCGCTGTCAAGTCTAGAACTTACCTCCTCATAGAAGCTGATTAAATTCGTTTGGCATGACCGATCCCTCATGAAGCCATGCTGATATGGCGTTATTTGCTTATTTTCATTGAGATACTCCAAGATAGCATCTCTTAGAAACCCTTCAAACAGTTTACCAACAATAGATGTTAAACTTACCGGCCTATAATTTCCAGGCTCTGTTTTTTGACCCTTTTTGAATACTGGCACCACATTTGCTATGCGCCAATCCTGTGAAACACTCCCTGTCAGTATAGAGTCCGTAAATATCAGAAATAAAGGTCTGGCTATGACATCACTTAATGCCCTTAGGATATGGGGGTGTATGCCATCCGGTCCTGGCGATTTGTCTATTTTAATTTTTTTAAGTCGCTGTTGTACTTCTTCCTGGGTCAGACAGGGCACTTTTAATGGGGAATTTACTTTTACATTCTGCATTTCATCTGACAGTTTATTTTCCTCAGTGAATATAGTGGAGAAAAAAATATTTAATAGTTTTGCTTTATCCTCGTCGCTCTCTGCAACACCTCCCTCACTGCTATGTAGAGGGCCGACTCCTTCAGATTTATATTTTTTACTATTTATATAATTGAAGAACATTTTAGGGTTAGTTTTACTCTCTTTGGCAATTAATCTCTCGGTCTCTAGTTTGGCAATTTTTATTAGTTTTTTTACATATTCTATTTTTTTCCTTATAGTTTATCAGTGCTTCCTGGATCCCCTCCTGTTTTAGTGATTTATATGCTTTCTTTTTGTTATTTATTGCCATCTTTACAGTTCTATTTATCCACATTGATTTCTTATTGTTTCTTAGGCTTTTATTCCTATAAGGTATGTACCTCTCACAATTAGATGTTACTTGGGGTTTTATTACTACAGGGGCACTATAGTGGGCTTTTTTACTATAGGGGAACTATGGTAGGCTTTACTACTACTGGGGTATTATAGGGAGCATTTTTAATACTGGGGACAATGTATGGGCTTTAATACTACTGGAGGCACTGTCATGGGCTTTATTAGTACTGGGTCACTATAGGGGGCATTAGATTTACTGGGGGAACTATAAGGGAGTATTTTTACTGCTGGGCACATTGTGGGGACTTTAATTCTATTGGGGACATTATGGTGGGCTCTACTTCTACTAGGGAAACTATAGGGGGAAAAATGACTATTGGGGGGATTATGGTGAGCTTTATTACTACTGGGGGACTATGGGGAAACATAATTAGTAGCATTACTACTTCTGGGACACAATAGGGGACATGATTACTATTGGGGGCACTGTAGGGACAGTATCACTATCAAGGGCACTCTGGGAGAGAAATATTACTATAGTTAGGACTTTTGGGAGAACTGTTACTATGGGGGCACCTTTGCACAGTTTTAGCTAAGCTCAATTATTTTTGGGAAACACTTTACGGCACTATTGCTGTCAGGGGAACTATTGGTTGGGTGCAATTATTTTTGAGGGATCATTATTGAAGCAGACACTATCTGTGTGGTACTAGTATTTTAAGGAGAACTACCTATTTCTGCAGTATAGTATTGGGGAGCACAATATTAGGGAGCACAGCAGACACAGTATTGGGAGTGGCAGGATGAGGTGTTGAGAAGGTAGAGAGGATAACGGAAAAGTATAAAACTAGGATATCTGTGTGACAAACTCTGCAGAGACGAAACATCGCTGAATGAAGTTATCACAGTGGTCTAATCAGAATGGAGAAGATGAGGAAACATCAGAGGAGATGTCACTGGATGTAAAAAGGTATGTAGTACTGTATTCTCCTGTATGTTTATTAGCAGTTTTAAAAGTAATAGTCATCTATCATGGGTCCTAACGTGATGTCTGTCATTTTGACAGGAAGTCTAGCACTGAAGGATGCGGTATTCTGTCAAATCTGAAGGAACTGCCCACAGAAGCTTGGAATGGAGCATATGGCAGCAGTGTGAGAATACCCTTTTTTTGTTAACATTTATCACTGTTCACTTTCTTGGGGGTACTCGGTTCAAACTTCTTGTCACTAGGGGGTACTTGGTGTGAAAAGGTTGAAGAACCACTGATCTAGAGGAATGAAGGATTTCTCAAAGACAACAGCAGAATACAAACAGCATTACTATTGTTGGTACTAGGGGTCGACCGATATCGATTTTTTTAGAGCCGATACCGATATTCTGTGAACTTTCAGGCCGATAGCCGATATTTTATACCGATATTTTGCGCATTTTAATTTTTGGATTTTTTTTTCTGTTACAGCGTCCAACGCTTTTAAAAAAAAATAATATTTTAATAGTTTGGACTTTTTGGGCACGGCGATGTTTTTTTATTTATTGTTTATATATTTTATATGTAAAATTGGAAAAGGCACTGGCCACCAATGTTTTTTTATACTGTGGAGAGGGGGGTCTGAGAGCGCACTGGCCACCAATGAGAGAAGAGGAGGCGGGGCTGAGGGCGCACTGGCCACCAATGATAATAAGGTTTAAGATATTACAAGCACATTGCCCAGACCCTGCCTCTGATAGATGAATGCGATCCGTGGCAATTAACCCCTCAGGTGCCGCACCTGAGGGGTTAATTGCCGCGGATCGCATTCATCTATCAGAGGCAGGGTCTGGGCAATGTGCTTGTAATATCTTAAACCTTATTATCATTGGTGGCCAGTGCGCCCTCAGCCCCGCCTCCTCTTCTCTCATTGGTGGCCAGTGCGCCCTCAGCCCCGCCTCCTCTTCTCTCATTGGTGGCCAGTGCGCCCTCAGCCCCTCCTCCTCTTCTCTCCATTGGCAGCGCAGCACAGGGGGAAGGAGGGACTGCCTCCTTCTCCCCTGTGCTGCTGAGGGAACATGGCCACGCTGAGAGCAGCGCGGCAATGTTCTGTGATAGCACAGTTATCAGTATATCGGCCTGGTTAGGGGCCGATACCGATAACTGTGCAAATCATGAATATCGGCCAAACCGATAATCGGTCGACCCCTAGTTGGTACTCCACAAAAGTAAGCAAGGGAGAGCAGCTGTATGTGGTCCTGCATTAGCGTCCTATAGTGCTCAGAAAAACAGTGATGCCTAATACTTTAGGATGCTTAGGTACGCTTAAGTAAATCATTAATTAAATCATCATGGATCAGAGCACTTCCGATTAAGCAGTTGAGAGGAAAATCCGGACCCAATACATTTTCTTCATGTGATTTTAGAAGGACAGCAAACATGTACCGAACACCTAAACCTCAGATGGGGAGAGGGCAGCAAGGTGGGAGCTCTGTGTCTAATGCTTTATGTGCATCTTATGACTGTAGACCAGTGAACAATATAGGGTGTACATCACAGGTTTAACTAAGCCCTAATGCTTGAATGAATTCTGCAAAAAAACACAACAGACCTACAGACAAGAAAACTAAGTGAAGTTGTCAGACAGTCTCATTGTGTATGCTGTTTAAATATCTATAAATATATTTTATAGAGTTCTCTGTCTTCAGTAATACTGCAGATATGATTTTTAGCTGCAGAACCAGTCCTAGGAGGACATGATTTAAACAAGGGGAAAACCCAATGACCATAAATTAAAATTACATAAGCAAGATTACTGGTTATGATCTGCATAAAAAGGTATAAAAAAATGAGGAAGTGCAGGCCCACAAATTAGTAGTTAAGGAGGCCAACAAATACAACTTTCAATTGTCAAGGAGACAGTCCTATCAGTGATTGACAGCCTTCCCTCTATGATTGTGTATTCAGAGATAGCTGTCAATCACTGATAAGACCGCCCCTTGGACTTCAAAGCCCAGAATGAGCCGGAATTTAAAGGGGTTTTGCGGGATTTATATACTGATGACCTATCCTCTGGATAGGTCATCAGTAGGGATGAGCGAATCGACTTCAGATGAAACATCCGAAGTCGATTTGCATAGAACTTTGTTCTAATACTTTACGGAGCAGGAGCTCCGTACAGTATTAGAATGTATTGGCTCCGATGAGCCGAAGTTATTGCGCAATAACTTCATAAATTAATTTGTACTGTAAAAAAACATTTCCCAAACTCAGGTTTGGTTCCAAGTGGTACCGTGTTTCGGCTCAGGGGCCGAACTGTGATACCAAGCACAGCCACTATACAATGTAAGGCGCTGTACTCTGTGAACACAGAGACGGCTGAAGAAAAAAAAAGCTGATCGTAGGGGATCCCGGGTGTCAGACCCCCACCGATCAGATACTAATCACCTATCCAGAGGACAGGTCATCAGTAGTAATCCTGGAAAACCCTTTTAAATGGATAAATGACAAGTTATACTGAATCTTTTCCCAAGCTATATATCAATCTGCTCAGCTCCTCCTGCTCTATAACATGCAGCCTGCATTTTCATGGTGACAGGTTCCCTTTAAGAATTCTGATGGTTTCTAAGTGCATTTTGAAAGCTCAGATAAAAGCTACACATAGCTCAGCTGTTCACATGTCTGACAGTAGGATGGAAGTACAGTGAATGACTGCCTATTTGTTACTGTGGACCTGGCTGCTTAATATGCTGGCTTTTGTAGGTCAGTACACAGAAATGGCTACACTGAGCTCAGCGACGCCGCGATTTGCTGCGTACTGCAGGAAAAAAAACACTGAGGCTCCACTATTAAGATTTAGACAATAAATTTGTGTTTTTATCAGTAACAGTTCTGTCATGGAGACCTTGTAGTTATTCATGTAACTAAATAAATCACTATGCCCACATATACACACATAAATGTTGTTTTGTTGATTTGAAGTACTGTATTTCAGGCTTTGGGCCTAACTTCAACTGATCATTTCTCAGCATAAAGGAAATGGATGCTAACTAGAAATGAGCGAAGCGAGCTGATGATGCTGCATCCGAAGCCGCTGCACTAAAAAATTCATTATCATACTGTACGGAGATTCGTCTCCGTACAGCATTAAAATGTATGGGCTCTGAAGAGCCGAAGTAAGTTGTTTATGAAGTCGCGCGAGCCTTTGTGGAATAACTTTTAATATTGCAGGAAAAAAACCACTTCAAAACTTGGAACTAAACTCGGCTTCGGTTCCGGGTGATACCTTGGAAGCAAAGCAGAGTTCAGTTCCAAGGTTTTTCACTGTGATAATCAATTACCAAAGTCATTCGAAGTCGAGCGCGACTTTGTATCATCGGAGGCAGTACATGCTAATGCTGTACGGAGACGGATCTTCGTACAGCATTATGACTAAGTTTTTAGTAAAGCGACTTCGGGTGGAGCTTCGCTCATCTCTATTGCTAACTGCACAACTCCCAGCTTTCAAAGAACGCAAAGCGGGACAAAGCTTGCAGCGTGCCATGGCAAATGTTTTCCTGTTAGGCCATGCCCCTAACTCCACCCTATTATCATCCATACATGCCCAATCCTGCTTAATCCCATTTGTGCCCCCACTTAGTAACAATGCCCTTTGTCTGAAACACTGTAACAGTGTCCCCACACAATGATTATGCCTCCTTTGTGCCCTCTCACAGTAATGATACACTTTTTGTGCTCCCTCTCAGTAAGAATACATCTTAGTGCTTCCCCAAAAATAAGAATATCCCCTTTGTTACCCAACACAGTAGTTATGACCCATTAATTCCCCCTCATAGACACAACACCTCCTTAGTGCCCCACCCCACAGTAAGAATGTCCCCTTAGTGGCACCCTCACACTAGAGATACCCCTGTAGTTTTCCTAATATAAAAAAGTAACACGCTCCTACCCTTGTTCTAACAATGGAGAGTGGAGCACATCAGCTCAGATGGAATAAGGGTGTCACTGCACTGCGTCTGCCTGTGGGGGGAGAGCACTGACCGATGAATGGTGAAGCCGGGAGCTGATGACTCCCTGCCCCACCACTGGCAGTGCCGCTCCACAAAATATAGGACATGTTCTATACTGCAATATGCTCTGTACTGCAATATGTAGACTGTGATTGACCACTGACTTCAAGGGGTCCGCACCTTGATGGAGCCGGCATGCACACAGCCGGAATCTGTGTTTTGCAGACCTTCAGTTTATGGACTGCAAAACACTTACGGTCGTGTTAATGCCCCCTATGGGTTATACTGCCTGCAGGTTTTGTTCATTTTACCTCTGTTCTTTGCCTTTTAAACTCTAATTTCATATAAAAAACTCTATCTTTTCATTCTCTTGCCTCTGAATTTCAGGCCACCATGTGAGCTGTCAGACTGCAGCTCGGGCCAGATTCAAGCTGGGATGTGTCAGAATTCTTGGAGCATGCTCCAGGTTTTAGGAGCAGTCAAGAATGCTGCTCTCCTTCCTCCACATTTGACGTCAGTAGACAACTACTTGTCAGTATTATCTGTCAAAGGAAAATGTATGGAATTTCCTCATTTAAGGGTGCTGGAGGCTTTCAAGGAGAGGCCAGTCATCTTCACATTGTTTATAGATAGAGACATATCAGTACTGCAAACTGCATTTATATCACTGAAATAGAAATTACTCAATAAAAAGCTTAGATATTAATAAACTTAACAGGTAAACTTAATTTACTACTGATAAAAAAAAATGATAAATTGATACTTGTTTAGGCTATCCACTACACATTTTACTTAAAAGTTGATATGAATACAAGTGATTTCACGGACTAAAGAACTACTACAAACTAAAAAGACAAAACACTACATAAATGTATAATAAAGTTCATCAAGTTCAACTTATAGGCCTATAGTATTGAGGCAGGGGAAGACTAAAACCTTTGAAGTACATTAACTTATATTAGGGGGGGGAAATTATTTCATGTCTCCAAGTGCCAAAATAAACCACTGAATCAATGTCCCGTCTCCAGCCATCTGGTACCAATAACTTGTAATATTATATTGTTCAAGAAAGGCACAAGGACAAAACTAGAATCATGATAAAATCCTGTGGCAGTGAGTTCCATAGTCTCAATGCTCTTACAGTAAGGCCTGTTGGCAGGAGAGGAGTTATTATAGAGTAGGGTCCCATCTAAAAGAGAGCACCTTTCCATGGTGGATGGGCACAAATGATTTTTATCAAAATTTCCTCATTCATTTATATAGTACCCGTATTTTTCACCCCATAAGACGCACTTTTTTTCCCCAAAAAGGGGGGGGGGGGTAGAATGCCCCTGCGTCTTATTGGGTTAATGCTGCGTAACTCCCTGATATCACGTGCCTGCGCTGCCTACTTTATGAATGAAGCAGGCGGCGCAGGTACGTGATGTCAGGGAGTCACGCTGCCACCCGGCCTGCCGGCGTTGTACAGAAGCTGTTGCTGTGTTCGGTAATATTACAAGTGAAGGGGCTTGTTTAATCGTTTAATCACCTTTAATTTAATGAGACATTTTATATTTGCATAAGGCAGCACTGGAGCGGCGGGGGATCTATGGATGACACTTTTATGTGGGAAATCTGTGTCTGGCACTGTTAAGGGGTGGGGGGTCTGTGGATGGCACTGTTATGGGGTGTCTGTGGATGGCAGTGTTATAGGGTGGGGGATCTGTGGATGACACATATAAGACAGTGCCATCCACAGATCCCCCATAACAGTGCCATCCACAGATCCCCCATAACAGTTTATCATCCACAGATCCCCCAAAACAGTGCCATCCACAGATCCCCCAAAACAGTGCCATCCACAGATCCCCCAAAACAGTGCCATCCACAGATCCCCCATAACAGTGTCCTTCACAGATCACCCATAACAATTCCATCCACAGATCCCCCATAACAGTGCCATCCACAGATCCCTATAACAATGCCATCTACATATCCCCCATAACAGTGTGTCATCCCCAGATCCCCCATAACAGTGTGTCATCCCCAGATCCTCCATAACAGTGTGTCATCCCCAGATTCCCCATAACAGTGTGTCATCCCCAGATTCCCCATAACAGTGTGTCATCCCCAGATCCCCCATAACAGTGTCATCCACAGATCCCCCATAACAGTGTGTCATCCCCAGATCCCCCATAACAGTGTCATCCACAGATCCCCCATAACAGTGTGTCATCCACAGATTCCCCCATAACAGTGTGTCATCCACAGATTCCCCCATAACAGTGTGTCATCCACAGATCCCCCATAACAGTGCCATCCCCAGATCCCCCATAACAGTGCGTCATCCACAGATCCCCCATAACAGTGCCATCCCCAGATCCCCCCATAACAGTGCCATCCCCAGATCACCCCCATAACAGTGCCATCCCCAGATTCCCCTAATAACCGTGACATCCACAGATTCCCCAAATTATTGTCATCCACAGATCCCCAGTAATAGTGTCATGCACAGACCACCATTAGTTCCAAACTCACCAAAAGCACACCTTTTGGTTAAAAATATTTTTTTTCTTATTTTCCTCCCCAAAAACCTAGGTGCATCTTATGGGCCGGTGCGTCTTATAGGGCGAAAAATACGGTAAATATAGCATTAGTAAAATTAGTAAGAGTGCTGTTGCATTGTGAATGATTTAACTTTTTTATTTTCAGCCACAGTGACAGACACCTGTGCATTTACTTCATTTTCTAGGATGTGCAGACTAAGGGTACATTTACATGACTGCATCCCTTGCAGACCCATTCCTTTCAATGTGGCCGCAAAAGATAAAGACTGCACACCGTAGGATATCCGCACCCGTACCTGCTTCTGGATTCAGTCACCGGAACTGCCTGCCGGATCCAGCAATCTGAATGCAAACGGATACCATTTGTAGACGGATCCGAATGCGGATCCGTCTCACAAATGCATTGCAATACCGAATCAGTCTCTCCGGTTGTCATCTGGAAAAACGGATCCGTTATTTATCTTTTTCACATTTTTTAAAGGTCTGCGCATGCGCAGACCGCAAAACCGGATCTGTTTTTCTGGAATACTTGGGGCCGGATCAGGTATTAATGCATTTCCATAGCATTTCCGGTGATCCGGAATTTTCTGCTACCTACGTCACTTCCGGTAGTGACGCGGAAGGCGCGTCTCTCGGCTCCTGATTGGTCTGCCGGAGGGTCTGTCGGCGCAGGCGCGGATGGTTTACCCATGATGTGAACGCGCCTAAGGTAGCATAAAATTCCGGGCCACTGCGCATGAGCACGAATTTTATGCTACCTTCGGCTCGGCGCATTTTCCTACCTGCGCCGAGCCGCCTCGTTCGCGCGCATGCGCAGTGGCTCAGAATTTTATGCTACCTTAAGCGCTTTCACATCATGGGTGAACCGTCCGCGCCTGCGCCGACAAACCCCCCAGCAGACCAATCAGGAGCCGAGATGAGAGACACGCCTCCCACGTCTTTACCGGAAGTGACATGGGTAGCAAAAAATTCCGGGTAGCAGAAAATTCCGGAACACCAGCAAGTGTTCGGGAATTTTGGACAGAGAAAATACCGCAGCATGCTGCGGTATTTTCTCAGTCCAAAAAACGTACAGTGACTGAACTGAAGACATCATGAGGCATAGTGAACGGATTGCTCTCCATTCAGAATGCATTAGGATAAAACTGATAATTTTTTTCTGGTATTGAGCCTCTAGGATGGAAAGCAAAACCGGAAAAATTTAACACAAGTGTGAAAGTACCCTAAAGCATTTCCTATTCTTGTCCACAATTGCAGACAAGACTAGGCATTTTTATCATGGCCGCGTGTGCTCCGCAAAATAGGGAACAAACATGACCGCTATCCGAGTTTTGCGGATCCACAATTTGTGGACCGCAAAACACATACGGTCATGTGATGGTACCCCAATTCCGTTTTATTTTTGCACTACACCATTGCAGTAAGAAATCCTGTCTTTGATGATTAGAAGACATTCTTTTCGCTATTAAGTTGATGCCCTCTTGTCAAACTTGCCTTCCCTGAATTTAATAGAAGCCAGTATGGCACCAGCAGAGGTTTTTGCTTTTGTGCTTTCAGCCATGACGGCGTGCACCTGCGCATTGGGATGTGCTGACTAACCCCTATTTCTTTCTTTGCAGTCTGCATTGGAGGTGTGGCTGACTCCATTGGTTATGCACTCCTAACTCACCTGTCTATCCCATAGGCTGATTTTGCAACAAAAAACTAATCTGAAGGGCACCCCACCTAATAGCAGACAGGAGTTCCAAAAACAGGGTGTGCCCCGAAAGGAAAAGGTGTGCACTGCACGGCACGGGAGAATGACATGGTGAAGACAGCCACCATAAGTACAACTACTCCCATCCTCTCCACCTCCCTGCGGCTAGCTGCAGGAATTTAAAATTGGAATGGCCACCCATCTCTCGCTGACTACAGTTTGCCAGTTGCCAGTGACATATACAACTTTAAAAAGAAACTTTTCACCCTAGTCATCAGCATGGTAGAAAATAGGGCACCATAATAAATATGCTACCAAAAGGCAAAGTAAAATATCAGAATATGCACAACACCAGGCACAGATTAATGCAGCACTTAAATTTGTTGAAATGAACAAAATACTTCTAGCAGATGCTAAATGTCTTGTCTCTTTCCTCTCACCAATGCATCCCCTTCATTGTCTTCTGATGCTGAAGCCAAATCCGTATTTTGTGCTTGACATTCAAGGGACATACTTAATTGCTATTGTTTGAGCGCCAGAGCAAAAGGATTGCATTAAATTCATGCCAGGACAAACACAGTCATCAAATAAAACCTGCAGTTAGAATAATTATATTTTTCAGTCTATTCCTTTATAATAACTATAAGAAATCTATACAATGTACAAATGTGTGAGTCTCCTGTAAAAAAAAATTTAGGCAAACACACCAATTAGAATATAAATCCAGGAATGAAGCAGATACTTTTACAGATTGAAATGTGCAGAGACTATAAGCCCATCACGTAGGATGTGTTGTGCTGAGATTCTCTGCAGCTGTCCATTAATTCTGATTTATAGCACCAACACATTCCACATCACTGCACAAAGATTTGTTCCACGTGAGCCACCAATCCAAGTGGGGCGAAAGGTACTTGAACACTTTAGAAAAAGTCAGCCTAAACAGCCGATTTGGCCAGGATCGGATGACCATCCTATATGTATGAGGAAATCCCGACTCTCCCCCCACAGTAAATGCTGGGACAAAGAAGTTGCATTTTACAGGCCGGATCATTTGTTCCCATAGGAGATAAGCTGATGCCAATGGTGTCCGGCAGCTTATTCAACTTTTCCCATTGAAAACACATCAACATCCGGCGAGAATCTGGGAAGAGCAGTTGTTTGCAAACAGGTATTGACGGTGTATGGGTAGGGTAAAAAAGGAAAGTATCCACAGTATTGAGAGACTTACAAAATCCCATATTTTAGTAAACTTTACACACAAAAATATACAATTCTATGTTGCAAACCCATGCCCATGAATACTCTCCCTATTATGTTTCTGCTACCACTCTATCCAAAAAGAAAAAGTCACTTGTTCACAATAGCATAGGTTTATTAAATGATTGTGGTAAAAATGAAAGGGGTTATCTGGGAAAAGATATTGATGACCTATCTACCTTCAAGATAGGTCATCGATATCAGATCAGAGGGGTCCAACACCCAGGACCCTTAACGATCAGCTGTTAGAAGAGGATGGGTACTCCGTGAGTGCCACAGACCCTTCCTAGACCAGTGACGTCACCGTACATGGGTCACATGGCCTAGTTGCAGCTCAGCCCGATTCAAGTTACTGAGCTGCAATACCAAGCACAGCTTGTTAAGCTGCCAGGAGGCCACAGTGCTGCAGCTTCCTGAAACTGCTGATCAGCGGGGGGTCCCAGGTGTCGGACACCCGCCGATGTGATAATGATGACCTATCCTAAGGATACCGGTAGTTCATCATTATGTTTTCCAGGATAACACCTTTAAAATACTAAAAAGGATTGTAAAAAATTTTTTTCAAATAAGATATATAACTGTATGTCTACAGCTAAGACTGCTGGCTTGATTCATTTTTCCATCATATTATACACTGCTCGTTTCCACGGTTACGACCACCTTGCAATCCAGCAGCAGTGGTTGTGCTTGCACACTATAGAAAAAAGTGCTGGACATTTAAGATTCTCTGGTCACACAAGACTAAAGTTTATGGCCATCATGTGAAACATTGTGTATGGTGAAAACTCAACACAACACTTAACCCCAACAACACCAATTCCACAGTGAAGTACAGTTGCAAGAAAAAGTATGTGAACCCTTTGGAATGATATGGATTTCTGCACAAATTGGTCATAAAATGTGATCTGATCTTCATCTAAGTCACAACAATAGACAATCACATTCTGCTTAAACTAATAACACACAAATAATTAAATGTTACCATGTTTTTATTGAACACCCCATGTAAAGATTTACAGTGCAGGTGAAAAAAGTATGTGAACCCCTAGACTAATGACATCTCCAAGAGCTAATTGGAGTGAGGTGTCAGCCAACTGGAGTCCAATCAATGAGATGAGATTGGAGGTGTTGGTTACAGCTGCCCTGCCCTATAAAAAACACACACCAATTCTGGGTTTGCTTTTCCCAAGAAGCATTCCCTTATGTGAATGATGCCTTGCACAAAAGAGCTCTCAGTAGACCTACGATTAAGAATTGTTGACTTGCATAAAGATGGAAAGGGTTATAAAAGCATCTCCAAAAGCCTTGCTGTTCATTAGTCCACGGTAAGACAAATGGTCCATAAATGGAGAAAGTTCAGCACTGCTTCTACTCTCCCTAGGAGTGTCCGTCCTGTAAATATGATGGCAAGAGCACAGCACAGACTGCTCAATGAGGTGAAGAAGAACCTAGAGTGTCAGCAAAAGACTTACAAAAGTCTCTGGCATATGCTAACATCCCTGTTAGCGAATCTACGATACATAAAACACTAAACAAGAATGGATTTCATGGGAGGATACCACAGAGGAAGCCACTGCTGTCCAAAAAAAACATTCCTGCATTTGCACAAGACCACCTGGATGTTCCTCAGCAGTACTGGCAAAATATTCTGTGGACAGATGAAACCAAAGTTAATTTGTTTGGAAGAAACACGCAACACTATGTGTGGAAAAAAAGAGGCACAGCACATTAACATTAAAACCTCATCCCAACTGTGAAGTATGGTGGTGGGGGCATCATGGTTTGTGGCTGCTCTGCTGCGTTAGGGCCTGGACGGATTGCTATCATCGAAGGAAAAATGAATTCGCAAGTTTATCAAGACATTTTGCAGGGCCATTTGTCCACCAGCTGAAGCTCAACAGAAGATGGGTGTTGCAACAGGACAACGACCCAAAGCATAGAAGTAAATCAACAACAGAATGGCTTATACAGAAGAAAATACGCCTTCTGGAGTGGCCCAGTAAGAGTCCTGACCTCACCCAATTGAGATGCTGTGGCATGACCTCAAGAAAGTGATTCACACCAGACATCCCAAGAATACGGCTGAACTGAAACAGTTCTGTAAAGAGGAATGGTCAAGAATTACTCCTGACCGTTGTGCACGTCTGATCTGCAACCACAGGAAAAGTTTGGTTGGTTGAAGTTATTGCTGCCAAAGGAGGTTCAACCAGTTATTAAATCCAAGGGTTCATATACTTTTTCCACCTGCACTGTGAATGTTTACATGGTGTGTTCAATAAAAACATGGTAACATTTAATTATTTGTGTTTTATTAGTTTAACCCCTTAAGGACTCGGCCCTATTTCACCTTAAGGACTCGGCCATTTTTTGAAAATCTGACCAGTGTCACTTTATGTGGTGATTACTTTAAAACGCTTTTACTTATCCTGGACATTCTGAGAAAAAATGCCAAATACCAAAAATACCAAATTTACAACAAATTTGGAAAATTAGCAATTTTCCAAGTTTTAATTTCTCTACTTCTATAATACCGCCAAAAAAGTTATTGATTTACATTCCCCATACGTCTACTTCATGTATCGATTATTTAGGGAATGCCATTTCATTTTTTGGGGACGTTACAAGGCTTAGAAGTTTAGAAGCAAGTCTTGAAATTTTTCAGAAATTTTCAAAAACCCACTTTTTAGGGACCAGTTCAGGTCTAAAGTCGCTTTGTGAGGCTTACATAATAGAAACCACCCAAAAATGACCCCATTCTAGAAACTACACCCCTCAAGGTATTCAAAACTGATTTTACAAACGCCGTTAACTCTGTAGGTTTTCCACAAGAGTTAATGGCAAATGGAGATAAAATTTCAGAATTTCGATTTGTTGGAAAATTTTCCATTTTAATCCATTTTTTCCAGTAACAAAGCAAGGGTTAACAGCCAAACAAAACTCAATTTTTATTGCCCCGATTCTGTAGTTTTCAGAAACACCCTATATGTGGTCGTAAACTGCTGTATGGCCAAACGGCAGGGCACAGAATAAAGGGAACGCCATATGGTTTTTGGAAGGTGGATTTTGCTGGACTGGTTTTTTGATACCATGTCCCATTTGAAGCCCCCCAATGCACCACTAGAGTATAAACTCTATAAAAGTGACCCCATCTTAGAAACTTCACCCCTCAAAGTATTCAAAACCAATTTTACAAACTTTGTTAACCCTTTAGGTGTTACACAAGAGTTATTGGCAAATGGAGATGAAATTTCAGAATCTCTATTTTGTGTTACCTTGCCTCAAAAAAGTGTTATATAGAGCAATCAAAAATCATATTTACCCTAAAATAGTACTAACAAAACTGCCACCTTATCCCGTAGTTTCCAAAATGGGGTCACTTTTTTTGGAGTTTCTACTGTAGGGGTGCATCAGGGGGGCTTCAAATGGGACATAGTGTCAAAAAATCAGTTCAGCAAAATCTGCCTTCCAAAAACCATATGGCGTTCCCTTCCTTCTATGCCCTGCCGTTTGGCCATACAGCAGTTTACGACCACATATGGGGTGTTTCTGCAAACTACAGAATCAGGGCAATAAATACTGAGTTTTGTTTGGCTGTTAACCCTTGCTTTGTTACTGGAAAAATGGATTAAAATCGAAAATTAGCAAAAAAATAGCTGTTTTGGGACTGTTTTTATTTTTTGTTATTTACATAGTTGATCTGACAGGTTAGATTGTGTGCTATTTCTATAGAGCAGGTTGTTACGGACGCGACATTACAAAATGTGACTACTTTTTGCGTTTTTTTGTTTTAGTTTTATATAACAAAGCATTTTTTTAAAAAATTATTTTTTAGTGTCCACATTCTGAAAGCCATATTTTTAATTTTTATTTTTTGGGGGCGACTGTCTTATGTAGGGGCTCATTTTTTGTGGGATGAGATGACTGTTTGATTGGCACTATCTTGGGTTGCATATGCCATTTTGGTCACTTGCTATTACACTTTTTGTGATGTAAGGTGACAAAAATGACTTTTGACACGGTATTCATATAATTTTTTCTGTGTTCACCTGAGGGGTAAGGTCTTGTGTTATTTTCATAGAGCTGGTTGTTACGGAAGCGGCTATACCTAATATGTATACTTTTCATTTATTTATTTAAGTTTTAAACAATAATATCATTTTTGAAACAAAAAAAAACATTTTTAATGTCTCCATAGTCTGAGAGCCATATTTTTTAATTTTTTGGGGCAATTGTCCTAGGTGGGGTATAATTTTTTGCGTGATAAGATAACGGTTTGATTGGCACTATTTTTGGGTTTTGGGTGTTTTTTTTTACGGTATTTACCTGAGGGGTTAGATCATGTGATATTTTTATAGAGCAGGTTTTTACGGACGTGGCGATACCTAATATGTATACTTTTTTAGATTTATTTTACTTTAACACAATAACAGCATTTTAGAAAAAATAATGTTTTAGTATCTCCATAGTCTGAGAGAGATTTTTTATTTTTTGGGGGGATTGTCCTATGAAGGGGCTCATTTTTTGCGGGATGAGATGGCGGTTTTATTGGTACTATTTTGGGAGGCATACGCCTTTTTGATCACTTAGTATTACACTTTTTGTGTTGTAAGGTGACAAAAAATGGATTTTTTTACACCATTTTTTTTTACGGTATTTGCGTGAGGGGTTAGGTCAAATTATATTTTTATAGAGCAGATTGTACTGTACTGTATTTTTTACTTTACATAGTCTGATCAGACTTCTGCTTTTAGCAGACGTCTGATTAGACTTACAACACCATGGCAAGCAGAAAGCCTCTGAAGGAGTCCTGCTGCCATGATAACCATCACCCGCTGCCAGAACAGAGCAGTGGGTGATGGGGAGGGAGGGGGGCTCCCTCCCTCTGCGATTCCATGAAGAATCGGGGGCTGCAAGGGCACAGCAGCCCCCGATGGGAGAGGGAGGGAGCTCCCTCCCTGTTAACCCCTTCCATACAGTAGTCCGTACGGACCTAAGTATGGAAGGGGTTAAACTGCTGACATCTGCAGCACAGATGTCAGCAGTTTATAGCAGAGGGTCAGCAATGTGCTGACCCTCTAATATAACCACTAAATACCAGGTAAGCATTAGAAAGGAGGCGGGCAGGGGATCGCGATCCCGCCTGCTGCACCGCCCGCAATTCCTTCCCCCACCCCCCCTGCAGGGACAGTAATATTGCGGGGTGCAGGGGGGGTTAAAAATTATAGATTTGGGGCATTTTTTAAGTCTCTGATCAGACCGCGGGGATCAGAGACTACAGAAACGTTGCAAACTGCAGGTCTGAATTGACCTGCGGTTTGCTGCGATCGCCGACATGGTGGGGTCACAGGACCCCCCTGGGAATTGTGCCAAAGTGCCTGCTAAATGATTTTAGCAGGCACCTTGTTCTGATCACCGCCACATGCGCAGCAGTGATCGGAAATTCTCAAGGCGTACAGGTACGCCCTGAGTCCTTAAGTACCAGGACGCCAGGGCGTACCTGTACGCCCTGCGTCCGTAAGAGGTTAAGCAGACTGTGATTGTCTATTGTTGTGACTTAGATGAAGATCAGATAACATTTTATGACCAATTTGTGCAGAAATCCATGTCATTCCAAAGGGTTCACATACTTTTTCTTGCAACTGTATGATGTTGGCATCTTCATGCTGTGGGGATACTTTTCATTGTCAGGGACTGGAAAAGTGGTCACGATTGACGTAAAGATGGATGGCACCGTGTCACAGTAAATATTTTGCACCTTCAAAGGAGTAGGCATGTTGTATAAATCAAAAAGTCCATTTTAACTCCAGGCCCAGGTTCAATAATACAGGTAAAACATGGATGGGAATGGCACTTTCTTTAATGTATGAAAAAATGTACGAATGCTTTACAACTTGCCCGTTATACGAAACAGCGGCGCTTTGAATGTATAAATAAAAAGATTTACTAATCTTTTTCCCATAAAACTATCGATCTGCTCAGCTCCTCCTGCTCTATGATGTGCTGCCTGCAGATTACACTGCGTTTCATGGTGACAGGGTCTCTTTAAAGTGCTCCCAGAAAACGTACTTAGCGATTAACTGATGTCATTTCAGTCTGCGTTATGTTTGGCTGTTATATGACGTGACGTGGAAGTCAATTTCTTTCTTTACTCCTATGAGACTGACATCAAGGCTCTCTTAGGAATAAATAGAGAAACTTACTTTTGGTCCACAGACACTGTGGGATCCACCTAGATTCTTCGGGAAGGGAGTGTTCCCTGATCTAACTGCCCAAACTAAGGCATTACATCAATGAATTACAAAGTTTGTTTTTTTAACAATCAATGTATATCCCTCCACATTTAGAAACTGAGGGAAAAGCTTGTATTTCTGGGAAGGCCTGGGAAGGCCTGGGAAGCACAGTATTTTGGACCTAAAAATGACAGTGTTAAAAGGAGGACATTTACTTTTTTGTTCAATAATATATCACTTAGTGCTCCAGATGGCGACCAAAGTGTTTGCCAGTGCAACTTAGAATTGCAAATGGCGAAAATACTTTTTAGTTTTGTCACCATGTGCAACGAGACCTGCCTTCACATAGCACGCAGACGCTAGACGTCTGATAGGTGAAGAACCGTCCCTCAAACTGCCCGGCATAGGGAAGCGCAAGAGGAGAGTCCTGTCCGCTCCTCAAAAGATCTGCTGCATCGCAGGTTCAGTAAAAGTACATGAGACCAAAATGGAAATGTGGCGAGAGGACTAATGGTGACCCCTGGAATGGGGGGGGGGGGGGCACTTATGGTGGAGGAACAGTAGCTATGTGAGTGGGGTGGGCTGTAATGGAGGAGGAACAGTAGCTATGTGAGTGGGGTGGGCTGAAATGGAGGAGGAACAGTAGCTATGTGAGTGGGGTGGGCTGTAATGGAGGAGGAACCGTAGCCATCAGGGGCGGATTAAGTGCACGATAGGCTCAGGGCTGTCTACCCAACTCGGGCCCCTCCCTCCATTTTTAAGTTTTTTCTGTATGAAGAGGCTGCGGTGTTTCGTGGGTGCCACAATCTCTTCCTAGGCCATATGACATCACATTCATCGTTCACATTGCCTAGGTTAGGGTTAGGGAACCTCCGGCTCTCCAGCTGCTGTGAAACTACAATTCCCAACATGCTCCATTCATTTCTATGGGAGTTCAGAGAAGAGCAGAGTAAGTATGCATGCTGGGAGTTGTAGTTTCACAACAGCTGGAGAGCCGGAGGTTCCCTACCCCTGGCCTAGGTGCAGCTCAGTTCCATCCGAGTGATTGGGGCTGAGCTGAAATACCAAGCAAAGTGCTATCAAACAGACAGCACTGTGCTTGGTAAGGAGCAAAGAGGCTGCGGCACTTACTGGAACATCGCGGCCTACTCAAACAGCTGATTGACGGGGGTGCCAGGAGTCTGACCCCCACCATCTCATAGCTCTCTGAGTACAGATGTCATAGATGTTACCTGCAGTCCTGTGTAACACTCCACATAACACAGTGAACTATTGTGTTATGTGGGGTGTTACATAGGATTGCATGGAACATCTACTACATTATCTGCACACAGAAAGTTATCACTGTTATCTGGGCTGTTACATAGGACTGCAGGTGACAAATTAAAATTTTTGTTGCCAAATTTAAAATACATATGATTATAATAAAAAGGACTATGAGGAGAAGATGAGATGCAGGTCACAGTAGTGAGCCAGCTCTACATATAGGGAAATACAGCATCACTTACCTCTTATTTGCAGTGACATCTCCAGTCATGTAGATCTTCTCTTTCCTCTTCTACTCCATTTGACCCAGACCGCAGGGGCATAACTATAGGGGAAGCGGCTGCTTTGGGGCCCTGACCCAGAAGGGGCCCATCCAAGAGGAGGAGGAGAAGTACTAAAAGATTTTGTCATAGCCCCTCAACAGTATTACACAATGAAATTATATACAGTGGCAGTATAGACAGTGTAGAAAACGGATGGACCAGCTGCCGGGCCTGGTCTGAGAGAGCGAACTTTACTAGCCACACAAAAGGGGGTGGCATAAAAGGAAGGGGTTGTAAAAAATTACTGGGGGAGGGGGCCCCATTCAAAAATTTGCTGTGGGGCCAAGTCATTTCTAGTTACGCCACTGCCGGACCGCCATGACAAATTCTTTCAGCCGCATCTCGTCTCTACAGTTTGTTAGACAGACACGTTCAATTTCTCATAATTGGGGTCATTTATCAAACTGGTGTAAATTAGAACTGGCTTAGTTGCCCATAGCAACCAATCAGATTCCACCTTTCCTTTTCCAGAGGAGCTGTCAAAAATGAAAGGTGGAACCTTTTGCTCTGGGCAACTAAGCCTGTTCTACTTTACACCAGTTTGATAAATTATGCCAAAAATCCCTATAGTGTCTACAGCAGTTATAATGTCCCCTAGAGTGCCCCCAGTTATAATAACACCCTATATTGTGCTCCAGGCAATAATGACTGTATAGTGGCCCTTAGTAATGTCCCCTAATAGCAACGCCCCCACACTACCCCCATATAGTAATTTCCCCCACACTGCCCCCATATAGTAATTTCCCCCACACTGCCCCCATATAGTAAATTCCCCCACACTGTCCCCATATAGTAATTTCCTCCACACTGTCCCCATATAGTAATTTCCCCCACACTGTCCCCATATAGTAATTTCCCCCACACTGCCCCCATAAAGTAATTTCCCCCACACTGCCCCATATAGTAATTTCCCCCACACTGTCCCCATATAGTAATTTCCCCCACACGGTCCCCATATAGTAATTTCCCCCACACTGTCCCCATATAGTAATTTCCCCCACACTGTCCCCATATAGTAATTTCCCCCACACTGCTCCATATAGTAATTTCCCCCACACTGCCCCCATACAGTTATTTCCCCCACACTGCCCCTATACAGTAATTCCCCTACACTGCCCCCATATAGTAATTTCCCCTACACTGCTCCCATATAGTAATTTCCCCTACACTGCCCCATATAGTAATTTCCCCTACACTGCCCCCACATAGTAATTTCCCCCACACTGCTCCATATAGTAATTTTCCCCCACACTGCTCCATATAGTAATTTCCACACACTGCCCCCGTATAGTAATTTCTTCCACACTGCCACATATAGTAATTTCCCCCACACTGTCCCCATATAGTAATTTCTCTGCACACTGTCCCCATATAGTAATTTCCCCCACACTGCCTCCATACAGTAATTCCCCAACACTTCCCCCATATAGTAATTTCGCCTACACTGCTCCCATATAGTAATTTCCCCACACTGCCCCATATAGTAATTTCCCCTACACTGCCCCATATAGTAATTTCCCCTACACTGCCCCATATAGTAATTTCCCCTACACTGCCCCATATAGTAATTTTCCCCACACTGCCCCCACATAGTAATTTCCCCAACACTGCCCCATATAGTAATTTTCCCCACACTGCCCCCATATAGTAATTTCCCCACATAGTAATTTGCCCACACTGCCCCATGAAGTAATTTGCCCCCATGTCCTCCTCTGCCCCCCAAAGTTAGCACACACAGAAAATAAAAAAAACGAAAAGCTAATACTTACCTGTGTCCGAGGCAGCAGGCGTGCAATTTTCATGGCCCTGCTTCCCGGCGCAGGAGCGCAATGATGTCATCACGCAAGCCTAAGCCAGGATTATACTACCCCATAGGCCTGAAGCCTATATCGGTGATAGGCGGCAGTGCAGGGAACTATGCGCTCCCGTGCCCCGCCGCAGCATGTGAGCGTTCGGGATGGTGTTGGGCCTCCCCGGCGATGCCAGGCTCGGGGCTACCGACCCGAACGCCCTATGTTAATCTGCCACTGGTAGCCATGTTGGTGAGGGTGGGGGATGCAATGGTGGAACAGTGGGGGGTGTAATGAAGTATTGTCAATGGGGGGGTGCAATGAAGTATGATTTTTGTTAGCTATAAGAAGAACTAATCCAAAGGAGAGACATGTGGGCAACTGCACATGGTAAGACAAGTTTTTTTTTTTTATTATTATTATAATTATATGTACCGTATATACTTGAGTATAAGCCGAGTTTTTCGGCACAAAATTTGTGCCGAAAAACCCGAACTCGGCTTATACTCGAATCATACAGGTTATTTGATTCGGTGCGTGCGCACGGATGCACCCGCGATGCGCGCACGACGTCTTCTTCCGTCTGCTGGAGGGGGCGGTGCTCAGCTCAGTCCACAAGTCGCGGCTGAGCTGAGTTGAAGAGGTAGGCGGCAATAGGAGAACAGTGGCACATTTAATTACAGTGAAAAACCCATTTAAGGCAGTAAAGTCTTGTAAATAAATGTTTATAAATTCTGAATCCTTATAATCAGGGGTTTTGGAGTACAGGGATTCAGGATTTTTAACCATTTATTTACAATGCTTTACTGTCTTAAATGGTTTATTCACTTTATTAAAGTTGCCATTGAATACTATGGGTTAATGTGGTATGTTTAGTGGTATACATACAATTTACTAGTGGCTGCTGCATTTTCCACCTCGGCTTATACTCGAATCACTAAGTTTTCCCAGTTTTTTAGGGTAAAATTAGGGGGGTCGGCTTATACTCGAGTATATACGGTTTAAATTTGACGACTAAAAATTTAATTTGGCTCCTAAATTTTTCAGTTTAGGAGCCAATGCCTCCTAGGTATTTTTTTAGTCTGCAACAGTGTCACTATACATTATAATGTATAAGAAGAGGCCTATAATACATATTTGTTTTGTCCACCTGCTTCACAGCAGCTTAGAGCCCATACATTACAGTTCTTTAGAGTCTCCAGTTACTGTAGTGATTATTGCCCAGACTATATCAACGAAAAACAAATTATAGAACTACAGTTTATTGTAAAATAAATCAGCACAATACACTGATTCATCTCTATAGAGTTTATAAATTCGTAATTGATTGCATTTGGTTTGTCAAAAACAAAAAAGCCCATTTCAAAACCCATTCAGAAGAATTTGAGGCACATGTACAAGCAATTTAAACAGGCTGCACTTACCAGGGTGGATAGATATGGATGATAACGTTTGGTCCCAGTCTGAGCTGTGCAGCAGTATGCTTAGTGAACAGAGCTTTCAGCTTTGTGGTATATTTAGAGGAACGGTTACCATCATCCTGAATGTCTGTCAATTGTTCACAAAGAGCAACCTGCATGGAGCACTCCTCGTGAACCTCCGATATCTTTAAAATGAGTATCCCTGATTTATCACCTGAAAGTAAACAATAAGGGTACATTAGGCATCTTTTATGTAATCATATAGGAACAGGGGTTTTATTAAAAGGAATGTGTCAGCGACACATTTCCTGTTTTTTAAAATTCTGTTTTTATTTTTTGATTGAAGATTTTTT
Organism: Bufotes viridis; assembly: GCA_033119425.1. NCBI lineage: Eukaryota > Metazoa > Chordata > Amphibia > Anura > Bufonidae > Bufotes > Bufotes viridis. Next base: position 96,781,593 of record CM065593.1, read on the forward strand.
TTATTGTTTCCTGCATATAAGGGCTGCCATCTTGCCAGAACTGAACTGTTCTTAAAGGCTATGTACACCTTTGGGGGCATTTTTATTATTATTATTGATATTATTATTGCATTGCATTAATTTTGAGCTAAAAATGATTTTTCCAATTGGTCATTATTAAAAATATGGAATCCTTTTTACTGTACAGAGCTGATATGCTTTAGTAGCAGCCTCTGGATTTTCTGTCTTTGCAGTCATCTGGGGAGCAGACAGACTCCTTATCTCTGCTCTCTGACATTACAAACACTCATTTAAGCTCAGTCCTTATCTAAATGATAAGAATGTGGCATAAATAAGTGTTTAGGACCTCTTGGGACCCGCACCTATAGAGAACGGAGCCCCGAAAGTGAAGGAGGGCACACTGCGCATGCGTAGCCGCCGTCCATTCATTTTCTATGGGGCCGGTGAATATAGCTGAGCGCTGGCTCGGCTACTTCCGTGTGCCCCATAGAAATGAATGGGAGCATGGGTGAACATTAAGGAGTCATGCACACAAACGTGTGCCGGCAAGCTTGTGCTGCGAACGCAATGCACAGGCATCGATCGTAGGGCCACCACATGCGGACGCGGACCCATCCCCTTGAATGGGGTCTGCACCGCCAAAAAAAGTTGAGCATGCACTACTTTTTTGCGGTGCGGAGACACAAACAGAAACCCCACGGAAGCACTCCGTGGTGTTTCCATGGGGTTCCGTGCTTCCGTTCTGCACTGACATTCAAGTCAATGGGCTGTTTGCAGGCCGGGCAACGGCCGTGTGCATGAGGCCTAACTCTGTTTTTATTTTGGAACCTGTTTGAAAAATCACATCTTTTTGCCAATTACCCATGTATTGCTTGCATGGGATCCCTGAATTTCGCTAGTCAAGGGCATAGATTCTTCCAAGTTTATTCCTGACACCCCTGGTTTAATGTCATAAAATCAGGTGACCACAGTAACTAAATAATTTACATTTTGTTCCATTACTTTCGTAAATGTTGACCTGAGCTCAACTTTGTGTGGCCTACATGGTATTTAAAATAAACTGATGGCGAAAGCTCAAGGAGAGAACTAGTAAAGGGAATGGAATGTTTGAAAGGTGATATGGAAATTGTGTATGATAGTTTAAAGGCATCTCTGTAAATTGAGAATGCTACGCAGATCTACAGAATGTTTATAGATCGAACATAAACCTGAACGCCAACAGATCATAAGTATTATATTACTAAATGTTAACCTTAGTCCAAAATAAGAAAACTCCAATGTAAACCAGATTTTTTTGGGTCAATACATTAAGGCAGATGACAAGTACAATATTCAATACAGAATGCAGCACATTAAGCCTTACCTAAAGGTATTTTGCAATCAGACTCTCGCTGATGCCTCCAAAAAGTAATGGCAGACCTCTCTCTGTTATGCAGGCGATTCAGCCTTTCAGCTAGGCCTCCCCTACAGAGAATTCAAGAATGTGCCACATGGCCAAGAGCATTGCGTTAATTTTTGCCAAAGGACAAAATAAAACATACAGATGGGACTATTTACTATCTATTCTACTGAAAGAAACATTAGAAAAATCGCCTTCTGCAGAGCTGCTGAGAGGTTAATCACAGATAAGGAGATCTTTAGACCCAATAAAATGTGCAATTTGTTTTACAAAGATCATTTATGTGCCAAGTAGACTAGTCTTAACTCTAAACTTCATGAGTTTCTGTTTACGGCTTTAACAATATAAAGGGACTAAAATGGATACTAAATATTCCAGAAAAATGAAAATGGAAGAAGCATAAATGTAGTAAATATTCCAGGTATATTTTCAATATTGTAGTATTTGAAAGTCAATGGGGAACGGATCCGTTTTGAATTACATTGAAAGTCAATGGGGAACGGATTCGTTTTCAAATGCATTATATTGTGTCATTAAAAAACTGATCCGTCCCCATTGACTTACATTGCAATTAAAAACTGATCCGTTAGGCTCCGCCTCTTCAGACGGACATTAAAATGCTGCATGCTGCGTTTTAGTGTCCGCCTCCAAAACAGAATAGAAGCGGAACGGATCATAACTGATGCATTCTGAACTTATCCGTTTTGGACCGTTTGTGAGAGCCCTGAAACGGATCTCACAAAAGGAATCCAAAACGCTAGTGTAAAAGTACCCTAAAAAGATACCTGGTCCTCAGGGACCACCTGTGATCATGATTTGAGAATATCCCGCAGAATAAATACCGATAGTAAGTCCTAATGCAGGGGTAAGAAACCTCCGGGACTCCAGCAGTTGTAAAACTACAACTCCAAGCATGCCGGAGTCACTTCTATGGGAGTTCTGAGAACCGCCAAGCACGTGTGCAAGTGTGCATGCTGGGAGTTGTAGTTTCCCCACACCTGGAGTACTGAAGTTTGCCGATACCTGTCCTAATGCATAGACACTAATTATCATCTATCATCTAATTGTCAAAACTATCAGCTGTTAGTACTAAGGAAATCCTGAAAACAAGACCGGTAGGTGGGTCCTGAGGACTGGAGCTGAGGAACACTGTTATAGAGAATACATAGCAAATTTGCAGTGAATCAGCAGCAAAATCTGTAAGTATTACAAAAACAAACTACATCTAATATATAAAGCTGAGTGTATGTATGTATGTCCGCACCGTTGCATTTACAATCACAAAATTTCGCCTCCTGTGACTTCAGGAAATCATGTTTTGAGAGAAAATTTTCACCCTGCGCTTTCCAATTATTTGCCAGTCTGTTGGCTGTTGTGGCAGTTAGCCTGGATATTCATCAGGTTGCATATAGCAACCAATCACAGCTCAGCTTCTATTTTGCTATAGGCCATTAAAATGAGTTATGATTGGTTGCTATAGGCAACAAAGGACATTCTTAGTATAAGACAACTTATGTGTGAGTTAAAATTATTTCGATTGCGACACTTAGCTAATGTTGTATAGGCTGATGTAACTCACATGACCTTAAGAATATAATAATTCTGTGGGATTAATGCCCCATAAGAAAAGGAATTCGATTGGATGATTGTCAGGCCACTGTGGAGGTCACTGTTAAAGGGGCGCGCACTGTGGAGGTCACTGTTAAGGGGGCAGGGTAAAATAAAGGCCACTATTAAAGGGGCAGCTGCTATGGAGGTCACTGTTAAGGCAGCAGTGTACTGTGAGGTCAATGTTAAGGGAGCGGTGTACTGTGGCAGTCTCTGTTAAAGGGGCAGGCGCTGTGGAAGTATCTGTTAAGGGGGCGGGGAGTGGTGGAGGTCACAGTTGAGGGACTGTCCCCTATGGAGGTCACTGTTAAGGGGGCGGGGTGCTGTAGAGGTCATGTTATGGGGGGATACTTTCGATATCTTTTAACAATACACAAAAACATTCTGCTAGTTCTAAATAAATATGAGAATGGGTTTTTATACTGCACTTGTTGCAGATTTTTGGTGCAGAATTTTCAGTGAAACTTGGCCACGCTTGAACAAAGCCTTAAAGCTTTTTTTGCAAAAATTTGACATTTATAATAATTTAATGATTGAGAAGCATAGTGTCAGGAACTCTCCAAGCCACAAATCTGCTGTGCCTTCCCCTATACTAAGCAGCCTCGCTTCAGTTCATGCTGTGGTGCTAGCAGTGATTAGGAGAGGCACATGAACCAATCACATGGTCTTTTCTGGAAGGTTACCATGCCAACTATCCTTGGCTGATAGGTGTATCAGAGAGAGGAGAAGTTCAGCCAATCAGGGGTCTTGCTTGGTGTCGAATCAGAAGGCTGGCCGAGGGATTTAAACCAGCAAAGAATCTGAGTCATTGCCTGTGATTGTGTATGTATCCTGGCTTCTGTGCACTGTGGTACTCTCATCCCTGCATTAGAACTCCTGGTGAAATGACTTTCGCTTGTTTCTGGTTTAACCCTTGGTCTGCTGGTTCGGCTTCCAATGATTCTTCTGGTGAATAATTTGGGCTTGTCTCTGGATTTACTGTATTTTCTGGAGTATAAGATTACTTTTTAACACATGAAAATCTTTTCAAAAGTCGGGGGTCATCTTATACGCCATATACTGCATGTTGAAACTTAAGAGGACCTTTCACTGGTCCAACGATTGTTAGATAATGATATGTATGTGTAGAGCGGCGCCCAGGGATCTCCCTTCACTTACTATTATCCCTGGGCGCCGCTCTACACATACGGTATATATCATTATCTAACAATCGTTGGACCAGTGAAAAGTCCTCTTTACTTCCAAGCCGGACTGGAGAAGCTGTCATTCTCCAGCTTTAGGGACATGCGCCCTCTAGCTGAGCCACCGTGCGCCGCATCCCGGCCAGTCGCTCCTGAAGCTGTCCCCTCTCCCTGCTCTCAGTGGTTTTATCATGCTCGGATCGTCTGTTTAATTTTTATTTGGTGTGCGTTGGAAGAGGGGTAGTCTTATACGGCAAGTATAGCCCAAACCCCATATTTTAACAAGAAAAGTAGGGGGTCGTCTTATATCCCGGAAAATGCGGTACCTTTGCCTACTACCAAGGGTTAAATCCTGCTTCTGACCCTACCTGCTGACTATTTTTTTGTACCTTCCTGGTCATTTTGATATGTCAACTATGAGTTTTCTGCTACCTTAGACCTCTTGCACATGAAAAAAAATTTCTCGTTTCTATTCTGTTTTTGCGGATTCAGTTTCTGGTCCGTATGCAGAACCATTCATTTCAATGGTTCTGCAAAAAAACGGAATGTACTCCATATGCATTCCATTTCCGTATGTCCGTTCCAAGATAGAACATGTCCTATTATTGCCCACAAATCACGTTCGGTGGCTCCATTCAAGTCAATGGTTCTGCAAAAACACGGAATGCAAACGGAATGCATCCGTATGTCTTCCGTATCTGTTCTGTTTTTGCGGAACCACCTATTGAAAATTTTATGCCCAGCCCAATTTTTTATTGTACTTACTGTTTAAACATTATTGTATGCTTCCGTTTCTGTTTGCGAACCGCAAAAAAACAGATCAAAAACAGAAACCAAATGGAAAAACAGAGCGGTAAAGCGGAACAGAAACACTACTGAAACAAAAAAAACGGATCATACGGTCCACACGGTCGAGAGCAAGAGGCCATACTCCACAGATGTAATCTGATTCCCCAGCAGCTAAGTTCTTCTGGGCATTGAGATTGCGGCAGGCTCTGATAAAAGACCTAGGGTAGCCTTAGAGTGGTTAGAAACACTGTTAGCAGCTTTTGATTATTCTGGTCGGTGACCTTAGTAGTTTCTTACATATAGTGGCTCTAAAGTCAGGACTTTGCTTACAGCAAAATCTACAGTAACTATATAAATGGTAAAAAGTATAAATCTCAAGGTGTCGGCCCTTTACAGAGTGATGAGAGGGGAGTTGCAGAGAGCAATGAGAAGAAAGCAAAGCTATTGAATATTTTTTTCTCTACTGTATTCACTAATTAAAATAAACTGTCAGATGAAATGCAGAATGCAAAAGTAAATTCCCAATTAAAAGTGCCCTGTGTGACCCAGGAAGAAGTACAGCGGCGATTTGTCTTAAAATAGACAAATCGCCAGGACAAATGGCATACACCCCCGTTTCCTAAGAGAATTAAGTAATGTCATAGCCAGACCCTTATTTCTGATATTTAAGGACTCTATAATGACAGGAAGTGTTCCACAGGATTGGCGCATAGCAAATGTGGTCCCAATATTCAAAAAGGGTCCAAAAGCAGAGCCCGGAAACTATAGGCCAGTAAGTTTAACATCCGTCGTGGGTAAACTCTTTGAATGTTTTCTAAGAAATGCTATCTTAGAGCACCACAATAAAAATAAGCAAATTACGCCATATCAGCATGGCTTCATAAGGGATCGGTCATGTCAAACTAATTTAATCAGTTTCCATGAGGAGGTAAGTTCTAGACTTGACAGCGGCGAATCAACAGATGTTGTATATATGGACTTCTCCAAAGCATTTGACACTGTACCACTTAAAAGGTTAGTATATAAAATGAGAATGCTCGGACTGGGAGAAAATGTCTGCATGTGGTTAAGTAACTGGCTCAGTAATAGAAAACAGAGGGTGGTTATTAATGGTACACACTCAGATTGGGTCACTGTCAATAGTAGAGCACCTCAGGGGTCAGTATTAGGCCCTATCCGCTTCAACATACCATATTTATTATTGATCTTGTAGAAGGCTTGCACAGGAAAAAAAATTAATTTTTTCAGACGACACTAAACTGTGTAAAGTTATTGACACGGAAGAGGACAGTATACTGCTACAGAGGGATCTGGATAGATTGGAGGCTTGGGCAGATAAGTGGCAGATGAGGTTTAACACTGACAAATGTAAAGTTATGCACATGGGAAGGAATAATTCAAGTCACCCATACATACTAAATGGTAAAACACTGGGTAACACTTAAATGGAAAAGGACCTAGGAATTTTAGTGAACAGCAAATTAAGCTGTAAAAACCAGTGTCAGGCAGCTGCTGCCAAGGCCAATAAGATAATGGGTTGCATCAAAAGCGGCATAGATGCCCGTGATGAGAACATACTCCTACCACTTTACAAATCACTAGTCAGACCACACATGGAGTACTGTGTACAGTTCTGGTCTCCTATGAACAAGGCAGACATAGCAGAGCTGGAGAGGGTTCAGAGGAGGGCAACTAAAGTAATAACTGGAATGAGGGATCTACAATACCCTGAAAGATTATCAAAATTAGGGTTATTCACTTTAGAAAAAAAGATGACTGGAGGAGATCTAATAACTATGTATAAATATATCAGGGGTCAGTACAGAGATCTCCCCCATCATCTATTTATACCCAGGACTGTGACTGTGACAAGGGGACATCCTCTGTGTCTGGAGGAAAGAAGGTTTGTACAGAAACATACAAGATGATTCTTTACGGTAAGAGCAGTGAGACTATGGAACTCTCTGCCGGAGGAGGTGGTGATGGTGAGTTCACTAAAAGAGTTCAAGAAGGGCCTGGATGTATTTCTGGAAAATAATAATATTACGAGATATAGCTTCTAGAGATGGGTCGTTGATTCAGGGAGTTACTCTGATTGCCTGATTGGAGTCGGGAAGGAATTTTTTTTCCCTTGAGTGGGGAAAATTGGCTTCTACCTTACAAGGATTTTTTTGCCTTCCTCTGGATCAACTTGCAGGATAGCAGGCCGAACTGGATAGACGGAGTATCTTTTTTCAGCCTTATATACTATGTTACTAAAAAAGTATGTATTTCCTGTTGTAAATATAGCAGTAAAATGTTCTGCATCACTGCACAGAGACAGTCATCACTTATGTAACCTCATGGACAGCTTCATATGAAGCCAAGTAAACTATCATACACATACAAATGTTCTTGGCATGTGAGAGGAAGCTCACTCAAACACAAAAACAAAACCTCATGTAGATGCTTGTCCTTAAAAGGGGTATTCCCATCACAGACAATGGGGGCATATCGCTAGGATATGCTCGCATTGTCTGATAGGTGCGGGTCCCACCTCTGGGACCAGCACCTACAATGAGAACAGAGAAGGGAAATGAACGGCCAAAATGCGCATGAACAGCCGCCCTCCATTCATTTCTATGGGGCTGCTGAAAATAGCCAAGCGCTGGCTAGGCTATTTCCATGTGCCCCATAGAAATGAATGGGAGCAGGGGCCGCGTGTGCGTGGCGCGCTCCCATTCACTCCTATGGGAGCAGCGCTTGGTGATGGACGGCCCCCGGTAAATCCAGGGTCCTCCACCCACAACTCTCCCCGCTCCGTTCTCCGAGGTGGGACCCGCACCTATCAGACAATGGGGGCATATACTAGCGATATACCCCTATTGTCTGTGAAGGGAATACCTCTTTAAACAAATAATAAATATGAACTCGGGACCCCAGTGATGAAAGATAACAGTGATAATGTCACAGGTTATGGGGAAGGGGAAAACACCAAATACACACAATAACCAATACACAACAGTCTACAGTCGTTGCCAAAAGTTTTGAGAATTACACAAATATTAGTTTTCACAAAGTTTGCTGTAAAACTGCTTTTAGATCTTTGTTTCAGTTGTTTCTGTGATGTACTGAAATAGAATTACAAGCACTTCATAAGTTTCAAAGGATTTTATCGACAATTACATGACATTTATGCAAAGAGTCAGTATTTGCAGTGTTGGCCCTTCTTTTTCAGGACCTCTGCAATTCGACTGGGCATGCTCTCAATCAACTTCTCGGCCAATTCCTGACTGATAGCAACCCATTCTTTCATAATCACTTCTTGGAGTTTGTCAGAATTAGTGGGTTTTTGTTTGTCCACCCGCATCCTGAGGAGTGACCACAAGTTCTCAATGGGATTAAGATCTGGGGAGTTTCCAGGCCATGGACCCAAAATGTCAACGTTTTGGTCCCCGAGCCACTTAGTTATCACTTTTGCCTTATGGCACGGTGCTCCATCGTGCTGAAAAATGCATTCTTCACCAAACTGTTGTAGGATTGTTGGAAGAAGTTGCTGTTGGAGGGTGTTTTGGTACCATTCTTTATTCATGGCTGTGTTTTGGGGCAAAAATGCGAGTGAGCCCACTCCCTTGGATTAGAAGCAACCCCACACATGAATGATCTCAGGATGATTTGCTGTTGGCATGACACAGGACTGATGGTAGCGCTCATATTTTCTTCTCCGGACGAGCCTTTTTCCAGATGCCCCAAACAATCGGAAAGAGGCTTTATCCGAGAATATGACTTTGCCCCAGTCCTCAGCAGTCCATTCACCATACTTTCTGCAGAAGATCAATCTGTCCCTGATCTTTTTTTTGGAGAGAAGTGGCTTCTTTGCTGCCCTTCTTGACACCAGGCCATCTTCCAAAAGTCTTCGCCTCACTGTGCGCGCAGATGCGCTCACACCTGTCTGCTGCCATTCCAGAGCAAGCTTTGCACTGGTGGCACTCCGATCCCGCAGCTGAATCCTCTTTAAGAGACGATCCTGGCGCTTGCTGGACTTTTTTGGACGTCCTGAAACATTCTTAACAAGAATTGAACCTCTTTTCTTGAAGTTCTTGATGATCCTATAAATTGTTGATTGAGGTGCAATCTTAGTAGCCACAATATCCTTGCCTGTGAAGCCATTTTTATGCAACGCAATGATGTCTGCACGCGTTTCTTTGCAGGTCACCATGGTTATCAATGGAAGAACAATGATTTCAAGCATCACCCTCCTTTTAACATGTCAAGTCTGCCATTTTAACCCAATCAGCCTGACATAATGATCTCCAGCCTTGTGCTCATCAACATTCTCACCTGAGTTAACAAGACGATTACTGAAATTATCTCAGCAGGTCCTTTAATGACAGCAATGAAACGCAGTGGAAAGGTTTTTTTGGGATTAAGTTAATTTTCATGGTAAAGAAGGACTATGCAATTCATCTGATCACTCTTCATAACATTCTGGAGTATATGCAAATTGCTATTATAAAAACTTAAGCGGCAACTTTTCCAAATTCCAATATTTATGTAATTCTCAAAACTTTTGGCCACGACTCTAGGCCTCAAAAGCTAAGGAAGAGGTACGGTGACCTCCTAGTAATCCCTAGGCCTTTCCCTAACTCCTGCCAGTATGAGCAGATACTGATGGTGGAAATTCTCATACGCCAGATACCTTATGCCCTACTAAAACCGAGGAGCCCTAGGATAGGTAGCAGGAGATAAAACAGCTGGTTCCTTCCCTGTTGAAGGAACCCTCGTCTCCCTGAGGCCTAGAAATAACACACACCAGAGAATAACAAACAGAGGCAAAAAGTACTTAGATTAGAGATGTATGGAGAAGCAGGAGATAGAAGAAAACCAAGCTCAAGCAACTCCAAGCAGAAACTCCAGAAACATCAACCGCATGGTAAGCAGTGTGAGGAGGACCTAAATAGAGCCTCATCAGTGATAACCAGCGGCACCTGAGGAGAGGTGAGATTCTGACAAACAACAACATACATAGAGGAAAGCAGAGAGACCTGTCAGATAGCCTCACATGCAGCAAGTCTATCCGATCTCCTCACCTCTCTCACAAGAAAGACCGTGACAGTACCCCCACTTCTATGGGTGGCCTCTGGACACCCAAGACCGACCTTATCAGGATGCGCCCTGTTAAAGGCCTTCACAAGGCGACTTGCATTCACATCGGTCGCATTCATTCCTCTGGACCTTAACTCTTCCAGTGCACGAGGTACTGAAGAAATCCACGAAGAATACGTGATTTCACTATCCTGGCAATCTGAAAATCAAGATTACCAACCACCATGACAGGAAGTGGTGGCAGGGAGGACGGATCAGCAAGTTCAACTTATCTTTTCAGCAATGACTTCTGAAACACATTATGAATCTTGAGAGTCTGCGGAAGCTCAAGACGAAAAGCAACAGAATTAATGATGGCAGAGATCTTGTGTGGCCCAATAAAACTTGGCCCCAACTTCCAAAAGAGTACCTTCAACTTAATGTTTCTTGTGGACAGCCACACAGAATCACCCACTCTCAAGTCTGGACCACTCATACGTCTCTTGTCAGCCATACGTTTATACTTTTTTCCCATTTTATTTAAATTAATTTGAATCTGCCATCAAATAGATGACAACGAAGAAGAGAATCTTTCCTCTACAGGTATCCCAGACGTCTCAGTACCAGAAAATGTGCCAAACTGTGGATGTAACCATATGCACCAAAAAATGGCGACTTACCAGTGGACTCCTGTCTACAGTTATTTATGGCAAACTCGGCCAACAACAATATTGAAGACCACCCTTCTTGATTCTCAAAGACAAAACATCTCAAATAAGTCTCTAGATTCTGGTTAGTGCGCTCAGTCTGTCCGTTCAACTGAGGATGAAAGGCCGAAGAGAAGGACAATTTGACCCCTAGACGAGTACATAACGCCTTCCAGAATCTGGAAATAAATTGAGTCCCTCTATCAGACACCACATCAGAGGGAATGCAGTGTAGTTTCACGATGTTATCGACAAACACTTGAGCGAGAGTTTTGGCATTAAGTAAACCTAATAATGGTATAAAGTGCGCCATCTTGCTGAAGCAGTCAACAACCACCAGAATCACTGTTTTTCCAGAAGAATTAGGCAAATCTGTGATAAAGTCCATAAAAAAATGAGTCCAGGGTCGGGATGGCATAGTCAAGGGAAGTAGAGATCCTGAAGACCGAATATGAGCCACCTTAACACGCGCACAAGTCTCACAAGCTGCCACATAGCCCTCAACACATTTACGTAACCCTGGCCACCAGAATCTCTTGAGCAATGAGATCCACAGTGGATCTGCTCCCAGGGTGTCCTGTAAGAACAGCATCATGATGTTCCTGGGCCTTCAACACCTCTGCCTCAAGTTCAGGATAAAGGGCAGATACAACCACCCCATCAGCCAATATCGGAGCAGGATCCTCCGAATTTTTTTTAGAGAAAAAAGCACAAGGGTGCCACCTGCTAGTAGAAGAACCCTGCAACAAGACCGCTTCAACCTCTTCCTCCAATGCGTCATCTTCCACAATAAATGGCTGTGACACATCAGGTTGCACCAGAATAAGAGCAGAAGCAAAACATTCCTTTAATGCTGAAAAAGCATATAATGCTTCTTCAGACCAGACTGAGAAATCCGTGCCTGTCTTAGTCATATCAGTTAATGGTTTAACAACAGTTGAGTAATTCAAGATAATTTTAAGGTAGTAGTTGGTGAACCCCAAAAATCGCATGAGTGCCTACAGACTTTTTCTGGATCCATACGAAAACCCGAAGATGAGAGTAAGTGCCCCAGGAATTGCACGTCCGGGACCGCAAATATACACTTCTCCATTTTAGCATACAATTTATTCTCCCTTAGGATCTGTAAGACCTGTCTCACGTGATCCTTATGCGTCTCCATATCAGGGGAAAAAATTAAAATATCATTCAGATAAACAACCACAAACCTGCCCACCAGATAATGAAAGGTGTCATTAATGAAGTGTTCAAAAACAGCAGGAGCATTGGACAAAACAAAGAAGAACCCCGCCGCCATTGGTGATTTTGATGGTCTAATATGACCTTTAGCCAAACACCAGAGAATAACACACAACAGAGGCAACAAGTACTTAGCTTAGAGATGTATGGAGAAGTAGGAGATCCAAGACTACCAAGCTCTAGCAACTCCAATCAGAAACTATCAACCGCATGGTCATCAGTGTGAGGCTGACCTAAATATAACCTCATCAGTCATGACCAGCGGAACTTGAGGAGAGGTGAGATCCTCTGCCAAACAACAACATACATAGAAGAAATCAGAGAGACCTGTCAGATAGCCTCAACTGCAGCAAGTCTATCCGATCTTCTCACCTCTCTCACAGGAGGGACCATGACAGATAACCACAGGGAGCCGGGATCGCGCTGTGGCAGGACGCGCATAGCTCATGCGCGAGAAGAGCGCGGTACTGGCTACAAGAAGAAATGTCCATCAATGAGAGGAGGAGCATAGGGGTGGGTCTTTGCCGACGGTTGAGTCAAGGAGGCCGCTGGCCCCTTGACTCCAGCAGTTGAACAAGGGGACAAACAAACTGTTATAAGTGGATTTTATTAAAGATCACAAGCTTGACAGACGATATGGAAACATCTTTGGGCCCACATTGCAAGAAACTATAAGGTACTGTGATTAGTAAGATTTGACTTTTGCAGGTGACAGGTTCCCTTTAAATAATTATAAATAAAATGTTAATTTCTAGTACTTGGTTGAAAACCCTTTGTTGGCAATGACTGCCTGATGTCTTGAACTCATGGACATCATCAGACACTGTGTTTCCTCCTTTTAATGCTCTGCCAGGCCTTTACTGTAGCGGTTTTCAGTTGCTGTTTGTGGGCCTGTCTGAAGTTTAGTCTTTAACAAGTGAGATGCATGCTCTATTGTGTTCAGATCAGGTCACTTACTTGGCCATTCAAGAATATTCCACTTCTTTGCTTTAATAAACTCCTGGGTCGCTTTGGCTTTATGTTTTGGGTCACTGTTCATCTGTATTATGAAATGCTGACCAAACAGTTTGGCTGCATTTGGCTGAATTTGATCACACAGTTTGTCTCTGAAAACCCCAGAATTCATCTGGCTGCTTCTGTGCTTCCTGTGTCACATCATCAATAAACACTAGGCACCCAGTGCCACAGGCAGCCATGCATGCCCAAGCCATCACACTGCCCTCCGTGTTTTACAGATTATGTGGTATGCTTTGGATCATGAGCTGTACCATGCCTTCTTTACACTTTTTTCTTTCCATCATTCTGGTAGAGGTTGATCTTGGTTTCATCTGTCCAAAGAATGTTCTTCCAGAAGTGTGCTGTTTTTTCAAGATTTTTTTAGCAAAGTCCAATCTAGCCTTCTTATTTTTGAGGCTTATGAGTGGCATGCACCGTGAACCCTCTGTATTTACTTTCATGCAGTCTTCTCTTTATGGTAGATTTGGATATTGATACGCCTATATCCTGGAGTGTCGTTCACTTGGTTGGCTGTTGTGAAGGGTTTCTCTTCACTGTGGTAATTATTCTGCGATCATCCACCACTGTTGTCTTCCGTGGGCGTCCTGGTCTTTTTGCATTGTTGAGGTCACCAGTGCTTGCTTGCTTTCTCAGGATGTACCAAACTGTAGAATTTCCCACTCCTAATAATGTAGCAATGCAGATGAAGGATGGCTCGTGTTACCTGCATAGAGAGCTCAATTGACCGCATGTTTACTTCTCAGCAAAATCTTCAAAATGCAAGCACCACACCTCAAATCAACTCCAGGCCTTTTATGTGCTTAATTGAGAATGAAATAATGAAGGAATTGCCCACACCTGCCCGTGAAACAGCCTTTGAGTCAACTGTCCAATTACTTTTGGTCCCTTTAAAAACAGGGTGCCACATGTAAAGGTGCTGAAACTCCTAAACCATCCAATTTTAATGTGGATACCCTCAAATGAAAGCTAAAAGTCAGGACTTTATGTCCAATATATAGCTATAACTTGAATATGTTTTAGTAAACAGGTAATAAAAACAAAACCTGTGTCAGTGTCCAAATATATATGGACATAACTGTATATTTGCAATTTAAAGAAGCTTATTAATTCTGTCTGTCATCCATTGGGCCGGTTTTTCGACAAAATAGCTGTAATAATTGTCTCCACCGGAATAAAGAAGCTACGGCAAAAAACGAATATTAGAAGTGCTGGATTCATCTCTTCTGTTTCTGCTATATACAAGGACTTACCTTAAAATCCGAGCACAGGAGGAGCCCGACGGCTGGCTATTTGAAAGGCCGGTGAGCTGGATCTACTCTGTTTCTTTTAGTGGTAAGTTTGAGTCAATACATTTCACCTTTATTTATAACAATTACCAAAGATTTGAAAAATTTGCAATTTTCAAATTTTAATTTCTATCATTTTAAGAGAGTAATACCTTATAAAATAGTTGTTATAGATGCAACTTTTAAATTTTTTAATAAAATTTCCAAAACGCTCTTTTTAAAGGACCAATTCAGTTTTGAAGTAACTTTGTGGTGCTTACATAATATAAAACACCCATAAATTAGCCCATTGTAAAAACAACAACCTGTCAAGTTATTTAAATATGAGTTTACGAACTTTGTTAACTCTTTGTTAATAAAAATAGAGGAGAAATTTCAAAATTTCTTTTTCTGCAGATTTTTCATTTTAATTAATTTTTTCTGTAAGGCAGCAGGGGTTAACTGCCAAACAAAACAATATTCATTACCCTGATTCTGCAGTTTAAAGAAACACCCCATATGTAGACATCAACTGCTGTATCGGAACAAAGCAGGGTGAAGAAGAGAAGAAACAATATATGGATTTTGGAGGTCAGATTTCACTGGTATAATTTTACGTTGCCATGTCGCATTTGTAGCTCTCCTGATGCACCCCTATAGTAGGAACTTCCAAAAAGTGACTTAATTTTGAAAACTACAGGATCATGTGATGGTTTTATTAGTACTATTTTGGGGTACATATAATTTTTTATCGCTTGATATTACACTTTTTGTGAGGCAAGGTAACCAAAAAAGGCTGTTCTGGCACGATTTTTATCTTTAGTTTTTTATGGCGTTCACCTGACAGGATAGATGTGTTATTTTTACAGAGCAGGTAGTTAAGAACACGACAATACCAAATATTTCTATTTTTATTTTTTTTCAGTTTCACATAATAAAGCATTTTTTGGGGAAAAAATCATGTTTTTGTCAGCATTTTTTGAAAAGCCATATTTTTTTCCCCTGCTGATCGCCTTGTGTAAAATCTTTTTGTGTCTCCATTTTCTGAAAAAAAAACTTTTTTTCTGCCAATCATCTTGTGTAGGGGCTCTTTATTGAAGGAAGAGTTTACTTTTTATTGGTACCATTTTTAGGAACGTTTTTTTGATCGTTCAATATTACACTTTTTTGCTGACGAGAAAATGTCTGTTTTGGCACAGTCTATTTTATTTTTACAGCGTTCATCTAATAGGGTAGGTGATATTTTTATAGAGTTCTTCATTACGGATGCAGTAATATCTAATTTGTTTATTTTTATTTTATTAAAAATTACTTGATGAAGGGAAAGTGGCAATTTTTACTGTAAACTTTGTTTTTTTATATATATAACACTTTTATTTTTATAAAACACTTTTTTATAAAACACTTTTTTATTTCCACACATATTGTATTACATTGACTGCCAGTGTTCTACACAGTTGCCTCAGGAGATCCAGTCTGGGGGATAGGCGTCATAGGCTTCCGTACATGGCAGACCCCAAGGCCTCTGTCTGGCCTGGGGTTGCGATGACAGCCATCGGCCCCCTGTCACCACAGCCCAGGGAGGGCGATGGAGAGGCAGAGAGAGCCCACTCCCTCTGTGAACCTTCTATATGCCGCAGTCAGCGTTTATCGCAGCATATAGGGGGTTAATCTGCCAGCAGCGGTGTTTACAGTATTGGCGGCAGATACAGCAGGGTAATGGCTGTCAGTCACAGTTGGGCTCTTGCACTGATGTCGCGCGCACAGCTCCAGTGCCCGCCTGCATTTTTAAGGATCAAAACGTCCTGCCCTTTTTTTTCAGTTGGAAGTTTTAGGATCAGTGAAGGAGATTTATAGTTAGTGGTATTTTTATAGTCAGCTTTGCAAGAGTCTGCATTTCCGACATCTGCTCCAAATCTAGCAAATGTCGAACAATGTTTGATAAATGTGGTGCATCTCTAAGTTTTCTGTCGTATAACCTTTGCACCGCAATCTGCAACTTCTCCCTGCTCATGCCAGGTCTAAAAAAAAAAAGGGGGGGGGGGCGTGACGTGGGCGGGGAACGGCTGGTAGGCCCGCCTCATTTATCATTTTCATCGACTGTTTTAGAAAATGTTCTACATTTAAGCCAGCAAAGAAGGCTTACATTTAGACCGGCGGTGGATGCAGTGAAGTTATGTAGAGGCAGACGCCTCTTCATAACTTTACCGGATCCACCACCACCACCGCACGGGGTTATTAAGACCGGCGTCTAAAACACCGGTCTTAATAAATGACCCCATAGTTGAAAAATTGGGCTTAACCCCTTCACGCCCGATGACGCACATGTACGTCATCAGGCGTGTGTTTAATGATGCTCCTGCCCGCTATGGGCGCCATAGCCGCGGGTGGCCATCTGTTTCCTATGCAGATTGCGGACATTTAACCCATCAGATGCCGCTTTTGGTTGTGCTCCGGCTCCCCCATGTGGCGATTGGAGGAGCCGCAGCTTGTGTGCAGCAACCCCTGTCTTTGCAAATGACAGGAAGCTGCTGCATAGTATTTCCTATGGAGCCCTTGCCTGTAATAGGGCTCCACAGGAAAGCAGTGAAATCATCATAGATTCCAATGCAAGTGCATTGGAGTCAATGATAATAGCAATCAGATGATTGACTGTTATAGTTCCCTAAGTTCCCTATAGTTCCCTAAAAAAAAGTTAAAAAAATAAATAAATAAAACAATACATAAAAATTCGAATCATCCCCCTTTTCCCAAAATAAAAATAAAAGAACTAAAAAAATAAAATAAAAAAAACACAAGGGTGTCGCAATGTGCGAAAACGCCCATAGTATAAAAATATATTCCCCATACGACAAACAGCAAAAAGTCATACAGTCATACACACCCCAGAATGGTATCAATGAAAATTCAGATTGCTCCGCAAAAAAGTTATAGGGGTCAAAATATGGCGACCAAAATTTTTTTTTTGCAATTTCACCCCATTTGGAATTTTTTGTCCCGCTTCCCACTACGTCATATGCAATATTAAATGGTGGCATTGGAAAGTACAACTTGTCCCACAAAAAAACGCCCTCATATGGCTATGTGAACAGACAAATAAAAAAATTATGGCTCTGGGAAGGCAGGGAGCACAAAACGAAAACAAACGAAAAAAAAAATAATATTGCATATGATGTAGTGGGAAGCGGGGAAAAAATTCCAAATGAGGTGAAATTGCAAAAAAAAAAGCAATTCCACCACAGTTTTGCGGCTTTTTAAATTCCGACGTTCAATGTGCGATAAAACTGACTGGTTAATTTTACTCTAGAGGTCAGTACGAATCCGGCGATACCCTATATGTACAGGTTTTCTTGCGTTTTGATAGTGAAAAAAAATTCAGTGTGGGAAAAGTGGGAAAAAATCAGTTTTACTTTTTTGTCTCCATGTTTTGACCCCTAAAACTTTTTTGTAATTATATGTACAGAGCTGTATGGGGGCTCATTTTATGCGTCATAATTAGAGATGAGCGAACATTTAAAAAAAGTCCGTTGTTCGGGGTTCGGGTGGTGGTTAATTGCGCATCCCGTTATGGATTCCACAATAGCGCATATGGAATCCATAAGGGGCGGCTGCCACCAACCCGAACTGTAGAACAGCTGAAGGACCTGGCGTGACGTCACTGTCATGTGATCAGTGCAGGGCGTGGCTCAGCACGGGATTGATCCCGTGCTGAGCCACGCCCTGCACTGATCACATGACAGTGACGCCACGCCAGGTCCTTCAGCTGTTCTACAGTTCGGGTTGGTGGCAGCCGCCCCTTATGGATTCCATATGCGCTATTGTGGAATCCATAACGGGATGCGCAATTAACCACCACCCGAACCCCGAACAACGGACTTTTTTTAAATGTTCGCTCATCTCTAGTCATAATCTTATCTTTTTATTGATACCATTTCGGGGTGTGTATGACTTTTTGATCACCTTTTATGTAATTTTTTGCGGAAAATGAAGCAACCAAAAATGGCGAATCCGCCATTTAGACGCTTTTTTCCGTTTTGCTGTTTGACGTATGGGGAATATTTTTTTATATTTTTATACTATGGGCGTTTTCGCACTTTGCGACACTCATGATGTGTATTTTTTAATTTTTTTTTCGTTTTTTTATTTTTATTTTGGGAAAAGGGGGATGTATCGAATTTTTATGTATTGTTTTATTTATTTATTTTTTTAACTTTTTTTTTTCTTTTAACTTTTTTATAGTTCCCATTTGAACTTTTTTTTTTTTTTTTTTTTTTTACACTTTTATATAGTTCCCATAGGGAACTATAACTTCATACATTCCAATGCAATAGCATTGGAATATATGAAAAAATCGCATATTTCCTATGAAGCCTATTACAGGCAAGGCCCCATAGGAAATACTATACAGCAGCCTGGGTTTCATTCATAGAAGCCCAGGCTACTACAGGCACGCTCCGGCTCCTCCGATCGCCACACGGGGGAGCCGGAGCGCAAACCGAAAGTAAAACTTCGGTTTGTGCGCACTCAGATGCCGTGGTCAGGATTGACCACGGCATCCGAGGGGTTAAATGTCCGCGATCGGCATCACTGCCGGTCGCGGACATGAGCCGCGGGTGTCTGCTACAGGAACCATGCGGACACCCGTGGCTAAGGCTCCCGCATGGAGCAGGAGCGGGCGCCATCTTTAAAGACCGGACACAGGACATACATGTACGTCCTGTGTCCTTAAGAGGTTAATATGCCTTTTTACTGACGTAAACAAAGGGGGTTTAAACTAGATAGCTGGTGTAAATCAATCATTATATGTACCCAAAATGGTGCATTAAAAACTATAACTTTTCCTGCAATAAATAAGCCCTCATACAGGTATATTGATGAAAAAAAAAAAATTATAACTGTTGGAACGCAATTTTGAAAAAAATGCGTGTGATCGCTAATGGGTTAATATCTATTTGGAGTGGGTCTGACACCCCCCAGCCCAGCCGATCAGCTGTTCTACAATAGCTCCGATGCCAGAATTACACAGCTCTGTCTAATAAAGTGACTGGGAGCAGTGCTGCGGTAACCAGCTTCCTCCACTCTACAATGGTGGAGAGATGTGTAGCTCTGGCACTAATTTCCGGCTCCAGAGCTACTCTGCAACAACTGATCAAAAAGTTGCAAAGCCGTATTTTGTGAGTTTCTGAAGCCAGAATTCTGGAGTGCATCGCTCGATAAATTCCCCTCATTAAGTGAGCCATTTTGATTCCATGTGGTATGTCCAGCCTGTATCCTCTATTGAATATGATGCACAAGCTGTAGCAGTGATTACAATGATTATCTTAAATGAATGAATAAAGAAAATCTTCCTACATGAAAACTGGTGTAACTGCATTGTTAAATGTGCTTATATTATGAGACATTCGTGTTTTTACTGCTCCTAAATCCTAAGATTAATGCAAAGGAGGGCAGGTGATTTGTACAAGACTTTGCCCTCTGTCAGTACCACGAACAGCAGCATATTTTCACCATGAAGCGTATTTATTCACACCAGTGCTCCTAAGGTAAAGCAAGGTTAAAGAACGGCCCTTTGTCTAGGCATGTGCATAGAATTCCCACGTGTGAGGTGAATAATTTTTTGCACTGTATGGTTTTAGGCTTATTTGGAATTTGGTCAAGTTAGGCTTGTTTCACATCTGTGGTAAGCAGATCCGGCAGGCTGTTCAGGCCAGGAACAACCTGGCGGAACAGTCACTGCCATGTGCTGCCAGAATTCTGTCCAGCCCAGTGGCCCAATTCACTATAATGGGGACCGGTGGAGATCCAGCCGCAACCCGGCAAATTTACAGAGGGGCGGCCAGGCAAATACCACTGCACGCAAAAGTGCTCATATAACAATGTCAATCACAATGTCTTTATTACAATTTCAGTCACAGTTCCCCCATTACACAGCCAACCACAGTTCTGGATAATGGTATACTGTATGCATCGCTACACTCAATCTCAGTAACTCCCTCTAGACCCTAATTGCTCAGATATTTCTGGGGGCACTAGATCTGTCCATATATGTCCCTCGGTCTTGTGGATCATAACGGAAATTTTTTTTTACCATCATGCCAGACAGCCTGTAAAGTTTTAAGAAAATCTGGCAACCATGGGTCAAAGGTGTTGTCTCACTTCAGCAAATGGCATTTATTAGGCCTCATGCACACGACCGTATGTGTTTTACAGTTAGCAAATTGCGGATCCGCAAAAAAAACGGATGACGTTCTGTATGGCATCCGTTTTTTTTTTTGTTTTTTTGCGGATCCGTTATTTTTGCGGATCCATTGTGATAATGCCTATCCTTGTCCGCAAACTAGAAAAAAATAGGACATGCTCTATTTTTTTGCGGAATGGAAAAACAGACATACGGAAACGGCATGCACACGGAGTACCTTACTGTTTTTTTGCAGACCCATCGAAATGAATGGTTTCTGCATATGGGCCACAAAAAAAAACGGAACGGACACGGAAAGAAAATATGTTCGTGTGCATGAGGCCTTATGTAGAGAAAGTTAATACAAGGCACTCACTAATGTATTGTGATTATCCATATTGCTTCCTTTGCTGGCTGGATTCATTTTTCCATCATATTATAAACTGCTAATTTCCAGAGGTTACAGCCACTGTTGCAGTGCAGATACGAGGTGGCCAAGACGGGAGCTGCTTCCCCGGTCCCAGCCACTAGAGTGGCCAACACTCTTCTCATAGTGTGCAAGCATGGCCACCTCTTCTGGATTGCAGGGTGGTCGTAACCGCTGGAAGTTCATGGACTATGCCGAGTACGGTGAATTCTGGAAGGCTGTTCCTCTGCCCAAACAGCCTGTCGGAGATTCTCTATTGCTGATGTCAACCTAGCGTAAGATTCTTAACATTGGCAACAAAGTCAAGGAGTTAAACCCAGCATTTTTAATGATTGCTTAGTTTTATTGTTTGTATTTGTCAGCGCTCAGTACCGCCATATTCCCCCGTTAATTAGTTAGGGGGGCCACCTCTAGTGTAGGCTTGTGTCTTTTGATGATCCACCCTGCTGATTTCTAGAACCCTTCGTGAATAATCCACTTTCTACTGTGTCCAATATCTGAGTATTTTGCTCTCCGTCGTCAGAACTTTATATTAATGAGGTGTGATTATGTACTAACCTATAACTCAAAATGTTTTTGGCAGCTTTCTTTTCATTTAGATGAATTTTATGGATAAAACACACTCTTCTACTTTTGGGCATACAGCCTAGCCCTTTCATTTATTATGAATACAGTCTGTGCCATTTTGTCTAACTTAAAGCAGTAGAATGTAGCCATACCGGAGTTTTCAAAAAAAGTTTGCATATTGTTTGTGTTTCTTTGTACAATGATAACCGTGAAGGAATAATTACATTTGGGCTTCTGCAATGTTTTTTTCAACCAGTATTCCTCTGTTAAGCTGCACAGCTAGATGCATTTTACTCAGAGGCAGGAGGCGTCTCCCTTCTGTGGAATCTTCTAGCTTTGTACTGCTGTTACATCCTTTCCCTTATGCTTGTCTCTAGATCCGGAGTTCACGGAACAGACCAGGAGGTATAAATCACACTAACAAAAAGCCATAAGGCTCTGGTGAATTCAGAAGCAGTGTACAAGCAGTTCTTTTATCAGGCTCAGGATCTCGGCTAGCTCTGACTGACACCCCCTCCCAACTTCCTCTCAACTGTCTTGTGTGGTGTTACCAGGGACGGATCTTGCCTGCCAACAGGCAGTGGACTGTAACTAGGTGCAAGTGAGACCCCTAGTGGTCATAAATAAAGTTATGTACAAATTAGATTTTCATAATGCACTACAAAAAAGTATAGCACCAACAAGATGATATATGTGATTACAATATAAGAGCAAAAGGAAAACTGTAAAATTTAAAGAAGGCTCTGCTGGATCACCTCTAGCCTGGATACAAGATGAGATATGGTTAGGCATGGAGGCATACAGATTCTTTATGGTATCCTGTGGCACATTTGACCACAGATGTTGCAGATGGGCCTGTAGATCCTGCACACTTGCAGATTGCCAAAGCTGGTCCCATGAATGCATAATTGGCAGGAGTGAACCACTTATCACCAGGCCTTCATACTCAAACCTGACCACTGTCAGATCCCAACCTGGATTCATTGCTAAAGACTGGACTGTAGCAGTCCAGGTTTCTCTTTTACAACAGCACTGCAAACAAAGGTGGCACTGGTTGGCTCTCAATGGAAGGACATGCAATGGGCATTACTATTAAGCACCTTGAAATGGGCCAGGAAGAGACAGAGGTGTGTAATCAAAGTACCACCTGTGTCTGGACGGTGGACAACAAAACGATCCTCTTTACTGGTGGTCTGCCTGGGCTATCTAGAGCCTGTTTACTGTGTGTGCTTGCCTTCATGTAACCACTGCTCCCAACACCTCCTAACAGCCTAGATGGCGGGCAAGTCCTCAAAATGACCATTCTGATTCTCTTAGTCCCATGATGGTCAGCAATATCACATCAGCGGGGGTCTGAGTCCGGCATCCTCAGCAATCAGCTGTTTCGGGAAGCTGCAGTGCTCACTGGGACGCTGTAAAGGCAGCCACCCAGGTGCTTACCAAGCACATATACGTACATAGTATAGCGGCTGTGCTTGGTACTGCAGCTCAGCCACATTGACTTGAATGGAGCTGAGCTGCAACTAGACCATAAGACCAATGTACGGTGACATCACATGGCCTAGAAAGAGGCCACAGTGCTCACAGAGCACCAAGCCTCTTCTGAAGCCTATTGGCAGGGGTTCCAGATGATGGACCCCAGTCGACCTGATATTGATGACCTCCGGAATAGACTACCTCCAGGCGTGATCACAGCAGGAACAGTCGACAATTTTAAAGAGGGTTTAGATGAATTCTTAACAGTAAATGACATTAATGTTTATGAAAACGTGTAGAAATCTGAGTCTCACTTCCTTCTGGGATTCGTGTCCCCACCTATCCCTTGGTTGAACTTGATGGACTTATGTCTTTTTTCAACCATATTAACTGTGTAATATCAATTTCCTAATAACTTTTTTAAAGGGGCTATCCGGGTCTATAAAAATGTAAGAACTCACTACAATAGCTTCCAATATGACAGACTAAAGCTAACTGAGTACTTTGAAACATGTTTCTCCCATGCAGCCAGCATTTTCTGCTTCTGTACTTCTGTACCTGGTTGTGCGAGTGCAGCAGTGATGAAGTAGCTCTTCTCTGTATCCTCCCACTGCCCCTCCCAGCAGTGCTGCTCCACGCTCACCACTCTTCTCTGTATCCTCCCACTGCCCCTTCCAACAGTGCTGCTCCACGCTCACCACTCTTCTCTGTATCCTCCCACTGCCCCTCCCAGCAGTGCTGCTCCACGCTCACCACTCTTCTCTGTATCCTCCCACTGCCCCTTCCAACAGTGCTGCTCCACGCTCACCACTTTCCTTCTTACCAGTACTCTTGCATGTGTTTTTTACCTCCTCCACAGCTATATTACAGTGATACACAGAGCACTATTCCAATCACAAACATTGTAATCTTGATTATGTTAGCAGATATTTCCTTTTTTCATTAGTACGGCTTTTGATCCCCAGCAATACATACTGATATAGTTATAAAGTAAAATATATATGCACATATATTATACAGACTGTATATGTATATACATTGTATATGCCTTATTTTTTGCAAATACATATTTAGCAGTGTGTCTGTATAATACATGGGTGTATATGGCTGAGGAAAGATGTTTGGGGGGATTCTGTGTCCCTAGCAAGGTATTGTCTGTTAGAACATAGAGCTACACAGTTCTCTTTGCACACTTTTTTATGCTACCGATGGTTGGATATACACTCATCTCTGCTATCCCTCAGTGAATCACAGTAATCAAAGTGATCTAATGCACATTAAACTATGATATCATATTGTATATTACTTTTTATTGATATGAAAAAAGTCAGATACACACTTGTCTCAGGTATAAGGCCTGTGAAGGCGTCCAGTTGCCAGGGTAACCATCAGGACACTGCCACAGCAGCGCAACGGCCCGATGGGGGAGGGAGGCAGCTCCCTCGCTCTGTGAACCATTCAAGTATCGGGTCGCTGCCACTGCACAGCAGCGGTCTGATGGTTAGCCCCTTACATACAGCAGTCCCTATGGACAGCGGCAGGGAAGGGGTTCAACGGCCAACATCAGTACCAGCACCGATGTCAGCTATTTCAAGCAGAGTGTCAGCTGCATGTTACAGCTGACACTGGCTGATTCTGCTCGGCCATCCGGAGGAGGATTGCTGACTAGAGATGAGCGAACATTTAAAAAAAGTCCGTTGTTCGGGGTTCGGGTGGTGGTTAATTGCGCATCCCGTTATGGATTCCACAATAGCGCATATGGAATCCATAGGGGGCGGCTGCCACCAACCCGAACTGTAGAACAGCTGAAGGACCTGGCGTGACGTCACTGTCATGTGATCAGTGCAGGGGGCGTGGCTCAGCACGGGATTTGATCCCGTGCTGAGCCACGCCCCCTGCACTGATCACATGACAGTGACGTCACGCCAGGTCCTTCAGCTGTTCTACAGTTCGGGTTGGTGGCAGCCGCCCCTTATGGATTCCATATGCGCTATTGTGGAATCCATAACGGGATGCGCAATTAACCACCACCCGAACCCCGAACAACGGACTTTTTTTAAATGTTCGCTCATCTCTATTGCTGACTCAATCAGGAAGGGGCACATGACACAACAGTGGTCATGCCCCCTTAGTACCCCTTTCATAGTAAAATGTACCCTTAGTGTCCTCACACAGTTGTTATTCCCCCTTACTGCCGCCACACAGTACCTTTGCCCCTTTAGTGCTCCCTTCATAGTAAAATGCTACCTTAGTGCCCCCTTCACTGTAGTGCCCCTCTTCATAACACTTTGCCCCCTTCATAGTAGGGGGCTCAACTTCACAGTAGTTTCACCCCGTTAGTGCCTCCTTCATAGTAGAATGCCCCTTTCATAATAGTTTTGCCCCCTTAATGCCCTCCTCATAGTAAAATGCCCCCTTAGTGCCCAGCTTCACATTAGAGACCCCCCTTAGTGTCCACTTTCACATAAGAATACCCCCTTAGTGCCTCCCCATCACATTTGAATGCCACCATAGTGCCTCCTTCACATTAAAAAGTCCCCTTCACATTAGAGTGCCCCCATTGTGCCGCCTACATAATACAATGCCCCCCATAGTGCCTTCTTTACATTACAATGCCCCCTTAGTGCCCAGCTTCAAATTAGCATGCCTCTTTCACATAGGAATACCCCCTTAGTGTCCCCCCCTTCACATAAGAATACTCTCTTAGAGGCCCTCTTACAGGGAGGCTGGAAAAGACAGCAGGCTTGTAAGATCACAGAACACCAGCAGGCAGGTATTTCTCTCTGCACTAGCGATGTCCAAGTACAGCTCACTAGCCTGCCGGCACCTTAAATGGTATCTGTGAAGTAAGGAAGCTTTCTTACTTAACAGACATCACCAGGTTGAGAAGGGGGCAGGGTAGTAGGCTGTGGTTTGACAGCACTAGCACACAGATTTCTCGCGTTGGCACTGCAGTAAAGGAGCTTCTTCTTCACCCTGCTGACGTCAGCAAGCAGAGCTGCCAGCCTGAGAAGGGGGCGGGCAAATAAGCTCTACTCCCACAGCGCAAGTGCAGATACTGATCCTCGCGCTTGCGCTGTGGTGCAGGGGGCAGGCAATGAATGTGTCGTCGGTGATGATTGACACGTTCATTGTGGGTTGGATCAAGGGGGCCAGGATCAGGTGCACAATGAACGGCATGTGATCCTGAAGAAAGGAGGAAGCAGGGGAGCACACCACGTGACCGGGAACCAGATCGCTGGCCCGATAGGAAATACCCACAATGGGCATCGCAGTGTGCATGCCCCGGCCCCGCGAAGCAGTGCGCAGGTGCGAGATCTCGGCCGAACCTAGGGACTCATAGAAAACATATTTAAATAGCTAATTAAAAGAGGGGGGGGGGGTAAAATGCTTGATAGACACCCAGACACTGCTTAAAACCCCACAGGAATCTGCAATCATAAAATTTGTCTACCTCTCACCCCCAACACCAACTTCCCTCTGGCAGGTAGGATGACAGGGCCACATACACGCAAAGTAAAGTGACCACATCATCCATAAACTGTAGATAAGTTGTTCCTTGTACGTCATCACTACGGCCTAAGCAATATACACGTAAAAGAGACCAGCTTTTTTTTGTTTGTTTGTTTTTTTGTTTTTTACAGATTGCAGGGTCTTTTGAAAAGTGTTGGATCCCATAAAACCCATTAAATTTTAAATGTAAAAGTAACAATGTTTTAATACTCTGGTGTGCAAATCAAATCCAGTGGAAAATGGTCAATATTTAGCTTAGGCCCCTTTTACACTAGCGTTTTTGCTTTCCGTCCTAGAGTTCCGTCCTCGGGGCTCTAGGACGGAAAGATACTGATCAGGATTATCCTAATGCATCCTGACTGGAGAGCAATCCGTTCAGGATGCATCAGGATGTCTTCAGTTCAGTATGTGAAAGTTTTTTGGACGTTGACAAAAGCGCAGCATGCTGCGGATTTGTCTCCGTCCAAAAATCCGGAAGACATGCCGTAACGCCGGATCCGGAATTAATGCCCATTGAAGTGCATTAATCCGGATCCGGCCTTAAGCTAAACGTCGTTTATTTGTAGTTTTGTATGTTTTGTTTACCTAATTTATATTTTTCTCTCATTTAACCGAGATCTAACAAAGTAATTAAGCAATTCTGGACAGATATTACTCCCCCTGATGTCCCATTCTTATGCAAGTGGAAGAGTTTTTTCCAAAGACATTTTGTATTCAAGAAGTTACAAAAACCAGAAGGCTCAATAATCTGAACAGAATATAAGCCAACAACTCAGTTCACAAACTAATCAACAGCTAAAAACAAAATTGGTCATTTTCCCATGCTGGAATATGAAGAGTTTGTGATTTTCACAGAAAAAGAGAAGAAAAAAATTAGTTCAGAAAATCTGTCAAGTGATTCAAAGTCTACAGACTGCCAAAAGTCAACAGAAATAGCAAAGGAATGTAACTGATCTCCAAAAGAACAAAAATACCAAACCAGGTTACAAAACAAACAAAAACATTCACTAAATATTTTGAAAATTGCTATTTAAAGCAGTTTCAGTAGGTTAGATACATAATCTAGGGGGCTATCTGAGATTGAAAAAAAATGCAGTAGGCTGAACATGGTGTAAACTGAAAAAAAAAACAAAAAACACCATCATCAGTGTGCCCTGATTCCAGCACCACTATTGCTGTCTCTGCCAGACTGGAAGTATGACATTTCATATACCGTATATGCACGTGACCGCTACAGGTGAATTAATAGCCTCAGTAGTGACGTGTGCTGCGGGGACCTGAAGTAGTGAAACAGGGGGTCGTGGAGCTGGAACTGTTTTATTTGTTTCAGTCTGAGACAAATAAAAAGCCCATTGCTAACACTGCATTGTATTTAATAAACATATACAACACCATGCAATCCACTGCACAACCTACTGATGTAACATATCACATAGTTATGACTAATCAACAGTTTGCATCCAAAGGAGTAACTGTACTCTAAGACAGATGTATATATATATAAAGATATTAGGGGTCGACCGATTATCGGTTTGGCCGATATTCATGATTTGCACAGTTATCGGTATCGGAACCTAACCAGGCCGATATACCGATAACTGTGCTATCACAGAATATGAGCGTGCCGCTCTCAGCGCGGCCATGTTCCCTCAGCAGTACAGGGGAGAAGGAGGCAGTCCCTCCCTCCCCCTGTGCCACGCTGCCAATGGAGAGAAGAGGCGGAGGAGAGGCTGAGAGCCCACTGGCCACCAATGTACAGAGAGAAGAGGATGAGGAGGAGTGGCTGAGGGCACACTGACCACCAATGGGCAGAGAGATGAGGAGGAGGAAGAGGGTCTGAGGGCGCACTGGCCACCAATGGACAGAGAGAATAGGAGGAGGAGGGGGCGCACTGGCCACCAATGGACAGAGAGAAGAGGAGGAGGAGAGGCTGAGGGCGCACTGCCACCAATGATAACGTTTCAGATATTACAAACAGAGGCATTAGAAACACATTGCCCAAACCCTGCCCACTGCCCCCCCTGTCCACAGTATAAAAAACATTGGTGGCCAGTGCGCCTCCCCCATCCCCCCTTCCTCCCTCCTTCCCCCCCATCCCCCCTTCCTCCCTCCATCCCTTCAGTATTAATATCATTGGTGGCAGTGGCCACAGGGTCCACTCACCATCTCTCTTCTGATCGGAGCCCCAGCAGTGTAATGCTGGGGCTCCGATCGGTTACCATGGCAACCAGGACGGTACTGAAGCCCTGGCTGCCATGGTCAGTTCCTGCTGCTGTGTGTACTGTGCACAGGGCAGCAGGGAGAGTGTGAGATACTATTCACTCTAATAAAGGTCTTTTAGGGCGAATAGGACAAAAAAAACATATCGCCGTGCCCAAAAAGTCCAAACAAATAAAATATTTTTTAAAAAAGCGTTGAACGTTGTAACAGAAAAAAAAAATTCCAAAAATTAAAATGCGCAGAATATCGGTATAAAATATCGGCTATCGGCCTGAAAGTTCACAGAATATCGGTATAGTTATCGGCGCTAAAGAATTAATATCGGTCGATCCCTAATAGATATGATATATACACACACACACAAACAAGAGGGGTGTTCAATAAGTTTTCTACCCCAGCATGTTCTGTCAGTGTTAGAGAGCTGAGCAGGTTGTGATATGTCTGGACATGCAACATACACAGTAGCAGTTTAGTCTGATGAAAGCACTGGAAGGGACAGAATGGCAAGTGCAGTACAGTGCGGGTGTACAAAGAAAGCAAGGGATTTGGAGTCTCATTCTGTGATTTAATTCCATACAAAGGAAGAAAAGAAGGGTAAATAAATCCATGAAAGGATGATTGCTGTATATAGTTATGATGCACCTTCCTACTACCAAGTTTTAGGCCAAGCAGTTTAAATGGGGTAGGGAATCAAATGAAGATGACCACCGTTCAGGCAAACCTGTCGAAGCATCTTCAAAGGAAATGTGCCGTAAAGTGGAGGCTATGATTTTGGAAGATCGTCGAGTCAAAGTCAGTGTTATAGCTCATAAATTAAACATTTCAGTGGGTGCAGCTTCCAGTATTATTCATGATGTTTTGATGATGTCAAAGGTCAGTTTCCAGTGGGTGCCACAAATATGGATGCCTGAGCAAAAAAAGTGTCCCCAGCAACTTAGCCCAGAGAACTTAGACATGCCTACAGAAAATCCAGGAGGCTTCTTTTCTCAAATTATTACAAATGATGAAACATGGGTCCACTACCATCATCCTGTTTAGGGATGAGCGAATCAACTTCAGATGAAACATCCGAAGTCGATTCGCATAAAACTTTGTTTGAATACTGTACGGAGCGAGCGCTCCGTACAGTATTAGAATGGATTGGCTCCTATGAGCTGAAGTTATTACTTTGCGAAATCTCACGAGACTTCGGGTAATAACTTCATAAATTGATTTCTACTGTTAAAAAAACATTTCCCGAACTCGGGTTCGGTTCCAAGGTACTTCTCTTATGCGAATCGACTTCGGCTGTTTCATCCGAAGTCGATTCGCTCATCCCTAATCCTGAGACCAAACAAGAGTTCATGCAGTGGGAGCACAAGGAGTCACCAAATCCAAAGAAATTGTGTGAGCAGCAGTCAGCTGGAAAGATCATGGCAACAGTATTTTGAATACAGAAGGCGTTATATTACTAGAATTCATGCCACAAATGACAACAATTACTGGATACACCCATGCTTCAACAACGAAGTCACTACGTGAAGCAATCAACGAGAAATCCCATGGGAAGTTATCGGCAGGTGTCCTGCTGCTTCACGACAATGCGCCAGCTCACAAGCATCACAAATAACAAGCTGCTACCAGGTAATGTGGCTTCATGAAGCTTAACCACCACCTACAGTCCAGACTTGGCTCCTAATGATTACTTTCTCTTTCCGTACCTGAAGAAATTTCTTTGTGGGCAATGATTTCCTGACTATAATGCAGACAAAGAGGCGGTAACAGGGTTTCCGCAGCAGAAGAAGTCTGCTTCTATTCTGAGGGCATCTGATCACTAGAGGTGAAGTGGAATAAGTGTGTTGAAGTCAAGGGGATTACAGTGAAAAGTAGTACGTTCAGGTAGATAACTTCTTGCATACCCCTGATAGCTAGATAGATAGATTGTATATAGATATATATACTGTATTTCCCGTACCATAAGACACACCTGACCATAAGATGCTTTAGGAAAATAGGAAAAACAATATTTCTCATCAGACCCCCAAATCACCCCCCCCCATTCCCCATAAGACCCCCATTCCTCCTCAGACCTCAATCAGACCCCCATTGCTCATCAGAATTCTGATCAGACCCCCAAATCAAACCCTCATTGCAATGAACTTATCTCTCCTGCATCAGACAATGACGCCTAACACAGATCCAGTGCGCTCTCCCTGTAATCATGTTCTGTGGTTTACTGCCGACGCCTCACTGCATTGTAATCTGACGTCGCACAGTGTCAGGTCATAGTAGGCGCTTACACTGCAACACCGCTGTGCAAAGTCAGGTCACAGCACAGCGTGCAATGTCAGCAGAAGACAACCAGGGAGTAGTCAATACAGCCAGCACAAGGAGCGCTGCACCCACTGCTCCCCGATGAGCCTACTATGTACTAGTGAGCACTTTCATAATGGAAGTGTTCACTAAGTATTCGCTTCATAAGATACACTACCATTTCCCCCCACACTATTGGGGTGAAAAAAGTGCATCTTATGGTGAAATATGACATATAAAAGACAGTCTTCAGACCCTTTCACCTCTTTTCACATTTTGCGGTCTTGTTTTAAAATAAAAAACAATGCTCAAAATCTTTGCTAATTTGTTGAAAAGGAAAAACGAAAATATTGCATTGTAAGTATTCAGACCCTTTAGTCGGGAATTAGATTAGCACCTTTGGCAATGATTGCAGCCTCCAGTCTTCTTGGGTTCGATGCCACAAGGTTTGCACACCTGGATTTGGGGATTTTCTGCCATTCTTTTCTGAAGATCTTCTCAAGCTGTGTCCAGTTGGATGAGGACAGTCGGTGGACAGCCATTTTCAGGTCTCTCCAGAGATGTTCTAAGTCATTCCTCAGTTGTCTTGGCTGTGTACTTGGGGTCATTGTGTTGTTGAAAGGTAAATCTTCAGCCCATTCTGAGGTCCAGAGCACACTGGATGAGAATCTGAGAATCTTTGGGTGTCTTTTACTGAGGAGAGGCTTCTTTCTGGCCACTCTGCCACAATGCTTAAATTAGGGAAATGCTGCAGTAATGGTTGACCTGAATTTTCTCCCATCTGCACACAGGATCTTTGGAGCTAAACCAGAGTGACCATTGGGTTCTTGGTCACCTCTCTTATAAAGGCCTCCCCGATTACTTAGTTTGGAACAGTGGCACTATAAAGAGTAGTCAGCGATGTATAGAAAAGTGGATTTTAGACACACAGGGAAAGGTGCACTTTTGGGGGGGTCCGTTACAAATACAAAATACACTCATAAACTATATTACAAAAATTAATATTATGACATTAGGGACATTTTAATCAAAATGTATTCAAAAATTTAGTTACTCTAAGTCCATGCGAAATTTTTTATTTTTTATTAATCCACTATTATGACCACCATCTAATCTCCAGAATAACTGTCGTGTGCAGCATGGACAGCGGCTAGAAGGGCTGAGAGTGACTCAATAAGGTCCTGGTTGTTTGTCACAGGTATCTGGTGCCATGGTGACAGGGGTGCACCTAGCCTTTCTGCTGCCTGAGGAGGAAAGTGAAAAGGTGCCCTGAGCTATATGCAGCCCGGTTTAGGCAGTACGATGATGATGACACCGGCCTCTGATTATGAATTAGTACTAAAGCCTATTAGAGGGAATAGTGGGCAGGAGACATCGCTCTGGAGCCCTGCCACAGCATTCAACTGTATTGCCGTCCTGAGAACAGCGATGCAGTTGAATATGCAGAGATGAGTGTTTCCACAATGGTTGCGCTCATGGCCCTTCTGCTGCCCCCCATTTGCCCCAACCTGGCGCATCCTGAGGCAATCGCCTCACCTCGCTTCATTGGTGGTGCTTGGTGACTGCAGTGTATCCCACAGCTGCTGGAGGGTGCGTGGGGAGAATCTATAGAGCGTTGATCGCGGTGGTTCCACAGACGTGTAAATGGGCTCATGTCTGGGGAATTAGGGGGCCAGGGTAGTACTTGGAAGTCTTATTCATGCTCTTCCAACCAATGTCGGACATCTCTAGCCATGTAACATGTTGCATTGTCCTGCTGGAGATCCCATCCGCCCCAGGGAAGACAATAAGCATATATGGGTGTACATGATCTACTAGGATGGATTTATAACTAAATCGGTTGAGAGTGCATTCCACAAGGATGACTGGACCCAGAGAATGCCACCAAAACATTCCCCAGACCATAACGCTGCCTCCGACAGTTTGTGTTCTTCCAGCAATGGTTGCGGTTTTTTGTTCTCTGATGTTTCTCGCCTGACACGCCAACGTCCATTATGCAGCTAAAGCAAGGTCAAAGATGTATGACTCATGTCGTTTGCGTGCCTCAAATCTAAACTCCAATTACCACACACTACATTTTACCGCTACTTACAGCTTAAGCATGCTCTCGGTGCTCAATTCCAGGGTTCACCTTCCATATCTAAATTTCGGGATTCTTAAGTCACAGGGTCCTAGAGGAATCATCTCCTTTATATACATGCTCCTGATAAATACCCGAATTAAATCTACTCAGTTGCCCGTGATGCATAGATGGCAAAGCTTAATTCCTGACCTGACGGAAGATGATATCTGTGAGGTCTTGGAATCACCTGTGTATGTTTCGCCGGAAATAAACAATGGATTCATACAACTGTGTATTATTCATCAGAGCTATCTTTCTTCTGTCAAGCTGAATAGAATGGTGAGATTGAATCACACTAAATGCCATAGATGTGCCAAAGACAACTCTGATTTTTGGCACCTCATATGGGTATGCCCCTATATCGAGGCATTCTGGACGGAAATTACTAGTTTCCTTGCGGAAATGCTTAATATTCCGATCCCTAAGGACCCCAAGGTGTGTTTATTTGGAATATTCGATGATGATTTATATACCCACTACATTAAAATCTTCCTGCGGGAGACATTATTTCTGGCTAGAAAAGCCATAGCCCTGAGATGGATGGGAGATAGACCCCCTCAATCTCTCAATGGAAGTGATTAATTAACACCATTATTCCTTATGAAAGCATTGCATATAAACATAGAAAAATGTGAATCTAAATTCACGAAAGTGTGGGGGACATGGTGTTCGTCTCCTTTAACGCAATATTCGCCATCTTTCTTACAGGGCCGACTACCTTTCCGATCTCAGGTCTTTGCACCAGAGTAGCGGCTTCTTGCTGATCATGTGACTAGCTGTTGTTGTTTTTTCTTATATATGTATATGTCTACGCAGATATATTTGCTTTTATGCTACATGCTCTCATAAATGTGAACAATTAGATTGTATTCTGATTCAATAATCCATAATATGAGACAGATAGGATATTATTTCTACTTTTACTGCTATGTACAGGATAACAATGTACAACGGAAACAACCTTAGCCTTTTTTTCTACTTGATACTATGATGCTAAACTAGCTTTAGTTGTTCAATAAAACGAGTAAATAAAATAAAGATGTACAACTGCTGTTGTTAGAACCATTGACATTTTAGATATTTTAAAGTGTAGCTTAAAAATTCTTCAAGATAAAAGGAGGAAGAAGAAGAGAGAGAAAGCACAACCTAAAGCCTTTTCTTTGGAGACAGATTTTTAGCAGTGAAGTTAGAATGAGTAAACTATTCAGCAGGTGAGTATAAGTATTCTAATAAGATATATTACAAAATTTCCTATCTTCACTTCTATTACTGATGCATGGAAAGTTGTTTATCAGAGGCATGCTCACACTTCAGTGATTTGGTCAGTGCTTGATCAGTGATTTTCATCAGTGATTGTGAGCCAAAACCAGAAGTGAAGACTACACAGAAATAAAGTATAATGGAATGATTTGCACCTGTTTTGTGTTTTTGACCCGTACCCAGTTTTGGCTCACGATCACTGATGGAAATCACTGACCAAGTCGCTGAAGTGCGAATTAGGCCTAAAGATGCATATTAGTGAGAACCTAGTATTTAACCAACAACAAGCTATGATATAAAAAAAGATAAATTATAACGTTATACAGCTTAAGGTATTTGAGTGTAGTATAACATTTTATCCCAGTCATTGATATTTGTCATATAGTAAAATAATTGAAAATTAGAGATTTCCAACGAAAAACTCAATGTACCTAAGAAAGCGTTTTTTCTTCTTAGCAGAGTCCTCTGGAGTCTTAAATTTCACATCTACTTTCTTTTCTGGTGTTTGGAGCAGAACCTGTGCAGTTTTCAACCAATCACTTGCTGATTTCCCACCAGAGTGCGTGACATTTTCATCACCTACTGCCCTACAATCATCTGCCCTGGTAACTGGAATAGTAGGTTCATCAGGAGGATCATCAGAAGAATATTCAACAATATCCACAGCCTAAAAAAAAAAAAAAAAAGAACGTCAATGTATGGAAAGCTAAAATGAGGTAATTGTATCAACCAAAGTTACTGTATTCTTTGCCTTATAAGACAAACTTTTTTACCTCAAAAGTGGCGGTGAAAAGGCAGTGCATCTTTTGAAGTTAATACTAGTGGGCACTTTCATTATAAAAGTGCTCACTAATATGCAGAAGGTGGGGGAAGCGGTGAGTATAGCGTTGCTAACACTGCTTATACTCCCTGCTTCCTGGTCTCGCCCCCCAGGCGCAGTGCAGCACATATTCTGACTGCGTACAGCATCAGGACGTAGTGCACCCAGTCAAGTCACAGTGCTGTGCAGGCTGGAGCAGAGCAGGGAGCGGTGAGTGCAAGAGAGACCGCCGGATCTGCAGAACGTCAGCGGAGCAGGAGAGGTAAGTTAATTTATTTATTTTAGTGCTGATGGGGGTCTGATCTGAGATTTGATATGGGGGTCTGATCTGAGCTCTGATGAAGGTCTGATCTGAGCTATGATGTGGGCCTGACATGGGCATCTCATCTGAGATCTGATTGGGGTCTGATCTGAAATCAGAAAGGTTGAAAGGTTGGAGGCTCCTTTTTGGGGGTCTATTCTGAGGTCTGAACATATTTTTTTTCATCTTCTATAAACTAGGTAAGTCTTATCAGGTGTGTCTTATAAAGCGGGAAAATACAGTACTTCTTCTGGATACTTGTTGATGGCATATAACAAAAAGATAGATACAAAGGCCCAGATTGTGTAAGCTTAAACGGGCTGCCTAGACGGCAGCAAAATTTATCACAGTCGCTCAAGCTAGATGATAAATCTGGTGCAGGGATAGACACTTTTCTCTGACTCTATACCAGGAATGGGCAAACTGCGGCTCTCCGGCTGTTGTAAAACTACAATTCCCACCATGCCCTGCTGTAGGCCGATAGCTGTAAGCAGTCTTTGCATGCTGGGAGTTGTAGTTTGGCAACAGCTGGAGAGCCGCAGTTTGCCCATCCCTGCTCTATACCAACTACTGGTTGGCTTACTGTGAGACAGATTTTTACACCAGAATTTAGGTGTAGTTTTCTTTTTAAAATGGCACATATTATGCTTTGCCCCTTCAATGTGAAGGTCTGCACCCTTTCTGATAAACCATGCACCCTTTTTGATCATGTTGGGAAAAAGTGTCTTTAGATGCACCAAATTGCATCACTTTTTAGACAGATTTTTGGTGCAGACATATTAGGCTGGTTTCACACTAGCAGGCAGAGAAACAGTCTGCCGGAGTTCATCACATCTGGCATAGCCGGATATTACTGGAGCAGCCAGGCCCCATTGGCTTTAATGGGACCTGTCAGGGATCCGGCCTTTTTCTGGC
The DNA here is from genome assembly GCA_033119425.1 of Bufotes viridis. NCBI lineage: Eukaryota > Metazoa > Chordata > Amphibia > Anura > Bufonidae > Bufotes > Bufotes viridis. The sequence continues at coordinate 96,817,953 of CM065593.1, forward strand.
ATTAGTGCCGAGATTCGTCTGGACAAAATCCACTGCAAGCAGCATGTTTTTGTCCAGCCAAACCCCGGCACTAATCCCTGGAACAGGCTGAATTCCCACCAGGTCCCATTATAGTCAACTCCGGCGGGGAAGGGTAGTATCCAACTTTGCCAGATACGATCGATGAACACTGGCAGGCTGTTCCTCTAGTGGCACTGACTGCCAACACATTTTAGCAATAGTGCAAAACTAGCCTTAGTAAATCTGGGTCACAGTGTTAGTAGAGAGACACCGAAATCTAAAACTTTACATTTACCAAAAAAAGTGCAGAAATTTAAGAAAAAGACCTGATTTAGTCAATACATTAGTTAAAAAAAAAATCTATAACAATAATTAATTAAAAGACATTTTGATTAACCTATGCCATGCACGGACATGCCGTGTACACCTGATCTACTTTGTCACAAGAGCCAATCAGTGCTTACATCTGGGTTCTTCTACCGCCAATAGTCCTGCTATTGCAACATCAAGCTTTACAGTAGTGCAAGTGCGAGATGCTGAGGGCTACAAGAGTGGCAAGTGTAAAACACCAAGGGTGGCAAGTGTGAAAACTGTGAGCGATGAACATACAGAATCAGCAGCTCTCAAATCTCCTAGGCCCCAGTACATTATTCAGTGTACACCCTCTACACTGCCTCATACAGCAGCTACAGCCTGGCTCCTTCACCAGTTCATAGTCCACAGGGATAAGTGGGTCTTTTCATAAAATGCCACAGACACTGGCAGAGCCTAAGGCACAGTGTCGGAATACAGCTTATTTGCATTATTTCTGCATTGGTTTTTCTTTAATTATCCTGTTTTTGGATTGGCATTTTGGGTGCTTTAGAACCAGTTGCTAGTTTTACATTAGAGGTATGTCTCCAACATACAGTGGTTGTCTTGGAACCAAATAATATTGTATGCTGGGTGACCATTGTACAACCATACCAGTTCCCATGCCTAGTTGTCACAACTAAGTCTAAACAAGGGCCAGAATCCTTTTTTTTATATTGCATGTGAGAGGAATCTAGCTATAAAAGAATCATGTACAGTTTTCGGGATCGATCCACACGTTTGTACAATGGGTCCGGATCTGTTCCGCAACGTTGCGGAACAGATCCGGACCCATTCATTCTCTATGAGGCAGGAAGAGATGCGGATAGCACAGAGTGTGCTGTCCGCATCCGCATTTCTGGTGCGTGTCCCCGATCTGCCGATCCGCAGCTCCCCAAAAATATATAACATGTCCTATTCTTGTCAGCAATTGCAGACAAGAATAGGCAGTTCTATGGGGGTGCCGGTTGGGTGTATTGCGGATCCACAATACACTACGGACGTGTGAATGGACCCTTACTGATTACCACTTCTCATTTTTATAATATTTCAGTTTGGTTTATTATATACTTGTATGTACTGTACATGTACATATTTTTGAAGTGGCCTCTGCTCTTTAGAATCCATAAAAAAAGACATGTGATCATATAATCTTAATAATCCTATAACACTACAGCAAAATAATTGACATTTTGGTATACTACAGTAAATTTGTAAGGAAATTAGACTATTTGAGTAATGAATAAAAGAGTGCATTCCTTATAAATAAATTCTTTGTATATAATAATAATATAATAGCACAATATGTGAATAATAAAAATGATGTCAAAGTCACAAAGAGACTGCCCAGAACAGAACCAGCTAATGACCAATAAAGTTCTATTGCTAGGGTACGACCACATGGGGCACCTCATTCACGAGTATTGTGGTCAGGGCAGGCTCAAATTATCCAATTAGGACTGCATCTTTTAGTTGGTCTGTACTTTTAATGGCCACGCAACATAGAGAAAACTGAGTGGCCTTACTGCAACTTTTAGTTGCCATTAAACCTTAGATTACAATATAGTAAAAGTTACATTCTAAAGTAAAAAGGGTTTCTACTCTTTAGCTATTGATGATTTATCCTCCAGATAAGTCATCAATATCACGTGAGGAATGCGGGCTACGCGGCAGATTGCTGGCATGGTCACTAGAGCGGACGGAGCATTATGCTTCCTCCTCTGTCTACTGTTTTTGGCACTGGCAGAATGTGGGGGTGCCAGGTGTCGGACACCCACCAATCTAATACTGAAAGACTCATCCACAGCATTAACTGGAAAAAAACATTTTTACATCAGCACATTCTGGACTATTTTATTCCTGGAAAATAAACCCACACTGTCCCTTTTTTATTGACTTATTTTAAAACTATTTATCTAAAACCTAATTTAATCTTCTCTTGCAATATATTCTGTATATTACCTTTCCTAAATACTTTGACCTCAGTTTAAAGGAATTTCCAGCTCCAACTCCGCTGAAATTCCAGGATAAAAAAAGTAAAGCCTCTGTATTCAAGACCCATTTAATGCATTCATGCATGACAGAAAACTACTGCTGCACAGATGTTGGGATCATAAATGTGTAGCTTATTCCTAGATTTTCCCCTTTTTTGGTAAAGGAAAAAAACACAATACACATGAGTATGAAGTGATATCTTACGTGTTCAAAACATTTTTTCCATGAATCAGCTCTGGAGAAAATACACTAATATAATGTACCAAAACTAATACATTATCAATTATAATTACACTGATGAGCAAAAGGGTAACAATGTTTTGAACTTTTGACTTTCAGGCTCCATCTCTCACCATCCACTACAGCCTCGAAGATGAGACTACTATCATTTCGTAGACAATCATCTTGACTATCTCATACATAAATTGGACTTGCAACTATTTAGCATATGATTAGTTATGCAGATTCTTGTCACATAACTGCATTGTTACTGTTTTGCTCATGGTGGTGGAAGAATCTTTTTCTTCCTGTCTACTACAAATTACAACCTGTTCTCACATTCCCTGATGCGACAAAAAAAAAAAAAAGAAGGAAAGTCAAAATGGCCATTTGGGGTAAAATTAGTAAAAAAAAATAATAATATTTTGACAAGATTTTTGGGGTTTTGATATTACGGCATGACATGAAATCCTTATTATGCAGCTATTTTAAAAAATAACCTTGGGGGAAAAAAATACCTTTTCTTTGTCGCTATAACTTTTTTAATATTTGCGTCTATAAAGCTGTATGAGTGCTTGTTTTTTTGCGGTATGAAATGCTGTTTTTGTTGGTACGATTTTTGAGGTGCATACAACTTTTTGATCACTGTTATTCACATTTTTTTTTGGGGGGGGGGGGGGAGGGTTAAGGTGACCAAAATGGTGAACCCTGTGTTTTTTTTTTACATTTCCGTTATGGTGCACACTGCGCAGGAAAACTATTCTTATATTTTAACACATATTCGGACGTGACGATACCTGTTATGTCTATTTTTTTATTGTTATATATTTTTATATTGTGAGAAGGGCATGGTTTGGGAGAACCGATATCTGCCTTTGAAATGGTAAACCGTGTGTGGTAAGCCCTGGGTGTTTCTCTGGGAACTGAAGGGTTAACCCAGACACAGGATAAGCAGGGTTGATAGCCTGTTTTGTCTATGTTAGCCATAGCTAACATCGACAGATTGTAAAATATGTACTGGGACCTGCTTATACTGGAGTAAGTGAGGTTGGCAGTGGGACGCTCACTCCACCCGGCCTTCAGTCCCGGGTTTCCATAGCCCACAGCTGAGAGTCACATGGGTCATTAGGACCTAATTTAAAGCTCAGTGTAGACATACCTGGAGAAGCTGACTGCTGAACTACAGAAGGTGTTGTATGTGCCACCCAATACTTACCATTTGCACCTGTGGGCCGGGCAGCTGGTCCCACGTATAGTCAGGGACTGTCGTGTTGTATTAGGTACTGGCTCAGCCGAGCAGGGTTCTATTTGTTTAAGGCTATGCTTTTGTTGAGATATCTAAGTGTGAAATAAAAACACTTAAATTGGACTTGATCCTGTCTGTGTCCCTAATTCCTGCACAGCTACTAAGTGTCTACCAGAGCGACCCCCCCACAATATGTAAAATTGGAAGGGGAGGCGATTTAAACTTTGAATATTTAAAAAAATAAAATAAATCTTTTTTAAAAATAACTTTTAGCCTCTTCAGGTGGTTAGAACCTGGGATCTTTCGAGTCCATTGCGGGAATCACTCTCCGTGTGTGAGTGTGATCCTCCGTTCTAGACTTGCAGGATCGCACAGCATTATACTGATTTATAATACTATGTGCCTCTGCTTGTCCTTACTTCTACAGGATCATACTGACAGCTGTATGTCACTATGATCCTGTAGAAGTAAGGTCAAGCAGTCCAGAAGGGTTACCCGGCAGCTTACCATGTCAGGCCTGGGAAGCTTCAGCAGCTTCTAGGCTGTTATGATAACCAATCAGAGCTGCGCGATTTCACTGTGGGGGCTCCAATTGGAAGGCAGAGGGACTGGCATCCCTCTACCAAACCTCACTGTTGAAAGCGACATCTGAGGGGTTAAAACACAGGGTTCGGTGTGATCGCCGTTCCTCATCATTATGACCGGGCGCATGTTGTATTATGAAGTTGGCACTCACTGTGTATAGAGTGGGCTCACTGCAGCAGCCCGCTTCATTCAAACCCAAATGTGACATACGGGTACATCATGGTGGCTGAAGGGGTTAACAGTATCAGTGTTTTAAAACACGGAGATGCCCATGATCTTCATTTTTTATTTTTAATATGAGGAAAAGGAGTGATTTAAATTTTTACATTTTTTTTTATGTTTTTAAAAACTTTTCTTTCCCCTAGGGGACTTGAACATGCGAGCATAAGATCACTTCTGCCATAGACTGCAATAAACTGCAGTCTACTGGAGACTCACTATGTTCCTAGGAGTCTGTAGAAGGCATGAGGCTGCCACAACAACGGACAGCTCCTCCGATCTCAGCACAGGGAGTCATTTGAGCTCCAAATGCACAGCACTACTAGGGAAAGACCTCTAAGATGCTGTTTTCACTGATCACAGACTTCACCTCTGTGTGTCTGCTGTGTAAAACAGCAGGCACCCATGGTCAATGGCACCCACTCAGCTTCTGAGCTGACGCCATCTGTCAGCAGATTTGTGCCTAAGGCTGACCCGTTGCATGTGCGCTTGGCAGCTGAAGGCATCTGTGTTGGTCCCATGTTCATATGTGCCTGCACAGATGAGAAAAATTATGTTTTAATGCATGTAGATGAGCCTCTAGGAGCAACAATGGTTCTACTCTCTCTGCAACTGCTGCTCCCTCTGCACTTTTGATTGACAGGGCCAGGCAATATACATGTGATCATGCTTGCCTGGCCCTGTCAATCAAAGTGGAGAGGGCACAGCAGTTACAGAGAACTGAGCCTCTAGGAGTACCAGCAACACCCCTGTCGCTCTTATAGGCTAATTTGCATACATTAAAACAAAATTTTTGCAGCAGTGCGGGCACATATGAATATGGGACCAACACAGATCCCTCAGCTGCCAAGCTCCCATGTAACAAACAGGTCAGCCACTTTTATAGGTACAAATCTGCTGACAGATGCCATTTAAAGAACCAAAATATGTGGTACATACAAAAAAACTGTAGGGTATACAGATAAAAGGGGTGTAAAACAAGTGTTTATGCAATGTGCCAGCACCTAGTACAGCTCTAGTAAATGGAAAGACTCCATAAGGAAATAAATATCAAATACGAAAAGAGTCATTCCAGCCAAAAGAACCAAAAATATTAAATGAATTACTGATAAATCATAAATATTTTAAAAAATATAGACAGACAATCATAAAAATGAGTCCCACTAAAAACAAAGAAGCAACCCAGGAGCCCACACAGCTAAAATGTAATGAGGATTTAAATCAACGTCAAAGCTGCACAAATGTGTTCTCCTCAAAGTGTTCTAAACTGAAATTACAATGAACCATCAGCAATTGCGCAATTTTACTGCCAATAAATAATCACTGTCGCTTAGGGCCCTTTCACACTGGCGTTTTTGTTTTCTGGCATAGAGTTCCGTCCTCGGCGCTCTATGCCGGAAAAATCCTGATCAGGATCATCCCCATGCATTCTGAATGGAGAGAAATCCGTTCAGGATGCATCAGGATGTCTTCAGTTCAGGACCGGAGCGTTTTTTGGACGCAGCAAATACCGCAGCATGCTGCGCTTTTTGTTCCGTCCAAAAATCCGGAACACTTGCCGCAAGGCCGGATCCGGAATTAATGCCCATTGAAAGGCATTAATCCAGATCCGGCCTTAAGCTAAACGTCGTTTCGGCGCATCGCCGGATCCGACGTTTAGCTTTTTCTCAATGGTTACCATGGCAGCCAGGACGCTAAAGTCCTGGTTGCCATGGTAAAGTGTAGTGGGGAGCGGGAGAGCAGTATACTTACCATCCGTGCGGCTCCCGGGGCGCTCCAGAGTGACGTCAGGGCACCCTACACGCATGGATCACGTGATCGCAAGGACCACGTGATCCATGCGCATGGGGCGCTCTGACGTCATTCGGGAGCGCCCCAGGAGCCGCACGGACGGTAAGTATACCGCTCCCCCGCTCCCCACTACTACTATGGCAACCAGGACTTTAATAGCGTTCTGGCTGCCATAGTAACCTGAAAGCATTTCGAAGACTGATCAGGATCCTGATCAGTCTTCTAATGCTTCAGGCGACTTGCGTTCTGACGGATCCGGCGGGACGGAAGTGCCTGCCGGATCCTCAGAACGCAAGTGTGAAAGAGGCCTTAACCATAATACACTGTCTTCTACAATCATAACATGGCACCATCAACAATGTGTTATAATAACCCATAAAGTATGATGTAACAACTAGTGAAAAAATGACGGGCCTACAGAGAGATACTAAGCCATAAATCAAAGGCATATACCCATCCTCAATGTGTGGATTACTCCGGGGACACCGAACCCCCACCTGTGTTTTGGAGACACTTTTATCAGGGGGCGGCATCAACCTAGTAAGTCACCAATCGTATAGAAGAATGGCTAATTACTTCCAGATTTGTGATGGCGTCATGCAGAGATCCCCAGCATCTGTCTCACTCTGCACCCGCGTATGCCGAAAGTGACTCACAGCCAAGAATAGACACAGTAGCCAAACAGGATGACCAACAGCCCATGCCTGCATGCACACCCACAATCAGTATATATCTGGGAAATAACCTGGATAAAAATCTCAGAAGGGCGAATGTCAGGAAAGGGGTTTGGCCACTTTCACACAGGCGAGTTTTCCGCGCGGGTGCAATGCGTGAGGAGGACGCATTGCACCCGCACTGAATCCGGACCCATTCATTTCTATGGGGCTGTGCACATGAGCGGTGATTTTTACGCATCACTTCTGCGTTGCGTGGAAATCGCAGCAAGCTCTATATTGTGCGTTTTTCACGCAACGCAGGCCCTATAGAAGTGAATGGGGCTGCGGGAAAATCGCAAGCATCCGCAAGCAAGTGCGGATGCAGTGCGATTTTCCCGCATGGTTGCTTAGCAACGGGACCAGATCTTTATTATTTTCCCTTATAACATGGTTATAAGGGGAAATAATAGCATTCTTAATAAAGAAAGCATAGTAAAATGAAGAGGAAGGGGTTAAAAATAATAAAAGTTAAATTACCTTAGCCACTTGATCGCGTAGTTGCGATCTGGCCTCTCTTTCCCAGCATCAGCTAACAACTAAACGACCTGTGATGACGTCACATCACATGGTCCAATCACATGGTCCAACTTACCATGGTAATGGACCAAGTGATGTGACGTCATCACAGGTCCTTTAGTTGTTAGCTGATGCTGGGAAAGAGAGGACAGATCGCAACTACGCGATCAAGTGGCTAAGGTAAGTTAACTTTTATTATTTTTAACCCCTTCCTCTTCATTTTACTAAATAATAAATTCTCCAGAATACCCGAAACCGGACTTCAGTGATGAAGTCCGGCTTCGGGTCTGGGTACCAAACATGGCGATTTTTCTCACGCCCGTGCAAAGCGCATTTCAAACATTCGCACCCGTGCAGGAAAATCGCGCATATTCCCGCAACGCACCCGCCTCTTATCCGGGCGTCAAACATGACGCCCGTGTGAAAGAGGCCTTAAAGTGAGTTTTGCAAGAGTCTGTGTTGGCATACTTTGCACTAAATTTATCATATGTCTACGTTGTTAAATTTTTTGCATATTTAACATACATTGTTGTCTAGAAATACTATGCCAACCCCCTACTCGAGAGAGTTTGCAACTTTTTTTTTTTGTGAAGCCAGAACTATGGAGTGCAATACATGATAACATTAACCCCTGTAATCAATGATTTTATTTATTTATTTTTTATGGAATTTTCCCTCAACTCTCAAGAACAATCCAGAGAATGCAAAATTTACATCTAGGCCAATATATTTAATGGATAACAATGGAAATCAACACTTCTCTTCCACGATTTATGCAACATTCAAGCTATAAATCTGAGGTGCGGGCTTCACTTCCAGGGCTCCCACCTATGGGGAAAATAGGGACCGATTTTCAACAATCAACACTCCAGAGGGGAGACCATGCATGCATTTGAGACTCTCTATTGTAGATTATGGTGTTGTGGTCACATCTTAGCATTTCCATAAAATACAACGGAAGAAGTCGCATATACAGACAGCGACCGATAATTTATAAATTATTTTCTTGAGTGTGAAACAGAGGTCATGGGACCCCATTCTCCTGATTTATGGGAGACCCATTGATGACTACATTGTGCATCATAGCACTCCACCCTGCTCCTGAGCTGTGTGCCACTCCTCACCTTTTTGGCTACATGTGGGCAACAACACACAGACAAGAAATTCAGTGTCCAGATGATTAGAGGCCACGGAATGGCATTGCAGGCCATGGCCCATAAATTATGTGCATTCCAGGTGTAAATCAAAGTAACTGCTCCACAATTAGCTATTTTCTGTGATACCAAAATACCAAATACCGAAAGAAGACAGATAAATAATTGCAATGCAAAATGATTACTATGTTCACTTCTGCATATCATCATTCCCTTTAACAAAGTGGGATATACAGTTTTAGGGCTCATACACACAAATGCATCTTTTTTCCACATCGGAACCAAATTTTTTTGCGGGTCAGATGTGGACCCATTCACTTCAATGGGGCCGCAAAAAATCCGGACAGCAGACCATGTGCTGTCCGCATCCATATGTCCATTCCGTGGCACCCGCAAAAAAAATAAATAGTATATGTCCTATTCTTGCCCGCACTACGGACAAGAATAGGACCATTCTATTATGGGCCAAATATTCTGTAAAATTCTGAACGCACATGGCTGTTATCCGTATTTTGCGAACCACAAGATTGGTTACAGCCATGTGAATAAGCCCTTAGGCTGCAAGTTTTTAAAGTTAGGGCAAATGCACACGGACATTGCTGTATTTGCAGACTGCAAATTGCAGATCTGCAAAACACGGATACCAGCCATGTGCAGTCCGCATTTTGCAGAAAGGAACGTCCAGCCCTCTATTGAACAGTCTTATCCTTGTCTGTAATACGAACAAGAATAAGACATGTTTGGTTTTTTTGCGGGTGCCATGGAACAGACATAAGGATGCGGACAGCACATGGTGTACTGTCCACATCTTTTGCGGCCTCACTGAAGTGAATAAGTCCGCATCCAACCTGCAAAAAATGTAGATGCACACAAAAATAACAGGTATGTAAATGAGCCCTTAATGTTTTGGATGGCTGTACAACTGGGTCAGATCATTTCCCAAAAAGCTGGTCTTGTGGGGTGTTCCTGATAAGTAGTGGTTACTACCTACCACAAGTAGTCCAGGGAAGGACTACCAGTAAACCAGCGACAAGGTCATGGTCAAACAAAGCTCTTCGATGCTAAGAAGATCAAAGGCTGGTGTGGACTCACATAAAAGCTAATATTGTTTGACAGTGGATTCTGGGATACAGGAATACATTGGCTTACACAATAAGTGAATAATAAGTGACTTTTTGCTAAACATAAACTATTAACACTTCTATTTTTGAAAGTATTCTTACTTTTATTTCCCCACACCTCCCTAAAACATTGTTTGTACTGAGTGTGCATGTGTAGATAGATAGATATTGATTTGATTAGGCCTCATGCACATGAATGTTGTTTTAGTCCGCATCCAAGCGGCTCGGATGTGGACCCATTCACTTCAATGGGGCTGCAAAGGATGCGGACAGAGCGCCAGTCCTTCCATTCTGCAAAAGGCAGAACGCACACAGCCGGTATCTGCAATTTGCGGACTGCAAGGCACAGTATGGCTGTGTGCATAAGGCCTTACACAGAGGATGCTATCAACCACTGATAACACCTCCCAGGTGCACCAAAAGATGTTAGGAGAGGTGGTCTAAAGTTAGAAAATACAAAGATATAAATGTATAAATTACAAGTTTTACTGAATCGTTACCAACAAAACCGGATATAAATCTGCTCATCTCCTCCTGCTCTATAACATGCTGCCTGCAGGTTGCATTGCATTTTGTGGTAACAGGTCCTCTTTAAAGGGAACCTGTCACCTAAAAAACGCCTCCCAAACCACCAGCATTAGCTTAAAGTAGCCAGCAGGTTTCTAAAGATGCTTTTCTTCCCCTGGCCAGATGCACCAAAATCTTAAAAAACGAGCTTTAATCCCCTGCATGCGCTATGTAACAGCAGAGTTTGAAGTCAAATAGGCATCGGCCTCCTCGCTTCAAGTCAAGATAACCACACCCCTTTCCCTGCCCCTTCGCTTTTGATTGATAGCCAGCCGATAGTTTTCGGCTGTACAGCAAAGCCGGCCAAAGTCTCACACATGAGCCCTGACGTCTCTATTAACGTGCCTGCATATTGCTGTATACTGCTGTTAGGTAGTTTTCAGCGGATCATTTCGCAGGCTCCCGGGTGTGAGTGCGCGTCAGAACGTTCAGGTGTGCGGCTGTCAATCAGAGGTGAAGGGGCAGGGAAAGGGGGTGTGGTTATCCTGACTTCAAGTGAGGAGGCTGCTGCCCCCCCCCCCCCCTTGACTTTAAACTCTGCTGTTACATAGCGCATGCAGGGGATTAAAGTTCGTTTTTCAAGATTTTGGTGCATCTGGCCGGAGGTAGAAAAGGATCTTTTTTTAGGCGACAGGTTCACTTTAATTGTGAATACAAATAGCTCAAGCTTCATAGCTATTAGTCCAGCTCATAATGAGGTTGTGACCCTTCAGTAATGTACATGTTTAGCAACTTATTGTTCTGGCTTGGAAATTCCCAGGTTATCAAGTTTCTTCAAATATCTAGAACAACTCACTTTCTAAAGAATTTATTTATCATTTACTAAGTACAAGAAACAAAAAGAAGTATCCTCAGTTTTACCCCAAGTACCAACCACTCCTTGGCTTACTGTGCAATGCGCTGCAGACATCACAGTGAACTATACGTCATCAACCATACATTTTCTTATGTACAAAAACACTGCATTAAATGCAGCTAGCAAATATTAAATTCCCAGGCGGGGCAAAGCCATTGTCCATGGCATTGTTTAAATGAGAGATATACATTTCCCACAGGTCTATTTTCTAATGTCCTTACATGATCTTTATTAATCCTCATAAATTGAACTGCAAAAGTTTAAAGAGTAACTAAACTTTTAATTATCTTTTTGCAAACATGTCCCTAATGCTATAATAATATGGTACTTTTTGTAATGTATTTTATTAAAGCATTTCGAATTTTATATAAAGATATCTCCCCTGAAGTGCACCTTTCTCTGTGTGCTTAAAATCCACTTTTCTGTACACCGCTGACTTCTCAGCGGTATATGGAGTACGGGCTGAACAGTTTATCAATGGGGCTGAAGTGCATTGAGTACAGGCAGGAGCACACATTGCTGCTTGTCCCCCCCAGAGGTTTACTAAATGCTGGCACACCACATGGGTACTCTGTAACCATGTGCTATGAAAGGATTACCTGAGCAGAGTGGGCTCCTGCCTGTGCCCGCTTCCCTAAGCTAAAAGTCCTACGTGTCAGCTTTTAGCTTAGCGAAGCAGGCACAGGCAGGAGCCTCTCCGCTGAGCTAATCCTGGCATAGCACATGGTTAAAGGGTACCCATGTGCTATGCCAGCATTTAGTAAACCTCCGGGGGGCACGGGCAGGAGCAGCAATGTATGGTCCTGCCCGTACTCCATGCGCTGCAGCCCCATTCATAAAACTGCAAAGCCCGTACTATGTAAACCGCTGAGCAGTCAGCGGTGTACAGAAAAGTGGATTTTAACAGCATATGGAAAGGTGTTCTTTAGAGGGGGAGGGGGGATATCTTAAAAATGCATTAATAAAATATATTACAAAACGGATTATTATGACATTAGGGACATTTTTTCCAAAAAGTTAATCAAAAGTTCAGTTACTCTTTAACCCCCTTCCTGACATGGCGATTTTCTGTTCCTGTGTTTTTGTTTTTACTCCCTGCCTTCTTAGAACCATAACTGTTTCACTTTTTTTATCCACATAGCCGTATGGCTTGTTTTTTGCAGGAGAAGTCATACTTTAAAATTGTCCCATTTAGTATTGCATAAGGTGTAGTGGGAAGCTGTAAAAAATTCTAAATTGGGTATAATTGGAAAAAAAAATACAATTCCACCAATTCTGACCAATGCCCTTCATTATCCGGGTCAGTACAACTGCAATTATACCACATTTATAGTTCTTGTATTTTAATACTGAAAAATACAACTTTTTAAAAAAATAAAAATTTCTATAGTCAATGGAACTGTGTGAGGGCTCAGATTATGCGGGACGATCTGTAGTTTTTATTCATACCGTGACTTCTTGATCACTTTTTAGGGGATGGTGAAATGATAAAAAAAAAGCAAAATTGTCCATTTTTATTATGCTGTTAGTCATATCGGATAAAAATTGTGGTATTTTAATAGCATGTGTGTTCTTGGATGTGGCGATACCTATGATGCTTACTTTTTTTTTTTTACTTTTTTTAGGCCCCCAAGGAGATCCCAACATGCAATCATTAGATTGCCCTTTGTATTACGCAGGGGCGGATTGGCCATAGACCCTACAGGGAAATTTCCCTCATAATCGCCAGCCAGGTAATAAAGATCTTATACTTTCAGCATTAATTAATGTAGGAGTATTGGCACTTATGCTGGCCAGCAGTTGTAAGTGCCCTCCTGAATTCAACTTTATCACCTTCTTCGGGATGATGATCCAGTTTCATACTGTTGCGCAGGCGTCGTTATTTTGTGCTGCACTGTGGTATTTGGTGCTGTTGGAGCAGTATTTTGTTTAGCAGTACAGTATGACTGACACCGCCTACTTCTGTCAGTTTGGACCAACCTACAATATGGGGCCACTTTAAGATCTTTCTTTCCAGGGCCACTTTAAGTTCTCAATCAGCCCCTGGTATTAAGTAATGCAATTTTATGCATTTTAGAATATAAGAATCAGTCTACTCTACTCCAATGCATTGCTGCCACCTGCAGGCTTGCTTTGGAATATACCAGTAACAGGCCTGGAAGCCTTGCATAGGTTCTGGCCTATTACTACTATGGAACTTCTTCCATGATGTCAGCGAGGGGAAGGCTTTCCTGCCCAGAAAGTGCGCGCTTTGTTTCATTTAAATTCGTGCTCATTCTGGGCTTTGATGTCAAGGAGACGGTCCTATCAGTGACAGCCTTCCTTCTATGACTGTGTATACAGAGATAGCTGTCAATCACTGAGAGGACCGCCTCTTGGACTTGAATGCCTGGAATGAACAGGAATTTAAATGAATAAAATACAGGCTATACTAATTCTTTTCCCATATAACTATATATCAATCTGCTCAGCTCCTCCTGCTCTATAAACTGCTGCCTGCAGATTTCACAGTTTCATGGTGACAGGTTCCCTTTATTCATTGACTTGGATCAAATTTCACATCAATAATAGAAGTCAAAGAGTTCCAATAATTTATTATTTTTATTGACTGAATATCAATGTTAACTCGTGTTCTCTTTGTTTATTATTACTGTTAGTTCAAGAATGATATATTGGGGAGTGTGATAAAATTAAAAGGAATCTGTCAGCATCATATTGTCGTTTTTCTTTTTTCATGCATCCTAATAAAATCAAATACCTTAAATCCATATGTGTGGTTCATTTTCATTCAGTAGTTTCTATAAAAAAGCGCTTATTCCGATATGCAAATTAAGATCCAGGGAGCCCAGAGGGGCGTTCCTCTTATAGCAAGTAGCCCAGGAACGCCCCCCTGATGTCATGTGCCCGCCGAAAATTTCAAAACCAGAACGCCTCCATCGGCCTAAATCGCCTCCCACAGGCGAGTCTAAATACTCCAAACTACCGCCCCCCACCCCCCCCGCGCCAGGTCCTGTCTCCTCTTTTCCTTGTAAGGGATGCGTCTCCACGGTCAGCCTAAATCTCGCGCAGGCTGGATCTGTGCGCAGGGACGACGTCACTGGGCTCGGCGCATGCCCAGGGACGACGTCACTGGGCTCGGCGCATGCCCAGTGACGCCGATGAGGCTCTTGCCCTCAGTTTACTGATGATCGCGCAGGCGAGCGGCGGTACTGCGCCTGCGCGAGATTTAGGCCGGCCGGGGAGACGCATCCCTTACAAGGAGAAGAGGAGACAGGACCTGGCGCGGGGGGGGGGGGGAGGATTTAGACTCGCCTGTGGGAGGCGATTTAGGCCGATGGAGGCGTTCTGGTTTTGAAATTTTCGGCGGGCACATGACATCAGGGGGGCGTTCCTGGGCTACTTGCTATAGGAGGAACGCCCCTCTGGGCTCCCTGGATCTTAATTTGCATATCGGAATAAGCGCTTTTTTATAGAAACTACTGGACGAAAATGAAAATGAACCACACATATGGATTTAAGGTATTTGATTTTATTAGGATGCATGAAAAAAGAAAAACGACAATATGATGCTGACAGATTCCCTTTAACTTGCATAGAGAGCACCAATATATCTACCAACGCTTTCATTTCAGAGGATAAATATAGAAATAAAGTCTGATATCACAGACTAGCAAACTAATAGTTGAAATAAGAGGAATGCAGGCCGTACTCACAAGAGCTTACAATCTATGAAGAAATGAGGATACCGTGGTAAAAGTGATAGTTCTGTACAATGAACCAGCCTTTTATAGTTCAAATACTTTTCACCGGACTTTCACCGGACTGCATTTTGCACTGTAATTTCTGGATAGAAATTTGCAAGTCTTCTATACACAAAAAAAGTTTGTACTGTTGAGACAATAAATCTCACAGAAAAAGGCCACTGTCTATGCACCGAATAAGAACAACAAGCAAACATGCACATGTATATTTGGTGGACACTTGTATAGGACGGAGATTATAAGGTCTAATGACCCTACATCTTTATAAATGCAAATGATACAACACAGTGGCTATTTACCATGCAAGCTCTTGTGAAAGACAGTACAGTAAAGATTAGATGACTTCTTATTTCATGCATGGTGGAGAATCACAAGCTGTACCTACTGTTTATGCCTGTCTCACTCATTTCTGTAAGTTAAACCACAATTTCTCCGGACAGTTCCTCAATTTAGAAGGTGGTGACATTGTAGTGATGCAACGTGTTAAGCTCCACATAATATACACAATGACACATCAGATAAACTCCGGTCAACCATCTCCAAGCAGGAAATTGCAGTAGCCACTTCCTTGTGTGTTGGACAAGGAAGATGCTGGCGTAAGTAATCTTCTGTCCATAGGCACATGAAGAACAATGGAAGTGAGGATTTACTCAAAGTAGCTCTCTTTACCGTCAACTATTTAGTAACATTAAAAAAAAACATAGGTCAGGTTTTGATTCCTATACAATGATGGACTCATGGGGATACCGCACAGAGGAGAAGAGGGAGGGAGGGAGGGGGGGGGGTTACCAGTTATTGGTTCCTATAGCTCCACTTAGGAGCTTTATTTTTGTTGATCGCTTGGACTTTGAGTTATTAATGTTGAAAAGCGAAAATGTTACTTGGCACAGGAGAATGTCTACGGATCAAGACTTATTATGCTACGATGCACTGTCGGTCAAGTTATATTTGTATCATGAATACATTTCTATTGCACTGCTTATGTATTAGTGTATCGTATGCGGGAAATTGCATTTCAGTGTATTATCTCCTGTGTTATATTTTTTAAATAAAAAATATCTGATTTAAAAAAAAAAAAAAAAACATAGGTGCACATTTAAGCTGACATAGATTTATTGTATTTTTTTTAGGTTGGGGTTACAAAGCTAAATGCACCAGTACTCTGGCATACATGGTGTGCAGCACATTTACTATGTGTGTTAGATACATTCAGCATATTGCTTTACAGAGAGGGCATGACTTTGAGGAACAGGTGCGTGGCTTAAGATGCAATACTGTACCCAAGAATGTTGGTGAAAAATTGCAAGCAAGCCAACCAAAAGGTGGTGAACTTAGTGTTGAAGTCCAAACTTATCATCCAGCATGAGCTACTTTGGTAAATTTGACACATCTTTAGATTTTTGTGTGCACGATAATTTAAAATTTTATGATCTGCACGATACCGTACATTGGCTCACATTGTGTGTTGCAAATATTACCCACTATTAAAGGGGTTTTCCAGGCTCCTGATATCGATGACATCCTCAGGATAGATCTTTAATATATGGTTGGTAAGGGTCCAATAGCCCACTCCCCTACCAATCAGCTGTTCCCTGCAGCCTCTGGTGGTGAAGGAAGCACAGCTCTGTTCTCTTAGTGGCAGCTCAGCTCCTATTCACTTCAGTGGTAGTCGAGCTGTAGTAACACACTACACTTTAATCCCTTCATGACGCAGCGATTTTTTCCGTTTTTGAGTTTTCGTTTTTCTTGCTTTTTAACAATTTCCCGACCGCCTAACGCACAACTGCGTTCTCGTGGCGGTCGGGCTGTTCTGGGGCGCCGCATATGTGCATCATCTCGCGAGACGCGAGATTTCGCACATATTCGGCCGCGCATGCGCAAATCGCGCATTGCACAAGGCTTACATGAAGTGGGTCATCAGCCTGCCAGCCAATCGGCATCGCTGGCGGGCTGATGACTTTTAAAAAAACGAATCGCAAGCCATTTAACCCATCATATTTGAAAATATGATGGATTAAATGGCTTCTGTGCTCTCTCCTGGGTCCTTTTCGTCGGTTGGACCCAGGAGAGAGCACACCTACAGTGAGTACACCAAGCACCACACACTAGCCCCTGATCAGCCCCCCCATCACCCAAATTAACCCCTTGATTACCCCTCTCAGCACCTGTCAATCATCTAGTGAAAGGGAAAAAAGTGATCAGTGTAAACTGTCACTTTTTTTTTTTCACTAGGATTGACTGTTAGGTTTAGCTTAGTTTAGGCCCCTTTGGTAGGTAGTTAGCATTAGCGCCAAGCCCACAGCACCGCAGTCACTGGTTCGCTGATTAGCGTAGCGCTAATCAGCGTTTGTACTTTTATAGTATCTGTAAGTGATCAGAACTGATCACGGTCAGATCTATAATAGTACTAGTGTCACTTTAGTTCGCCCTCCACCCCAAACGCAGTGTTTGCCCGATCAGGCCTGATCGGTCGCCCACACCTGCGTTCACCCACGCCCACCCCGCCGCAGTGACAAAATTTTTTTTTTTTTTTGTAATCACTGCACAATCACTTCACAAGCGCTGCGGCGATAAAAAAAAATCAGTTTTGATCTTTTTATCAATCGCAGCGGCTTCTGTACTTCGCTACCCTCTCAATTGTAAGACAGGCTTGCTTTTTCTTGGGTAGTCTCAGGGAATACCCCTAAATTTAGTTGCCCAAATGTCAAGAAAGGGGTATTCTCCTGAAGAGGCCTACAGGATTCTGACCCAGTCGGATGAGGAATGGGAACCCTCATCTGACGAATCTAGCGGGTCAGAATACGAACCTGTAGAGAGCAGTGGCAGTCTGACCCAAAGTTCGGACGAGGAGGTTGAGTTCCCTGATAGAACCAGGCGTACCCGGCCCCGTGTCGCTAGACCGCAGGTTACGCAGGATCCGCTTCAAGGGCAGCAGAGTGGGGCTGGCGCTGCCGGATTACGTGGTGACTCATACACCAGCAGCGCAGCCCGTCCTGGACCTTCTACCAGCACTGCCGTACAACATGGTGAAGTGGCGAGCACCAGAAGGGCAGTTGAAGCTGGTACGGTGGCACGTGCAGTAGTTTCCCCGTCGCAGCCACCACGCAGACAGGCCCGTAGAGCCCCTAGAATCCCTGAGGTGCTGGCAAACCCTGATTGGCTGTCCCCATCTTCAGCCGCACCATTAGTTCCCCCTTTCACCGCCCAGTCAGGAGTTCGGGTGGAAACAGCTCAGATCCGATCGGCGCTGGGGTTTTTTGAGCTGTTTTTCACTGCGGAGCTATCTGACTTAGTCGTGGCAGAAACAAATCGGTATGCCACTCAATTTATCGCCGACAACCCGGGAAGCTCCTATGCCCAGTCTTTCCGGTGGAACCCAGTCCAAGTTTCCGAATTTAGAACTTTTCTGGGCCTTCTCCTCAACATGGGCATTACAAAAAAGCATGAATTGTGGTCATATTGGTCTACGAACCCAATTCATCACATGCCCATGTACTCTGCTGCCATGTCCAGGACAAGATTTGAGACCATCCTGCGTTTCCTGCACTTTAGCGACAACACCACCTCCCGTCCCAGAGGCCACCCAGCTTTTGACCGGCTCCATAAAATTCGGCCCCTCATAGACCATTTCAACCAGAAATTTGCAGATTTGTATACCCCTGCACAAAACATCTGCGTAGACGAGTCCCTTGTACATTTTACCGGGCGCCTTGGCTTCAAACAGTACATCCCAAGCAAGCGCGCCCGGTATGGGGTCAAATTGTATAAGCTCTGTGAAAGGGCCACAGGCTATACGCACAAATTTTGGATCTATGAGGGAAAAGATCAGACCCTGGAGCTGGTCGGTTGCCCTGACTACCTGGGGAGCAGTGGGAAGATAGTCTGGGACTTGGCGTCACCCTTATTCGGCAAGGGGTACCATCTTTATGTGGAAACTTTTACACAAGTGTGGCCTTCTTCAAGCATTTGTTCCTAGAACAGATTGGCTGCTGTGGCACCGCGCGACCTAGTCGCCGGGGCTTCCCCCAACGGCTCATTACCACCCGTCTAGCAAGGGGGCAGAGGGCTGCATTGTGTAACGAAGAACTGCTCACGGTGAAATGGAGAGACAAGCGTGACGTTTACATGCTCTCCTCCATTCACGCAGACACGACAGTCCAAATTGAACGGGCAACCAGTGTCGTTGAAAAGCCCCTCTCAGTCCACGACTATAACCTCCACATGGGAGGGGTGGACTTCAACGACCAGATGTTGGCCCCTTATTTGCTTTCCCGACGAACCAGACGCTGGTATAAGAAGGTGTCTGTATATTTAATCCAATTGGCTGCCTATAATAGTTACGTTCTCTACAGTAAGGCTGGGAGAACGGGATCCTTCCTTAAATTCCAGGAAGAGATCATTTCGGAACTCCTGTATCCAGGAGGTTCCGTGGCCCCAACCACCAGTGTAGTTAGCCGTCTACACGAGCGACACTTCCCCAGTGTCTTTCCTGGTACCTCAACCCAACCGTCACCCCGAAAAAGATGTCATGTCTGTGGCAGGAGTGGAATAAGGCGTGACACCCGTTATTTCTGTCCTGACTGTCCTGACCACCCTGCCCTATGCTTTGGAGAGTGTTTCCGGAAGTACCACACTCAGGTACACTTAGGGACATAGGGACAGCACATTACAGGTAGTTTTTTTCACTCAGGCTCAAGGGTCTCTCAGGATACTAGGTTTTGAGAGACCCTAACACAGGGTTGCACAACCTTTTTTGGTCTCGGGGCCGCATTGTCACATTGCTCTTTTTCAAGGGGCCACAAAAAAAAAAAAAAAAGTTAAACAGCACTTGTTTGCATCAGCCTATTACACAGGCTGATGCAAAGGGACTGGGGAGGAATGATCACTACCACAGTCACTGCTCCCTCATTTAGTTCTGTTGATTATTGGCAGAACACTGATTACACAGGGAGATGTGCTGACAATAATTGTAATCTTTCAAACAGATAAAACATGCAAATCAGCCGACAAATGAGTGATCGCTTATTTATCAACTGATCAGTGGCAGTGGTGTGCCTAGGTACAGTGGTGTGGTGTGCCTCTCACAGTAGTATTACCCTCATTGTACAACCTTCACAGTAGTTTTGTACAAATGTGTGCCCCCTAACAGTAGTTATGCCCACATTGTGCCCCCTTAAAGTACTTACCCCTTCATTTTGCCCCCTTCATAGTAGCTATACCCTCTCTGTGCCCTTTTTATAGTAGTAATGCTCTATCTGTGCCTCTTCACAGTTGTAATGCCCTCTTTGTGCCCTCTCACAATAATAATCCCCTTTATGCCTCCTTCACAGTAATAATGCCCCTTAATAGTAGTAATGCCCATTGTCCCCATTCACAGTAATAATGCCCATTGTGCCCCCTTCAAAGTAATAATTCCCTTTGTGTTCCCTCCATAGTAGAAATCCCCATTGTGCCCCCTTAATAGTAGTAATGCCCATTGTGCCCCCTTCACAGTAATAATGCCCTCTGTGCCCCCTTCAGAGTAGTAATGCCCTCTCTGCATTGTGCCCCCTCCATAGTAGAAATGCCCATTGTGTCCCCTTCACATTAGCAATGCCCTCTGTGCCCCCTTCACATTAGCAATGCCCATTGTGCCCCCTCCAGAGTAGAAATGCCCATTGTGCCCCTTCACATTAGCAATGACCATTGTGCCTGTGAAGAAATCCCTCTTTTTCTAAAGTGACCGGCAAAAACACCCAGACTTATGGAACTATTTTGGGCAGCCCACCCAGGGTGAACTGGTCACAGAAGACTTCCATGTTCTTTGAGAACCCCTGAACCGATCTGGGTGAAATTTGAATATGTTGATCACCCAGATCCGGGCTATCAGGGGACATATGATTTGTGGGGATACCTCATGTATAAAGGGGTGTTCCAGATATTGGGGAAAACTGTGAGTTTTCTGCCTAGAGATAATCAAGTGGTTACTTTATCAGGCTTGGTTATCTCCAGGACTAGGGGAGGGAATTGTATGTTTATGCTGGAAGGGTTTTAGGTTTCCATTGTACTTGATTGGCTGTACTTTGTCCCTCCCTGTGGGATGTCCCCTTGCATGGATACTTGCATAAAAGCCTATGTGTGTTAATAAAGGCGTGTTCTTTTTGTACCCTTCTTCTGGACTTCGGCTGATGTTTGGGGATTCGCATGCTTTATTAAGGGAATCATCTTATAAAGTGATTGGCATTTCGTATGGAATTCGTCTACTTCAACAGCCAAACAGAGCGCTATATTCACCAGGCTCGGGCGGTTCGGGAGGAAAATACCGAATGTGGTTTAAATATACTCGGTTTCCTTACAGTGCCCCCTCTGTGTTAAAAAAAAAAAAAAAAAAACAGTAACTACTCACTTTGTCCCGTTCCTGAAGCTCACAGTCCTCTCTCCCCTGCAGACACAGATCACTCTGTAGCACTGTGTGGGCAGAGCTTATGCAGATTCCCGGGCTGCATGCTCTGCCCACACAGGGCGACAGCACAATCCGTGCCTGCAGGCTGAATGGCGGAGCAGGGAGAAGTCTTCCTGCTGCACCATTTAGAGCACTGCCAGCCTGAAGGAGGGGAGGAGCACGGGGAGCTGAGTGGTGAGTGACAGGACTCAGCTTCCTGTGCTCCAGCAATGAGCTCTTCCATCTGTATTGATGGAAGCACTTATTGCTTCTGGCAACCCCCTAAGAGTCGGCACCCGGGGCGGACCGCCCCCCACTTAGTACGCCACTGCTGTAGAGCACTCCTTGAGGAGAAGGCAGAAGCTCTGATAAACTGAGCCTGCCTTATCCTCAGCTCCCCCACTCTCACCAATAGCCAGGGACCCGTCCTGCTCCAGACTTCTGCTACAGTACAGGGCAGGAGCTGTCATCCTTTCCTGTGCGGCGGTCCAGGAAGAAACACATCTGATCGCATGGTCAGCTGTGTTTCTGTCCAGCAGGACGGGGGCCGCAAACATTGGCACTGGGGGCCACATGCGGCCTGCTGGCCGCAGGTTGTGCACCCCTGCCCTAACACATAGGGAACGGTGCTGGTGTGCTACAGCAGAAGTGTGAAACGGTAGAAACCTCTCCTTTAACTTGGGATAACGTGTATAGTGTACTTCTCCCCATCTCTGTGTGATTTACACTTTACACATTGTCCCATGGGAAAGGAGAGGTTTCTGCTAGGAAAATAAAGAGTAAAATGGTTAAAAAAAAAATAATTAAACAGGTAGCAAGAAAAAAAAATCTTGAGTTAGTTCAGGTTTTTATGTTCATGTTTTATAAAAGTTTTACAATGTTCCGGTTTTATAAAGTTTGTAACGTTCAAGTTTATGTGCCTGCTGCCTGTTTTTTCTTCTTTTTTTTTTTTTTTTCCCTAACCACCCTTTATTTTCCAGGAAGACCAACGGACCAACCGACGAAAACGCTGCAGCACTGATGTGCATTCTGAGAGAAGCATTGCGCTGCTGTCAGAAGACACGTGAAGTCGGTGTATGCGGCGCTGCAAGATGAGATTTCTCCTCTGCAGGACAGGTACGTTTGCCCAGGCATATGAGCTGAGGAGAGGTGTTGGAGTTCATATTCTTTGGCAAACACTTTGTATAAAAAAAATCTGGCAAAGATGTCTTCCTCCACAACGATCGATTGATCGATGTGAATGGAGAAATCACGTTTGCCAGGACATAGGAGTTAAGTGGGTATGGATGTTTGGGCGGAGCCCCTATGTCCTGGCAATCGCCAGGCCCCTCTTTTTTTTTCTTGCATATTTTTTGGCAGAGATTTTTTCATCCACATCGATCGATGCGAATGAGGAAAACTGTGCTGTTCATTTTTTCTTTCAGCCCAGAGGCTGAACGGAAAAAAAAATCTCATAACCCGTATGCTCCATATAAGGAGAATAGCAGAAACTCCTAATGCTGGCCATACATGTAATGATTGCGGAGACCCTCAAATGCCATGGCAGTGGAAAAACCTCACATGTGACCCCATTTCGGAAAGAAGACACCCCAAGGTATTCGCTGAGGGGCATATTGAGTCCATGAAAGATTAAACTTTTTGTCACAAGTTAGCGGAAAGAGAGACTTTGTGAGAAAAATTAAAAAAAAACAAATTCTGCTAACTTGTGGCAAAAAAAAAAAATCTTCTATGAACTCGCCATGCCCCTCACAGAATACCTTGGGGTGTCTTCTTTCTAAAATGGGGTTACATTTGGGTTATTTTTACTGCCCTGGCATTTTAGGGGCCCAGAAGCGTGAGAAGAAAAAGGCGTAAAAATGCCATCCTGAAAGGTACTCATTGGATTTAGAGCCCCTTTGCGCATCTTGGCTGCAAAAAAGTGGCACACATGTGGTATCGCCGTACTCAGGAGAAGTAGGGCAATGTGTTTTGGGGTATATTTTTACATATACCCATGCTGGGTGAGAGAAATATCTCTGTAAATGGACAACTTTGTATAAAAAAATGGAAAAAGTTGTCATTTAGGCCTCATGCACACGACCGTTGATTGTTTCCGTGTCCGTTGCTCCGTTTTTCGTGATTTTCTGCGGACCCATTGGTTTTCAATGGGTCCGTGGAAACCTCGGCAAATGCACCGTTTGTCCTCCGTGTCCGTGGTCCGTGATTCCAGTCCGTCAAAAAAATATAACCTGTCCTATTCTTGTCCGTGAAAAACGGTTCACGGACCCATTCAAGTCAATGGGTCCGTGAAAAATGCGGATGGCCATCCGTGTGTCATCCGTGTTCCGTGTCCGTTTTTTTTGCGGATCCCTTGGCAGGCACTTGGGAAACATTGTCAGCCTGTCTTTTGGTAAAATCTTTTGGGTCATGTCCGCTAAAAAAACGGAAGACACACGGAAGCACAACGGAAGGCAAAAACGGACACGGATCACTGAACAACGGAACCCCTTTTTGCGGACAGCATAAAAAAACGGTCGTGTGCATGAGGCCTTACAGAGATATTTTTCACACTCAGTATGGGTATATGTAAAAATACACCCCAAAACACATTGCCCTACTTCTCCTGAGTACGGCGATACCACATGTGTGCCACTTTTTCGCAGCCAAGATGCGCAAAGGGGCCCAAATTTCAATGAGTACCTTTAGGATTTCACAGGGCATTTTTACGCATTTGGATTCCAAACTGCTTCTGACGTTTAGGGGCCCCTAAAATGCCAGGGCAGTAAAAATACCACACAAGTGACCCCATTTTAGAAAGAAGACACCCCAAGGTATTCTGTGAGGGGTATAGTGAGTTCATGTAAAAGTTTATTTTTTGTCACAAGTTAGTGGAATATGAGAATTTGTTTAAAAAAAAAATAAAATCATATTCCGCTAACCTGTGCCAAAAAATAAAAACTGCCATGAACTCACTATGCCCCTCAGTGAATACCTTAGGGTGTCTACTTTCCGAAATGGGGTCATTTATGGGGTGTTTCTACTGTCTGGGCATTGTAGTACGTCAGGAAACAGGACAGGTGCTCAGAAAGTCAAAGTGCGGAAATTCACTTTTTTGCACCATAGTTTGTAAACCCTATAACTTTTACCCAAACCAATAAATATACACTTTGCATTTTTTTTTATTAAAGACATGTAGAACAATAAATTTAGAGAAAAATTTATAGAGAAATTTAGTTTTATTTGGCAAATTTTCCAACATAAAGTGAAAAATGTCATTTTTTTTTTTGCTAAAATTTCGTCAAAAAAAGTAAAATATCAAAAAAAGTTAAAATGTCAGCAACAATGAAATACCACCAAATGAAAGCTCTATTAGTGAGAAGAAAAGGAGGTAAAATTCATCTGGGTGGTAAGTTGTATGACGGAGCAATAAACGGTGAAAGTAGTGTAGTGCAGAATTGTAAAAAGTGGCCTGGTCATTAAGGGTGTTTAAGCTAGGGGGGCTGAAGTGGTTAAATTTTTCTCGTCATCGCTGTATTCTGACCACCATAACTTTTTTATAGTTATGTCTACAGAGATGTGTCAGGGCATTTTTGTGGGACGATCTTCACATGTCACAAAGGGGTTAAACGAGCTGTGCTTCCTGCCCCGTTCAAATTGCTAGAGGCTGCATGGTACGGTTGTGGAGTGCTGGACCTTGAGGCTAAATCATCAATATCAGGAGCCTGGAAAACCCCTGTAACTTTATAAAATAGATGGGAAGGGACTAAAATTTAGAGTGGGTTTGGGTGCCATTTTGTGGAAAGCTGAACGATGGTCATAAAGAGAACTACAAGACCTGAATGATATTACACACCTGATTGTCGGCTATAAAAGTACAATGTCCACACCCACTCCATTAACAGAATAAACAATTAGGAGACAAGCTCATGACTCACAGAACACCAACATAAAGGTGTCATAAGATATGACATGTTCACCATAAAACTTTTATCTACATTTCCTGCTTTAAATGATCGATGACACGTTGAAAAAAAAAGGTATTGCTTGTCAGAAAACTTCTGCAGTTCACAAGTAATGCAGAGATGTCTGCCTGCTAAATAATATATGTATGAGAACAGAGCAAATCTTCATTTGTGCTCATTAGAGTTTCCAGGACTATATATATTGTAAGGGATCGCTCTCTCTCAGGGTTGGCAATGACAGTCTTCTTATCAAACAGGGGGTCTTCAAGCTCAAACAGTGCTTTATTTGTCACACAGCACATCACACTTTCAAGTTTGGCATCACTCGGCACATGAAGTCACAGCTTCACATCACAATGTGTTACATCACCACAAAATAATACACCCCTGCCTGGCTAGGCACTCACTATACAGACGTCTCCCTAACTCACCTCTAGGTCAGTGTTCACACTGCAGGATTCGGCTTCGGTCAGACAGGCTCCTAGCTGTGACCACTGCAACCCAACAGTCTTCCTGGTGGAAGCACCAAAACACCTTGGGTGAATATGGTCCAGCAGTCCTCTTGACTCTGACCATGCGACACCTCTCTTCTTCAGGTGTCACTGGGTCCCCCCTTACCAAAGCCATAACTTTTTTACTTTTCCATATGAGGACTTGTTTTTTGCGGAACAAATTGTACTTTCTAACTGCACCAGATAAAATTGCATAGGATGTAATGAAGTTTTATGGGTTTTGTTTTAACAGTGTTCACTATACAGTAAAACTGACCTGTGTTCTTCATTTTCCAGGTTAGTACGATTACAGTGATAGCACATTTGTTTAGTTTTTCTTGCATTTTAAATCTGGAAAAAATATATAATTTTTTTTTCTTTTCATCGCCATATTCTGACCACCATAACTATTTTATAGCCAAGTCTACAAAGCTGTGTGGAGGCTAATTTTTTGCAGGACAATTTTTTTTTTTGCGGGACAAATCAACCATTTTAATTTTTTCCCAGTTACGTCATTCACCATATGGAATCATTTTTTTAAAAATATTTTAATAATATGGGCTTTTTTGCACATAGTGATGCCTATTATGTTAAATTTTTTACTTGTTTACTTTTATTTTCATTTTCATTTTAATGAAAGGGGGGTGATTTGAATTTTTTTTTTTTTTATGTCCCCAAGTGGATCCCAAAATGCAATCATCAGATAGCAATTTGTATAGAGTAATGGAATTTTCTCCATTACCCTATACAGAAATTGCTATATTACAATTCGGCGCTGCTACCTGCTGGCCTCAATTGTAATATACAAGTAATGAGCCTAGGAGTCTAGTAACAAGCTCTGGCTTATTACTTACATAGAACGCCAGCAGTCCAGGTATTTGATGTGTTTTAAATCAAGGGCCTTATTAGTTGCATCAGGTGTCCCCATCAGGTAACTAAAATATCTGTACTGCTACACCTTACTGCATTTTCAACAAATCTTGGTGGCACGTTAGAAAATCTAAAAACAGGTGCCAATTTTAGAAAACACTGAAATATCTCACACCACAACTCCACAAGTCCAGATAATATGATAAAAAGCCAAGTAACTGAATACACTACAGAAGCTCTACTCACATATCAAATAATTGCTCATATTTGCTACTAAAGATTTTTTCCAGGTCAACTTGCTCTTTGTTGGCCAAAAAACAAACCGTTCTTTTATGGAAAACATTGGGCAACAAATAAATGTGATCATATTCAAAACTCATCAAAAACTGAAACACCTCAAAATCAGTTTTATCCCTTTTGGGAGAGTGCCACTCATTAGGTCCCTGGACAGTATTGCCGAAAGTATCACTGCATTTTTGATTCTCCCTTAGAAGATTCAGTGTTCCAGCTTTCCTCTGAGAAAAATATATGTGATTATCTGTCATTATATTTTTGTATCATGTGTTATTCAGCAGCATATTAATTATTACATACACTGTTCAGAAAACAGGCACCCATTCTTCAGTTTCAGCTATTTCTTACCTTACACTGGTTGTCAGAAAGCAGGGCCCAAACACTGACAGTTGACAGGGAGGCTTGGCAATGTACAAATGATTAATTCTACAGAAAGGCAAGAAAATGAAATACAAACCTAATGCTACTGGACAATCCAAGCAAAAACAATACATAAAACAGTAGGCTGCAGTAGGAAAATATTTAGGTAGGAAATAATTATTCCAGATATTGTTGTTTGGTTTAAATGTTAATTACTACACTGTTCTCCTTCCCATAACAATCTTTATAACAATCTTTATTATTTACTTTATATGATACAATAGCACCTATAAATCCTAAAGGGGTTATCCCATCTGGTCCATCCCTACTGGACCATATGGATATCATAGAAGTGGCACACTGTTATGGGGATCTGTGGATGACACAATGTTATGGGGGATCTGTGGATGATACACTGTTAGGGGGATCTGTGGATGATACACTGTTAGAGGTATCTGTGGATGATACACTGTTATGGCGATCTGTAGATGACACTGTTCTGGGGGGGGGGATCTGTGGATGACACATATATAGAATCTTATGCTATATATTTGTCATCCACAGATCCCCCCCATAAGTGTCCCTGTTTAAATAGTGACCCCAATACAGCGGGCCTGTGCACAGCAATCTTCATATGTAAAGTGGAGTCATGTAATCCTAATTAA
This sequence comes from Bufotes viridis, assembly GCA_033119425.1. Lineage (NCBI taxonomy): Eukaryota > Metazoa > Chordata > Amphibia > Anura > Bufonidae > Bufotes > Bufotes viridis. The sequence continues at coordinate 96,846,092 of CM065593.1, forward strand.
AGTAGCACAATCCTCTGCAGTAGTACTTACTATCAAACCACTGTAGCAGGCAGGCCGGCCGGCCGCATAACATCACTCAATCAGTCACGCCCCTGCTCCTTCCACTTTATTAATGAAGCAGGCGCGTGATGGAGGGAGTGACGTTACGCTGCCGGCCGGCCTGCCTGCTACAGAAGTTTGATAGTAAGTAATACTGCAGAGGATTGCGCTACTTTATAGGATTACATGACTACACTTTACATATGATGATTGCTGTGTGGGGCCCGGTGTAATAGAGTACAGTGACTGCAACGAGCCACGCTGGGTGTTGCCAGCCTCCAGCCCCTCCTCACTGATATATCGCAGGCTGCGCTGTGAAGCATAGCGGCCAGAGATGTATCAGTGTCAGCAAAGTAAAAATGGCAGCATTCGCTTTATAGTGAAAAATACGGTACATAGTTGTTAAGGTTGGAAAAAGACAAAAGTCCATCAAGTCCAACCTGTAATCCTGATATATATTGATTCACGGAACAAATCCCTGGATCAATGTCCATCTTCATTTTAAAAAGGGGTTGGGCCAAAGGGAAAGTGTGTAGAACAAGATTTCTATACATTGTCATAAGACTCAACGTTATTTTGAATTAAAAAGTCATCTAAACCTTTTTTAAAGCCATCCTGTATTTGCTCTGACCAGCTCCTGAGGCTATTGCAGAGGTTCACAGCCCCTACAGTAAAGAATGCTTGTCGCCTCTTATGACAATCTTTTTTTCTCCAGGCATAGGGAGTGGCCCCTTGTTTTTTGAGGGGTTTTTAACACAGAATAGCCTCCCTCGATAATTTTTGTATGGTCAATTTATATATTAGTAAAAGTTAATCAAGTCCCCACTTAGACGTCTTTTACAAGACTAACCAAACTCAGTTTGTTTCATCTTTGCTGAAAGCGAAGATCTTTCAGGCCCTTAATGAGTTTAGTAGCTCTCCTTTGCACTCTCTCTAACTCCAGGGAATTTTTTTTATGAACTAGATCAATCAAAACACGCTGTAGACAGGGTATAATAATTATACCCTGTCTACAGGTGCTTTGATATATATTTGGGTGAGACAATATACCTCTACACGGCCATCCATAGTGTATTGGGGTATTTGTAGTTTTGGACTAAATCCAGCAGAGCATCGCCTCCAGTAGGATCTTCTACAAACTAGCCCATAAAATTGCCCTGCGAAAAGTTAAAGGGAACCTGTCACTGGGATTTTGGGTATAGAGCTGGGGACATGGGCTGCTAGATGGCCGCTAGCACATCCGCAATATCCAGTCCCCATAGCTCTGTGTGCTTTTATTGTGTAAAAAAACTGATTTAACACATATGCAAATTAACCTGAGATGAGTCCTGTATGTGACTCATCTCAGGACAGGACTCATCTCAGGTTAATTTGCATATGTATCAAATCAGTTTTTTTACACAATAAAAGCACATAGAGCTATGGGGACTGGATATTGCGGATGTGCTAGCGACCATCTAGCAGCCCATGTCCTCAGCTCTATACCCAAAATCCTGGTGACAGGTTCCCTTTAAGGAATTTATTCGCTTTTGAAGCAGAGGCAGAACCATGTTCCCAATCTATGTTTGAATAGTTAAAATCTCCCACTATCACCACTGTGTCAGCCTGCGCTGCTAGTTCCATTTGCGCATACAGTTGATCTATCTCCTCAGTGATATTGGGGGTCTATAGATCACACCAAGAATTATTTTTTCACTATTTTCTTCCCTCTGTAATTCCACCCACAAGGTTTCAACATCCTCACAACCTTAGCATAGTTTTTCACTAGCCTTTCAGAAAAAATTGCAGCTCGTTCTATCTTCATAGGCTTTTCATGCAGGACCGATCCATTTTTTTCACATACGTGAAAATCAGATGACAAACAGATGCAATCCGGAGGAAAAAACTGAAACACAATCACAAACAAACCCGCTCCAACTTGCATAGAAAGTCATTAATTTTTCACTGATACATTCGTTATCACTCGTGTGAAAGAGGCCATGGTCGAGATTAATGTATCAAAACACTGATTTTAAATTTCTAACACATTGAGATCTACATAGCTGATGTCTTAGTGATGAGGCTTTAGTGTATCAATAATTCATAGAATACTGTAGTATCAGCACAAAAAGCTCACAGCCGAGCTGAACAACATACAACTGTTTCCATGTGATACCTATCATGAAAGGACCTGAACCTGTCATCATGAAAATATAATCCCATCTATAGAGCAGACATATATCTTGTTTTATATAGGAAGAAAATCAGTACAATGTGCAAAGTATTGATTGAAATCTCCGTTCTTTCTATGCATGTGTCCAGTGGGCGGTTCTACTCAGGAAAACTGCCCACTGGACTCCTAAGCATAGAAAGAGCACTACTAATCCAGTGAATAAAAAGAAAAAAAATGACAGCTCAATTGTATATAAGAACAAAGATGTCTGAGAATGGCTAAAAAAAAAGGAAAATGTACATAAGAAAAGTAAAGCTGCCCATATACTTACAATAGCTATCGGCTAAATGCTCTGTTAGATATAACTCCCCAAAACACATGCACCCTTGGAGTTTTTTAATTGGGAAAGGGGAATAAGTCCCTGCCAGACAACTTTAGCGGCTGCATATTTACTGGGGGAACAAAGAATTGAGCATGTTAAACTCAAACACGTCTTGATTCTTCTTTCCTCCCAAAATGTGCAGAAGGACACCCCTTCTGCTGGATCAGCTGAAATCAGTGGTTTTGTCTGACTTTCATCTACAGTAATGTGTATGCACCTAAACAGGCAACATACAACACATCAGTAAGGAAATTGCCTAACTACTACAAAACAAAACAATACTTTTAATACAGAATACTTTGTACAAAATACAGAGAAACTGTACCTCAAAATTACTAAAGAAAATATTATTGGCAATCCAGAACAATAAGGGTATATTCTCATGTAGCTCTTTTGGCTGTGATGCATTAATAAAATCTAAGCTACATGCACACGACAGTGGGGAAAAAAAAGTCCGTTAAAAACGGACGTTTTTTTCACTGATGCCATTCTGAGAGACGGACGTTAAAAATGGACCTATTCAATTGTATGGGGTCAGTCTGTCAGTGAAAAACGGACAAGATAGAACATGTTCTATTTTTTTTATGTCCGTTTTTCACTGACAGTCAAAAAAACTGCCATGTGAATAACCCCATAGACTACCATTGGTCTTAAAATATACATTTCATGGCCGTTAAAAAAAATGTACATCACATGTCCGTTTTTCACTGTCGTGTGCATGTAGCCTAAGAGAAGGATAAGCAAATAAGCAAAGAGGAAAGCAATGGTACGCTAGTGCAAGTGGGTGTAATGGTGCTAACAGGTGAATGAAGTCCAATAAAACAATGCTTTGTCGGTTTTGGAGCTATGCCAGGCACTATAGGTGGCCAGCTGTTCTTTATGTGGTACATATCATTAAAGGTAACCTCTCAAAATGAAAATGTAATCCTATCTATGGAGTAGGATCAGCTGAGAAAATTCATATACTGTATTATGGGGGAAAAAACTTGTAATTTGTAACTTATTGATTGTTCTCTCTAGGCTTAGGAATCTACTGGGTGGTGATACTCAATGACGGACAGATACCTCTGTATGCACAGTCATACAGGGATGGTGATAAATTACTGAATAGGACTGCCCACTGGACTCCTAAATATATGAAGTGAAGGCGCGGTGAGGAAGCTGGCACCCGGCGAGCGTCTTTCCCTCACCGCTGAGTTCAGAACTGCGCGAGATTTCATCAGAGCACATGGCTGGCAGAAGGATGCGAGCGCTGCCTGGCCCTGTCAATCAGGACATGGAGGGAGGCGACAAGAACGGAGCCTCTAGGAGCAAGAACAACGCCCCCCCCCTGCTCCTAGAGGCTAATTAGCATATTATAAAAGTTCGATTTTTAGCATAACGGGGCACTGAGAAAAGTGGGAATAGGCTAGTTAGGTTTAGCTGACATTAGCACATCGCTAATGTCAGCTAGGTTATTAGGGTTAAATCTGGTGACAGAAGCCCTTTAGGCCTCTTTCACACTGGCGTTTTAGCTTTCCGTCCTAGAGATCCGTCCTCGGGTCTCTAGGACGGAAAGAAACTGATCAGGATTATCCCAATGCATTCTGAATGGAGAGAAATCCGTTCAGGATGCATCAGGATGTCCTCCGTTCAGGATAGGAACGTTTTTTGGACGCAGCAAAAAGCGCAGCATGCTGCGCTTTTTGCTCCAGCCAAAAATCCTGAAAGCAAACCTGAAGGACGGATCCGGAATTAATGCCCATTGAAAGGCCTTAGTCCGGATCCGGCCTTTAGCTAAACGTCGTTTCCGCGCATCGGCGGATCCGACGTTTAGCTTTTTGTGAATGGTTACTATGGCAACCAGGACGCTACTAGCGTCCTGGTTGCCATAGTAGGAGCGGGGAGCGAGGGAGCGGCTTACATTCCGCGCGGCATTCCGCGCGGCTCCCGGGGCGCTCCAGGATGACGTCAGGGCGCCCCAATGCAGAGATCACGTGATCGCATGGATCACGTGATCCATGCGTATGGGGCGCTCAGACGTCATTTAGGAGCGCCCCGGGAGCCGCGCGGAATGTAAGTATGCCGCTCCCTCGCTCCCCGCTCCTACTATGGCAACCAGGATGCTAGTAGCGTCCTGGCTGCCATAGTAACACTGAAAGCATTTTGAAGACTGATCAGTCTTCAAATGCTTTCAGTTCACTTGCGTTGTGCAGGATCGGGCGTGCATTCCGGCGACGGAAGTGCACGCCGGATCCTAACAACGCTAGTGTGAAAGAGGCCTGAATTAATCTTCGATTAATCTTTTTCCTTATGAGAAAGTTAAGGAGATTCAGCACCCTACCTAAAAGAGACCAGTCCTGTATGGAGACTTACTGGAAGTACTCCAGGGTATGGAGACTAATTGGCAAATCTCCATGGGAAACAATTTTCCGACAAACCGTGGGATTTGACAAGGGAATATAGCCAAACCAGATACCGAACTTGTTGGAAAGTCGGATCTTGACTAATAGGGAGCCACTTTCAATAGGTGGCTCTGGTCAGATGGTTCTCTTTTTTGGGAGACTTGTCTATATGAGTAAGACAGACAAAACAGTCTGGCATTTCTGAAACAATGCCAAGAACAGAATTGTTCAAATATTATACTAGCACTGTAAAATTAGCACTTGGCAGCTGATATTTAACTAGAACACAACACACCAAACCTTTTCATGCATCTGACAGAAACGTCATGATGTTAGATTAAAAGGGAACTTTTTCTTCTTTGAATATCCATATTGGAGTCTGAGTAATGTCACCGATTTGCTATTTTATGAAGTTATAACAGGGTGGTCCAGGTGCACCACGTTCATCAGGTGACGGGCTCTGGACAACAAATGATTACCGATCCATGACTGGGCAATTATTTTCACCAAGATTATATTTTATGTGACTAGGATCTGGAGTATTGGAGAATAATACATATACGTCATCATCAATTATATGCAGTTTATGAAATAAAAATTTCTACGACTTTGAAACATTCCCTAACATTCCACGGGTGACGTAGGGCTCAAGAATATCAACCTTATGGGTGTGCAGGTCTCCTGTCACCGTCCCATGGGGTATATAGCCATACTGACAGTGATCACTCATATTATATGGCTTTGCAGGTGATCCCTGTTTGATGCCCTTATGTAAGATACCTTTTATCAATATGATGGCTAGGTTTACAGCTATACGGATATTGTTATAATGTACTTTTACATTTCTGGAAGTCGTATAGTGTGAATACTATGGATTTTACAAATTTCCAGTAGATGTTCCCTGCAGTAAGATGGCCAACGCCATGTCAACTCTGTAATACAGTCAAATATATAGTAGAAGAGTGGCACTCACCAGATCTCCTGGTCACCCGAAATGCAACAGCCCGCCTGGAATCCTAGATCCCCAGAGACTCCTGTACATGTAGTCCAATGAAAAATGGCAAAGGCAGCATATCCGGGAAAAATCCCTTTATTGGGGACTGCTCACATAAAAAATGTGATTACAGAAAAGTTGCTACGTTTCGGCTATTCCCAAGCCTTTATCATGCTTGATAAAGGCTTGGGAATAGCCGAAACGTAGCAACTTTTCTGAAATCACGTTTTTTATGTGAGCAGTCCCCAATAAAGGGATTTTTTGCGGATATGCTGCCTTTGCCATTTTTCATTGGACAACTCTGTAGTACAGGTCTGCGACGTCAAGGCTCTGACTTGGCTTCCTGACATGCTCATTGTGCTTTTTTCTATTTACGGTATGGGAAGGTGAGTTTTGGGCTATGATTAAGTCTGAGACATCCTCTAAACATATGTATGTATATTGCATCCACCTGGGATATCTGGAGTTGTCCACTTTACTAATTTATTATTATTTATTAATGTGATGTATGACCTACACTAAATGAATTTACTTATGGATGCACATATGGTCCTATTTGATCACTTTGAAATGGATTTTGAACTATATTAGATCTATTTTTGTACCATTATCATAAATTGATGTGATTATTATTTTATTGGTTGTAATCATCTTCATGTGACTCTGCCTATAAATTTGCACACTATGAACCTTACACTTGCTTGAGCTGAAACGTTGCAACCACACGGGTGAAAAAAACTTTTTTTTTCCACTCATTTTTTGTGAAAGTGCTACCATTTTTCTTCTTAGGCTTCGTTCACATCACCGTTTGTCTTTTCCGTTCTCCGGCTCCGTTCAGGAGCAGGAGAACGGAAAGGACGGATGGTGTACATAACTGACACCAAAGGAGCCTAAAGACCCCATAGACTTTAATAGGGTCCGTTTGGTGTCCGCTCAGAACATGATTTTTGAGCGGACATGAAAGTAGTGCATGCAGGACTTTCGTGTCCGCTCAAAAATCATGTTCTGAGCGGACACCAAACGGACCCTATAAAGTCTATGGGGTCTTTAGGCTCCGTTGGTGTCAGTTATGTACACCATCCTGAACGGAGCCGGAGAACGGAAAAGACAAACGGTGATGTGAACGAGCCCTTATATTGTCCGGGATTTGTTCTCATATCCATTGGCTTGCACCTCCATATTTATATTTGGCCTGCTGTGCTCTATTTCTATACACTATCATCAAGTATATGCAGTTTATGAAAATAATTATTCTAAGACTTCCAAACATTCCCTAACATTCCACAGGTGACACAGGGCTCAAGACTATCAATCATCAGTCTCCTACGCAGTCAAGTTTACAGCCAACGACAAGTCTGGGCTGCTTCAGATAATGCAAAGCAGGGGGTGTGGATCCATGGGAACTGTACGAAGATACTCTTCACTGCTAGTTTACTCATTTAAGTAAGATGTCAAAGGAAGACTTTAAATTCACTGGAACTCTGCTGACAGGATACCATAAAAAACATTTGTAAAAGGCATATGGGACAACGCACAAATAAAAGAAGATACTAAATTAAATCCTGACCCTGACTGGCAAACGGAACATAATACCTATTGTCCTTTAATAGAGTGTCCTTTTTTAAGTTTAGAGAGGCTTTTTTTGTTTTATAGTACACAGCTAATAGTCTTTCTTTAAAGACATTGTTACATCATTATATAGGTCACTATTCTAGATTTATTTTTATAAACATCTTTAAAAAATTGCGCAGCTAATTGGGAGATCAAAAGCAGAGAATCACATCCAAAGGAAGATGAGAAACAAATACCCATCTGCACAAAGGGCCCATCTCTGCATTGCTGAATTGTATTAGGATAAGTACATCTGCCATCTATATTAATAAAGTCAAGGATCCGCGCTGCCTAAATGGTCCAGGATAGTACAGGTGTATCACATAGGAGAAAAGAGTTATTCGCTAGGCTGCATTTACTGATCCCCGGTGTAGATCTTGTTATAAGGCCCTTCTACAAAGAGAATACGGGGCCATATAGTGAAGTACCGCAAGACACAATTAAGAATTATTGTTTAATATCCACTTGAAGACCACAGGTTTATACCCCCCTAGTGACTAGGCCCTTTTTTACAAATCCGCACTACACTACTTTCACCGTTTTTTGCTCGGTCATACAACTTACCACCCAAATGAATTTTACCTCCTTTTCTTCTCACTAATAGAGCTTTCATTTGGTGGTATTTCATTGCTGCTGACATTTTTACTTTTTTTGCTATTAATAAAAATGTAACGACATTTTTGCAAAAAAATTACATTTTTCACTTTCTGTTGTAAAATTTTTCAAAAAAAACTACATTTCTATATAAATTTTTCACAAAATTTGTTGTTCTACATGTCTTTGATAAAAAAAAATCCAATAAGTGTATATTTATTGGTTTGGGTAAAAGTTATAGCGTTTACAAACTATGGTGCAAAAAAGTGAATTTCGGCATTTTGAAGCAGCTCTGACTTTCTGAGCACCTGTCATGTTTCTTCAGGTGCTAGAATGCCAGGATAGTATAAATACCCCCCAAATGACACCATTTTAGATAGAAGACACCCCAAAGTATTCGCGGAGGGGCATGGTGAGTTCATGTATCATTTCATTTTTGTTTCACAAGTTAGCGGAAAATGACACTTTCTGAGGAAAAAAAAAATAATAAAGTTTCCATTTCTGCTAACTTCTGGCAAAAAAATAAAATCTCAGACAGACTCACTATGCCCCTCAGTGAATACCTTGGAGTGTCTACTCTCGAAATGGGGTCATTTGTGGGGTGTGTTTACTGCTCTGGCATTTTGGGCGGGGCTAAATTGTGAGCAGCCATGTAAAACCTAAAGGTACTCGTTGGAATTTGGGCCCCTTTGCGCATCTTAGCTGCAAAAAGTGTCACTCATGTGGTATCGCCGTACTCAGGAGAAGTAGGGCAATGTGTTTTGGGGTGTATTTTTACATATACCCATGCTGGGTGAGAGAAATATCTCTGTAAATAGTCAACTTTGTGTAAAAAAATTTAAAAAGTTGTCGTTTACAGAGATATTTCTCACACAAAGTATGGGTATATATAAAAATACACCCCAAAACACATTGCCCTACTTCTCCTGAGTACGGCGATACCACATGAGTGACACTTTTTTGCAGCCTGGGTGCGCAAAGGGGCCCTAAAACCAATGAGTACCTTTAGGATTTCACAGGCCATTTTTACGCATTTGGATTCCAGACTTCCTCTCACGCTTTAGGGGCCCCTAAAATGCCAGGGCAGTTTAAATACCCCACATGTGACCCCATTTTAGAAAGAAGACACCCCAAGGTATTCCGTGAGGGGTATGGTGAGTTCATGTAAAAATTTATTTTTTGTCACAAGTTAGTGGAATATGAGACTTTGTAAAAAAAAAAAAAAAAAAAAAAATATCAATTTCCGCTAACTTGTGCCAAAAAAAAAAAATTTCTGTGAACTCGCCATGACCCTCACGGAATACCTTGGGGTGTCTTCTTTCCAAAATGGGGTCACATGTGGGGTATTTCTACTGCCCTGGCATTTCAGGGGCCCTAAAGCGTGAGAAGAAAAATGCGGAAAAATGCCCTGTGAAATCCTAAAGGTACTCATTGGAATTAGGGCCCCTTTGCGCATCTTGGCTGCAAAAAAGTGTCACTCATGTGGTATCGCCGTACTCAGGAGAAGTAGGGCAATGTGTTTTGGGGTGTATTTTTACATATACCCATGCTGGGTGAGAGAAATATCTCTGTAAATGACAACTTTTAAAACAAATTTATACAAAGTTGTCAGTTTACAGAGATATTTCTCTCACCCAGCATGGGTATATGTAAAAATACACCCCAAAACACATTGCCCTACTTCTCCTGAGTACGGCGATACCACATGAGTGACACTTTTTGCAGCCAAGATGCGCAAAGGGGCCCTAATTCTAATGAGTACCTTTTAGGAGGGCATTTTACGCATTTTTCTTCTCACGCTTTAGGGCCCTAAATGCCAGGGCAGTATAAATACCCACATGTGACCCCATTTTGAAAGAAGACACCCTAAGGTATTCCGTGAGGGGCATGGCGAGTTCACAGAAGATTTTTTTTTTTGGCACAAGTTAGCGGAAATTGATTTTATATTGTTTTTTCTCGCAAAGTCTCCCTTTCCGCTAACTTTTGACAAAAAGTTAAATTTTTCATGGACTTACCATACCCCTCAGCGAATACCTTGGGGTGTCTTCTTTCCAAAATGGGGTCATTTGTGGGGTGTTTGTACTGTTCTGGCATTTTGGGCGGGGCTAAATTGTGAGCAGCCATGTAAAAGCGAAAGGTACTCGTTGGAATTTGGGCCCCTTTGCGCACCCAGGCTGCAAAAAAGTGTCACTCATGTGGTATCGCCGTACTCAGGAGAAGTAGGGCAATGTGTTTTGGGGTGTATTTTTACATATACCCATGTTGAGTGAGAGAAATATCTCTGTAAATTGACAACTTTGTATAAAAAAATTAAAAAGTTGTCGTTTACAGCGATATTTCTCACACGAAGTATGGGTATATATAAAAATACACCCCAAAACACATTGCCCTACTTCTCCTGAGTACGGCGATACCACATGTGTGACACTTTATTGCAGCCAAGATGCGCAAAGGGGCCCTAAAACCAATGAGTACCTTTAGGATTTCACAGGCCATTTTTACGCATTTGGATTCTCACGCTTTAGGACCCCTAAAATGCCAGGTCAGTATAAATACCCCACATGTGACCCCATTTTGGAAAGAAGACACCCCAAGGTATTCCGTGAGGGGCATGGCGAGTTCACAGAAAAAAAAAATTTTGGCACAAGTTAGCGGAAATTGATATATATATATTTTTTTTACAAAGTCTCATATTCCACTAACTTGTGACAAAAATAAAATTTTGCATGAACTCACCATACCCCTCACGGAATACCTTGGGGTGTCTTCTTTCTAAAATGGGGTCACATGTGGGGTATTTATACTGCCCTGGCATTTGAGGGTCTCCGCAATCATTACACGTATGGCCAGCATTAGGAGTTTCTGCGATTCTCCTTATATTGAGCATACGGGTAATGAGATATTTTTTTTCCGTTCAGCCTCTGGGCTGAAAAAAAAAAAAAAAAATGAACGGCGCAGATTTTTTCATTCGCATCGATCAATGTGGATGAAAAAATCTCTGCCAAAATCAGTGACTGCGGTGCGGTGGGCTGGGCGCTAGCTACCTAACAAGTAGCTAGCTAACTGGCGGTGATAAGGGACCCTTATGCCCCATTCACACGTCCGCAATTCTGTTTGCGAAACGGAATTGCGGACCCATTCATTTCTATGGGGACAGACTTTGTCCCGCTCGGATCCGGAATTACGGATCCGCGCTTCCGTGTCTGCACTTCCGTTCCGCAAAAATATAGAACATGTCCTATTCTTGTCCGCAATTGCGGACAAGAAAAAGCATTTTCTATATAGTTCTGTGCGGATCTGCAAAATGCGGAAAGCACATTGCCGGTGTCCGTATTTTGCGGATCCGTAGATCCATGGATCCGCAGATCCATGGATCCGCAAACACATACTGGACGTCTGAATGAGCCTGTAGGGGGTGATTAGTGACAGGGGGTGACAGGGGGTGATCAGGGGGTGACATTGGTGATCAGGGGGTGACATGGGTGATCAGGGGTTAATCAGTGATGGGGGGTGTGTGTGTAGTGATTGGTGCACTTTACCTTTGTTTCCTCTGTTGGTCCCAAACAAAGGGACCACCAGACGAGCAGACAGCAGGCATATCAGACGCTGTTTACAAAACAGCGTCTGATATGCGATTTAAATGCGTTTTTTTCCGCATCTACAGCCTGCCAGCGCATGATCAGCGCTGGCAGGCTGTAGTTTCAGTTGTCCCGGCTCCGATCACATGAACGCGCGGAAATCTCAGGTATCACGAGATGACGCTGATAGGCGTGACTGAGACCTGAGAGAGCCGACGCGCTGACGCCCATCGGCGTTAGCGTGGCGGCAAGTGGATATACTTACAAATTTCCAAATTAAACACAGCCTAGCGAATACTTGTGGTGTGAACAGCGCTGTTTTCTCACATATTTGTCACATATTTGTCATCCACAGATTCCCCAATAACAGTGTCATCCATCACAGATCCTCCATAGCAGTGCCATCCACAAGTTGGGGGGGGGGGGGCACTTGGGCAGCCTAGTCTCTGTTGGTGGTGGACCTTGTCCCAGCCCTGTATGTGTGTGTATGTATATATATATATATATATATATATATATATATATATATATACACATACATATACACACACAAAAAGATTGGACAGCTGTAATCCAAAATACCCGATTTTTATCATCCCCCAAAATCAGCTGTCAGGGAAGAGCTGGGAGGCCATTATACACAATAGATGGTTGGCCGATCTTGCCCACCTAAATTGTATGACCAGCCTAAAGGGAGTCTGAGTTTTTATGCTGATCAGCTCCCTCCCACTCCACTGCCGATAAAACAGCGGTTGCGAACCTATGGCACGGGTGCCAGAGACAGCACTCGGAGCCCTCTCTGTGGGCATCTGCACACTGGAAAAAGTCTATGGTGTACCAATATGCCTTAGACTTTTCTTGCTGTTCATCAGCGCAGGGCGCACTATGAACAGCACAGGCAGCGGATTTACTGTAGGCAGGCTATTATAGCTAAATGATAAAGTACATGGAAAATATACTATCCTGGACTGTTAAATTGCCGTGTTGGCACTTTGCGATAAATAAGTGGGTTTTGGGTTGCAGTTTGGGCACTCAGTCTGTAAAAGGTTCACCATCACTGCAATGGCGGGGGTGGGGGCAGCGCATGAATATGAGGACTCATGAGCTTGTGCAGTGTATGGAGCAGAATCCAGTGATGGGCTTGTGCTGGAACTGCTCAATACTAATTTTAGCAAAATGGATGGGTCAATTCAAGTGAGTCATTCAGTGTTTTACTCAGGGTCACCTCTATTAAACTGGCAGCAGATTTTCTTTAGGGTTAACAATTTTCGTCCTGAATAATATATATATATATATATATATATATATAATACATAATAAAACTGGTCATAGATGTGTAAAAAAATATATATATATAAACTAAGAAGTCAAAAATAAGAAAAATAAGAGGACCAGCAAATAGACTTCTTTTCCTAGGAACTGCTATCATGTGAAAACAAGACTGACATTCCTCTGCTGTGGAGCCAGCACAGAAACTTATTGGAATGAACCTGACCGCGCCTGGCAATTGTCCATGAACCAACGTCACAGATGACTTCACAGAACATAGTGTTCTTGGCCCTTGTGCAAATATGTGTTCAAATCTCAACCAGAGTGAATGTTTGTATACATCTGCATATCAGTAAACTGAGAAAAACAACAAAAGAAAACATTAAAAAAAAGGAATATCATCTGAATAAAAGTAGATGTTAGCCTTTCAGCAGTGCGGAAGGAGTTAACCTGAATTTTGAAGTTACGGAGACACCCCCTCCTTCTCTAACAAACACACACCCATTCCCTGATACTCCTACGTTGAACCTGGAAAATTCCAGCACACCTTGCAGATACACAGAGCTATCTGCCGCCAGAAACAAAGCACTGACTCACTTCCGGGCCCTGAAGTTGTAGCCAAGGAATAGGCAGAGAACACGGCTGTCACGCTAACTTCCCCAGGCACAATAACCTCTTATTATTCACCCACATGCTGATTTGGATCACATTTACTCTTCTGATAAAAATCAGAAGGTGGCAGTAAGAAATCTCTGTTACAGCAAGAAAAGCCTGCTAAAAATAATGTACGGCTTTAATGTTCATAAAACAGGCAACAAAAATACCACACTAAGAAGTGATCATATAACAGGAGTCATTATCAAGCGTTACCATTTGTAACAGGACCCAGCTTTAAATCAAACAACATTTTACTGCCATGGTGTATACTAGTGATGGCGAACCTTTTACAGACTGAGTGCCCAAACTGCAACCCAAAACCCACTTATTTATCGCAAAGTGCCAGCACAGCAATTCAACCTGAATACTACAGCCAGTATATCTTCCATGTACTTAATCATTCAGCTATAATAGCTGCCTACATTCAATGCGCTGCCTGTGCTGTTCATAGCGCGCTCTGCGCTGACGAATGGCAGAAAAGGTCTAAGGCATATTGGTACACCATAGACTTTTTCCAGTGTGCAGATGCCCACAGAGAGGGCTCTGAGTGCCGCCTCTGGCCCCCGTGCCATAGGTTCGCCACCCCTGGTGTATACAATAGTACTCTAATTATTTTACGGCACCAGAATAATTAATAAATTATTTTATGGAAACATTCAGAATTACAAAACTACAGAATAGCAGTACAAAGCATGCAGCTATCTGCATGATCAACATTTAGGTCTGTTCATATTTACCAAAAAAAAAAAAAAAACTTTTAAGACCAGCAGGTCGGGCAGGCTGCACTCTGCCGGAGACAATAACAAGTGTTATCGGGTACAAATGCTCATTCCTGATAATTGCGTTTTGTAAAGGTGCCACCGACCACCTGATGAACAAGAAAATGCTGATTTTTGGTTGGGTACAGCAACCAAAATGATAGTGTCTTGGCAGATTGGTTTGTGTAAACAGGGATCTACTGCCCTGTCGCTGGGGATTTTCCATAGCCAAAATCTGCAATGGATCTGGGTAAAATCCACAGCTGCAAAATCTGCACCAGATCGTGTGGATTTTGCTGCAGATTTCAGTGTGGAAAGGATGTGCTGCAAATTTCTGCCTCTGAATTTCATTTAAAGAGGACCTTTCATCAGGCTAAAAAATGTGTACTAACTATGCTGACATGTAGAGCGGCGCCCAGGGATCTCTCTGCACTTACTATTATCCCTGGGCGCCGCTCGTTCGCCCGGTATAGGCTCCGGTAACTTCTGGGACTTGGTTATACTAGGCGGAGCCTAGTACACTTGGTTATAGTAGGCGTATCCCAGGCTGTAGTGCTGGCCAATCGCAGCGCTCAGCTCACAGCCTGGGAGAAAAAAAACAACTCCCAGGATATGAGCTGTGCACTGCGATTGGCCAGCGCTACAGCCTGGGATACGCCTACTATAACCAAGTCCCAGAAGTTACCGCAGCCTATACCGTGCGAACGGAGCGGCGCCCAGGGATAATAGTAAGTGCAGGGAAATCCCTGGCTGCCGCTCTACATGTCAGCATAGTTAGTACACATTTTTTAGCCTGATGAAAGGTCCTCTTTAAAATAAAGAATAACGTGTCAATGAGGACAGTGACTGGCTGCAGCAGTCACATCCTATATATCTCCATGGCAGTGTGTCGCTGACGTGCGGTAGACCACTGAGGACAGTGACTGGATGCAAAGCCAGGAGTGGTTCAAAAAGAGGAGAAGACTCTGTTTATAAAGTGTTCCTGTGTAGCTAGTTTATTTTTTATTTTTAAAAATTTTGGTCTACTCATCATACAACAAAACAATCCACTGTGGAGAAAGCATGTAGCGCATACAAGCATTTAGAACAATATTTAGCCAGTATTCATTTTGGATTACTAAATGGTCCTCCTCTAACCTTTCCCATACTGGTCATACATATCCACACTGGCATGTACACGTCCGACACCAGCTTCAGCAGACCTGCAGCCTCTTTTTTGCTTCCCTTGAACCGTGTGTGTCACAGAGAGCTGGGACTCAATAAGGTTCCAATGTTACCCAGCTCTGCCCCTTCAACTGCTTTTCTCAGATTTAGGCTACATGCACACGACAGTTGTTTTTTTGCTTCCGCACTATTTTTTTTGCTGAAGAGGAACACGGACAACGGACGCAGAAAACAAACGGATGAACTATCAGCATTTTTTTGCTGACCCATTAAAATGAATTGGTCCCCATCCTATCCACAAAAGGAAAAAGAGAGGAACGCAGAGAAAAACAACTGTCGTGTGCATGTAGCCTTGAAATGTGGAGCGTATGGATCCCGTGCTTTCTATGGATCTGTACTCCGCAGACTCCAAAAGCCAAACACAGCCAACGAAAGCTTAAGCGGCAGAGTGCTCTGAGCAACGCTGTTGCCCCTTCGTTTCTTCACATAAGGTTTAGTTACCCTATTTTCTCTGCAGCATGTAATGGAGCAGAATAAAATTAGCACATTGGAATATAGAAAAGCTATGTAAGTATGTTGTGGAAATGCAGAGAATAATGTGCAAATGTAAATGGGAATAAAAGAAACAGATACAAAGTGTAGTGTATTTAGTGCTTGCCATGAAAGGGTTGTCTGGGAATAAAAAGCTTTTCACAGGAACCCGCAGCCTGCCTTAGCCATGCAAAGATTCATACTTACCTGCCACCGGCAGCTCTGGGCCTGCACACTGGTATCTTCCAGTCGTTGGCTTGTTTACTTTTTTTCTGGCATGGGCATGATCATCTGCTCCGCTGCAGCCAATGACACTACAAGAGACACATCACTGCTGAAGCCAGTTATTGGTTGCAGCGGAGTAGATGATCATGCCCAAGCCAGGGACGAATTAAACAAAGACTGGAAGATGGACACACGGGAGCCAACAAGTAGGACCAGAGCGTGAGGGAGCAGGTAGATATGATTCTTTCCATAGCAGAGGCAGGCTGCGGGCTCCTGTGAAACAATACTTATTCCTGGACATACACTTTAATGCTGTCTTCCTGCTCTGTACAGGTATGCAGAGTAGTGAACTTCCTCCTCTGGTCTTTAGAGAAGGAACTTACTACTGAGCATGTGCAGCGCAGTTTCAGGAATTGTAACTAAGGTCCTTGGAGCAGCATGAAGAGTAAGAGGGACAAGACAGAACACAGGAGGGATGAGAACTCATTATCCATTACCCCTAGAACATCCTGCTCATTACTGTTTATAGTATAAGAAAAGGTGAGAACACAGGAGAGGTGGGAACTGATTATCTATCACCACTAGACCACCCTGCTTATCACTGTTTATAGTAGGACAGAGGAGAACACTGGAGAGGTGAGAACTGATTATCTATCACCACTAGACCACCCTGCTTATCACTGTTTATAGAAGAAGGGCAGAGGAGAACACAGGAGAGGTGAGAACTGATTATCTATCACCACTAGACCACCCTGCTTATCACTGTTTATAGAAGAAGGGCAGAGGAGAACACAGGAGAGGTGAGAACTGATTATCTATCATCACTAGACCACCCTGCTTATCACTGTTTATAGTAGAAGGGCGAGGAGAACACAGGAGAAGTGAGAACTGATTATCTATGACCACTAGAACGCCCTGCTTATCATTGTTTATAGTATAAGGACAGAGGAGAACACAGGAGAGATGAGAACTGATTATCTATCACCACTAGAACAACCAGCTTATCACTGTTTATAGTATAAGGACAGAGGAGAACACAGGAGAGGTGAGAACTGATTATCTATCACCACTAGACCACCCTGCTTATCACTGTTTATAGTATAAGGACAGAGGAGAACACAGGAGAGGTGGGAACTGATTATCTATCATCACTAGACCACCCTGCTTATCACTGTTTATAGTATAAGGACAGAGGAGAACACAGGAGAAGTGAGAACTGATTATCTATCACCACTAGAACGCCCTGCTTATCACTGTTTATAGTAGAAGGGCAGAGGAGAACACAGGAGAGGTGAGAACTGATTATCTATCACCACCAGAACAACCAGCTTATCGCTGTTTATAGTATAAGGACAGAGGAGAACACAGGAGAGGTGAGAACTGATTATCTATCACCACTAGAACAACCAGCTTATCGCTGTTTATAGTATAAGGACAGAGGAGAACACAGGAGAGGTGAGAACTGATTATCTATCACCACTAGACCCCCCTCTTATCACTGTTTATAGTATAAGGACAGAGGAGAACACAGGAGAGGTGAGAACTGATTATCTATCACCACTAGAACAACCAGCTTATCGCTGTTTATAGTATAAGGACAGAGGAGAACACAGGAGAGGTGAGAACTGATTATCTATCACCACTAGACCACCCTGCTTATCGCTGTTTATAGAAGAAGGACAGAGGAGAACACAGGAGAGATGAGAACTGATTATCTAACATCACTAGATCACCCTGCTTATCACTGTTTATAGTATAAGAACAGGAGAACACAGGAGAGATGAGAACTAATTAT
The DNA here is from genome assembly GCA_033119425.1 of Bufotes viridis. Classification (NCBI taxonomy): domain Eukaryota; kingdom Metazoa; phylum Chordata; class Amphibia; order Anura; family Bufonidae; genus Bufotes; species Bufotes viridis. The sequence goes on from CM065593.1 coordinate 96,864,225, forward strand.
CTATCATCACTAGACCACCCTGCTTATCACTGTTTATAGTATAAGAACAGGAGAGAACACAGGAGAGGTGAGAACTGATTATCTACAGGGGTGTGGAAATTGTATCGCCCGACGCCCGGGACATGCAGTTCCGGGCGCCGGGCAGGTAGTTTGTTCGGTAGCTTAGCCCTGCTTCGGGCAAGCAGCAAGGCTGACCGAGGCTGCCTTAGGAGGACCTGGGAACACTCAGCCAATCAGTGGCTGCAGCTGTATCACATGTCAGGCTAGGGATTTCCTGCTTAGCCAATCCCTGGCCTGACACATGACACAGCTGCGGCCACTGATTGGCTGAGTTTTCCCAGGTCCTCAAACAACTTGTCGGGAGCCTAAAATACCAGGATTATATAGAGAAGGGGATTGGCTGCAGACTGGATCAGGTGAGCATAATGGTTTTTACACATTCATCGAGGGGGTAGGGAGAGGGGTGAAATGTGACATGGGGGGAGAGGGTTGAAATGTGACATGGAGGGGAGAGAAAATGTGACATGGAGGGGGAGAGAAAATGTGACATGGGGGAGGGAAGAGAAAATGTGACATGGGGGGTGGGATTCAGAGAAATGTGACATGGGGGAGAGAGAAATGTGACATGGGGGAGAGAAATGTGACATGGGGGGAGAAATGTGACATGGGGGGAGAGAAATGTGACATGGGGGGTGGGATTCAGAGAAATGTGCCATGGGGGGAGAAAAATGTGACATGGGGGAGAGAAATGTGACATGGAGGGAGAGAAAATGTGACATGGGGAGGGGAGAGAAAATGTGACATGGGGGTGGGATTCAGAGAAATGTGACATGGGGGGAGAGAAAATGTGACATGGGGAGGGGAGAGAAAATGTGACATGGGGAGGAGAGAAAATGTGACATGGGGGAGGGAGAGAAAATGTGACATGGGGGAGGAGAGAAAATGTGACATGGGGAGGGGAGAGAAAATGTGACATGGGGAGGGAGAGAAAATGTGACATGGGGAGGGAGAGAAAATGTGACATGGGGGAGGGGAGAGAAAATGTGTCATGGGGGAGGGGAGAGAAATGTGACATGGGGGTGGTATTCAGAGAAATGTGTCATGGGGGGAGAAATGTGACATGGGGGAGGGGAGAGAAAATGTGACATGGGGGAGGGGAGAGAAAATGTGACATGGGGGGTGGGATTCAGAGAAATGTGTCATGGGGGCGAGAGAGAAATGTGACATGAGGGGGAGAGAAATGTCACATCTACCGCCCCCCCCCCCCATGTCACATCTCCCGCCTCCATGTCGCACCTCCATTATTTAAAACTATTTTTTGTATCAGGACAAGTAGATTGTTATGAGGGACAAGTAGATCGAGCCCCCGCTTTAGTCCTTCGACAAGTAGTTTTTTTTTTTATTTCCACACCCCTGATCTACCACCACTAGAACACCCTGCTTATCGCTGTTTATAGTATTAGGACAGAGGAGAACACAGGAGAGGTGAGAACTGATTATCTATCATCACTAGAACACACTGCTTATCACTGTATATAGTATAAGAACAGAGGAGAACACAGGAGAAGTGAGAACTGATTATCTATCACCACTAGAACACCCTTCTTATCACTGTTTATAGTATAAGGACAGAGGAGAACACAGGAGAGATGAAAACTGATCATCTATTATCACTAGAACACCCTGCTTATCGTTGTTTATAGTATAAGAGACAGGTGAGAACACAGGAGAAGTGAGAACTGATTATCTATCACGACTAGACCACCCTGCTTATCACTGTATATAGTATAAGGACAGAGGAGAACACAGGAGAAGTGAAAACTGATTATCTATCACCACTAGACCACCCTGCTTATCACTGTTTATAGTATAAGGACAGAGGAGAACACAGGAGAGAAGAGAACTGATTATCTATCACCACTAGACCACCCTGCTTATCACTGTTTATAGTAGAAGGGAGGGAAGAACACAGGAGAGGTGAGAACTGATTATCTATCATCACTAGACCACCCTGCTTATCACTGTTTATAGTATAAGGACAGAGGAGAACACAGGAGAAGTGAGAACTGATTATCTATCATCACTAGAACAACCAGCTTATCGCTGTTTATAGTATAAGGACAGAGGAGAACACAGGAGAGGTGAGAACTGATTATCTATCACCACTAGACCACCCTGCTTATCACTGTTTATAGTATAAGGACAGAGGAGAACACAGGAGAGATGAGAACTGATTATCTATGACCACTAGACCACCCTGCTTATCACTGTTTATAGTAAAAGGACAGAGGAGAACACAGGAGAGATGAGAACTAATTATCTATCATCACTAGAACAACCAGCTTATCGCTGTTTATAGTATAAGGACAGAGGAGAACACAGGAGAGGTGAGAACTGATTATCTATCACCACTAGACCACCCTGCTTATCACTGTTTATAGTATAAGAACAGGAGAGAACACAGGAGAGGTGAGAACTGATTATCTACCACCACTAGAACACCCTGCTTATCACTGTTTATAGTATAAGGACAGAGGAGAACACAGGAGAGGTGAGAACTGATTATCTATGACCACTAGACCACCCTGAATGTCATTGTTTATAGTAGAAGGACGAAGAGAACACAGGAGAGGTGAGAACTGATTATTTATCCCCACTAGAACATCCTGCTTGTTACCCTTTTTGATAAAAAAAAAAAGGGCCTTAGATTGATAGAGCATGAAATCTCTTTATAAGTAACATTTTTTAAGCTGGAGTCAAAATTTCTACCGACACCATCCAAAACTAGCTTTTACTCCAACTTCACGACTTTGCTTCCTCCGCTCCAGCTTTAAAACAGTAAATTGGCGCAAATTATATTAAACTCTACCTCTTAGCTGGAATGGATATTAGTTGTTTTTTTTTCGTACAGATACCAAAGATGCAGCAAATGTATTAAAAGGCATGCCCCTCTTAATAAACTGGCTGACAGGTATGTGAACCATCAGCTTTTAGTAAATGACTCCCACAAAGTGAATGCCAGCCTTCCAACGGGAGCACGTACGCAGATAACCGTCAGCGGCTCAATGTGACAACCTACTGGACTCATCAGCCTAGAACTGAGATCAATATATTCCAAGGTAAAACGATTATTTTGTAGCTATACATCGGTGTCCTCAGAGTTTTCTGCAGAAAGGGCAGTTAGTTCAACATGACAGGTTTGCTTTGTATGTGCTTCAAGCAAGGACTATAAAGATATTTAAAAAATGAAAGTAAATAATGGGCTTGAATTACGTCTTCCATGATCTCCTCCGTGCCTCAATCCATTGCCATAAATTTAATGTCACTTTATGGAGCTCTGTAATGACCAAGTCTATCAAATTGTAGTTTTACATACACGAGAGAGGAACTTTATAATTATGTAACTGACACAAACACATAGGAAAGCTATTATGTCAGCTGAATAGCTGTTTGTTCCAGGAAGCAATTAACAGGCAATAATAGGAAAAATCTAGGTTAATACAGCTGAGCAACACATCGTTTTAACAAAATGTCTAATGACATCAAATCGCTTATACAAATGTAGGTCACATGAATAAACAATAGATCTGTAATCCATAAGATAACCTCAGTGACTAACCTCGTCTAGTATATCCCAACCACGGTGATCATGGACAATTTGGAGGCAATGTGTCATACTGACAAGGACCTGCCAAATGGGAGGCCAGCAAAGAGACCTACACACCAAACAAATCTAACTGGTTTGCCTACAGCATAATACGGTAGCTGTCTAAGGCTATGTTCACACTTGTGTCATGGTTTCAGTTTATAATGGAAACCACAACGTAGTGCCAGATTTGTCATACAATGGATACTAGAAACTTTCAACAAACCCCATTGACTTATACCAGGGTCCATCAGGTTCTGTCATGGTGTCAGTATTGTGATGGGAAAAAGAGCGCTTCCCTTCACATCAAATATGATGGATGTCATGTCTCCAATGCAAATGTGAACAGAGCCTAATGATTATCGAATGTTTTACGGTTTTCTTCACCTTATATTTACACCACAGACACAATTCATTTACAGTGTAATAAGGACACATGGTGAGGACCAATGCCATCAGTTACAGTGTACCTAATCTTTTAAAAAACAGAATGAAAACTATTCTAAATGACATATAATTATTATTTGTAATATACCTTTTATTTCTTTTTTTTTTTACCTTTTTACTTAACACCAGTGATATGTACGCAGTGTACAGGTGTATGGGTTCCACTGTACTGCAGGCTCAGGGGCATTTGCCGGTGTCCGCCTGGCACAGCACATCCGATGTGCTATGCAGAGCTCCTGTCTGTGCTTACTCCACTCTGCTAAAGCCTGGCACAGCACATCGGTACAGAGTCTCCTGCAATGTGCTACGGTAGACTTTACCAGAGCTGGCACAAGCAGAAGTGTGCTCCTGCCAGCACAGCACTCACTGCGGCCCCTATGCCTGCAGTACAGTGGAAACCGTACACCACTGACATGTGTACGGATCCCACAGCGCTATAGACACCTGAACTTCAGGTGCTCATTTTGTAAGTAAAACGGTGAAAAAAGAAAAAAAAAGTACATTACAAAAATAAATTATACAGCATATAGAATAGTTTTAACTAAAATTATTTAAAAGGTTAGGTACAATTTAAGCAGATGTCAAAGTCCTGGATTACACATTACTGCAGAAAATTATCTTAAAAGGGTTACCCCACAAAAATTAGTTATCACCTGTTCACAACATAGGTAATAAATATCAGATCATGGGGGATCGAACTACTGGAACCTGTGATCCCAACAATAAGGGCCCCTAACGTTTAATGGAGTGATAGTGCACACGTCAGTCCACCATTCTGTTAACCTCTACGGCGCCCTATGTCAGTTCCCCTAGAAATGATTGGAGAGGTGGACCGACAGGCACACTACAGCTCAATTCTGAGAGAGGATGAGAGGAACCCTCCCTCATTCTCGGGATCATTTGCTGATTAACCCCATCTAAGCTAAACTGCCTATCTATATAATTTTGGCTAACGATTGTTTAGAAAGTATATGCAAAAGATCATCTGTAACGGTCAATCAGTTGCCAAATGCAGGTAATCATTTGCCCACTTTGCTATGGAATTTTTTATTTTTTATAATAGTTCCTACCTGATTTACTAGTTAGTCTGGTGCGTTGATGGTTGAATCATCTGTATGATCGTCAGCGTTCTGGCCCTCACTTCTGTACTGTGTAAAGCTGGCTTCAGAGACTTCACACGATGTACAAATGATAATGGCAATTCAAATCTCTGCTACATTTGGCTTTATGAATAATAGTGATGTCACTTTCATAACATTCAATTTTAATTTTGTCTTAATTCACAGTCTTGAAGCTATAATTCACTTTAAAATGCTTTGATTATGTAAAATATAATCAGAGCAGTTACAACACAAAGATGTCCACATACACTCAAAACACCAGGCGCAGCTCGGTCCCATTGAAGTGGATGGGCCTGAGCTGCAATACCAAGCACAGCCACTATCCAATTGACAGTGCTGTACTTGATAAGCTGCAGAGTTCCTCAGGCTCTTCAAACAGCTGATCAGCAGTTGTGCCAGGTGTCGGACCCTCACCGATCAGGAATTAATGGCCTAACCCTGAGGACAGGTCATCAATATTAGGCTACATTCACATGACCGTATGTGTTTTGCGGTCCGCAAAAAAAAAAAACGGATTACACATCCATATGGCATCCGTTTTTTTTTTTTTTTGCGGATCCATTGTAACAATGCCTATCCTTGTCTGCAAAACGGACAAGAATAGGACATGTGCTTTCCGCTTCACGTCCGGCCCCATACAGAATGAATGGGTCTGCACCCATTCCGCAGAATTGCGGAATGGATGCGGACCCATTTGCGTACGTGTAAATGGACTCTTATAGTGTGCAAACACGGCCACCAGCGATGGATTGCAGGATGGTTGTAACCATTAAAACAAACAGTGTATAATGTAATGGAAAAATGCATCCAGCCAGCAAAGGAAGCAACATGGATAATAACAATACATTGATATGTGCCTTGTTCAGCTACATAATAAATGCTATTTGCTGAAGTGAGACAACCCCTTTAATGTCAGCCATGAGATAATGGTCAGCTGAAGGAAGATTCAGCCAACAGCCACCTTCCCTGATACCACCATACATACACCACACATTGGGCCAGATTTATCATTAGCCTAAGTCACTTTTCTGGAGTTGAAAAGTCGCAAAAAATTGCGCAAAATGCTAAATTGCGAAATTTTTTGCGACTTTTTGGAGACTTACGCCACTCACTCCAAAACCAAGTTTATGGGCGTTTTGTCGTATGTAAATCACTTGCAAGACAGATTTATTATTGCGACTTTTTAAATAGTCGCAAAAAAGTCGCAAAAAATTGCGCAAACTCACTCCACTCATGACCATGCTTATGTTTGACAAAATCACTTTTTTAAAATGGCGACTTTTCCAAAGACAAAGCCAAAATACAACTTGGAACCAGAAATACACCAGATTTATCAACCTCTGAAAGAGCCCATGATAAATTTGACTTGACTCAAATACACATACGCCTTCTTTGAAAGTGGAGTGAACTGCAAGAGTAATGATAAATCTGGCCCATTGTGTCTAGACCACCTAAGATGAAATCCCCCCTGGCTTACAATACATGGTGTGGTGATCTACTGTTTTCTATGGTTTTCAAAGTATAAACAAGAGACGTCTAGAGTTGCAACATACTTCAATGATTGGCATTGCCGTGTTCCAATCAGGTGAAATCTGTGGCTTGGTGATACTGTAAGATTGCTTTCTATACTTACAGGAAGCATCTGTACTCTTCTATTGGGCAATCTGTGGGTTCTGAACCTGGTGTGAGAACTGTTCCTCTTTTTTCTTTTAACATGGAACCACTAGCACAAAAAGCTTTCACATTTATCTTTTAACACTTTTTTTTTTTTTTTTTAGAAAAAGACTATGATCTGCAGACACTATGGAGTACAAGTAGTGACTTATTTCCTATACAGGTGCATCTCAATAAATAAGAATATCATCGAAAAGTTAATTTATTTCAGGAATTTAATTTAAAATGTGAAACATATAATATCGATTCATTACACAGAGTGGTCCACTTTAAGGATTCATTTCTTTTACTGTTGATGATTATGGCTTTCAGCGAAATAAAAACCCAAAAGTCAGTATATAAAAAAACTAGATTCTACAAGACCAATTAAAAAATGATTTTTAATACAGAATTGTCTGCTACTGAAAAGTATGTAAAGTATATGCACTCAATACTTGGCCGGGGCTCCTTCTGCATGAAGTACTGCATAAAAGCATTGTGAACATGGAGGCGATAAGCCTGTGGCACAGCTGAGGTGCTATTGAAGCCCAGGTTGCTTTGATAGCGGCCTTCAGCTCGTCTGATTTGTTGTAGGTTCTCTATGGGGGTTAGGGTTATTAAACCAGGTATTGGTACTTTTGGCAGTGTGGACAGGCGCCAAGTCCTGTTGGAAATTAAATCAGCATCTCCATAAAGCAGTAGAGGGAAGCATCAAGTGCTCTAGAATTTCCTGGTAGATGGCTGTGCTGACTTTGGACTTGATATAATCAATGACTGTGGAAACTTTACACTGGACCTCAAGCAACTTGGATTGTGTGCCTCTCCACTCTTCCTCCAGACTCTGGAACCTTGATTTCCAAATGAAATGCAAAATGTACTTTAATTTGAAAACAGCACTTTGCACCGCTGTGCAACAGCCCAGTCGTTTTAAATCTTAACCCAGGTAAAACGCTTCTGCCGTTGATTCTGGGTCATGAGTGGCTTGACACAAGAACTACGACAGTTGTAGCCCATGTCCTGGATACGTCTGTGTGTACTGGCTCTTGGAGCACTGACTCCTTTTGAATCTCCCCCAAATTCTTGAATGGCTGCGGTTATTCCTGTTGCTTGTGCACCTTTTTCAACCACACTTTACTCCTTACACTCAACTTTCCATTTATATGCTTGGATGCAGCACTCTGTGAAAAGACAGGTTCTTTAGCAATGAGCTTTTGAGGCTTACCCTCCTTGTGGAGAGTGTCAATGACTGTCTTCTGGACAACTGTCAAGTCAGCAGTCTTCCCCATGATTCTGTAGCCTACTGAACTAGTGATGAGTGGCAGGGGCTATATTCGAATTTGCGATATCTGACAAATATTTTGTAGAATATTCATCATATATTCGAAAAAATATATATACTGCTATATATTCCTTATTAGAATATTCATCAATTTTTTTTTATAAAGTAGTGAACACACATGATTGATTCCTCCCCTCCCTGCTGTCTGGTTCCCAAAAAAACAGTTCTTATGTGTCCGGGCTCCCTAGGATTTCATCCCACTCCAGTCAGTGCTCGTTGCCGATTTTCCGTGCGCATGGAGCGTCCTCATCACCATGGGAACGCCTCGGGGTTAGAATATACCATCGGATGTGAGATTTCACAATCTCACAACAGCGACTAGTCTTGTCATAAGACTATGCAACCAATAAAGGGCGCTGTTCATGACTCATTGGCCCACAAGCAAGAAGCAGGAAGGAATCGTGTTCAGATGGAAAAAAATGCAGAATATTCGAACAAATGAATATATAGCACTATATTCTAAATATTCGAGAATTATCAAAGTGCCGATATTCACTAATAAAATTAGTCATTCGAATATTCGTGCTCAACACTATACTGAACCAGGCTGAGGGGCCATTTAAAGGCTTATAAAACCTTTGCAGGTGTCTTGTATTGACTAGCTGATTAGAGTGAGACACTAAGAGTCTTAAATATTGAACTTTTTTTTATTATTCTAATTTTCTGAGATACTGACTTTTGAGTTTTCCTTAGCTTTACCCTGGGTTCAGACCTGAGCGTTCTAAAAACGCGCGTTTTAGTCGCGCGTATTTCAGCGCGTTTTTGCAAATAGGAAACGCGCGTTCTTGTGATTGACTACTGTGGTGTCAATCACAAAACGCGCGTCAAACGCCCCAAAAGAAGCTCAAGTACTTGTTTATGCGTTGGGCGTTTTACAGCGCGTTCAAACACGCTGTAAAACGCTCAAGTGTGAACCACTCCCATAGGGATGCATTGGTTTTAATCTGTCGAGCGTTTTACAGCGCGTTTGAACGCGCTGTAAAACGCTCAGGTGTGAACTTAGGGTTAAGCCAAAATGATCAACGTTAAAAATAAATAAATAAATGCTTGAATTGATCACTCTGGGTGTAATGAATCAATCTAGTATGAGTTTGACTTTTTAAATTGAATTACTGAAATAAATTAACTTTTCAATGATATTCTAATTTATTGAGATGCACTTGTAACTACTATTTCAAAGTAGCTGTCAATACCGAGGCAGCACAAAGGTTAAATGCAAAGCTTTCGGATTTTTGAACTTATCATACATGTGATAGTAAAAATATAAATATATACCACTGACAAAAATATTACGTATCAGGGAGTTGTTAGAATCGACTGAAACTTTCTATGTGTGACTGTATTGATGATATATGCAAGTGATTACAATAGCAGAAGGATACATTTATTGGGGAAAACTGTACAATTGAATGGAGGCTCTAGTATTCTTTTGGGCTGCCTCTAGCCTGGATACAAGAAGACATGCAGTTGGGCATAAGAGGCATACGGGTTCCGTGTTGTATCTTGTGGCACATTTGACCACAAATGTTGTAACTGGGCCTGTAGATCCTACACACATAACTTTTCTAAGCTGGCATCCCAGCTGGTCCCATGAAAGCTCTATTGGTAAGAACGCGACCAGGCAAACAAAAATAAATTTTGCAATCTGGCAGGGACATTCCCGGTAAAACCTTGCTGTGCTGGAGGCTCTGCCATGAGAGGCAATACATGTGGTGGCAGAATATCCTGCACATATTGCTGAGCTGTTAGTGTCCCTATTATCACTACTAAGAGTGACTGACTGTCATATGTGTTGGCTCCCCAAATCATCACACCTGGAATTTGGGCAGAAGAAGGCAATAGTGACTGGCTGTCAATGGCAGGACACATCATGGGCACTGTGACACCAAATGTCCTTCTGCTAGGTGCCTGGAAATGTTGGAGTTACTAGTTCTCATTAATGGATCAAACAATCCTCTCTACTGGTGGTCTGTCTGGGCTCTCTGGAGCCTGTATTCTTTGTGTGCGTGTCCTCATGTAACCATTGATACCTAACAGCTAAGTCTGAATGGCCCAGATGGTGGGCAATTCGATTAAAGTGACCATGCTGCTTTTCTTAGTCCAAGGATGCCCCACCTCCTAAAGTCTGTCAACTGGGCAGAATGTTTCTGAGTGCATCCTAAAAACACGTCTAGCAGACAAGCAGCTCAAAATAAGAGGTAAAATGTAAAAAGTAAACTGCGCAGCTCACCACTAGACCAGCAAGGTTAGGTAAGCGTTCACATGTGCAACATTTCCTCCATGTACTGTATCAGCAGAGTGAGATCTTTCCAGGCCACTAGCCTTCGAGAAGAATTCAAGCAAAAGGCGAGCACATAGTAAAGTCATTCTAGGTCAGACAAATATACGCAGATTTTGTTATACTCATAAGATAAGGCTACTTTTACTTATGCAATTTTTTTCTGGTTTTGAGATCCAGCAGAAGATCTGAAACCCGGAGGAAAACGCTTCAGTTTTGTCCTCATTCATTGTCAATGGGGATAAAACTGAACAAACCGGAACAGAATGTACCAGAATGCATTTCATTCTAGTTTGTTGCATTCTGTGACCGGACACAAAACAATTGCAAACTATTGGGTTTGCAAAACTGAACAAGCTGGATCCGGAACTAAAAGCAATGTAATTTAATGGTGCCAGATCTTTTTTTTTCGGACAGGAGTTCATTGAGTTACAATAGTGTTAGTGCTGGTAACTTTGCTCACTTTTGATTTAATACAACCGCATCCGAACGGAACGGATGCAGCCGGTTGTATGGAATCAAACTGAAGCGTTTCCCTCCAGTTTTGAGATCCTCTGCCGGATCTCAAAACTGGAAAGGAAATTGCATATGTGAAAGTAGCCTAAAATACATGAATTTGGATATTATATAACAATCGGGACAATCCCAACTCTAGTTTCACATAAAGCTTCTAAAGGGCCACAAATAAATCAGAATGCAAGAGTATCGGGTTTTCAATATGTGATGCATTGTGGTTAGTTTGTACCCCTGAAAAAGCATCAAATGAAACTTGAGTTGGGCCACTCCCAGTCAGGATTTTGTTATATGTGGATTGATATCTTTTATCTTGAGTATAATAAAGTGTGTGTGTATTTGCCTGACTTAGCACGACTTCACTACGTGCTTGCTTTCTATTTGAATTCTTCTTGGAGAGAGAAGCCAAGCGGAAGACTGAGCAGTGAAATTGTCTGGCAGATATTATTAGAGGCAGTCAACTGCACATCAAGAAGATCTCACTCTGCTGATACGTGGAGGAAATGTTGCACATCTGTACACTTGTCTAACCTAGCTGGTCTAGTGGTGAGCTGTGTGGTTTACTTTTTAAATCTGAGACTGTGTGAAGAGGGACCTACTTCATTTAAACCTGTTGCACTCAGTACAGACACCCATGAGAGCTATTATACTTTATATTTTTCTTGAATCTCACCAAGAGGTACACTACCCAAAAGTAGCCTCTGAGAGCCATTTTTTTAGGGCAGTGAGGGAAGAACTTTTATGCCTTTTTGTGGCAAGAGCACACTTGTAACCATCTGCCTGAGAAATAACTGCATGCCGAGTTTTGCCACAATCCAGCATTTCTACCTGGGTGCATCATATTTTTTGTCAATGAGTGTAGTTCACACATTGTATTATAAAATATACACTGACTTAAAGTGGTTATACAGGTAATGATAATGATGATCAATCCTCAGGATAGGTCATTATTATGACATCAGTGGGGGTCCAAGTTCTGACACCCCCACCTCCGACCTAGGACTGCCACACTCACCCGAACTCTGGTGAGCACAATTGTCTCCCGGCAGCTTTTCCAAGCACATCGTCATACATTGTACAGTGGCTGTGTTTGGTATTGAAGATCAGCCCCATTCACTTCAATATAGAGTCACATGGCCTAGAAGAGGCCACGGCACTCACGGCTAGGGCTGACACGATTACTCGATTGAATCGAGTAACTCGACACAAAAAAATATTTTGCATCGAGGATTCACTTGTGTCATGTGACCACGGAGCTGATGTACAGTCGTGGCCAAAAGTTTTGAGAATTACACAAATATTAGTTTTCACAAAGTTTGCTGCTAAACTGCTTTTAGATCTTTGTTTCAGTTGTTTCTGTGATGTAGTGAAATATAATTACACGCACTTCATACGTTTTAAAGGCTTTTATCAACAATTACATGACATTTATGCAAAGAGTCAGTATTTGCAGTGTCCTTCTTTTTCAGGACTTCTGCAATTCGACCGGGCATGCTCTCAATCAACTTCTGGGCCAATTCCTGACTGATAGCAACCTATTCTTTCATAATCACTTCTTGGAGTTTGTCAGAATTAGTGGGTTTTTGTTTGTCCACCCGCCTCTTGAGGATTGACCACAAGTTCTCAATGGGATTAAGATCTGGGGAGTTTCCAGGCCATGGACCCAAAATGTCAACGTTTTGGTCCCCGAGCCACTTAGTTATCACTTTTGCCTTATGGCACGGTGCTCCATCGTGCTGGAAAATGCATTGTTCTTCACCAAACTGTTGTTGGATTGTTGGAAGAAGTTGCTGTTTGAGGGTGTTTTGGTACCATTCTTTATTCATGGCTGTGTTTTTGGGCAAAATTGTGAGTGAGCCCACTCCCTTGGATGAGAAGCAACCCCACACATGAATTGTCTTAGGATGCTTTACTGTTGGCATGACACAAGACTGATGGTAGCGCTCACCTTTTCTTCTCCGGACAAGCCTTTTTCCAGATGTCCCAAACAATCGGTAAGAGGCTTTATCGGAGAATATGACTTTGCCCCAGTCCTCAGCAGTTCATTCACCGTACTTTCTGCTGAAGATCAATCTGTCCCTGATGTTTTTTTTGGAGAGAAGTGGCTTCTTTGCTGCCCTTCTTGACATTAGGCCATCTTCCAAAAGTCTTCGCCTCACTGTGCATGCATGCAGATGCGCTCACACCTGCCTGCTGCCATTCCTGATCAAGCTCTGCACTGGTGGCACTCCGATCCCACAGCTCAATCCTCTTTAGGAGACGATCCTGGCCCTGAAGCCTTCTTAACAAGAATTTAACCTCTTTCCTTGAAGTTCTTGATGATCCTATAAATTGTTGATTGAGGTGCAATCTTAGTAGCCACAATATCCTTGCCTGTGAAGCCATTTTTATGCAACGCAATGATGGCTGCACACGTTTCTTTGCAGGTCACCATGGTTAACAATGGAAGAACAATGATTTCAAGCATCACCCTCCTTTTAACATGTCAAGTCTGCCATTTTAACCCAATCAGCCTGACATAATAATCTCCAGCCTTGTGCTCGTCAACATTCTCACTTGAGTTAACAAGACGATTACTGAAATGATCTCAGCAGGTCCTTTAATGTCAGCAATGAAATGAAGTGGAAAGGTTTTTTTGGGATTAAGTAAATTTTCATGGCAAAGAAGGACTATGCAATTCATCTGATCACTCTTCATAGCATTCTGGAGTATATGCAAATTGCTATTATAAAAACTTAAGCAGCAACTTTTCCAATATTTATGTAATTCTCAAAACTTTTGGCCACGACTGTACACACATCATCAGGATATAGTGCACATAAGCACGCGCTATGACCTGACGCTGTGTATGACGTCAGGTCCCAGTGAAGCGCAAAGAAAAAGGGGATGGAAGATTTCTGGAGTGTCAGCAGTTCCCATACAGGAAAGGTAAGTATTTTATTTCACCGGCACTGGGGACATAGCTAGAAGAGGGAGATGGTGGCACTGGGGGGAACCTGATGGCACTGGGGGAGGAACCTGATGGCACTAGAGGGGGGCAGCTGATGGCACTGGAGGGGAACCTAATGGCACAGGAGGGGGGGGGCAGCTGATGGCACTGGAGGGGAACCTAATGGCACTGGAGAGGGGCAGCTGATGGCACTGGAGAGGGGCAGCTGATGGCACTGGAGGGGGGCAGCTGATGGCACTGGAGGGGGACAGCTGATGGCACTGGAGAGGGCAGCTGATGGCACTGGAGGGGGCAGCTGATGGCACTGGAGGGGGCAGCTGATGGCACTGGAGGGGCAGCTGATGGCACTGGAGGGGCAGCTGATGGCACTGGAGGGGGCAGCTGAAGGCACTGGAGGGGGCAGCTGAAGGCACTGGAGGGGGCAGTTGAAGGCACTGGAGGGGGCAGCTGAAGGCACTGGAGGGGGCAGCTGAAGGCACTGGAGGGGGCAGCTGATGGAACTGGAGGGGGCAGCTGATGGAACTGGAGGGGCAGCTGATGGAACTGGAGGGGGCAGCTGATGGAACTGGAGGAGCAGCTGATGAAACTGGAGGAGCAGCTGAAGGAACTGGAGGGGGCAGCTGAAGGAACTGGAGGGGGCAGCTGAAGGAACTGGAGGGGCAGCTGAAGGAACTGGAGGGGCAGCTGAAGGAACTGGAGGGGGCAGCTGAAGGAACTGGAGGGGGCAGCTGAAGGAACTGGAGGGGCAGCTGAAGGAACTGGAGGGGGCAGCTGAAGGAACTGGAGGGGGCAGCTGAAGGAACTGGAGGGGCAGCTGAAGGAACTGGAGGGGGCAGCTGAAGGAACTGGAGGGGCAGCTGAAGGAACTGGAGGGGGCAGCTGAAGGAACTGGAGGGGGCAGCTGATGGAACTGGAGGGGGGCAGCTGATGGCACTGGAGGGGGCAGCTGATGACACTGGAGGAGGCAGCTGATGGCACTAAGGGGGCAGCTGATGGCACTGAGAGGGGGGAGCCTGATAGCATTGGGGGGGGGGGAGCTGGTGGCAGTGGGGGGTGGGCAGCCTGATGGCAGTGGAGGGGGCAGCCTGATGGCAGTGGAGGGAGCAGCCTGATGGCACTGGGGGGGGGAGAAGCCTGATGGCACTGGGGGGGGGAGAAGCCTGATGGCACTGGGGGGGGGGGGGGGCATCAATATAAATTACCAGACAACCCCTTTGACTGTTGGGCTATAATGGATCGTATGATGTGCATACTTCTGGCAGTCAATCATGTCAATCATACAGGTTTCAATTTTGAGAGCAATGTTTGTCCTATGTGTGTCACAGTACAGGTCCGAACATGCTTATATAACAGATATAATTATTAGTAGAGCACCCAGCAGAATGCACAGAATGTGAGTAGGTGATGGAAGCTTGTAAACACTTTCCCAAAGCACCTAAGGACACACAAATACCTAAGCACA
The DNA here is from genome assembly GCA_033119425.1 of Bufotes viridis. Classification (NCBI taxonomy): domain Eukaryota; kingdom Metazoa; phylum Chordata; class Amphibia; order Anura; family Bufonidae; genus Bufotes; species Bufotes viridis. The sequence goes on from CM065593.1 coordinate 96,879,634, forward strand.
GATAGCATTTGCAGGAAACAGAAAAGAAATTCATAAAATGGTTATTTCTTTTTCTGCTGCTGCTTCCACAGGAATACAAAACTTTAAATACCTTTGCCCATTACACAGAAGAAATGCTTTACACATGTCATGCAGATGTCCTCATCATTGACCTCGGGAAAGCACTTTCTTACATTAAATGTGACCAATCAGTGTTTGAAACTACATGGGTCCATTCTTCAAGTGAGGCTCACAAACAGGAGAGAACAACTCGCGTAGCTTCAAAGGGCAGTAAACTGGAGATAAAAGGGGAAAATTCAGATATGGGCGATACTTTAATTCACGCTTCGGAAGATCCAGGAGGTAGGCAGCAGCACGAAAGGGGGCTAATGTGTCTGGGACACATTTTACTCCCATATTTATGCTGTCACATAATATTACAAATGTACAGGACATTCTAATGTCTCATTATTCATAAGACATGCCTCGGACTGATATGACAGAGGCACAATCTCTGCGCTACTTATACCCTGGAGTACTGCTGAGGGGCGTGCCCCAGGCTTATCTACGTAAATGTGTTAGATATGTTTCTTAATTACTGTTATTACTACTGTAATGTTGTTGGGGCAATGTTGAATTTTATGTCAAGTGCCATTTCAGAGGATGCATATAAGGCTCGGTGATTAAGTGAATTAATTTGATTAATTCGTCTTTTAATTCGTCGACTCAGCTTTTTTTTTTTTAATCGTCATCTCAAATTTTTCTAGAGCGCTGTTTGAGTGCATCTTCCGTACCCTCTTTGTTCCATGCCGCTGATGCCATTAATCCTAGCGACAAGGACTGAGGAGACCCTGCACAGCCTGCGCTTATTCAGGGCAGCAGGTCACTGTGTGGGGCTTTAAGCTTCCATTTAAAGTCAATGGGCGGAAGGATGTCTATTCCCAAAATGTGAATCTGGAGTAGGTGAAGGTGTTGTGTGGTGGCAGAGGTGGCTCCCAGACTTGGCCATGTGCATGTGGCGAGTATGACCACACCGGATACTCCTCGTCCTGTTACCTGTCTTGTGCTGAGTGCCCCTCTGGTTATATATTACCTCAGGGCCATAGTTACTGGTGAACAAAGTGTGTAAGATGTAAGGCGAGGCCTCCGTCTACCGCAGAGGGAAGGCCCAGGTGTCAGGAGCGGTGTGCCTGTTGGTGTGGACTATTCTAATGTATAAATCAATACTGGTGTATGTGTCTTATTATATCCCATATACATCCACCCCTATAGATAACAGTTATATGTGTGTTCTGTAACTCCCCCAACTGTCCAAGTCTGACCTAGTTCTAGTGTACAAATCTATACTGGTGTATGTTACTTAAGTCAAGTCCCAAATACATCTACGGTTAGCTATATCAACACATAAACAAAATGTATCGCAAAAAAAAAAAAAAAGATCATGACAAATTGATAATTGTCCTTATATTGAATTTATTTTTTATTTTTTTGCAAAATTACCCAGCCCCAGATGCATATATATTTGCGTGTGTTTGTGTTTTCCTTCCAAGATTACTAAGGGTCGAGTTAAGTCCCCACTGTGGATGGCATGACTTTCAAATAGTTTAGGCGAAGTGCATCAATCTGCTCCCTAGTGTAAAGCCAGAGCCTTTAAACCACGATCTTAACCTTTAATTTGGGTGTAAATGGAGTGCATAACGTGCTGTATGAAGCTCTGTTTTCATTTAAAACGAGAAATCACTTTAATGGGGTTTTCCTGTCCTATTATTTTGATGGCCTAGCCTCAGGGTAGGCCATTAATATCTGATCAGCAAGACTCCCCACCAACCAGCTGCTCTGCAGTAGCATCAGAGCTGGTACTACATAGCTCGTGTGAAGTGTATGGGAGCAGGGCAGTTACCAGCTCCAGCCACTATACATAATGGATATAGTTCCAGCACCGAAGCTACTGCAGAAAAGCTGATCGGTGGGTTATGTGGGCTGCCGGACCCCCACCAATCAGATACCAAACAGGACAAGAAAAACTTGTCATCAGAAAATCACCTATTGTTTAGATCAGGCATGCTCAACCTGCAACCTTCAAGCTGTTGCAAAACTACAACTCCCAGCATGTCTGAACAGCCTAAAGCTATCAGCCTACAGCAGGGCATGGTGGGAGTTGTAGTTTTACAACAGCTGGAGGGCCGTAGGTTGAGCATCCCTGGTTTAGATCATGGTTTTATGTTAACCCTTTTCACATACTTTTTCTTTTTTTATTAGGTTTACAAAATATTTTTTTTTCCTTTTTTATTACACAGATTTTAAAAGTATGATCATAAGATTGCTTCTGTTATAGACTCCAATGTCTATAGAAAATTCAGCGCTCCCAGGTTTTTAGCGCACAGAAGCCTTGGTCACATCTGACTGCGGCATCTGAGGAGTTACATGTCTGCAATCAGCGCTATGTGTGAAAAAGCAGGCACCCAGGTGGCTATAGCAATCCCTGAGCTCTGGAGCGGGCACCATCTTTACAGAGACATCTACCCTACATGTAAGGCCTCTTTCACACTTGCGTTGTGAGGATCCGGCGTGCACTTCCATCGCCGGAAATGCCCGCCCGATCCATCACAACGCAAGACAACTGAAAGCATTTGAAGACTGATCAGTCTTCAAAATGCTTTCAGTGTTACTAGGGCAGCCAGGACGCTACTAAAGTCCTGGTTGCCATAGTAAGTAGTGGGGAGCAGATACTTACAGTCCGTGCGGCTCCCGGGGCGCTCCACAATGACGTCAGAGCACCCCACGCGCATGGATCACGTGATCCATGCGATCACGTGATCAATGCTCATGGGGCGCTCTGACGTTATTAAGGAGCGCCCCGAGACTGGGGAGCCGCACGGGCGGTAAGTAGACTTCTCCCCTGCTTCCCCACTACACTTTACCATGGCAGCCGGGACTTTAGCGTCCTGGCTGCCATGGTAACCATTCACGAAAGCTAAATGTCGGATCTGGATTAATGCACTTCAATGGGCATCAATTTCGGATCCGGCGTTATGGCATGTTTTCCGGATTTTTGGACGGAGACAAATCTGCAGCATGCTGCGGTTTTGTCAACGTCCAAAAAACGTTCACATACTGAACGGAAGACATCCTGATGCATCCTGGACGGATTTCTCTCTATTCAGGATGCATTGGGACAATCCTGATCAGTTTCTTTCCGTCCTAGAGCCCCGAGGACGGAAAGCAAAAGCGCAAGTGTGAAAGAGCCCTAAGCAGTTAAAAACATTTTTAAAGAATTTTTGGTGATTCTATATATTTTTTTTTTTTATTCTTTATTAAAGCAAAAACGAATAATAGACAGTGCATTATGTATTAGACATAGTACATCATATAGGAACATATCGGAGCCCCTTTAGGCACCACTACACGGTATCTCAGCATGACATGGGGTCCTACCACTAGACTACCTATGGTGTGTGAACAAGGTCTGAACAGGTATTAAGTAGCCTACAGCCCCATCCCACTCACCTGCACTGCAGGACCAACAATGCAATGGGGAACACATGAGGCCGCAAGCTACACCTACAACAGACCATGTGACACCGGCTTCCAGGTGCAACAGAATGTTTACAAGCCATATGCAATGGCACATTCAATACATATAAAACAAGAATCACAAAAATAAACGTGGCCTAAATGGGTGGGACTGCTCCAGACCCCAAACACTGTGGCGTGTTTCTAACTGGGGGGGGCAGTTCCTCCGCATGTGGTTCGCAGCGAACGGCTATCCCCAGCAAAAATTGCATACAATGGAGGATGCTGGCGCGAACCACAAGCACCACACAAACATCCTACACAAAATAAAACATGTGCGGATGAAAATATATAAACACATAACTCACAGAAAAAGATGCACCACATGGATAAGCAACTGACAACACTGGCTAATCCCTCACTCTGGTGTTAAAAGCTGAGAGATTCGCCAATATTTCCAATCAGGAACATATCGGAGCCCCTTTAGGCACCACTACACGGTATCTCAGCATGACATGGGGTCCTACCACTAGACTACCTATGGTGTGTGAACAAGGTCTGAACAGGTATTAAGTAGCCTACAGCCCCATCCCACTCACCTGCACTGCAGGACCAACAATGCAATGGGGAACACATGAGGCCGCAAGCTACACCTACAACAGACCATGTGACACCGGCTTCCAGGTGCAACAGAATGTTTACAAGCCATATGCAATGGCACATTCAATACATATAAAACAAGAATCACAAAAATAAACGTGGCCTAAATGGGTGGGACTGCTCCAGACCCCAAACACTGTGGCGTGTTTCTAACTGGGGGGGCAGTTCCTCCGCATGTGGTTCGCAGCGAACGGCTATCCCCAGCAAAAATTGCATACAATGGAGGATGCCGGCGCGAACCACAAGCACCACACAAACATCCTACACAAAATAAAACATGTGCGGATGAAAATATATCGAATCTCTCAGCTTTTAACACCAGAGTGAGGGATTAGCCAGTGTTGTCAGTTGCTTATCCATGTGGTGCATCTTTTTTCTGTGAGTTATGTGTTTATATATTTTCATCCGCACATGTTTTATTTTGTGTAGGATGTTTGTGTGGTGCTTGTGGTTCGCGCCGGCATCCTCCATTGTATGCAATTTTTGCTGGGGATAGCCGTTCGCTGCGAACCACATGCGGAGGAACTGCCCCCAGTTAGAAACACGCCACAGTGTTTGGGGTCTGGAGCAGTCCCACCCATTTAGGCCACGTTTATTTTTGTGATTCTTGTTTTATATGTATTGAATGTGCCATTGCATATGGCTTGTAAACATTCTGTTGCACCTGGAAGCCGGTGTCACATGGTCTGTTGTAGGTGTAGCTTGCGGCCTCATGTGTTCCCCATTGCATTGTTGGTCCTGCAGTGCAGGTGAGTGGGATGGGGCTGTAGGCTACTTAATACCTGTTCAGACCTTGTTCACACACCATAGGTAGTCTAGTGGTAGGACCCCATGTCATGCTGAGATACCGTGTAGTGGTGCCTAAAGGGGCTCCGATATGTTCCTGATTGGAAATATTGGCGAATCTCTCAGCTTTTAACACCAGAGTGAGGGATTAGCCAGTGTTGTCAGTTGCTTATCCATGTGGTGCATCTTTTTTCTGTGAGTTATGTGTTTATATATTTTCATCCGCACATGTTTTATTTTGTGTAGGATGTTTGTGTGGTGCTTGTGGTTCGCGCCGGCATCCTCCATTGTATGCAATTTTTGCTGGGGATAGCCGTTCGCTGCGAACCACATGCGGAGGAACTGCCCCCCCAGTTAGAAACACGCCACAGTGTTTGGGGTCTGGAGCAGTCCCACCCATTTAGGCCACGTTTATTTTTGTGATTCTTATAGTACATCATATACTTCGAAAACAATGCACAACAATGTGAGATCATCGCAAAACATTCGTCATAATAAAATATAAAGATAACTGCAGTGTGGGGTGAGGTACCCCTCAAAAACATGACTAGTGTTTTTAAACAGGTACTCTGCAGGGAGAGATTGATATATATGCAAACCTGGCATCAAAAACTAATGTGGCCAGGAAAAAGACATTTTCAAACCCATAAACACATTGTGCCTATTTCACTTAGGACTTGTTAAAGTCACCTTTAAAGTGCCCTTTAGAGGTAAAAAAAAAAGGCCCACATAACAGATCTCAGGTGTAACACTCAGGACCAGACAGGACACAGACACACAACAGTTCGAGGGGGGGAACACAGAGGGTGCGAAAATAGAGCACCTATCTTCTCACTACAAGAGGCTTTGGTATTCCTGGGAGTCCTGAAATGAAAACCATGAGGCCCAAGCATCAAGAAACACTTTATGTCTACCCCGTATTTGCGAGGTGAATTCCTCCATTCTCCGGATCTCCTCCACCTTTTGTATCCAGTTGCTAATTGTGTGTGGAGAAGAGGATTTCCACCTCGCAGGGATTCATGACCTAGCTGCTATCACCAGGGAGCACAGACAAGATTTACGAAGCACGCTCATTGGGAGATCCGACAAGAATAAAAGGAAAAAAACAGGAGTATATGGTACTGTAAATGAAAAAAGGGGGTGCAAAAATCTAAAACGTAGCGTTTACTTCCTTAATTAAAATAAATCGGTACATGATCAGCGTAAACCAAACAAACACACATAAAGTCACAATTAGTCAGAGCACCAATATCGGTCCTAATTTACAGGAGGGCAAAGGGAATGATCAGTATACAATCTGCCCTAGTAAAGCCCTACTTGGCCTGACAGTCCCTGGTCCTACTAACAGTGTCCAACTCCGCAAGGAACAGCACCGTTACCGGATCCTGTCCCTGGAAACACCGTCCCTAGTAAGGTCCTGAAAAAAGGCCCAAGTCTCCCGATATAAGCATGAACCTTGCTGCTAAAAGGTACCATGGACCACTATTTCAATGATATTGCAAGAGGTCTAAATGGAGCATGGTAACACTTATCATATCCAAATGCATTGAATCAATACTTATCGATTGGTAATTCTATTGGCGTATGAAATTCCATCCCAGTTGATTAGGTCAGCCTGCATGTGCAATCCCGACGCGTTTCAACTCTAGTCAGGCTTATAATGTGGCCCAGAGTATCTTCAGGGGGCATAGGGCCACCATTGGGTATGGCAGTGTAATAACTCAAGTACGCTCCTCTTAATCTGTAATATAAAAACAAGAGGAGCGACCAATCTATAAGAAACATATTCACCCCAAGCGTATGGCGAGGTCAGAATAATAGTATTAATTAAATTACTTACAATAGACCGGTGTGACGTATGGTCCCGATCGGTCAAGTGGAGCTCCTACAGGGACCGGTGTGTCCCGTGCGCCCGTTTAGAAGGAGTGCGCTCATCACAGTCACCGCTGTGCCCGTATTTAAAGCTCCCGCGGCTTCAGGCGCTGCAGGGGTGATGTAATCACGTGACCGTCAGATTAGTGACGTCACACCGTTCGAGAAGGGCAGGCGCATGCGTCCTAGAGCCGACGGATGTCGGTCTGCCAGGAGCTAAGTTCGCATCATCAGAGAGTCACCGCCTCTTGTGAGACGCGACGCACACGCCCCCCGCCAGTAGTAAATTACTCGAATATGCCCGGTGGCATGCAGAAGAAACAGGTAAGGAGAAAGAGAAATCTTTCTCTTTTACCTGCTAATAGAAGTACAGGGAGTCCAAGCGCTTAACCTGTTTGAGGTAAAGATAGAATATTTAAACAGATCCACACATTCAGATCTATACCTGTCGGGACCTAATATATCACAAGAGGTCCCCGATATTTTTATAGGTAATGAAAAAGGAATCAATTCATATTTTTATTACATTTTAGCCATGTGTCATAGCATGAATGATAAGGGAGGATACCAAGCCACTGTTTAATACAGGGGCAGGGAGGGACAGAAGGGCTCCAGAGGGGCGCTATAGAAAACACCCAAACTGCAATTGTTCATTCAGACCTTTCGGGTTTGAGGTGTCCAATTTGAATATCCACCAGCACTCCCTCTGGAGTATCCGTCTGTCCCAATCCCCCCCCCCCCTCACCGGTCGAGCCACATGTTCCAACCCCCTAAACTTGACGGAAGATGTCTCTCCACCATGGCAAGCATGTACATGTCTCGCCACAGGGGTATCCTTATTTTTATGGATGTCGCTCAAATGTTCCCCCATTCGCCTCCTGAATTCACATGTGCACAGCAAGACGTACACCACACCTGTGGTCTTACAATTGATGAAATCCCGAATGTGGTGGGTGTACCCTGTTTGATCAACAAAGGTCTTGCCGGGAGAGATAAATTGGCAAAAGCTACAGTTGCCACATCTGTGACATCCCTTAACGGGAGGTCCTAACCATGTCGTAGTCTCCGCCTTAGGGGGCGTGAAATGGCTATGGACCAGACGATCTTTTAAATTAGTACTCCTGCGAAAAGTGATAGCAGGTCTCTGAGATAAAGTGTCTACCAGATCAGGATCAATAAATAGTGTCCCCCAATGTCGTTCTATGATCTCCCGAACCTCATTTGCTGCCGAGTCAAACGACCCTATGAGCCGTGTGACCGCTTTGTTGGTGACCTCCATATCGCGTGTGGGGTGCAGAAGGGATGTTCTCAAGGAATTTAGGGCCCTTTTGTATGCCTTCCTTAGAACAGAGTCAGGATAGCCCCTATCCTTAAGACGCTGTCTCAAAATATTCGCCTGTTTCTTAAATTCTTCCGGTTCGGAACAGTTCCGTCGGATCCTTAGGTACTGTCCGACCGGAATGCCACATTTAAGGGGTCTAGGGTGACAACTCTCCCATCTCAGCACCGAATTGGTTGCTGTGGGTTTACGAAAGATGGAAGTCTCAAGATTTCCATTTCTACTCCACTTGATATTAACATCCAAGAAGGGTAGCTCGTCCTTCATTATCACAGAGGTGAACCTCAGATTGAGAGTGTTCACATTCAATTTGGTGACAAAGGATTGGAAATCACCCTCGGTCCCGCTCCACAGAACGAATATGTTGTCTATGAAGCGAGACCAGAGTGCCACATGTTCCATCTCCACCTCCTGAATCTCACCAAACACAACTGTCTCCTCCCACCAGCCCAGGAGCAAATTTGCATACGACGGGGCACATGAACTCCCCATCGCAGTGCCCCTGAGCTGGTGGTAGATCCGGCCATCAAAAAGGAAACAGTTGCGGGTAAGTACAAATCGGAGAAGGTCCAGGACAAGTTTGTCGTGTGCCCAAAACTGCACCCCCCTCGTTTTTAGAAAGTGGGCACATGCCTCTATTCCTCTCTCGTGTGGGATTGAGGAATAGAGGGCCTCAACATCTATCGAGGCTAGGAGCCAATGGGATTCTATATTGATATCCTCCAATTTTGTCAATAAGTCGCCTGTGTCCCTCAGGTACGACGGGAGACAATCGACAAATGGACGGAGGACACGATCAACATATATGCCACAGTTCTGAGTTAGACTACCAACTCCTGAGACGATCGGACGCCCTTTTACGGGGATCGTCTCTTTGTGAACCTTTGGAAGGCAATAGAAGGTAGCCATTACCGGATGATCAGGTGATAGAAAACTGTACTCATCATTTGTGATCAATCGTTCAATCTTAGCCTGCTTCAAGAGTGTCTCGAGTTCGATCTTGTAGTGTCCCGTCGGATCTGAGGGAAGGATCTCATAACCATCCTTATCACTCAGAAGGGATAAACACATGTCTTTATACATTGACGTGTCCATTAACACTACATTGCCACCTTTGTCTGACGGTTTAATCGTGACACTCTTGTCTCTTTCGAGGCTTTTTAATGCCTGTCTCTCATCCTTGCCACAGTTAAACCGTTGGGGAGTGGCCCCTAGTTGACCTAGATCTCTAGTTACGTGTTCCAAGAACACGTCTATGCACGAGACATCCCCCTGTGGAGGCATCTTATGACTTTTGGTCTTAAGGTCCGTAAAGGGTCCCTCACGTATATGGTACTGCAAGCTGGAAAATTGAAGATAACGCTTTATGGATCGATTGCCAGAAGGGGCTACGTTTGGGGCACTCCCAAAAAATATGTAACATCGAACTCGAAGCAGAGTCACAGCGCCAGCAGAGAGGTGATGCGGATGGTAACATTTTTTGTAATCTGATCGGGACATAATAACATCTGGACATTATCTTATACCCCGCTTCCTGAAACCTACTCGCTATGGATGACTTGTAAAGCAGGCAGAAAAGTTTGGGCCATTGGTCCGGGGGGACCTTCACTTCCAGGTCTTGGGACCACTTCGTCACATATGGGCGTAGGTAAGGGTACTTTCACACTAGTATTTTGGATTCCGTTTGTGAGATCCGTTTCAGGGCTCTCGCAAACGGTCCAAAACAGATCAGCAGCTTGCAGCATTTTGGGGTCACTCTGAAGAGGCGGAGCCTAACGGATCCGTTTTTAATTACAATGTAAGTCAATAGGGACGGATCCGTTTTCAATGACACAATATTGTGCATTTGAAAACGGATCCGTTCCCCATTGACTTTCAATGTAATTCAAAACGGATCAGTTTTGGACTTTGTAATTTGTCTTTTAACTAATGCAAACGGATCCGTTGTGAACGGATACAAACGTTTGCATTATAGGTGCGGATCCATCTGTGCAAATAAACAGACGGATCCGCACCAACGCAAGTGTGAAAGTACCCTTATCCTGCCGAGGAGCAACCAGGGACTGATAACATTCAGAGAGAGAATGGCGGTATACGCCCGACCCAATACATGCTTTCTCAAAAAATGTAAGAGTCCTATCATATCCTGCTGAGGTTGGGATAGAGGAAAGAAAATGTGCTACAGTAGTTGTCTAGATCTCGAGAAACCCAGGGGGCAAGGATCCGTCACCTTCAGTAATTCGTTATAGGTAAGCCATCTGCCCGAGGCTCTAAAAAAGGGAGCGCGGAACCGCTCGTTCACACGCCACTGCAGAAACGGTCCGCTCCGACAACTCGCCGGAAAGCTAGGATTTCCCAGAATGGGAAACAACGGGGAAGGGGAGGGTGAGATCAGGGAACTATGTTTAACCTTGCCAAATTGTGCAATGGTAGGGCCGATTGTGGGATGGCTAGAAATCGCTGAGGGAAGTTTCACATCTACCCAGGGCAAGGAGGCAAGTGGGGCGAACGAGCACAGTTGTTCAATAGAGACCCACTGCTTGAACCTTGTGTGTCGACACCAGTCCACAGTCCTTTGAAGCATGGAAGCAGAGTAATATTTACGTAAGTCAGGTACACCTAACCCTCCTTTGTCCCTCGAAATGAGCAACCCTTTGCCCATATGAATCTAAATAAGTCACCATGGATCTTATCGAAAAAGCTAGGGGGGAGTCTAAAGGGAAGGGTCTGAAAGAGGTATAACACCTGTGGAAGGATGTTCATTTAAAAAATGGCACATCCTCCAAACCACGTATGCAGACCCTTCGACCATCCCTTAAGATCTTCCCTGATCTGATCTCGGAGAGGGACATAATTCCTATGGTATACCTCCTTCAGATCTGAGAGGATATATGTGCCCAGATATTTCACAGCTCCAGTAGCCCACTTGAACGGAAAGGATGTGACCAAGTCGGATACGAGAGAACCCGGTAGTGAGATATTCAAGGCCTCTGATTTCTGAAAGTTAATCTTCAGATTAGAGAGGTGGTGAAATGTGTGAACCTCCTTCATCAGATTCGGAAAAGAGATCCTGGGGTTAGTAAGCGCGAACATTAAATCATCCGCATATGCTGCTATCTTAAATTCCTTGCCCTCAACCGAGAGACCCGAAATATTTGGATTCTGTCGGATAGACCTCAATAAGGGTTCCAGAGTAAGAACAAAAATTAAGGGGAGAGGGGGCACCCCTGGCGGGTCCCATTCCGTATAGCAAAAGACGAAGAGAGCACACCATTTACCTACGTGGCTGCAGACGGAGACTCAAAGAGCTCGGATCCACGATACCATGGGGCCAGAAATGCCTATGTAGTGCAATACCGCAAACAACCAAGGCCACCCCACCCTGTCGCCATGCTTTTTCAGTATCAGTAGACAAAAGACAGAGTGGGGTGTCTCGGGTTCTGGCATGATGGATCAGATTAAGTAGCTTAGTGGTGTTGTCCCTCGCCTTCCGTGACGGAATGAAACCCACCTGGTCATTATGTATGAGGTCAGGTATCAACGGAACTAGTCGTGTGGCCATGATTTTCGCAAACAATTTAAGGTCCACGTTCAGCAGTGAAATGGGACGGTAGTTGCCGCAGAGGGTGGTGTCCTTTCCTTCCTTGTGTATTACTGTGATATGTGCATGCGGCATATCTGCAGGGAGCGAACATCCTGTGCTGAGTACATTTAGCGCTTTTGCTAGCGGGGCCTGGAGAACAGGAAAAAATCTTTTGTAATAGGAGGCGGGGAGACCGTCGGGGCCAGGGGCCTTACTAGGTTGCATCGTTTTTAAAGCCTCCGCTAAGTCTTCGATAGAAATCGGTGTGTCTTGGAGGATATCTATAGGAATCTTCGGCATGCCTGAGTCAGCAAGGTACCTGTCCACCGCCGAACTCAGAGACTCACTAGTTGTGTTGGAATGTGTAAGGTTGTATAAAGATTGATAATACTGAGCAAAGGCTCCTGCAATAGCGGTGGGGTCATTAACAAGGGAACTGCGGGCAGTGGCAATGCGGGCAACATAATTCCTTGCTCTCTGCTCCCTAAGTAACCTGGCTAGCAGGTGATGCTATTTTTGACTTTCCACGTCAATATCTACCGTATATAAAAAAAAAATTAAGATTTAAAATCCTGCAGTTTTCATACTGGCCACTAAGGGGCCTATTACACATCCAATGGAGCTCATTGCCACCAGTCTGATTACACAGGGTGATGTACATTCAGAATGTTGGAGAAACTTTTCTATCCATTATTGGCAGAATATCTCTGATTACACAGGTAGATATGCTGCCAATATCTGCGCATCTTTCATCTTGATCAAAGACATCCAACAGCCGATGAATGAGTGCTTGCTTGTTCATCGCCTGATCGATTATAGGGGCCAATTACCAGGAACAAGCGTTCATCTGAATGCTTGTTCATGAACAGTGGCCTGAAAAGCGTACACTCTAATAGGGTCTTAAGCCTCATAATAGGCATCACTTCTTGGTCTATACAGATCACTTTACTACATATCATTACATGCAGGATTAGAATACCATGTAGTATAATATATATTGTGGTAAGGTGCAAGGTACTGTGGTCGACGGGAGGTACGTGTCACCGAGGTTCCTGGCCTCGGTGAGGTAAGAGCCGGATTTTTGGTGTGTCAGCAGCAGCTAGTGCTGCTTGACACCTTGCTATTTAGTTTGGCTGCAAAGCCAATCCGGGCCGGCTCTTACTGGGAGTAGGCAAAGAGTTGGGTGGGTGCCTACTCCCCACAGTCCAGGCCGGGTTTTCCAGGGCCTTTATAACACAGCCAGCAGCTGGGTGTGGAGGGTGTGATTGTCCTGGAGCTGCTGTTAGACTGTTTCACTTGTGTTTGGAAGTTCTCTGGGCTGGAAGCAAGAGCCCAGCAAGGAGGAGTGCAGACGACCTGGAAGCCTGACGGCGACTGTCTTACGGCTGGACTGACAGCCAGGTGTGAACCTGCATCTAAAAACCTCCCAGGTGACTGGAGCCTGTTTTGGACTGTCTTGTTTTTCCGCTTGATTTCTTATGTGTGTGAATTAACACCAAGAGACTGTTTTATTTTGTGCAAGTGTGAATAAAACACTGTTTATTGCACTATCTGGACTCCCTGTTTTGCCTCTATACTGCACCCGCACTGCTATCTACCAGAGCGACTCCCCACATTTGGTGTCGGATGCGGGCATGCGCAGTGAGGCTGGCGTGACCGCCGAAGTTTGTTTTGTTTTGCTGGGCACAAGTGCATGGCATATATTAAGCCAGCAAAGCTACAAGTAGGAGTTGCTGGCAACATGGAGGCGGCTGTGAAAGCTCTCATAGAGGCTAACGTGCAGCAGCGGGAGACCAACCAGCTACTGTTACAGCACGTGATGGGGTTACAAGCTGCAGGAGCGTCCCACCACGACCATGATGCCCGGAAAGCGGTCCGTGCGGCGATCCCAAAGATGACCCCTTCGGACGACGTTGAGACATATCTGGCGGTCTTTGAGAAGGTAGCCGTGAGGGAAAAGTTACCCCGTGACCAGTGGGCCGAGGTGGTCGCTCCGTTCCTGGCATTCGGGCCCCAGCAAGTTTTTTTTGACTTGGCAGATGCCCAGGCTGCTGATTACCCCACGGTGAAGGGGGAGATCCTGGCCAGATTGGGGGTAAACGTGTTGGTCCGGGCTCAGCGGGTCCACCAGTGGGAATTTTAAATGGCTGAACCCGCCAGGCCGCAGTACTATGAGTTGCTGCATCGGTTGCAAAAGTGGCTGCAGCCTGATGTTCTAAGTCCGACTGCTATGCTGGACCGTCTACTGGCCGACATGTTCTGGAGGGCCCTGCCTTATCCCCTCCAACACTGGGTCGGCCAGGCGTCTCCGGTAAGTGCCCTGGAGATGGTCGACCTGGTGGAGCGTTACGAGGCCACCAGAAACCTGCAGGGGAATCTTGCTGGGAAGGGGTCAGTCAAACCCCGGAGGCCTCCGCCCCAGTTCCGACGTCCGGCGACAGAGAGGCCTGCACGGAATATACCCCCTGCGGATCCGCCTCCCGTGGTATGCTGGAGGTGTCAGGAGCCAGGCCACATCAGAGCCGACTGTCCGCATCGGGATGAGCCGATGGATGTGAACTATGGCTATCGCCACTCCCTGTATGCACGGAAGCTGTGTGCAACTGGCACCCGTGAGGGGCAGGACAATAACCACCTGTGTCAGGTAGAGGTGGGAGATTCTCTGGCGGTGGCCCTGCTGGACTCCGGGAGTCTAGTCTCCCTGGTAAGGGCTGCCCTGGTACGGCCTGTGGAGTATACCGGCCGTAAAATCGGGGTCCTGTGCATCCACGGAGACCTAAAAGACTACCCCACTGCACTAGTGACTTTGTCCACAGCGGCTGGTAAGTGGACCCACGAGGTGGCTGTTGCTACCAAACTCCCGCATGAATTGATACTTGGGAGGGACTTCCCAGGTTTCCCGGCGCTGTGGCCGGCGATAAAACTGTCTGATGGACCCGAGACAGGGGTAACCCTAGGAGAGTGGCCTGATACCACTGGAAGGCCAGAACCCTGGGAGCCCGAGTCTGAAGGGCCAGCGGTAGGGTGACCACTGCTCCAGCGGTAGAGGGGGAGACAACCCCACTGAGTGTAATGGTGGGAGACACGGAGGACTTGCCACCGGGACCTGAGTTGGCAGACCTCAATGTCTCCGGGGAAAATTTTGGGACCGCACAACACCGGGACCAAACCCTAACCAGGGCCTGGGAAAGTGTCATAATAATTGATGGTAAACCCCAGAAACCTGGGGCTGAATTAATGTTTCCGCGATTCATTGTTCTTCAGGATATGTTGTATCGAGTGAACCAAATCCGAGGTGAGCCTGTTGAACAGTTGGTGGTGCCCACAGCGTATCGCAAGCTGGTCATGGAGCTTGCCCACCAACATGTTCTTGGGGGACACCTGGGGTGGCAGAAAACGCAGGACCGCATACTACAGCGATTTTACTGGCCCGGTTTGTTTAAGGAAGTAGAAGAGTATTGTAAGTCCTGTCCCACCTGTCAGATAAATAGCCCCCAGCCACATTTCCGTAGTCCTCTGGTACCTCTTCCAATTATTGAGGTCCCGTTTGAGCGAATCGCTATGGATCTAATTGGGCCTGTACCAAAGTCTGCCAGGGGCCACCAACACATTCTGGTAGTTCTCGACTATGCCACTCGATATCCGGAGGCGGTGCCTCTGCGACATACCTCAGCTAAGCTCATTGCCAAAGAGTTAATGGAAATGTTTTCCCGTGTGGGCCTGCCAAAAGAGGTTCTGACAGACCAAGGGACCCCTTTTATGTCCAAAGTTATGAGGGAACTGTGTAAATTGTTGCATATAAAGCAGTTACGGACGTCCGTTTACCATCCACAAACAGACGGTCTTGTCGAGAGGTTTAATCAAACTTTAAAAACATGTTAAAAAGGGTGGTGTCTAGAGATGGGAAGGACTGGGATCTGCTTCTGCCCTATCTCATGTTCGCAGTGCGAGAGGTGCCCCAGGCCTCTACTGGGTTCTCGCCCTTCGAACTGCTTTATGGCAGACACCCTCGGGGCCTGTTGGATATCGCCAAGGAAGCGTGGGAACAACAGCCTGTCCCCCACAAAAGTGTCATTGAGTATGTCACCCAGATGCAGGAACGGATGGAAAGGATGTTGCCGCTGGTCCGGGAGCATATGGAGGCAGCGCAACAAGCCCAGAGTAGGGTGTACAATCGTCAGGCTCGGGTACGGAGCTTCAACCCGGGAGATCGGGTTTTGGTTCTGGTGCCCACCCTTGACAGCAAGTTCCTAGCCAGGTGGCAGGGCCCCTATGAGGTTATTGAGAAGGTAGGGGAAGTAAATTACAAAGTACACCAGCCGGGGCGGCGCAAGCCGGAGCAGGTGTACCACGTGAATTTACTGAAGCCGTGGAAAGACAGGGACACGGCCGACGACAACAGCCCCCGGCCAGGGCTTCTAGGTGACAAGGGTCCAGCCCCACAGTTCGAGGCCTGCGAAGCGGTAACCACGGTAAAAATCGCAGACAGCCTGTCTTCCAAACAAGTTCAGGATGTTAGGGAGTTCGTCAGTCGGAACACGGATGTATTCTCGGACCTCCCTGGCCGCACGTCTCTCATCCAACATGACATCGTCACTGAGCCTCAGGCCAAGATCCGGTTAAAACCCTACCGGGTACCCGAGGCTCGGCGACGGGCCATCGCGGAGGAAGTGCAGTTAATGTTGAAGCTTGATGTCATTGAGGAGTCGAAAAGTGAGTGGGCCAGTCCCATAGTTCTAATACCCAAGCCGGATGGGACGTTGCGGTTCTGCAACGATTTTCGCAAATTAAATGAAGTGTCCAAGTTCGATGCGTATCCCATGCCCCGGGTAGACGAGCTTGTTGAGAATTTAGGGCAAGCCCGTTATTTTTCTGTGCTAGACCTCACTAAAGGATACTGGCAGGTACCCTTAACGGAGGCGGCCAAGGAAAAACCGCTTTGTTACCCGCAGGGCCTGTATCATTACAAGGTGTTACCCTTTGGCCTGCATGGCGCCCCCGCCACCTTCCAAAGGTTAATGGATATTGTACTGCGACCTCATCGTCGGTACGCTCGGCCTACTTAGATGATGTAATCATCCACAGCACCGACTGGGAAAGCCATTTGCCCAAAGTGCAGGCGGTTGTGGATGCCCTGAGGAAAGCTGGACTAACCGCCAATCCAAAGAAGTGTGCGATTGGGTTGGAAGAGACCAAATACCTGGGATATGTTATTGGGCGGGAGTCATCAAGCCGCAGGTAACTAAAGTAGAAGCCATACGTAACTGGCCCCGACCGGTCACTACCAGGCAGGTAAAATCGTTCCTGGGGATTGTAGGGTACTACATGAGGTTTGTGCCCCACTTTGCCACGATAGCAGCACCATTGACAGACCTATTGAAGGGACGAAAGTCCGGAAAGGTTCACTGGAGTGAGAAGGCAGAAGAGGCTTTCTCTGCATTGAAGTCGGCCCTGTGTGGGTCCCCGGTTTTGGTGACACCCGACTTCAACAGGGAATTCATAGTACAGACGGATGCCTCAGAGGTAGGCCTCGGTGCTGTACTGTCTCAGGAGGTCAACGGGGAAGAACATCCCGTTGTCTTCCTGAGCCGTAAGCTCAGTCCCGCCGAGACCAGGTATAGCATAGTGGAGAGGGAGTGCCTGGCTATCAAGTGGGCACTCGAATCTCTCCGCTACTACCTGTTAGGGAGGAGGTTCCGTCTGGTGACCGACCATTCCCCTCTCAAGTGGATGAGCCAGGCAAAGGAGAGGAATGCTCGGGTCACCAGGTGGTTCCTATCCCTGCAGAACTTCAAGTTCTCCGTGGAACACAGGGCAGGCCGCTTGCAGGGTAACGCAGATGCCCTGTCCCGCGTCCACTGCCTCACATGTGTTCACCCCCTCAGGGTTGAACAAAGGGGGGGGGGGGTATGTGGTAAGGTGCAAGGTACTGTGGTCGACGGGAGGTACGTGTTCCTGGCCTCGGTGAGGTAAGAGCCGGATTTTTGGTGTGTCAGCAGCAGCTAGTGCTGCTTGACACCTTGCTATTTAGTTTGGCTGCAAAGCCAATCCGGGCCGGCTCTTACTGGGAGTAGGCAAAGAGTTGGGTGGGTGCCTACTCCCCACGGTCCAGGCCGGGTTTTCCAGGGCCTTTATAACACAGCCAGCAGCTGGGTGTGGAGGGTGTGATTGTCCTGGAGCTGCTGTTAGACTGTTTCACTTGTGTTTGGAAGTTCTCTGGGCTGGAAGCAAGAGCTGGGGAAAATGCCAGTGCATCTTATGGGGTTAATATTAATGAGCGCTTCCATTATGGAAAGACTCATTAGTACTGAAGGACCAGAAAGTGGTGAATGCAGTGCTCCCTGGGCTCTGTACTCTGTACTCACCGCCTCCTTTTCGTCTGCCGTCGGCCGAGGCAGCGTCCGGAGCAGGAGACGCAAGGGGATCTGTACTGAGGTCTGAGGGTAATTCACATTCGGGGGTCTGAATGGGGAAGGGGGGATTATTCATTATGGGGTTGTTATCCGAGGTTTGGGGGTCATTTACATTGGGGGTTTGTTTTGAGGTCTGAATGCGGGGGGAGGGGTCTTTTTCTTATTGGGGTTCTGATCTGAGGGTCATTCACATTGGGGCTCTGATCTGAGGTTTGGTTAGGGGTCATTCACACTAGGGTCTGAGCTGAGGGGTTACTGGGGTCTTATTAACATTGGGGTCTGAGCTTAGGTCTGATTGAGTGTTTTATTAACACTAGGGGTCTGACTGGGGCTCTGAGCTGAGGTCTGATTAACATTGGGGGTCTGATCTGACTTCTAATGAAAATTATTTATTTTTCTTATTCACCTAGGTGTGTCTTATGGGAAGGTGTGTCTTATGGGGTGAAAAACACGGCATATAGCACAGGTGACACAGCATGGATAGAAAACTCTCCCATAGAAGTCTGTAAGTTCCCCTGTTCACTGTGCCAGTGGACCATGGTGGCTGCTGTAAAGCATATCTCTAAATGCTGTTAAGAATGGCTCAGGCAAGATGGCAGCACCCATAATAATGTTCAAGATTTAAAATAACAAAAATCTGCAATCAGAAAATTAAAATAGATTAGAAAAAAGCATATGTGCCACTATCTGGTGTTAACTTGCAGGAAAACAATTAGTTTATCAGTATATCTTTATATGTTTTAAAGGGTGAAATCTGAAACAAATCTACTGCATTTTCACACTGAAATCCACAAGATTTGGTGCAAATTTTGATCAGATTTGCTACACATTTTCCGCTGCGGATGTCAGAAGAGCACAATGGTAGTCCACTGCTCCATTCACTTCTATGGGAATGACACAGGCAGTGCTCTGTCCGCCCAAAAAAGGTGAATGGAGGGGAGGATTGACATACTCCTTTCAGAGACAGGACTAAGAAATCTTTCGTTCTCGGGATCCCAGAGTCCCCAAGATCTGTTATTTAACACCTATCCTGTAAATAGGTGATAAATCATTTGCATGTGATAACCCTTTTACACACATTTTTTAAGCACATGAAAGGTGAAGCAGGATGAGACAAAGGTTACAGAATCAATGGCAATGCAAGAGAAAAAAAAGTCAAATGTAACTGTTCAAAGCTAAGGACCATCAGCCATGAACAAAATGGGCGCTTGACTTGGAAAATCTGCTCTGGACTTGTAATATTCACTGCTGAATGGGAAGGCGCATGTGGAGCAGACTGTAGGAGAAAAATGGTCAGCACTCGCTCGTTGCACGTTTGCACAGGATAGGACCAATACCACGTGCAAAAATTGAAAAAATCCCAGCAAAACGTGACTTGATGCTCATTAGGAATTTATTGCAAAAGAAACAGTATGTCCCATATCCAGGACGCGTTTCGGCTAACAAGCCTTTTTCAACACGTGGAGCAGACATCAGCTAAGCTTTCGATTGCACAGAAGACAAGTCCTCATGTCGGGCTCAGCAAACTGTCATGCGATGCATCAATTAGACATCTGAAACGAGTTCAGCCTCAGTGCTTATACAGGGCTTCACAGACTCCAAGAAGACTTATTCTATTATCTTATAAATGGCACAAACATGTTCTGGAGATTAATTTTTGGCCACGGCGATGTTTACAAATTCAAATCAGCTTTAGGACACGTTTAAATGGTTAGCCACTGTTATACATGACAACCAGTAAGACTGCAGATTTTTCCAGAACAGATTTGATAATGAAGAAGTGATATCACTGCCACTTTCCTGCACTCTGCGCTGGATTTTAAAGGGGTATTCTCAGATTTATTTATTTTTATGTTATGTCCACCTTTCCCTTGTTGAAACTAACATCTTTTGCATTGATACTTATTAACAATTGCCCACCAGGCCAGCGTTCGCTCCCGGTGCTTACTGGATCATGTGCCATACATTGTGCACGTGATCCTACCCTAGTTACAACCCACAACGAATGTGTCAGTCATCACTGATGACACATTCATGGTCTGCCAGCTGTGCTCCATCACCACTGCACATGCGTGAGAATGAATCTCCCACTAGCACAGTGGTGCGCGTACAATACTAACCAGCCCTTCAATCGGGCCGGCTGTGCAGTCAGGCAGCTGCTGATGTCATGCAACAAACCAAACAGACAACCGCAATCAGGAGATGATCTTGAATTTGATTTGATTTTTCTCTGGTTCAAGAAAATAAAATTAACTTTAAAGGGATTGTCCAGGCTTTTTTAAGTGATGACTTATACTAAGGATGTTGCTGGTAATGTGTAACCCTGGCAATGACTTCCGTCAAAGGCGCTACACAGAACAGTGTGGCCTACCCTGAGGATAAACCATCACTTAAAAAAGCCTGGGCACATCTTTAACTGGGGGACAAAGAGAACACTTTCATAGTGCACTCCTTTTTATCTTTTTAGCTGCAGATCTGGCAGTTCCCAGGCTCCTCTTCTGCCATCGACGATGGCCGCACCAATTCTCGGAGTGTCTGATGCATACTGTACATTTGGTAGCTCAAAGACACTTTCTGCTGCCTTTGGCTTGGCCAGCACCGCTCATGTGAATAGCCTTAGCCATGGTGTCACAATTACCCATATAATAATGAAACACAACTACTGTAGATTCTTTAAAGTATATTTATTAATTTAACTGTTGGTATTAGACTGGCCACAGTGTTATTACTATTAATCAATTGTATAATTATTGCTTAGTCAATATACTAATAAACGTTAATTGAACCAACGAACAATTATTAACTAGCAAACCAACCATTAGGTGAAAATAACCTAGTCCGCTCAACGAGCGACTATTACCCTTGTAGACACCGTGACACATTTTATTTCAATTTTTTTGGGAAGGGGTTTCTGCGCCGTCCGGGAATGCGCCAGCACTAATTGTCACTTTCTTTTAACAGGTTCACGAGGACATCCAGTTGCATATCCTCCAATCAATTAACCCCAAAAATCTCGAGGATCCTTCACAGACTGCACTATCTGCATCTGTTACCAGGTAAGACCTTATGCACCACACATATAGATTTACAATTATTGCCATGCAATCAGGGGGCTCATGACACCATGTCCCCCCTTCTTGCATCCGCAATAAGGCTTGATCAATCCATGAGCAGGGCTGGACAAGAAGGAAGTGTCTTGATAATAATAATCTTTATTTATATAGCACCACCATATTCTGCAGCGCTTTATAAGTCAGAGGGTTCATGTACAAAACAAAAGACATCACAAAGTTACTTCCTAATATACAACTGAAACTCTAGGAGTGAAGGTCCTGCTCGCAAGAGCTTAGAGGAAGTGGGGGTGACATAAAAGGCAGTTGTGATTGTTATATAAAGTGGTCCAGACATCTTTGTACTGAAAGGAGTGGTGTAGGCCGATCTGCATGTGCTAGTGCTTTGGGTCTAGGACCATCAGAAGATCGAGTTCTGGTCTAAAGAGTTGGGGGGGGGCGGTTACTGGGGAAAAAGTCAGTTTAGGAAGCATGGTAAGACTGCCTGAAAAGATGCTTTTTTAAGGCATGTTTGAAGGTAAGGAAATTGACCTGATATTACGGGACAGAGCATTTAAGAGTAGGTGCAGCTCGAGAAATGTCTTGAAGACGGGAGGGAGAGGTACAATTTATGGAGGATGTTAATCTTAGATCACTGGCAAAAGGAAGAGCATGAGTTGGGTGGTAGACAGAAATGAGGGAGGAGATGTATGGAGGTGCAGCACTGTGGAGAGCTTTGTGGGTGAGAAGTTTGAACTGTATTCTGTGGTGGATGGGCAATCAGTGAAGTGACTGGCACAAGCTATTGGCATCAGTGTAGAGCATAGGTGTCAAACACAAGGCCCGCGGGCCGAATCCGGCCCGCCAGACCTCATCATGTGGCCCGCTATGTTAAATAAAGTAAACTTGTGCCCGCCCCTCATACATAATAGAATCACTAACCGCGGTCCGCTCCATTACAGGCCGGGCGCGCGGCCGGCAGCGTGACTGACGTCACGTGCCGGGGCCGCCTACTTTATGAATGAATCAGGCGGCGCCGGCACGTGGCGTCAGTCAGTCACGCTGCCGGCCGCGCGCCTGGCCTGTAATGGAGCGGACCGCGGTTAGTGAGTTAGTGATTCTATTATGTATGAGGGGCGGGCACAAGTTTACTTTATTTAACATAGATTTATGCCGATTTTTGGGGAATGAGTGAGCGGAGGGGCCAGAGGACAGTGAATACACCTGGCCCCACTGCAATTTTGAGGCAATGTGAGGGGGATCTGTGGATGGCACTTTTAAGGGGTGAGGGTTATATAACAGTGTCATCCACAGATCCCTATCGGGGACATCTGTGGATGGCGCAGTTATGGGGGACATCTGTGGATGGCACTGTTATGGGGGACATCTGTGGATGGCGCTGTTATGAGGTGAGGGGATCTGTGGATGGCAGTATTATGGGATAGGGCCCTATCCCATAATACTGCCATCCACAGATCCCTCACCCCATAACAGTGCCATCCACAGATCCCTCACCCCATAACAGCGCCATCCACAGATGTCCCCATAACAGTGCCATCCACAGATGTCCCCCATAACTGCGCCATCCACAGATGTCCCCCATAACTGCGCCATCCACAGATGTCCCCCATAACTGCGCCATCCACAGATGTCCCCCATAACTGCGCCATCCACAAATGTCCCCCCATAACTGCGCCATCCACAAATGTCCCCCATAACTGCGCCATCCACAGATGTCCCCCATAACTGCGCCATCCACAGATGTCCCCCATAACTGCGCCATCCACAGATGGCCCCCATAACTGCGCCATCCACAGATGTCCCCCATAACTGCGCCATCCACAGATGTCCCCCATAACTGCGCCATCCACAGATGTCCCCCATAACTGCGCCATCCACAGATGTCCCCATAACTGCGCCATCCACAGATGTCCCCCATAACTGCGCCATCCACAAATGTCCCCCATAACTGCGCCATCCACAGATGTCCCCCATAACTGCGCCATCCACAGATGTCCCCCATAACTGCGCCATCCACAGATGTCCCCCCATAACTGCGCCATCCACAGATGTCCCCCCATAACAGCGCCATCCACAGATGTCCCCCTATAACAGTTCAAAAATATGCATGAAGCTCTAAAAACAGTAATAATTGAATGCAGTGACAATAATTTATGATAATAAAGAGTGGACACATAGTCCTACAGTTACAACCGGCCCATTGAGGGTGACCAAACTGCTGATGCGGCCCCCGATGAATTTGAGTTTGACACCCCTGGTGTAGAGGGTGGATAGATAGATGAGCCGGGCTGCAACATTTAGGACAGACTGAAGGGGGGAGAGTGTAGTGAGAGGGGGACCAATTAGTATTGAATTACAGTTGTCAAGACGAGAATAAATCAAGGCAACAACAAAAGTTTTGGCAGTTTCCACCATGAGAAAAGGGCGGATTCTGGCGATATTCCTGAGGTGAAGGCAACAATAGCAAGCAAGTGATTGGATATGAAAAACAAAGGAAAGATCAGAGTCAAACATGACCCCCATACAGCAGGCATGCTGCCCAGGAGTTATGATAGTACCGCAGACCGAAATTGAAATATCAAGTTTAGGTGAGTTAGTAAATAGGAGATAGACAAGAAGTCCAGTTTTTGAGAGGTTCAGTTTAAGAGACAGAGAGGGAATGATGTTAGAGACCACTGCCAGACAATCACTGGTGTTTTGGAGTAAAGCAGGGGCAATTTTAAATGGACGGATCCGTCTTGCAGTCTTTTTCACAGTTTTCCCGGTCTGCACATGCGCAGACCGGAAAAACGGATCCGTCCTTCAGTTGTTTTTTATAATGCCGGATCTGGCACTAATGCAAGTCAATGGGAATGAATGCCGAATCCGGCATTCCGGCGACTGATCAGGCATTTTGGACGGACATAATACCATAGCATGCTGCAGTATTATGTCCGCCCAAAACGCCTAACAGTGACTGAATGGAAGGCATACTGATGCAAACTGAACGGATTTGTATCCATTCAGAATGCATTGGGATATGCCTGATCAGTTCTTATCTGGCATAGAGCCCTTTTGAGGGAACTCTATGCCGGAAAAGAATAACGCAAGTATCAAAGTACCCTAAGGGGTCAAGAAGAGAGTTTTCAGAAAGATAGCAGACGAGACGTTCCAGGAGTTTACAGATGAAGGGGAGGTTAGAAACAGGTCGGTAGTTAGCAGCACAGGTGAGTAGTGGGCTTATAACAGAATGTTAGAAAGAGGACGGGAAGATACCAGAAGAGAGAGAGGTTATATAGTGTAGTAAGGTGAGTAATAACAGCCGGGGAGAGGGACTGGAAAAGGTGTGATTGATGCAAATCCCACACTTCTGTCCATAAAAACATCTTTATTTATTTAGGAGAGCATTATAAACGGTTGTAACCTGTAGTCTGCACAAAAGCATTTCAGCTTTCAAATCTCCTGAAGATGGGAACACGGCCTGTATTAGACCAGCAGATGAGGCTGACAATTATTGGGATGTGCTCGTCAGTGGAAGAGACCACTGCTACTACATGCAGCAATCTCCTCCACAGTATGGGGAGGAGCGATCGCTAATGCCACCGCTCATCCACATATAAAATAAGTATTTGCCAGCAGCAGGGCAGCACACTCGCCGCTGGCAAATGATAAATTTTTGGCCTATTTAAAAATTGCAGTTGCCCGATGAACAAGTGTTTGCCTGTTCATCGGGTAATCAGTGGCACTTTTACCCAAGCAGATCATCGCTAATAAGCGTTCCTACAAATGATCGACTATCTCCAGGTCTAAAACAGCCCTAAGTCTGTGGAATACTCTACCTCAGGACATGGTCACAGCAGTAACAGTTGGCAGTTTTAAAAAAAAAAAAAGCTCAGATAAATTCTTAGAACTAAATAGGATTAATGCTTATGTTAATGTGGTTAATCTGGGTCTCGCTCCTCTTTACCAAAGTTCACATCCTCACTCATCCCTTGGTGGAACTCAATAGACTTTTGTCTTTCAATCATACTATGTAACTATGTAATGTGATTTTTTTTTTTCTTCTTGAACCAGAGGGTCACTTTAAGCAAATGTATTAGTATTGACATTAAATCAAAGTACAACTTATTTATTTTTAGAAAAATTATTAACACAAGCCAAGATCAGTAATGTTATTGTCTGACTGAACCCTGGCAGTTTTATATTCTGGTGTCAGTACAAAACCATTCCAGCTTTCAAATCTCCAGAAGATAGGAACACAGGGTGTAAAGAGGCGGCAAGTAAGGAAGGCTTGGCTACGTTTAACACTAGCGTTTTCTGCAGATCAGTCATGGATCTGCAAAAACGCTTCCGTTACAATAATACAACCGCATGCATCCGTCATGAACGGATCCGGTTGTATTATTTCTTCTACAGCCACGACGGATCCGTCTTGAACACCATTGAAAGTCGATAGGGGACGGAACCGTTCTATTGTGCCAGATTGTGTCAGAGAAGACGGATCCGTCCCCATTGACTTACATTGTGTGCCAGGAAGGATCAGTTTGGCTCAGTTTCGTCAGACGGACACCAAAATCCGCCTCCAGAGCAGAATGGTGACGGAACGGAGGCGAACTGATGCATTCTGAGCGGATCCTTTTTCATTCAGAATGCATTAGGGCAAAACTGATCCGTTTTGGACCGCTTTTAAGAGCCCTGATCGGATTTCACAAACGGAAAGCCAAAACGCTACTGTGAAAGTAGCCTTATGTCACAAGAGTTTCCATCTGGATGCAGTACATTCTGACAATGGATGGAATCCAGACCGAACACTGATCCATTTATTTGAATGGGTATGTGCACGAGTGTTGTTTTTCACTGACCATCTGTCTGTGTAGGAAAAATTGCAGCATGTCCTATCTTCATCCATTAGTCAAGCAGGACTGGTCCATTCAAGTCAATGAAAAAAAAAAATGCAAAAAAAATTTAGACGCAGTCCATTTTTCACTAATGGTTGCAAGGTGTTATTCTTCTGTTTTTCACACATGTGAAAAATGGAAATAAGGCGTCGTGCACATGACCGAATCAGTTTTTGCAGTCCGCAAATAACAGATCCGCAAAATATTGATACCGGCCATGTGCATCCTGCATTTTCCCCTTCCACAGCTCCCGTACTATGTTACAAATACCTAGGCGAAAACGGACAAGAATAGGATATGTTCTATTTTTCTTGCAGAGCCGTAGAATGAATATACGGATGCATATCAGATGCAGACCAAAAATACGGTCGTGTGCATGAGGCCTAAAATGGATGCAATCCTGACAGAAAGAGGCTGAAACAATGAAAACAATTATAGACAAAGTGGATTGAACTGAACAGACGCTGACACATTCTGTACTGTTCATGTGAAAGATGTGCAAGATATAACAAACCAACCTCTCTCACTGTCCTATTAAATATGAAGCAAGAATAAGGCCTCTTGAGGTTCATTGAGACAAGTTTTAGACCCCATAAATAAAATGCAGGCATAAAAAATGAGGCTCCACAGACACCTTCTGACACACTTTATGACAAAGAGGAGCGTGGGTCTCCCAGACCTGTGTATGTACCACCAAGCAGCACATCTAATCAGATTGATAAACCGGGACCATCACAGACTCTCTAACCCTAAGTTCACACCTGAGCGTTTTACAGCGCGTTCAAACGCGCTGTAAAACGCTCAACACATGAAAACCAATGCTTTCCTATGGCCCTGGTTCTCACTTGAGCGTTTTACAGCGCGTTTGAACGCGCTGTAAAACGCCCGACGCATAAACAAGTACTTGAGCTTTTTTGGGGGCGTTTGTCGCGCGAACGCGCGTTTCCTATTTGCAAAAACGCACTGAAATACGCGCGACAAAAACGTGCGTAAAACGCGCGTTTTAAGAACGCTCAGGTCTGAACCCAGGGTCAAAGATGGGAGGGACTGCAGTCATCTCTGATTCACTTATGGTTTGCAGAGCTCCTTTATGGTTGTAACTAGAGATGAGCGAAGCAACCTTCGGATGCTACATCCAGAGCCACTTTGCTAAAAAATTTGTTATAATACTGGATTGAGATTTGTATTAGAATGTATGGGCTCCCGTGAGCCGAAGTAAGTTATTCACAAAGTTGCATGAGACTTCGTTCAATAACTTTGGTAATTATTTATTACAGTAAAAAAACACTTCAAAACTTGGAACCAAACTCGGCTTTGTCCCAGAATGGTACCTTGGAACCTCAGCAGAGTTAGGTTCCAAGGTTTTTCACTGTAATAATCAATAACCGAAGTTATTCAACGAAGTCTCACACGACTTCGTGAATAACTCCATCGGCCTTATCAGAACCCATACATTCTAAAACTGTACGGAGACAAATCTCTACACAGTATTATAAAGAATTTTTTAGCGAAGCAGCTTCGGATGTAGCTTCCGAAGTCGCTTTGCTCATTTCCAGTTGTAATATTTAGTCACTAATTACTGGTACTGGTCACTGCCTTGTGTTACCCAACTTGGGTGCCCACTTAGGTGACTAATGCATTTTTTGCTACAAACCCTCCCTCTTCAATTCCCCTCCTCCCCCTGCTAAACCTCTTATTTAGACCTTCAGGTCATAATGTGCGTATTTTAAAGGGGTTATGCAAAAAATGGGGGAAAGGGTGGCAGGCCCCGTACCCCCACCCCACCCCCTAAACACTCACTTGGCCGAATCTGTAAAGGGAAGCACATTGCTTCCCACTGCCAGGGGGAAAATGAGCCGTGTATAATGTGATGGAAAAATGAATCCAGTCAGAAAAGGAGGTAATATGGAGAATCACAATACATTAGTAACTGCCTTGTATTCACTTTCTCTACTTGATTAATGCCAATTTCTGAAGTGAGACAACCTCTTTACTGTTACTGTAGATATCACAGGTTACAGTGAGCCTATGTACACAATGCATTAAGCATTTCCACCTGGGGTTCTTCAAAGTCCACAGTAGGGCTGCACGATATGGGAATTTTGTGTGATTGCGATTAGGGCCCTAAAAATTGCGATTAAGATATGCGATGAGATATTTTAAAGGGAATTGTGCTAGAGGTCTATTTGTTTGGATTTTCAAGGCAAAAGCACACACAAATTACTGATAATGCTGAAATGTAGTTATGCTTAACGCAAGAACTTTTACTAAATTAAATAACATATTTGCATTACTGCAAAAGTACAAAATACAGAACTTGCCATTTTCTTAATAGCGCTGCACAGAACAGATAAATAAAATAGAATAGATGTAAGAACATGTGTTCATTAAAATAACGACTTGCCTCCAGCCCCTCCTCCCTCCGCGCACTGTAACTGATGTATCGCCGGCCGCGCTGTGCATAGGACCAAAAAATAAAAAAATATGGCTCTCACACTATGGAAATATTAAAACATGATTTTTTTTTGTTTCAAAAAAAATTATTGTGTAAAACTTAAATAAATAAAAAGTATACATATTAGGTATCGCCGCGTTCGTAACACCCTGCTCTATAAAAATAACACATGACCTAACCCCTCAGGTGAACACAGCAAAAAAAAAAATATATATAAATACGGTCAAAAGCCATTTTTGTCACATTACATCACAAAAAGTGTAATAGCAAGCGACCAAAATGTCATATGGACCCCAAGATAGTGCCAATCAAACCGTCATCTCATCCCGCAAAAAATGAGCCCCTACATAAGACAGTCGCCCAAAAAATAAAATAAAAAAATATGTCTTTCAGAATGTGGAGACATTAAAAAACCCTTTTTTTTTTTAAATGCTTTATTATGTAAAACTGAAACAAAACCCCCCAAAAAGTAGTCATATTTGGTATTGTCGCGTCCGTAACAACCTGCTATATAGAAATAGCACACAATCTAACCTGTCAGATCAACGATGTAAATAACAAAAAATAAAAACGGTCCCAAAACAGCTATTTTTTTGAGAAAATTTTCCATTTTAATCCATTTTTCCAGTAACAAAGCAAGGGTTAACAGCCAAACAAAACTCAATATTTATTACCCTGACTGTAGTTTGCAGAAACACCCAATATGTGGTCGTAAACTGCTGTATGCCCCCACCCTCGATGCACCCCTAGAGTAGAAACTCCATAAAAGTGACTCCATCTAAGAAACTACACCCCTCAAGGTATTTAAAACTTATTTTACAAACTTTGTTAACCCTTTAGGTGCTCCACAAGAGTTATCGGCAAATGGAATTTCTATTTTTTGTTACCTTGCCTCAAAAAAAGTGTAATATAGAGCGACCAAAAATCATATTTACCCTAAAATAGTACCAAAAAGACTGCCACCTTATCCTGTAGTTTCTAAAATGGGGTCACTTTTTTGGAGTTTCTACTGTAGGGGTGCATCAGGGGGGCTTCAAATGGGACATGGCATCTAAAAACCAGTACAGTAAAATCTGCCTTCCAAAAACCATATGGCGCTCCTTTCCTTCTGTGCCCTGCCGTTTAGCCATACAGCAGCTTACGGCCACATATGGGGTGTTTCTGCAAACTACAGAATCAGGGCAATAAATATTAGGTTTTGTTTGGCTGTTAACCCTTGCTTTGTTACTGAAAAAAATGTATTAGAATGGAAAATCTGCCCAAAAATCTGAAATTTCATCTCCATTTTCTATTAATTCTTGTGGAACACCTAAAGGGTTAACAAAGTTTGTAAAATCAGTTTTGAATACCTTGAGGGTTGTAGTTTCTAAAATGGGGTCATTTTTGGGTGGTTTCTATTGTGTAAGCCCCATAAAGTTACTTCAGACCTTAACTGGTCCTTAAAAAGTGGGTTTTGGAAATTTTCAGAAAGAATTCAAGATTTGCTTCTAAACTTCTAAGCCTTGTAACGTCCCCAAAAAATAAAATGGCATTCCCAAAATGATCCAAACATGAAGTAGACATATGGGGAAGGTAAAGTAATAACTATTTTTGGAGTTACTACTATCTATTAAAAAAGTAGAGAAATTGAAATTTGCTAATTTTTTCCAAATATTTGGCAAATTTGGTATTTTTCTTTAAATAAAAATGAAAATTTTTGACTAAATCTTGCCACTGTCATGAAGTACAATATGTGACGAGAAAACAATCTCAAAACGGCCTGGATAAGTAAAAGGTTTTAAGGTTATTACTACATATAGTAACACTTGTTAGATTTGCTAAAAATGGCCTGGTCCTTAAGGTCAAAAATGGCTGGGTCCTTAACGGGTTAAAAATACGGTAATATAATTGCAGCATTTTTGGGTCGGCCATTTGGCGATTGCGATATGGCGATTTATCACGATACTGATTGCTTTGGCGATATATTGTGCAGGCCTAGTCCACAGGGTCCATTAGGATTAGTCAGGATTAGTTTGAAAACAGATTTAGCACAGTAGACAAGACTTCATCATAAACAGAAGCCATGATGTTAATATGAACAGAGTCTTAAAGGGGGGGTTGGCCACTTTCTAATAATAGCTCTTATATGACATCTAAACGGCTGTGTAGCGGCATGGTTGACCATATTTCCTGCTGCCCAGTTATAAGCCCCTGAAGCCTATGAGACGGGTATGTACACAATAGATACTGGCCGCTGCCGAGTCCATAGCACCCAAGGTGGCAGCCTTTGCAAGTTTACCACATAGGCAGATACAGGAGATTAGGCTTCCTATATGCACACACTGAACTTCTTCAGCTCCAATGCAGAAAAAGACATGATGCCATCTTGGCGCCAGCTGCCAGCGACCACACTGACACCATGTGAAGTTGAGTCCTGTAAAATGGGCATCTGCTGTAATTCCTGAGGATATAAAGAGCTAACATGCCACTACATTCCAGTATAGTCCATTTTAGAATAAAAAAATGGCCAACCCATTTAAAAGTGTCTTTCCTACAAGGGCTGGCACAAAAACCCATGGTGTTCACAAGAACAGTGTCTGGATCCATTACTCCCCCTCAGCCTGACACAGCGTAATATCCTTATGTATCTTTCACAATTCACCAGTAAGTGTGAGCTACGAAATGTATTAGCTCAGTCCCTTACAGTGGAGGAAATAATTATTTGACCCCTCACTGATTTTGTAAGTTTGTCCAATGACAAAGAAATGAAAAGTCTCAGAACAGTATCATTTCAATGCTAGGTTTATTGTTACAGTGGCAGATAGCACATCAAAAGGAAAATCGAAAAAATAACTTTAAATAAAAGATAGCAACTGATTTGCATTTCATTGAGTGAAATAAGTATTTGAACCCTCTAACAAAAAAAGACTTAATACTTGGTGGAAAAACCCTTGTTTGCAAGCACAGAGGTCAAACGTTTCTTGTAATTGATGACCAAGTTTGCGCACATTTTAGGAGGAATGTTGGTCCACTCCTCTTTGCAGATCATCTCTAAATCCCTAAGGTTTCGAGGCTGTCTCTGTGCAACTCTGAGCTTGAGCTCCCTCCATAGGTTTTCGATTGGATTAAGGTCCGGAGACTGACTAGGCCACTCCATGACCTTAATGTGCTTCTTCTTGAGCCACTCCTTTGTTGCCTTTGCTGTATGTTTTGGGTCATTGTCGTGCTGGAACACCCATCCACGACCCATTTTCAGTTTCCTGGCAGAGGGAAGGAGGTTGTCGCTCAGGATTTCACGATACATGGCTCCGTCCATTTTCCCGTTAATGCGAATAAGTTGTCCTGTGCCCTTAGCAGAAAAACACCCCCAAAGCAAAATGTTTCCACCCCCATGCTTGACGGTGGGGACGGTGTTTTGGGGGTCATAGGCAGCATTTTTCTTCCTCCAAACACAGCGAGTTGAGTTAATGCCAAAGAGCTCTATTTTGGTCTCATCAGACCACAGCACCTTCTCCCAGTCACTCTCTGAATCATTCAGGTGTTCATTGGCAAACTTCAGACGGGCCTGCACATGTGCCTTCCTGAGCAGGGGGACCTTGCGAGCCCTGCAGGATTTTAATCCATTGCGGTGTAATGTGTTTCCAATGGTTTTCTTGGTGACTGTGGTCCCTGCTAATTTGAGGTCATTAACTAACTCCTCCCGTGTAGTTCTAGGATGCTTTTTCACCTTTCTCAGAACCATTGACACCCCACGAGGTGAGATCTTGCGTGGAGCCCCAGAGCGAGGTCGATTGATGGTCATTTTGTGCTCCTTCCATTTTCGAACAATCGCACCAACAGTTGTCATCTTCTCTCCCAGCTTCTTGCTAATGGTTTTGTAGCCCATTCCAGCCTTGTGCAGGTCTACAATTTTGTCTCTGACATCCTTGGACAGCTCTTTGGTCTTTCCCATGTTGGAGAGTTTGGAGTCTGCTTGATTGATTGATTCTGTGGACAGGTGTCTTTTATACAGGTGACTAGTTAAGACAGGTGTCCTTAATGAGGGTGACTAATTGAGTAGAAGTGTCTAACCACTCTGTGGGAGCCAGAACTCTTAATGGTTGGTAGGGGTTCAAATACTTATTTCACTCAATGAAATGAAAATCAGTTGCTATCTTTTATTTAAAGTTATTTTTTCGATTTTCCTTTTGATGTGCTATCTGCCACTGTTACAATAAACCTACCATTGAAATGATACTGTTCTGAGACTTTTCATTTCTTTGTCATTGGACAAACTTACAAAATCAGTGAGGGGTCAAATAATTATTTCCTCCACTGTATGTGCAATCTAATGAACGGTAAAAAGCTGCTGGCTGCTTTAAGGCCTCTTTCAGACGGGCGTTGCGGGTGCACTCCGTCAAACAGTGCGGGTGCGTTGCGGGAATCGCCGCGATTTTTCCCTGCGAGTGCAAAGCGCTGTCATGCGTTTTGCACGCGCGGGAGAAAAATCGGCACTTTTGGTACCCAGACCCGAACCTGCACTTCTTCACAGAAGTGCATGTTCGGGTCAGAAATTGTCCCGCTGGTATTATTTCACATTATAACATAGTTATAATATGAAATAATACCCTTGGCCATCTTCCTAATGTTGAACCCGGTGCTGAATGGGTTAAAAATAATTAACTTGCTTGCTGGTAGGAAAAGGACCTGTGATGATGTCACATGGTCACATGGCCCAATCACATGCTCCATCACCATAGTGATGGAGCATGTGATTGGACCATGTGATGTGACGTCATCACAGGTCCTTTAGATCATAGATGCTGCAGGGAAAGAGAGGACAGATCGCGACTACGCGATCAAGTGGCTAAGGTAAGTTAACTTTTATTATTTTTAACCCCTTCCTCATCATTTAACAATGCATTCTTTATTAAGAATGCTATTATTTCCCCTTATAACCATGTTCCCCTTATAACCATGTTCCTCTTATAACCATGTTATAAGGGGAAATAATAGAGATTGGGTCCCGTTGCTAAGCAACAATGCGGGAAAATCGCAACGCATCCGCACTTGGTTGCGGATGCTTGCGATTTTCCCGCAGCCCCATTCACTTCTATGGGGCCTGCGTTGCGTGAAAAACGCAGAATATAGAACATGCTGCGATTTTCACGCAACGCAGAAGTGATGCGTGACAATCACCGCTTATGTGCACAGCCCCATAGAAATGAATGGGTCCGGATTCAGTGCGGGTGCAATGCGTCCTCCTAACGCATTGCACCCGCGTGGAAAACTCGCCCGTGTGAAAGGGGCCTAAAGGTAGCAGTGTGCCCCTTTACCTGATTACCCACTGTGCAGCTGCACATACACTATATTAATATGGAGTTGCTCCCCCTCTTTGCAGCTACAACAGCTTCCACTCTTCTGAGAAGGCTTTTTACAAAATGTTCATGTGTGTCTGTGGGAATGTTTGTCCAATCATCTAGAACAGCATTTGTCAAGCCAGACACGGCAGGCCTGGCTCACAATCTCCATTCTAGTTCATCCCAAAAGTGTTGGATGGGGCTGAGGTCAGAGCTCTGTGTGGGCCTGTCAAGTTCTTCCATCTTATTTTGGAGTGTATTTATGGGAAATTACCCATTCATCCAGAAGAACATTTGTGAGGTCAGACACTGATGACGGATGGGAGAACCTGCTCCCAATCTCGGTTCTAGTTCATCCAAAAGGCGTTTCATGGGGTTGAGGTCAGAGCTCTGTGCGGCCAGTCAAGTTCTTCCACGCTCACACACCAACACTTCCAGACTCACTTAATCATGCCGTTAAGGGCTCGTTGACATCACCGTTTCTCCTTTCCGTTCCCCGGCTCCGTTAAAGAGCCGGAGAACGGAAAGCACGGATTCTGCAGATAACTGACAGCTAACTGAGCATAACGGAGTCTAAAGACCCCATAGACTATAATGGGATCTGTTAGGTGTCCGCTCAAAAATCATGTTCTGAGCAGACACGGAACGGACCCCATTATAGTCTATGGGGTCTTTAGACTCCGTTACGCTCAGTTAGCTGTCAGTTATCTGCAGAATCTGTCCTTTCCGTTCTCCTGTTCCTTAACGGCGCTGGAGAACAGAAAGGAGAAACAGTGATGTGAACAAGCCCTAAGGACCTTGCTTTGTGTAACTGGGCAGTCATGCTGAAACAGAAAAGAGTCTTCTCCAAACTGTTCCTACAAAATTGGAAGCATGCAATTGTCCAAATGTCCTTGCATGCTGAAGCATTAAGATTTCCCTTCACTGGAACTATGGGGCCAAGGCCAAGCCCTGAAAACAACCCAATAGCATTATCCCTCCTCCACCAAACTGTACAGCTGGCACAATGCAGTCAGGAAGGTAACGTTCTCCTGGCAGTCCACAAACCCAGACTCATCCATCAAACTGGCATATAGCAAAGTGAGATTTGTCGCTCCACAGAACACTTCTCCACTACTCCAGAGCCATTGGCAGTGTGCTTTACACCACTCTTTCCGATGCTTTGCATTTTACCTAGTTGTGTATGGCTTGTCTGCAGCTGCATGGCCATGGAAACCCATCCCAGGAAAAGCAATGTGTCCCACCTGAGATGGTGAATCCTACACTGCCGTGAAGTAGTATCACCTGCGGTTCTTCAGCGTGCTTACCAAGACTGGATTAAAAATAAAATCATGTGCGTCAGGCAGAATGGTGGACATATAGAACACTTCATGTAAAGCACTGTAGAAAACACTGACCTCGCTTAAAGGGGTTGTCTTATCTCGGACAATGGGGGCATACTGCTAAGATACGCCCACATTGTCTTATAGGTGCGGGAATGGAGCCCTGGCAAAGTGGTGGCTGGAGGACTCCGGTCTGGCCACCACCAAGCGCTCTCCCCATAGAAGTGAAAAGAAGCGCAATGCGCATGACCGGCCACTGCTCCTATTCACTTCTATGGGCCCGACGAAAATAGCCAAGCCCGCGCTCGGCTATTTTCTGCGGCCCCATAGAAAATGAACTGAGGGGGGATGCACATATGCAGTCCACCATTTTTGAGGCTCCGTTCTCGATATAGGTGCAGGTCCCAGCAGTGGGACCCCCACCTATCAGACAATGGGGGTATATCCTAGAGTTATGCCGCCATTGTCTGAGATGAGACAACCTTTTCAACTCCTAAACAGGCGAAGATAGGTCAAAACTGACACCTTCAGTGTTTTTCTGAGTAAATTGTAGCCAAAACTCATATTACATGGCCCACTTCCCACTAGAAAAATCTGAGCTAAATTCAATATAGCAGATTTCATAATGGAGCCTCCTAATTAACACTTTCACACATTCGAAGTTAACTTTCTTCAAAAACACCAGTTAAAAAGGTGTGTCCAGACTTTTGCCTCACTCTGTATTACAAGGTCTCTTATATTCTATTGATTTCTGAGAAGTTTGTTTAATGGACAGTGACCATTTGAGCGCTGCTGCCCCCTCACAGCTACGCTCCCAGCCGCCGCCACTTATTTGAATGGAGCTTTGCTGAAGTTCCCTGCACAGCGGGTGGACGACAGCTCCACTGTGCAGAAGGAATGGAAAAGGGACAGTGTCCCTTGGTTCACAGCATCAGTTTGGGGTCCAAGGGGTCAGACCTCCGCAATTATAATGCTATGTCATATCCAAGAAAAATGTCACAACTTTACGAGAATTCCCCCAGGAGGACAGCTGAGAGAAATTAGATGAACTTGTCTAAAAACAGAAGAGAAAAATGTATACATTGTACAACACTGAATACAAAATTACAAAAAGTAATATCATAAGAACACAATGGAAAGTTTTCTCAGTAAATACACACGTACAATATTTTTTACATTATTGTTTTGCAGTGTCACCAGACACACGTGGGGAATCTGCTTGGATTGCGTCTCCCTCTGTGGGAACATAAAGGTATTACAAGATCCACCGGATAGAGTATTAAGAATAAATGCCGGAAATTCTACCAATGATTAACTAAATTATGACACAGTAAAAAGTAAAAGTAGGTTAAAGTTGATGCACTGTCCATGTGGCTGAAGCATATCTCAATGATAAAGTCCAACAGCATAGTGATTTTCTTACCTAATGAACAAATCTCAATAGCTAAAATTAAAGAGGTTCTCCAGAATTTACATATTGATGGCTTATCCTCAAGATAGGTCACCAATATGAGATTGGCGGGGGTCCGACTCCCGGCACCCCAGTCGATCAGCTGTTTGAAGAGGGCAGCTCTCCTGTGAGTGTAATGGCCTTCTCGCAGCTTACATTGTATAGAAGCAGTGCTTGGTATTACGGCTCTGGTGAGCTACGCATAGGCCATGTGACTAATCAACGTGACCCCATATTGCCCAAGAAGAGGCCTAAGCGCTCGCCGAGCCCCGCAAACTCTCTGTACAGGTGATGGGCGGGGGTACTGGGAGTCGGACCACTGCCGATATCATACACGTCATCATTATGTAGATCCTGGAGAAGCTCTTTAAGGCAAAAGGAAACCAGAAGAGCTGAGATCAGACATACCACAGCCGATAATAATATACAGCTCCCAATACCACTTACCTGAAATTGATGTATAGGTAAAATACATATATTTTACTTTTTTTCTATGTATACACAATCTGAAACGTGACAAGATAAATAAAAGCTTCTTTACTGTGTTGGCTTTCAATCTAATTATATGTATGGGTATGGCCCCACGGTCAGATTGCGGTATGGCCACTCTTCAGCAGTGAATTTAAATGAAATAAAAAAAATCCTTTATACTTTCTCTCCTTTTAGGATCCAACGATCTACTTCTGAGTTTGGCTTCCAAAACTGCATCAGGAAACATGACTATGTGGCCGTTCCTTTATGCTGGTCATATACGTTCAGCAGACAGCTCTCTCTCCAAAACTCCCCATTATTATGCAGAGGAACAGGGATACCAGTGGCCCTGCTCATCTCCTGGTGGAACCACGATTTAAAGGGAATCTGTCACCTCTGATTACACAATTTCAGCTTTTAAACAAGTCATGCAGAACACAGTACCTTGAATCGGCTTGTCTTTTCTATTATGTCATTCGTGCAGTAGTTTTGCTAAAAAACGCTTTTTATCTTTATGCAAATGAAGCCTGAAGGTGCCCAGAGGGGCGTTTTTTTCCCGTTTTGGAGCCCAGTAACGCCCCCCTGCAGTGCCCAAAGCCGCCTCCAACAAGCAGACCTAACCGCCCACAGCGTCTCCTCCCCCTCCCTGACAGCCGAGCAAACTCTCACGCAGGCACAGTACCCACTGAGGGCTGCGCCAGCGCGATGTACTGGAGACCGAGGGCAGGAGCTTCATCATGAGGAGTTGTTTCGATACCAAAATTTTGATTCGGTATCGATACTATAATAAAGTATTGTGATACTCTATACCATTCGATACCACGCGAAAAAAATAAAATGCCAAAAAAAGCCGCGTGCATTCCACATTTTATGGAATAGCCGCCCATAATACAACAGTCATATCCTATTTTTGGGGGGGACAAGGCGACTAAAAGAAAATGGTGAATAGTGCAGTTTTTATTTAATTTTTTTCTTTTACGGTGTTCACTGCATAAAAGAGGATTTTTTTAATAGTTTGGACTTTTGAGACGCGGCGATATGTAATATTTTATTTATTTATTGTTTATATATATTTTATATGTAAAATTGGAAAGGGGATGATTTATACTTAATATTTTGCTGTACTTTAACTTTTTTTTTATTTTTACAATTTATTAACTGTGTCCCCCTTAGGGGCTAGAACCTGGGATCTTTTCATCTTATTCACCCTAATAGAGCTCTATTAGGGTGAATAGCATCTCACACTGTATCTGCTGCACTGTGCACACAGCAGAAGGGAACTGACTATGGCAGCAAGGACTTCAGTAGCGTCCTGGTTGCCATGGTAACCGAGATTACACTGCTCGAGCTCCGATCACTGCCACCAATGAGGAGGTGGTGAGGGGACCCTGTGGCCACTGCCACCAATGATTTTAATACTGGGGGGAGGGAGGGAGGGAGGGAGGAAGGGGGGATGGGGGGAAGCACTGGCCACCAATGTCTTTAATACTGGGGAAAGGGGGGGGCGCACTGGCCACCAATGTTTTAATACTGGGGGCGGGGGGGGGGCACACTGGCCACCGATGCCTTTAATACTGGGAACGAGGGGACGGCGCACTGGCCACCAATGATGAGTAACATTTAATATACAAATGCAGGCAGTTAACCCCTCAGGTGCGGCACCTGAGGGGTTAATTCTGGCGGATCGCAGCGCTCGGTCACAGGCAGGGTGCCGGCAATGTGCTCCTGCTGCCTGCATTTGTATATGAAACGTTACTCCTCATTGGTGTCCAGTGCTCCCGCCCCTCCTCCACCCCCCGTCTCTCCTCATTGGCAGCGGCAGCACAGGGGGAGGGAAAGACTGCTTCCTTCTCCCCTCCCTGCTGAGGGAACATGGCCGCGCTGAGAGCTGCACGGACACGTTCTTTGATACTGGGCTGTGCAGTAGCGCAGCCTAGTATCGATAGAAGGCAAATCCAGGTATCGTATCGATACCGGGCTAAAGGTATCGAATGGGTATCGAAACTTCAATACCCGAACAACCCTATTTGAAAGCGAGACGACACGCAGTGCAATCTTGAAGAGGATGCAGTGCTCGCATCAGTGCCGATTCCTCTTCAAACAGCTGATCGGTAGGGTTTCCGGAAGTCAGACCACGCCAATCTGATATTGATGTCCTATCCTGAGGGTAGGTCACCAAAATAAACCCTGCTCAACCCCTCTAATGAGCAATGGAGCACTGCTGCCCTCTGCTGGTACATTTACACATTTCATTATTATCACTTTGTTAGTACAGAAGGGCGAGAAATGCTGACCTAAAACAAAACAAAAATTGTTTAAAAAGTCATCTCTTGTCTCCCAGCTCCTATCCCAATTCCCAGGAGTAAAAATAAAGACAAAGTATTATTGAGCGCAGCATGTACCTGCACACATTCCTATTTCCACATACAACTTGACAAAGGTCCTGTTTGGACTGAAATCTCATGCGACTCTTGAGTCTGCATTCAGATTATCAGAGATATAAATTTAGGATGAAGTATACACGTAATGGCACAGATTATTTTGGAGAATGAAAAAAGCTTGTTACACTCTTTTGCACCTACATGGGACTACCGTGGTCTTTCCCTGAAATATTTGGCGAAGAGCCAGTCCTAGTCCTAGATGCACCTGCTTCTCTATTTCAAGCGGGGAACAATATCATTTTACACAGCAATATTGTCACTTAATATAGAAGATTTTCATCTCCACCAACCATCCAATTAATAAGCGACCAGGACAACAAAATCTTCCTTACCCAGCCACTTCTGTCATCATTTCAGCAAAACTCAACTTTGGAAGAAGTGTTGTGTAGAATATCAAAAGTAAGAGTATATATCACAAAATCCCTCAGCTCAGTTTTTGCTCATGTTCCCATTT
The DNA here is from genome assembly GCA_033119425.1 of Bufotes viridis. Classification (NCBI taxonomy): domain Eukaryota; kingdom Metazoa; phylum Chordata; class Amphibia; order Anura; family Bufonidae; genus Bufotes; species Bufotes viridis. The sequence continues at coordinate 96,919,638 of CM065593.1, forward strand.
TAATAAACACTGCTACTTGTTAACAGTACAATAAGCAGCACTCAGCTCTGTCTGCGACTCCCATAGACGTCAATGGGTGCGTGGAAACAGAACATAAAGGTTTAATAGTAAACAAATTAATGACATGTTCTAGTCAGTGTGACAGGTACAGGAATTTATCATAGACCACCATGTTACAGCTGTCAATGATAATTCCTGCTCTTCCGGAGGATATGCCTAATTTATGACGAGGTGCAGGCCACATCATAAATGAGGAGCATCCTCCGCAAATCCATGCGGAGATGGCGGTGTAGAAACGCTATTTGCTCCTAGATTTAGGTACAAAGACATTTAAAAGGTTGCAAACCAGAAGCTTCATTATGCCGGAAAACTGGTGTAAGGGGAATGGTAAATTCCCCACTTATTTTGTACGGCTCTGTCAAAGTAAGGGTACTTTCACACTTGCGTTATTCTTTTCCGGCATAGAGTTCCGTCAAAAGGGCTCTATGCCGGAAAAGAACTGATCAGGCATATCCCCATGCAATCTGAATGGATAGAAATCCGTTCAGTTTGCATCAGTATTCCTTCTGTTCAGTCACTGTCAGGCGTTTTGGCCGGACATAATACCGCAGCATGCTACGGTATTATGTCCGTCCAAAATGCCTGATCATTCGCCGGAATGCCGGATCCGGCATTAATTTACATTGACTTGTATTAGTGCCGGATCCGTCCTTCTGGTCTGCGTATGCACAGACCGGGAAAACTGTGAAAAAGAGTGCAGGACGGATCCGTCCATCCGCATGACAAGCAGAGGGACGGATCCGTTCTTGCAATGCATTTGTAGACGGATCCACAATCGGATCCGTCTACAAATGCTGTCAGTTGTGACACTAAATGGCGGATCCGGCAGGCAGCTCTGACCACGGAACTGCCTGCCGGATCACGCGAACGCTAGTGTGAAAGTACCCTAAAATACAACATGTATATGTATTTGAGGCACTATTACAGACGTGTTAGTTACAAAAATGCTGCCAAAGTTAAATGTTGCATCTTTAGAAACAGGCCTGGCAAACAATGCCTTTGGATGGTTGACAGTTTTATGGGGTAGAGAACATCTTTCATGGTTTAGAAACATGCAATATGCTTGCTACAAATTAAGCTACATCCACAAATTGAAAACAGTTATCCCCGAGGCAAACAAGCAACAAATAGCAGTCAGAAATCCTGTAAATATATCTCCTGCAGACGTACCATAGATAATTTCCATCTAGCAGTAGAGTGGGGTTCACACATTGCATCCGAAACCAAGCTGCTATTATCTAAAGGCTTTTAGCTACAAACAGTGTGAAAGCAGTGGCGATCTATATGCCAGTGCAGTCTCTACTACAGCGTGGCCACAACATAAACCTACACCGATTAGAAAACCCAATGTAATAGTGCAACACGTGTATTTAAATTTACACCAAAAACTGTGTCATGCAGGACAAACGCTAATAATTAGGGATGTCCTGATACCATCTTTTTAAGACCGAGTACGAGTACCGATACTTTTATTTAAGTACTCGCCGATACCAATTTTAACAATAAAATAAATAACACATTTATTTTGTGACCACTGACCAACCAAAAGTCCAAAAAACATAACAGCTCCCCAGCCTCTACTTCTCAGCCCCCCCAGCCTCTCATCAGCCCCCCCCCCAGCCGCTTCCTCTCATCAGCCCCCCCAGCCTCTTCCTCTCAGCAGCCCCCCCAGCCTCTTCCTCTCAGCAGCCCCCCTCCAGCCTCCTCCTCTCAGCAGCCCCCCCCCCAGCCTCCTCCTCTCAGCAGCCCCCCCCCCCAGCCTCCTCCTCTCAGCAGCCCCCACCCAGCCTCTCATCAGCTCCCCCAGCCTCAATCCCCCCAACTCCCCAGTATTAAAATCATTGGTGGCAGTGGCCACAGGGTACCACTCCCCTTCCATCATTGGTGGCAGTGGCCACAGGGTCCCCCTCCCCCATTGGTGGCAGTGCACCCACCCCACTCCCCATCATTGGTGGCAGTGATCGGAGTCCCAGCAGTGTAATGCTGGGGCACCGATCGATTACCATGGCTGCCAGGACGCTACTGAAGTCCTGGCTGCCATGGTCAGTTAGTGAGCAGCATTATACTCACGTGTGCAGTGGCCGCCCGCTCTTTTTTTATCTGTGCGGCGTATTGCTTATAGCATTAGCAATGCGCCGCACAGACAGAGGGAGAGCCCGGCGGCCACGGCTCACGTGAGTATAATGCTGCTCACTAACTGATCATGGCAGCCAGGACTTCAGTAGCATCCTGGCTGCCATAGTAACCGATCGGAGCCCCAGCATTACACTGCTGGGACTCCGATCATTGCCACCAATGCAAATTGAAACATTCCCGGCACCCGGCCTCTGAAAGGGCTGCGATCCGCGCAATTAACCCCTCAACCTGAGGGGTTAATTGCGCGGATCGCAGCCCTTTCAGAGGTCAGGTGCCGGGAATGTGAAACACAGCGCACAGAATGGAGCTGCCACACAGAGGTCCCGCCCCCATGCCGATCAGTTGGGACACTCTGTCGTCCCCACGCTGATCGGCTGAGAGTGCCGCTGCCGCTGCACTGCTTTTCGGTATCGGCAGCGGTATCGGGGACATTTGCACGAGTACAAGTACTCGGCAAATGTCCGGTATCGGTCCCGATACCGATACTGGTATCGGGACATCCCTATTAATAATAAAATATGTCTTTACTATAATCCAGAATAAAATATATTGCAGCTTATAAATAGAATTTATGGAACAAGGGGGACACCTGGTGGACAAAAATCTTAATGGCAACCAACAACCAACCACAGTAAAATAAGAGCAATATACATACTTTGGGGCACATTTATTAAGACTGGCGTTTTAGATGCCGGTCTTAATAAAGCGCTAAGCAGGCAGTGGTTCCGCCGAAGTTATGAAGAGGTGCAGGCCTCTCCATAACTTCGGCGCATCAAGCACCAAAGACAGCTTCCGAGCTGTCTTACACTTAGGCCCCTTTTCACACAAGCGAGAATTCCGCGCGGTTGTAATGTGTGAGGCGAACGCATTGCGCCCGCACAGAATCCGGACCCATTTATTCAAATGGAAATGAATGGAAAATCGCACCATGTTCTATATTCTGCAATTTTCACGCAACGCTGGCCCCATAGAAGTGAATGGGGCTGGGTGAAAATTTTCTACACCTGTTTTAGGCGTAGAAAAAGGTCTAAGGCCCCTTGCAGACGAGCATGTCTGGATTATGTCCGGATGCGTTGCGGATGCGTTCAGTGAAAATTGCGCAATTTTGCAAACAAAGTAATTCAGTTTTGCGATTTACTGGGTTTTGCACGCGCGTGACATACTGAATGAGTACAAACATCTCTTAACAACCATCCGTGAAAATCGCATCGCATCCGCACTTTCTTGTGGATGCGATGCAATTTTCACGGATGGTTGCTAAGAGATGTTATTTGTACTCATTCAGTATATCACGTGCGTGCAAAAGAAGAGATCAGAAGAGTATAATCACACCTAAAAGAGTAAAAAGAGCAGCAGTGGAGGCTGGTTACTGCCCCACAGAAGACCCAACGCACCCAATGCATTTTGCAATAAAGTTTCCGGCGAAGGCACGGTAGCGCATGCGAGAGGCTGCCAGAATAAAACTACGATGGAGGTCCATGCCGCTAGTGTGAAAGTAGCCTTACGTGTTAGTGATGATTGTGTAAGAAACCAGCAGAGGCTCCAGGATTTTCACTAACAGTAAAAAAAAGAAAAGCAGAACTTACTTTCAAAGCTTCTACGTCACTCTGTCTCTGGTCACTGGACACTGACTCAGAGTCTGAAATCTTCACCTCACTCTCAGCTGCTTCAGACACATTGCCCTCTTCCTGACCACACTCCACGTCACTGTCTTCTTGCCAGTCAGTAATATGAGGGAGGTCACCTAGTGAAAATATATCAAACAAACAAACAAAACTGTAATAAAATTATTTAGCAATTTGATTATGAGCACTTCCATTGCAGACGTCATAGTTTTCTCATGAAACCTTCGGACACCTCGTGGAAGCAAAGAAGCCTTAGGGTACTTTCACACTTGTGGCATGGCTATCCGGCAGGCTGTTCCGGCGGGTGAACAGCCTGCTGGATCCGCCATGCCACAAGTACCTGTGTGCTGCCGCTCTGTCTCCATTGACTATACTGGGGGTGGGGGCGGAGCTACGGCGCAGCACGGCAGTGATCGCCAGCCTAAAAAGTTGGACATGCAGTACTTTTAGTCCGGCGATCTCTGGTCGAGATGCACCGTAGCTCCGCCCCCACCCCTATTATAGTCAATGGGGATGGAGCAGCAGCACGGCAGCACATGGGTACTTGTGTCATGGCGGAACCCGGATTGCTGTTCACCCGCCAGAACAGCCTGCCGGATAGCCATGCCGCAAGTGTGAAAGTACCCTTAGTAAGCTAAATAAAAAATATCCACTTTCTTTCATTTACTTCTAAAGATGGAGGCAATCATCTGACACAAAACTTGTCAATGATTATGACTTCAACACAAAAAATATTTGACCAATTTATATGTATCTAAAAGTAATCCTTATTATCGGTCATGAATATCTGAACACTGTGGATGCATGCCAATCAGTTGTTGGGGGTAGTACTACACCACTCTGGTTCTACAGTGCTGCTCACTTTAAGTGAATAGAAGCAGCAACGCAGTAATTAGCTCCATCAACTACAGTTCCAGTGCCATAGCTACTTCCGAACAACTGATCGGCAGGGGTGCGCAGTGTCGGACCCCCGCTGATCTGATATTGATGACTTAAGAATAGAGAACCTCTTTAACATGTCCAGGAAGAGCATACAGACATCATCAGACAACCCCTTTAATCATAAAAAAGTAAGCTTTCTGATAAGGTGTTGCGCAGTGGCATACATATAGGGGTCGCAGGGGTCGCACTTGCGACTGGGCCCGGCACTTAAGGGGGCCCGCTGCCTGTGGACCCACCCCCCAGGCCGGCAGGCCACCCTAAAGCCGTGATAAATACCGCTGTACTCACATGTAATGGAGCACTCTGATGGGGCCCAGCATGAAGTACAGTGGCAATTTCAGGCCCCATCAGAGTGCTCCATTACATGTATAATATGGGGGGGGGGGGGGGCCAGCGCGCACTCACTCACACCCGGCTGGTCGGCCTTTTTGCTTCCATAGTGAAGCAGGGAAACCTCTCTCTTCCCTGCTTCACTGATCTTCGCAGCTCAGGAGCTCCCCCTGCTGGCCCAATATCGCGCTGCTGGCTGTGGGAGGAGAGCTGAAAACCCGGGAATCTGCCTTCAGCACAGCCAGCAGAGCAGCGTGATGTGATGGTGGGAGCCTGTCATCAGGGAAGAAGGTAAGTATGTTTTTTTTTTTCTAAGGCTGCAGACTGGGGGCAAAGGGCAGGAGGGGGGCCATAACTAATTTGAGGGGGCACCTAAGCTGGCATAACTACTGTGAGGGGGGCACATATGAAGGCATAACTACTGTGAGGGGGCAGGTAATCTGGGCATAACCACTGTGAGGGGCACATATGTGGGCAAATCTAATGTGAGGGACACATAATGTGGCATAACTACTGTGAGGGGGCACACATCTGGGCATAACTACTGTAAGGGGGCACATAACTGGGCATAAATATTTTGAAGGGGCACATATCTGGGCATATCTACTTTGAGGGGGCACATAACTGGGCATAAATACTGTGAATGGACACATAATCTGGCATAACTACTGTGAGGGCGCACATATCTGGGCATATTACTGCGAGGGGACACAATCAGGCATAACTACTGTGAGGGGACACATAATCTGGCATAACTACTGTGAGGGGGCACATAATCTGTCATTACTACTGTGAGGGGGCACATATCTGAGTATAACTACTGTGAGGGGGCACATATCTGAGTATAACTACTGTGAGGGGGCACATAATCTGTCATTACTACTGTCAGGGGGCACATATCTGAGTATAACTACTGTGAGGGGGCACATATCTGAGTATAACTACTGTGAGGGGGCACATATCTGAGTATAACTACTGTGAGGGGGCACATAATCTGTCATTACTACTGTCAGGGGGCACATAACTGGGCATAACTACTGTCAGGGGGCACATATCTGAGTATAACTACTGTGAGGGGGCACATATCTGAGTATAACTACTGTAAGGGGGCACATAATCTGTCATTACTACTGTCAGGGGGCACATAACTGGGCATAACTACTGTAAGGGGGCACATATTTGGCATAACTACTGTGAGGGGGGCACATATCTGAGTATAACTACTGTTACAGGAACAAAGGTGGGCATTAGTACTGTGTGTTAGCACTAGATTACCCTGCTATATATTGGCATGGCTCAGTCTTACAGGCCAGCACAGCTGCTGGTAGTTTCACAGGGGCAGTCACCATACCTTCCTGATGTGATTATTCTTTTTTTCTCACCACAGGGACCTTGTTCTGGATCCAGCGGACATCACGCCGACGCCAGAGACACCCTGGATGAGGTAGGACCAGATTTTATTAGGACGGGGTGAGTGTAGCCATTGGGCTTAGGGCTCTTTAACACGAGCGGATCCTGTGTGGGCAATCTGCTGCGTTAAAGAGAGCCAAGCCCCGTTCTGGACAGCAGAGACATGGAGCAGTGACATGATAGATACTGCTCTGTGCCGCTCTGTGACCTTTTTATTATAAAATCACAGTGAGATAAAGTTGCCACCGTGATTTTGTAGTTAAAAGATTACAGTCAATCAATCATGTTACTGCTCCGAGTCTCTGTTGTCCGGAATAGGGCTTGGCACACATTCACACAGCAGATTAGCCACACAGAAAGAGCCCTTAGTAGCTCAAAGTGTAACTGCCATATAAATTTTTATTTTATTTTGTATTGATAAAGTGTAGGGCCAGTGATAGGTAACATTTTTGTAATATACTTTTTTTTTAGCAAAAACTTTTAATTTAAGTAGTAAACTGGGGCTGAAATGGCCCTTAGCAGCGCTCTCAGAAATGGGGGGGGGGGCGACGGGGAGGGGGCCCCATGGGTAGTGTGTACTCCACTGGTGTTGCGCAAACCATACATCTGGTATAAACTCTTGGAGTTGGATGTAACGTGGAAGCACAGAGGTCTATTTTGGTATAGATACTTACCACTGCTTGATCGGTCATTGGATAAAGACACCTCTATATCTTGTGATTTGCTCGCACTGTGTGGGGATACATCTGCAATATCAGGCTGTGAAGTCTTATTGCTGCCATCGTCTGACCATTCATTATCACTGGAACTCCACACTATATCAGCAGGATCTTTCAGACTTTCATCTGCTGAAGTTTCTGTAATAACACAAAGTAAACTTTTGAAGCATTCCTTCTATAATCACTTCAGTATAGGCCACTTTCTCACGCACAGTACTTTTCATCAGTATTTGTAATTCAAAACCAAGATTGGGTCCAAAACCCAGAAGAGTCACAAATCTTTCCATTCCATTATTTTTCTGTAGGTTCCACTTCTAGATTAGGCTTATAAGTACTGATACTTCAAGCAGTTCTTATGTACCAGAGTTTAAACCTAACTGAGAACAAGCTACCCAAAGACTATCATATCCCAAAAAATGTAGCTATAACATTCCCATAAGAAAATAGGATTTTTATTAAAAACTGTTTAAAAAAAGTAACCAATATGAGGTTCTAATATGTATCCTACAACCAGATACGCACACATTTCAGAAACAATTCATTATAATCTGAAAGTACTCTATTAACTAATCTTGCGGTGCAAGACAGGACAATCTGCTGCCCAGAAACGTTGATTTAAGTGCCAACTAGGGATGAGCTAATCAACTTCGGATTAGGGTTGTTTTGGGTATCGAAGTTTCGATATCCATTCGATACTTTTAGCCTGGTATCGATACGATACCGGGATTTGCCTTCTATAGATACTAGGCTGTGCTACTGCACAGCCCAGTATCAGAGAAAGTGGCTGTGCTGCTCTCAGCGCGGCCATGTTCCCTCAGCAGCGCAGAGGAGAAGAAGGCAGTCCCTCCTTCCCCCTGTGCTCCTTCCACCAACGAGGAGAGACGGGGGGAGGAGGAGGAGCGGGGGCACTGGCCACCAATGACGAGTAACGTTTCATATACAAATGCAGGCAGCAGGAGCACATTGCCGGTGTACCATGAAAAAACCTTAAATCATGAACAAACCTTAAGTCAGCTGATTTCAGGGGGTGTGTTCAGGGTGTGTCCTTCGGCGCATGCGCATTATGCGCACTACACCAAAACAGGTCTGAAGCCAGAGACGCAGGGTTGGCACATGTGTATGAATAAACCTGTGAGCCCCCCCCCCATGTTGCGCAGAAAACCGCAGGTCAATTCAGACCTACGGTTTTCTGCGTGACAGTCTCTGATCCATGCAGTCTGTGACTGCAGGGATCAGAGACCTAAATGTAAAAATTAACCAATTAACCCCCCCCCCTGCACCCCGCCATGTTACTGACCCCCCGGGCGGTGCAGGGGGGGGAGGGAATTGCGGGCTGCGGGAGGCAATTGCGATCCCCCGCCCGCCTCCTTTGAAATGTTTTCCCTGGTGGTCTAGTGGGTATAGCAGGGGGTCAGCACATTGCTGACCCCCTGCTATAAACTGCTGACATCTCTGCTGCAGATGTCAGCACTTTAACCCCTTCCATACCGCGGTCCGTACGGAAGACTGCATAGAACACACCCCCTGAAATCAGCTGACTTAAGGTTTGTTCATGATTTAAGGCTTTTTCATGGTACACCGGCACCCTGCCTGTGAAAGAGCGCTGCGATCCGCCAGAATTAACCCCTCAGGTGCCGCACCTGAGGGGTTAACTGCCGCTGATCGCAGCACCCTGTCAGAGGTCGGGTGCCGGCAATGTGTTTCTTCTGCCTGCATTTGTATATTAAATGTTACTCATCATTGGTGGCCAGTGCGCCCTCCCCCCATCCCCAGTATTAAAGACATTGGTGGCCAGTGCGCCCTGACCATCTCCCCTTCCTCCCTTCCCCCCAGTATTAAAATCATTGGTGGCAGTGGCCACAGGGTCCCCTCACCTCCTCCTCGTTGGTGGCAGTGATCGGAGTTCGAGCAGTGAAATGCTGGGGCTCCGATCGGTTACCATGGCAGCCAGGACGCTACTGAAGTCCTGGCTGCCATGGTCAGCTCCCTGCTGCTGTGTGCACTGTGCACAGTGCAGCAGGTACAGTGTGAGATGCTATTCACCCTAATAAAGCTCTATTAAGGTGAATAGGATGAAAAGATCCCAGGTTCTAGCCCCTAAGGGGGAACTAGTTAATAAATAAACTGTAAAAAAAAAAAAAAAAAAGTTAAAAAGTACACCAAAATACTAAGTATAAATCATTCCCTTTCCCAATTTTACATATAAAATATATAAACAATAAATAAATAAAATATTACATATCGCCACGTCTCAAAAGTCAAAACTATTTAAAAAATCCTCTTTTATGCGTTGAACGCCGTAAAATAAAAAATAAATAAAAGAAAAACTGCACGATTCGCCATTTTCTTTTAGTCACCATGTCCTCCCAAAAAATAGGATAGGACTGTTGTATTATTAGCCGGACGTTCCATAAAATGTAGAATGCATGCAGCTTTTTTTGACATTTTATTTTTTTGGTGTGGTATCGAATGGTATCGAGTATCGCAATACTTTTTTATGGTATTGATACCGAATCAAAATTTTGGCATCGAAACAACTCTACTTCGGATGAAACATCCAAAGTCGATTGGCATAAAACTTTGTTTCAATACTGTACGGAGCGAGCACTCTGGACAGTATTAGAATGTATTGGCTCCGATGAGCTAAGGTTATTACTTCGCGAAGTCTCGCAACACTTCGCATAATAACTTCAGAAATTGATTTATACTGTAAAAAAAACATTTCCCGAACTCGGGTTCGGTTCCAAGTAGTACCTTGGAACCGAACCCTTTATGTGAATCGACTTCGGATGTTTCATCCGAAGTCGATTCGCTCATCCCTAGTGTCAACATGAAAGAATGTCTCACTCGATCAACAAGCATCTCGCTCATTCATCAGGTGATCCGCTGCATCTTTATAAGAACGTTTGTCCGACAATTGAGCGTTGTAAATCCATCTTAAGCTACATTGGCTGCCTACAATCTGGTCAATTACCCAGTCTTATTTGTTATCTGCATGTCCTGTCATTAGTAGACCCCCCTGGGAATTTCCAAATCTCTAACTAAAAACAACCCCCATCAATATGCCCTATGAGGGCCATAAGGATGTCACAGAGGGAGTGATTCTCTTTATCTGAATGGCCAGAAAGTAACATTCCATTTAGGTCCCATTTAGTGATGAGTAAGACGAGCTTCGGATGCTTAATCTGGAGTCGCTTTGTGCAAAACTTTTGAATAATACTGTACGGAAATTCGTCTCCGTACAGTATTAGAATGTATGGAATCCGATGAGCCGAAGTTAGTTGTTCACAAAGTCGCGCGTGTCTTTGTTTAATAACTTCGGTAGTTGATTTTTAAAGTGGAAAACCACTTTAAAACTTGAAACCGAACTCTGCTTCAGTTCTGAGGTACTAGTCGGACTATTCCTACTAGAAATTTATGAATGGACAACTGGGTGTTACCAGTTGGGAGTGCGCCCCTGCATAGTCTTACACTGGCAGCACTGATTGGACAGTGTCAGACTGTGTAGAGACACATCTAATCTCTAACACTCAGTTGGCAATTCATTCAAAAACGTCTAACAGGAATAATTGAGGGATGGTAGAACATAATGTCATAAGAAAATATTCTCTAAAATTGTTGATTCATGTGTAATCCAATTTATTAAGACAAATCAGGGGTGGTGACAGGTCGTCTTTAGGAAAGTCTCTTCATAAAACTTTAGGGTGTGGTTTAAGTTCTCATTTACCTTCATCAAACACAACCGAGTGGGCTACGAGCTGAACATTTCGGGATTTTCTTTCAGATGACTTGGATGACTATCAAATAAAGGATAAAAAGCATGAAAATGTAGATTTGAATAAACATCTGCAAGTATTTCAGCTGTGGAAGAACCATATTGCATAAGATCCTGGAGAATCAACATCCACCCTAAGGGCTCATGCACAAGGCCACAGCCATTTTTGAGGTCCGCAAATTGCGGATCCACAAAACACGGATGCCGTCCGTTTGTGTTCTGCATTTTGCAGAACATGGGACCAAAAGAGATGCCTTCAGCTGCCAAGCGCACATGTAACAGGTCAGTCAGTTTCATAGGTACAAATCTGCTGACAGATGCCCTTTAAGTCAGAATTATACCAAAGAAAAATGTTTATGTAGAAAAATACAGGCAGATCTTGGTACAGACATTACAGTAGACATGACCATATATACATTAAAAAAAAAAAATTCGGAAGCTCCTACCTTTTCTGCCTGACATCCATCAAATCCTTCAGCACATCGCATCCATGCTTTACTGAGGGACTGGGGCATCAAGTTAGGCTTTGTTGAGGATTTTTTGCCACCATGATCTAAGTCATCTGGAAAAACTGCATGTATCTTATCCGATGTTCGTTTCCCCTGTAAGAACAATAAAAGGTTTTAACGGAGCTGCATTTTATAGTTGTTGTAGGGTTGTTTCGATACCAAAATTTTGATTCTGTATCGATACCATAAAAAAGTATTGCCATACTCAATACCAATCGATACCACGTGGAAAAAATAAAATGCCAAAAAAAGCCGCATGCATTCCACATTTTATGTAACGTCCGGCCCATATTCGAACAGTCCTATCATATTTTTGGGGGGACAAGGCGACTAAAAGAAAATGGCGAATTGTGCAGTTTTTCTTTTATTTTTTTTTATTTTACGGCGTTCACCGCACAAAAGTTTGGTATTTTGAGATGTGGCGATATGTAATATTTTATTTATTTATTGTTTATATATTTTATATGTAAAATTGGGAAAGGGGGTGATTTATACTTAAAGGGATCCTGTCACCTCGAAATCAGCTTTTAAACTGTTGAAAGTACCTTATAGTGCCCCATAGTCGTGTCCTAAAGCACTTTTGCGTCCTTTTCCACGATCTAAATTCATTGAGAAATCCTGGGCGTCTGCAATCCAGCTCTCCCCGCCTCCCTGCGCCTTCATTGACACGCCACATTTACATGCCCGGACCGCGCTCTCTGACCCGCATGCGCAGTAATGGGCTGCTGTAGCGCGATCCTGGCTCCGGCTCATACACTCAGCCAGCTTCACTCTCGCCACCGCGCATGCGCCCGCCGCCCTGTCAGACTCACGCCTGAGCCTGGCATCTGGAGGTGACTGGGCGGAGCGTGACCACTGTGCCTAGCCTCTGTGGCGTCCCTGTGATCACGCTCTCTATGACGTAGCTTAGAAGATGCCGGGTGCGGACGCGAGTCTGACAGGGCGGCAGGCGCATGCGCGGTGGCGAGAGGGAAGCCGGCTGAGTATACGAGCCGGAGCCGGGATCGCGCTACAGCAGCCCATTACTGCGCATGCGGAGTGAGAGTGCGGTCCAGGCATGGAAATGTGGCATGTCAATCAAGGCGCAGGGAGGCGGGGAGAGCAGGATTGGAGACACCCAGGACGCTGCCCCCTTGACTTCAAGCATGACTTGAAGCACAAGGCAGCAGAGGAATAAAATAGCGATTTCTCAATTAATTTAAATCGTGGAAAAGGACGAAAAAGTGCTTTAGGACACGACTATGGGGCACTATAAGGTACTTTTAAAACACAACTTTGCTTATCCCTAGTGTCAGATTCCCTTTAACCCCTTAATGACCGGAAAATTCTATTTTTTTAATCCCTGCCTTCCTAAAGCCATACATTTTTTATTTTTCACATTTACCTAGCAGTATGAGGACTTTTTTTTTTTTTGCGGGACAAGTCGTACTTTTTAATGGCACCATTTATGGTTGCACACAATGTAGAGGGAAGTGGGAAAAAATTCAAAATGGAGTGGATAAAAAAAACCTTAAAACACAATTCTGACACAGTTTTACAGGTTTTGTTTTTACAGCGATTCCTAAATGGTAACTGACCGGTTACTTTCATTCTCTGGATCAGTAGAATTATAACGATACCCCACATGTATAGTTTTTCTTGTGTTTCAATACTGGGGGGGGGGGGGGGCCCACTTTGGAAAAAAATTATTTTTTCTTTGCATCATATCCTTACTTGGGTTGCACCAAGTATCGCTCCATGTTCTCCTCAGCAGCACAGGGAAGAAGGAGTCTCTCCCACTGCGCCACCAATGAAGATAAGGCGGGTGCCGGCTGCAGAATCACATAACCGACACCCGGCCTCTATGACAGGGCACTGCGATCAGCGGCAGTTAACCGCTCAGGTGCCGCACCTGAGGGGTTAACTGCCGCTGATCGCAGTGCCCTGTCATAGAGGTCAGGTGCCAGCTATGTGATTCTGAGGGGTTAACTGCCGCTGATCGCAGTGCCCTGTCATAGAGGTCAGGTGCCAGCTATGTGTTTCTGCCACCGACACCTGCCTCCTGTATTTGTATTAAAAGGTTACTTATCTTCATTGGTGGCGCAGTGCGCCCTCCCCCAATGCCCCCAGTATTATAATCATTGGTGACAGTGGCCACAGGGTCCCCTCCCCTTCATTCATTGGTGGTGCAGTGGCAGCTTCTGATCGGAGCCCAAGTTGTGTAATCCTGGGGCTCCGATCGGTTATCATGGCAGCCATGATGCTACCGAAGTCATGGCTGCCATGGTAAGCTCCCTGCTGCTGTGTGCACAAAGCCCAGGGCAGCAGGGACAGTGTGAAGTCCTATTCACCCTAACAGATCTCGATTAGGATGAATAGGACAAGGAATAAAAAGATCCCAGGTTCTAGCCCCTAAGGGGGCTAATAGTTATTAAATAAAAAGTAAAAAAAAAATAATAATAAGTTTAAAAAAAAGCAAACACTAAAATATTAAGTATAATTCACCCTCTTTCCCAATTTTACATATAAAATATATAAACAATAAATAAACATAGTTCATATCGCCGCACCCGAAGAACTATTAAAATATAAAAAATATGTCTTATGCGGTGAACGCTGTAACAGAAAAAAAAACTACGCAATTCGGCATTTTTTTGTCACCTTATTTTTATATTTTATTAGTACAGGCAGCGATACCCATAATGTTTAGTTTTTGCACCTCCAGATGCCATGATCGCATTTGACCACGGCATCTGAAGAGTTAAAAGTCCGTAATCAGTGTTAACGCAGGCACCCAGTGGCCACTTGCTGCAGGTCAGGCCAGCACCTCCAAGGCGTAAAGGGCAAGCTGGGGCCATGTGCCTAATGTGGAGACCCAGAAGCTAAATGGAGCAGACCCATTAGTCAGTACATGCAGACGTGTGTACACGTACTATTCCACCATGTTGCTAAAACGATGCTTCATGTTAAGATGGTCCGTATCAGATGGTGCTGCTGGATGTTGTGGCGTGCTGACAAAGCTTTGCCACATTTTGGCCATGCTAACCCTTCCTTCTGAGGTGCTGGCAGATCCACAGCTGCATTGGCGACTTCTTCCTCCTCCGTCTCGTGATTCCACTGAGCCCCCGCTGTCAGATGGGAATGCCATCAGTAGCGCCTCTAGCAGCGTGCGCTTGTACTCGCGCATCTTCCGATCACGCTCTAGTGACAGAAGTAAGGACGGTACGTTGTCCTTGAAGCAGGGATCCAGCAGGGTGGCCACCCAGTAATCAGCACTTGTAAAAATCAGGGCAACTCGGCGGTTCTTGCGCAGGAACTGCAGCATGTAGTCACTTATGTGTGCCAGGCTGCCCAGAAGCCACGACAAGCTGTCCTCAGGAGGTGTATAGTCCGTGTCCTCTGTATACCCCCAGCCAAGCTCCAGTGATGCCCGTAAGATGATTTGGGTGCCACCCTGCTGTGAACGGGGATCCTCCTCCAAAACTGTGCCCAGGCTGGACAGTTGTGTACCCGGCCTCTGTTGGTGCAGGAACCTACCCTCTAAGCCAGCTGTGGATGACTGGTCTGATAACCATGGGAATGATTCCCTGTTCCTCCTCCTCTTCCGCCGGTGCCACATCCTCATCCATCATCGCCCAAAGCGTTTTTTCAAGGAGACATAGAAGTATGATGAGGACGGCGCCATCGGCGCTGGCCATGTTGGTGGAGTACTCAAAACAGCGCAACTCGGTGCACACGTCCTGCATGGAGGCCCACTCACTGGTGGTGAAGTGATGCTGTTCAGATGAGGCTGAATGTCCGCTATGGCCTGCTGCTGCTTACACAGTCTCTCCAGCATGTAAAAGGTGGAGTTCCACCTTATGGGTAAGTCGCATTTGAGGCAGTGAGTGGTAAGGCAGAAGTTATGCTGCAGCACAGACAGGCGAGCAGCAGCAGAGCGAGAACGCCAAAACGTGCACAGACGGCCCGCACCTCCTGCAGCAGCTCTGACATATCGGGGTAACTTTTTAGGAACCACTGAACCACCGAATTCAGCACATGCGCCAGGTAAGGGATGTGGGTCAAACTGGCTAGGCCGAGAGCTGCTACGAGAAATCGCCCAATGATGCACACCACCAGGCCAGGCTTGAGGCTCAGTGGCACCAACCACTCATCGGTCTGTTCTTCCATGCCCTTCCACAGATCCTGCTATGAGTTTCAGAACAGCCTTCTGTCATTTCTTCCTGGCTGTGCTGAAGTTGGTGCGGTAGGACGTGTTCCCAACTGCATTCCGCCTCAGGCCCAGCCTCCAATACATTTTCCCAGTGGGCAGTTAGGGAGATATAACGTCCCTGCCCGAGTTTACTGGTCCACATATAGCTAGTTATATGGACCTTGCCACTGATGCCGCTGCGCAGCGCACACCTGATTTCTTCTGCCACTTGTTCATGCAGGGCAGGGACGGCACGCCTGGAAAAGTAGTGGGACCGTGGGACAGCCGTCAGAAAATTTTAAAACTCTCCTTCTCCACTAGACGGAATGGTAGCATTTAAAAGGCCAGCAATTTGGAAATGCTGCCATTCAGGGCCAGGGCTCACGGCTGTGTAGTGGAGTACTTCCTCTCGCAAACACTGTAGAGAAAGAGGGACAGCTGAACACTTCCATGGGACAGTGTGGAGATGCTCGGCGACACTGCTGGTGGGGTCACATCCTCACTTTGAGGGTTGCCAGGTGGCCCTGTCGCTCCAGTGGGGGGAAGAAGAGGCTTAGACCACAGGAGAAGAGGGAACAGGAGAAGCCTCAGATCTTTAGTGGTATTTCAGGTGTCTACTCCACTGCAGCTCGTGCTTTGGAGTTTTTTTTTTCTGCTTGATGCCTGGTCATGCAGGTGGTGCTCAGGTTTAGAACACGTATGCCTCTCTTCAGGCTCTGACTGGACAGCTTGCAAATCACCTGTACTTTTGTCGTCAGTACAATGCCTGAAGACCTGCCACACCAGGGAACTCCTTTGAGCTGGCTTTGGTGTGGTCTGTCCCTCGGCCCGTTGGGCAGTATCAGGCATACTGGCTTGCAGCCAGCCAATCTGCTTTTGCACCCTGGGCACCAAGTGGTTGGGCATCAGTGCACTAAAGCTCTTCCACTTCTGGGGCAGAGCTAGGTGGTTGGCCACCGGAAATCCCACCAGCAGAGTCATCAAAAAGCATAAGTGATTGATGCATGACTTGGGGCTCAGAAGGGGTTGAGGTGGAAGAGAGATGCCCATGGGCTGCAGGTGCCAACTATGCCCTTTCAGCAGGGGACTGGGTGGGAGACAATATGAAGGAACTGGAGGCACAGCCAGCCATCCGATCTGCTACCGCCTCTACTTGTTCTGGCCTCACCATTCGTAGAGCGGTATTCGGGCCTACAAAATGAAGCAGAACCTCCTGTAGCCTGCGTACACCATAAGAAGGTTTTTCATTTGGGCGTGTAGCTGGCACAGATCGACAACATCCTCTCCCTACAGCAGGAGCTCCACCAACACCACCACGGCCCCTAGTTGATGCCCCTCTAATTTTTTTAAGGTGACACAGAAAACTGGCTAACAGACGTACAATTGTATTTCTGTTTCACGGGTGCAAATGACGTTTTTTTTCCACCCCAAAAAATGGCTATAGGTCACCGACACAATTAACAGACTAATTCAACCTATGACAGTTATACGGATAAAAATGCGATGTGATGAACCCCTGAAAATTGCATTATGTCACTGACACAATTAACAGACTGTTTAACTTTCTTATAACAGTAACACAGATGAAAATGCGAAGTTTTGAACCCCAATAATGACTTTAGGTCAACCACAGAATTAACGACTAGAGATGAGCGAACTGTAAAAAAAAGTTTGGCGTTCGGGTTGTGGTAACTCGCGCATCCCGTTATGGATTCCATTATCGCGGCATATGGAATCCATAAGGGGCGGCTTCCACCAACCCGAACTGTTGAACAGCCGAAGGACCTGGGATGACGTCACCATCATGTGATCAGTGCGGGGGGCGTGGCTCAGCACTGGATTTGATCCCGTGCTGAGCCACGCCCCCTGCACTGATCACATGACAGTGACGTCACCCCAGGTCCTTCGGCTGTTCAACAGTTCGGGTTGGTGGAAGCCGCCCCTTATGGATTCCATATGCTGCGATAGTGAAATCCATAACGGGATGCGCGAGTTACCACAACCCGAACGCCGAACTTTTTTTTAAAGTTCGCTCATCTCTATTAACGACCCAATTAAGTATTGTATTTCTGTGTCACTGGTGCAAAGGAGTTGTATTGCACCGACTAAAAATGCCAACAGATCACCCTCAAACTGAACAGCCTGATTAAGTATTGTATTTCTCTGTCACTGGTGCAAAGGTGTTGTATTGAACCCACATAAATGCCTACAGGTCACCAACAGATTTTTTTTTTTTTAAATGCCTAAAAAAAGCCTAACACTCTCCCTGCCTGCAGCAACGTCCTGTCCCTACACTACTCAGAGCAGAATGGCGGTGCACCACGTGATCCAGCATTTATGCATGCAGGTTCACATGGTGCACTGGCCAATCACAGCCATGCCAATACTAGGCATGACTGTGACGCGTTCCAAGTGCCCACAGCTTAAACGCTTGTTGATTGGTTGTGCTGCAGCGTTTCAACAAGCTTTATTTTAACTTCGAACAACGAACACAGACTTTCGAGCCACGGACGATGTTCGGGTACCCGGACGCCGTAATGTTTGGTACAAACCCGAACAGTGCAGTCCAGGTTCGCTTATCCCTATCAATAACAGATCGACGGTGGTCCAACCCATGCCACTCCTGTGGATCAGATGCACTGCAGAAGCTCTGGAGCTGGAACTACACAGCCCCGACCAATGATGAAACAGAAGGTGCGTCTCAAACTAGCTCAGACTCTCTAAAAGAACTGTAGCCACACAGCAGTCACACATCACAGCTCTGCCTTGTTTAGTCCTGGTGGCTTACAGTGCAAAGGAAACGCGTATTGAGTTTCCATATTCACCTCATATATGTGCCTTTCCTCTAGGTATTCTAGTTTCCTCCCACACTCCAAAAACATGCAGATAGGTTTATCTGAAATTTAGATTGTGAGCTCCATTGGGGACAGATACTGGTGTGAGTTACAATCTCTGTACAGGGGTGAATAATAATAATAATAAAATAATAAGAAATATAATAGCAGATCATTACGGTATTTCATGTAGGTAGTGACTTGCACATCATCTTGGAGCTCCCGGCCACATACCTGTCATTATAATTGCAAATTTTCCAGCAGGATATATATATGGCAGCTAAAAACTGTTTTTATATATATATATATGTCGATGGTATAATGTTCCTAAACTCTGTCCTTTGGAGTACATTGAAGAGGGATGAAATGGCATATCTAATATGGCTATATTGAAAAGCATAGTCAACAAGTCAGTGGGTGATGAATGCAAAGTTATGGGTTCCAGCTTCATAGTGCCGAGCCATACATTGAGCTCAAACATGGGGAACCATGTCTGATAGGAAACATAATTGAAAAAGCTTATATGATGAGCTTCTTATAAAATATAGGAGCATATGTGAGGATAAACCTTAGTTCCACATCAGAATTGAAAAAGCTGGCAAATACTTCTCTGTTGAGGCATTTCATTATGTAAAAGTACATACACGCACTATTCCTTCGACTTCTGATCCTCTGGGAAATCAGCAATGCATTACCTACCTATCCATGCAATGTACATAAATCTACAAAATCAGAGTTTCAGCACCATCCAGGAAAACACTAGAAAGTCAGGAGATCTTACATCACAGGAATTGTTGGCTGGACTCCAATAAACTCTGCCAAGTCAAATCTCCTCTGGTCCGCTGCAGGAAATGTGGGAATCACATGTGCTCTGCATGGAGCGAAACAGTAACCACTATCCCCAGTGGGCTTCAAGTTGTTATTTAAATTCCTTTAGATATACTTACAGAATCCAGAAGGATATTACAGCACGCACATCACAAATAATGCAGAAACCACTCAGCAAATGTTCACTGCATCTCCCTTCTTTTCTTTTCCTAGCACCATCAATGGCCGATATAATGTCCAACGTCTCTACAAAAAGTGTCTCCTGCAAAACAGGTGGCACTCTGCTAACTAACCACTTCAGGGCTGCTCGCGTTTGCTGGCATTGTGCGGCAACAGCTTGTATTTATGTACGTTCGTCTCGTAGTGATCTGGCGCCACACAGCAATGTGAACACGTGGGTTGTTACTAGCAGCCTCTGGTCTTGGCGACATCTCAAGACTTGACTGTATTATGTCCCTATCATGTGATCACCATAATACCCAGTACCGAGATTTTCTTGAGGGTATATAATCCTCTCTCCTTCCATCTTCCTGATTTAAGAAGTGCGCCACACTCGTTTTGGGGTAAAAAAAAAATATTATATATATATATATATATACACACACACACACACACACTGCCTGACCCAAAAAAAAAATCGCCACCTGGATTTAACTAAGCAAATAGGTATGAGCCTCCTATTGGTTAATTACTGTAGGGCTGCAATGATTAATCGACATTATCGATAATATTCGATAACGGGAATCGTTGTCATCGAATAATCGGCCGATTCATTGCTATGCGGGTGGGAGCAGGCGGACAGGTGCTATGCCTGTGGGTGTGTCATCCACAGATACCCCTCATAACAATGTCCCCCAATACACTGGGCCCCGCCGCTCACCGCAGTATTTCTAAACAGTGATCCTTAACCTCTTAATAACTTTAACAAGCATCCGTAGCAGGCAGAGCGGCTGGCAGCGTCACTCACTGACATTTCGCGCCTACTCCTCCCACTTTATGAATGAAGCAGGCGGAGCAGGCGCGCAACGTCAGTAAGTGACGTTAAACTGCTAGCCGCTCTGCCTGCTACGATGAAACAGCTGTGAATCAACACAATATTTGTCCGCGTACACACCGGAGAGAGCGGCGGTAGCCTGAAGGAACGGGCTCTGTCCCTTCCGTATATATTGAAAGATAAAGAGGATGGTACCGCGCTAGGGAGGAACAGCAATCCGCAGCAATCAGAATCCTTAACTTAGAGTAATCCTAGAGACGAAGTTCACATTCAGTCTCTGGTCTCAGAGTGATCGTGGACACAAGTTCTTATCCCGACATGGACCGCATGGCAGATCTCACACACCGTGCAGATTGTACGGCGTCCCGATTCAGCCACCAACATCCGGTTCCGGGTAGGAGTACTGGACCTTAGATCAGGGAAAAAGACAAGACCACTGGTGCGGTATCTTTGATAGAATGTATAAGCGCAAGTTTATTTTACTTACAAAATCCACGATAAAATGAACGTGTATATAAAAGGCCCGACCGGGTTTCACCGTGAAAGGCTTCATCAGGGGCTTACATCTGACCAGACTTGGTCCGTAGTTGGTAATATACATGTCAGTAATTGGTGTGACCCGAAGTATACGCCCAGTGGGGTCAGTATTGATCCCCATTGCATAACATTATCATAAGCAATTGCTGCTATATAAGAATTTCATTAATAAATATATAAAAAAATATTCCATTAGTAAATACATTAAAAACACACAAAACCAGCAAGAATCATAAATAATCAAATATAATCCTAACAACTCACTCAGAATCGGGCCGCACCTAAAGGCTCCATAAGACCTTTACATCCACCAGATAGTACCTCGCCCTAAGCCATACACACATTCTTTATATCCCACTCAATATTAAGGCCCCTCGGTTGCAGCGTGCCCATCTTAAAAATCCATCCGCCTCTTTTTGTTTATATAGGTGACAGGATTCCCCCCTCCAATGATTTGCGACTGTTTCAACCGCACAGAACTTCAAGCCCACGGGATTCTTTTGGTGATGTCGTTTAAAATGCGCAGAAACACTGTGTGTTTCAATCCCTTTATATTTCGGACATGTTCAGCCACTCTTACTTTTAACTTCCTCAAAGTCCTGCCTATATATTGGAGCCCGCAAGGGCACTCCAGTAAATAGATGACACTTGCAGTTTCACAGGAAGAATTCCCTATGATCTTCAATACTGTTCTATTCGATGTGGCAGTAACTGTGTCCACCTTGTTCATCTTCTTATCCTCCCGTCCCCTATTCCTGCACGCAATACAGAAACCGCACCATGTGAACCCGCTTCTAACTTTTGGTGTTGATGTCACCTTTTCAAACATCCATGGACCACACGGTTCCTGATCGTAGGTGCTTTCTTAAAGACAAAAGGGGCTTATCGGGTATAATGTCACCTATTATATTATCACCCTTTAGAACTTTCCAATTACTTCTAATGATCTGTTTTATCTGGGGGCAGCATGTTGAGAAAGTGGTGGAGAAAGCAAATCTAAACTTCTCTGCATTCCCTCCCTCTCCAAATTCCTACCACTTGTATCGGGGATGGTCTTAATAACCTTATCTTTAGAAGCACCTCCTCCTTCTGCTTATATAATGTGTCAGCAGTATAGCCCTTCTCCAAGAAACGACCTATAATGACCTCACTTTGGACCTCAAAATCCTTGTCTTCTGTACAATTGCGTTTTATGCGTTGCAGCTGACCCTTTGGGATATTTCTAATCCAGGGTTCGTAATGGCAGCTGTTTCTTTCAATATATCCATTTCTATCGGATGGTTTGAAGTATGTGTTGGTTTGCACCCTGCCATCTACAATCCTGATCACCAGATCTAAAAATGAATCTCACTGTCACTGATATCCGCTGACAGAACAATACCCCAAGTATTAGCATTTAACCTGGAAATAAAGTGGTCCAGTTCAGTCGCAGTTCCAGACCAAAAACACAAGCAATCATCTATATATCTTTTCCAGGCTAAAAGATGACCCCTTTCTCTTTTTCTTGTAGCAGGGGATCGATATTGTAATATTCCCAATAGGACATAAATAAATTCGCAAAACTGGGTGCAATTTGCACCCATTGCCACTCCTGAGGTCTGAAGGAAGAAATCATCGTCGTACCAAAAATAATTATGTTGAAGACAAAAAAGAATGCAATCGACGATAAATTCCTTCCTTTCCATTGTCATTTGGGGTCTTGGGCCATATAGAATCGTACGGCTTCTATTCCTATCTGGTTAGGTATTTTCGTGTACAGGAGGATACATCAAGGGTGCACATTAGTGTCCCTCCGATAACTGTCCAAACTCTTTTAATAAACTTAAAACATGACCCGTGTCTTTCAGATGTGAGGGGTGGTGGGCACAATTTTTGTAGAAATAGATCAACATATTCAGAAACACGGCTAGTTATGGAGTCGATCCCGATACGATGGGTCTTCCTGGCGGTTTCCATATTTTTGTGGACCTTCGGCAGATAATAAATAACTGGGGTCCTCGGATGGGCATTATTTAGATATTGATACTCCTTTTATTTAGCACACCTTAGGCTAGACCTCTGTCTAAAAGGGCTTTTAGATCGTTTTTATATTAACGTGACAGGATCGCTTTTAAGTTTTTATAGGTGACAGCATCACTCAACAATCTTTGCATCTCCTTGTCGTAGTCCTCCTTGTTAAGGATAACTACCTCGCCTCCCTTATCAGCGGGTTTGATGACAATTTCTTTATTATTTTCCATTTTTCGAGTGCTTCTTTTCTTTTTATTTAAATTGGTTCTCTTATTAGTCCCACCTTTTAAACGATCCAAGTCTTTTAGCACCCCCTTTTAAAAGCCTCAATACATTCATTTTGTTGATGTTCCGGATAGAAGGTGGATTTATTCCGAAGATTTGTATGTATACCGGTATTACCCGTCTGGGAGTTATCCTTAGGGTTTTTGTACATATTTACATATATTGAGTTTGCGGATGAACCGATGAACATCCAAGTACAGATTAAATTTATTGCCCTATAAGTCGGTGCGAATTTCAGCCCCTTATTCAAGACAGAGATCTCTTCTTCCGATAGTACATATGTGCTGAGATTGAAGATGCCTATGGGTTCCCCCTGCCCTTTTGCTTCCGGACTTATGGTGTCTTCTCCCTCCCTCTTCCCCTATACTTCTCTTTTTCTTTATGGGGTATCCCCTTGATGTATATCTGCTTGATGGATCTTCCCTTTCATCATTTGATGGGGAAAATTTTCCGTGTGTACATTCATTACCTCTCCCGATCTTCCCTTTCTCTGGTATTATCCCACTATGTATGGCTGGGCGGTAGTCATTTGGAGCTATTTGGGCGGTCTTATTGTTCATTCCCATTCTAGCGGGCTCTCTTATATTAGACTGATGTCCTCTGGTGGTGGTTTTATCCTCATAGGGCCTTCTGTCATAGTTGCGCCCCCATTCCGGTGGTTAGAGTAATTATTATGACCGGAATGGGGGGCGCAACTATGACAGAAGGCC
The DNA here is from genome assembly GCA_033119425.1 of Bufotes viridis. Classification (NCBI taxonomy): domain Eukaryota; kingdom Metazoa; phylum Chordata; class Amphibia; order Anura; family Bufonidae; genus Bufotes; species Bufotes viridis. The sequence continues at coordinate 96,943,513 of CM065593.1, forward strand.
CTATGAGGATAAAACCACCACCAGAGGACATCAGTCTAATATAAGAGAGCCCGCTAGAATGGGAATGAACAATAAGACCGCCCAAATGACTACCGCCCAGCCATACATAGTGGGATAATACCAGAGAAAGGGGAAGATCGGGGAGAGGTAATGAATGTACACACGGAAAATTTTCCCCATCAAATGATGAAAGGGAAGATCCATCAAGCAGATATACATCAAGGGGATACCCCCATAAAGAAAAAGAGAAGTATAGGGGAAAGAGGGGAGGGAGAAGACACCATAAGTCCGGAAGCAAAAAAGGGCAGGGGGAACCCATAGGCATCTTCAATCTCAGCACATATGTACTATCGGAAGAAGAGATCTCTGTCTTGAATAAGGGGCTGAAATTCGCACCGACTTATAGGGGCAATAAATTTAATCTGTACTTGGATGTTCATCGGTTCATCCGCAAACTCAATATATGTAAATATGTACAAAAAACCCTAAGGATAACTCCCAGACGGGTAATACCGGTATACATACAAATCTTCGGAATAAATCCACCTTCTATCCGGAACATCAACAAAATGAATGTATTGAGGCTTTTAAAAGGGGGTGCTAAAAGACTTGGATCGTTTAAAAGGTGGGACTAATAAGAGAACCAATTTAAATAAAAAGAAAAAGAAGCACTCGAAAAATGGAAAATAATAAAGAAATTGTCATCAAACCCGCTGATAAGGGAGGCGGGGTAGTTATCCTTAACAAGGAGGACTACGACAAGGAGATGCAAAGATTGTTGAGTGATGCTGTCACCTATAAAAACTTAAAAGCGATCCTGTCACGCAATATAAAAACGATCTAAAAGCCCTTTTAGACAGAGGTCTAGCCCAAGGTGTGCTAAATAAAAGGAGTATCAATATCTAAATAATGCCCATCCGAGGACCCCAGTTATTTATTATCTGCCGAAGGTCCACAAAAATATGGAAAACCGCCAGGAAGACCCATCGTATCGGGATCGACTCCATAACTAGCCGTGTTTCTGAATATGTTGATCTATTTCTACAAAAATTGTGCCCACCACCCCTCACATCTGAAAGACACGGGTCATGTTTTAAGTTTATTAAAAGAGTTTGGACAGTTATCGGAGGGGACACTAATGTGCACCCTTGATGTATCCTCCCTGTACACGATAATACCTAACCAGATAGGAATAGAAGCCGTACGATTCTATATGGACCAAGACCCCCAAATGACAATGGAAAGGAAGGAATTTATCGTCGATTGCATTCTTTTTGTCTTCAACATAATTATTTTTGGTACGACGATGATTTCTTCCTTCAGACCTCAGGAGTGGCAATGGGTGCGAAATTCGCACCCAGTTTTGCGAATTTATTTATGTCCTATTGGGAATATTACAATATCGATCCCCTGCTACAAGAAAAAGAGAAAGGGGGTCATCTTTTAGCCTGGAAAAGATATATAGATGATTGCTTGTGTTTTTGGTCTGGAACTGCGACTGAACTGGACCACTTTATTTCCAGGTTAAATGCTAATACTTGGGGTATTGTTCTGTCAGCGGATATCAGTGACAGTGAGATTCATTTTTAGATCTGGTGATCAGGATTGTAGATGGCAGGGTGCAAACCAACACATACTTCAAACCATCCGATAGAAATGGATATATTGAAAGAAACAGCTGCCATTACGAACCCTGGATTAGAAATATCCCAAAGGGTCAGCTGCAACGCATAAAACGCAATTGTACAGAAGACAAGGATTTTGAGGTCCAAAGTGAGGTCATTATAGGTCGTTTCTTGGAGAAGGGCTATACTGCTGACACATTATATAAGCAGAAGGAGGAGGTGCTTCTAAAAGATAAGGTTATTAAGACCATCCCCGATACAAGTGGTAGGAATTTGGAGAGGGAGGGGAATGCAGAGAAGTTTAGATTTGCTTTCTCCACCACTTTCTCAACATGCTGCCCCCAGATAAAACAGATCATTAGAAGTAATTGGAAAGTTCTAAAGGGTGATAATATAATAGGTGACATTATACCCGATAAGCCCCCTTTGTCTTTAAGAAAGCACCTACGATCAGGAACCGTGTGGTCCATGGATGTTTGAAAAAGGTGACATCAACACCAAAAGTTAGAAGCGGGTTCACATGGTGCGGTTTCTGTATTGCGTGCAGGAATAGGGGACGGGAGGATAAGAAGATGAACAAGGTGGACACAGTTACTGCCACATCGAATAGAACAGTATTGAAGATCATAGGGAATTCTTCCTGTGAAACTGCAAGTGTCATCTATTTACTGGAGTGCCCTTGCGGGCTCCAATATATAGGCAGGACTTTGAGGAAGTTAAAAGTAAGAGTGGCTGAACATGTCCGAAATATAAAAGGGATTGGAAACACACAGTGTTTCTGCGCATTTTAAACGACATCACCAAAAGAATCCCGTGGGCTTGAAGTTCTGTGCGGTTGAAACAGTCGCAAATCATTGGAGGGGGGAATCCTGTCACCTATATAAACAAAAAAGAGGCGGAGTGGATTTTTAAGATGGGCACGCTGCAACCGAGGGGCCTTAATATTGAGTGGGATATAAAGAATGTGTGTATGGCTTAGGGCGAGGTACTATCTGGTGGATGTAAAGGTCTTATGGAGCCTTTAGGTGCGGCCCGATTCTGAGTGAGTTGTTAGGATTATATTTGATTATTTATGATTCTTGCTGGTTTTGTGTGTTTTTAATGTATTTACTAATGGAATATTTTTTTATATATTTATTAATGAAATTCTTATATAGCAGCAATTGCTTATGATAATGTTATGCAATGGGGATCAATACTGACCCCACTGGGCGTATACTTCCGGGTCACACCAATTACTGACATGTATATTACCAACTACGGACCAAGTCTGGTCAGATGTAAGCCCCTGATGAAGCCTTCACGGTGAAACCCGGGTCGGGCCTTTTATATACACGTTCATTTTATCGTGGATTTTGTAAGTAAAATAAACTTGCGCTTATACATTCTATCAAAGATACCGCACCAGTGGTCTTGTCTTTTTCCCTGATCTAAGGTCCAGTACTCCTACCCGGAACCGGATGTTGGTGGCTGAATCGGGACGCCGTACAATCTGCACGGTGTGTGAGATCTGCCATGCGGTCCATGTCGGGATAAGAACTTGTGTCCACGATCACTCTGAGACCAGAGACTGAATGTGAACTTCGTCTCTAGGATTACTCTAAGTTAAGGATTCTGATTGCTGCGGATTGCTGTTCCTCCCTAGCGCGGTACCATCCTCTTTATCTGCCTGCTACGATGCTTGTTAGTAAGTACTGATACAGGAGAGAACGCAACTTTAGTTAAAGATCACTGTCTAGAAATACTGCGGTGAGCGGCGGGGCCCGGTGTATTTGGGGACATTGTTATGGGGGGGGGGGGGAAGTGTGGATGACACAAATATAGCAGTGTCATCCACAGATCCCCCATAACAGTGCAATCCACAGCTCCTCCACATAAGGCTGGATTTGTGGTAACCTGGGCTGGATTCCTGCTTAGAGCAGGAGCACACGGCGTCATTGGTTGCTATAACGCCGTGCGCTTCCTGCCGCCCCTGCAGTACAGTAATGCACTGGTATCAGTATATGACTGTACTGCAGGTGCGGCAGGAAGAGCACTGTGTCATAGCAACCAATGAGGCCGTGTGCTCCTGCTCTAAGCAGGAATCCAGACCACGTTACCACGGACAGTTCACGACCGTGTTAAACGGACGTGTGAATCCAGCATAACAGTGCCATCCACAGATGCCCCTCCCATAACAGTACCATCCACAGATCCCCTCCATAACAGTGCGTCATCCACAGATCCCCCATAATAGTGTCATGCACAGACCACCATTAGTCTAAAACCCACCAAAAGTACACCTTTTGGTTAAAAATATTTTTTTTCTTATTTTCCTCCTCAAAAACTTAGGTGCGTCTTAGGCTACTTTCACATTGGCGTTTTGGATTCCATTTGTGAGATCCGTTTCAGGGCTCTCACAAACGGTCCAAAACGGATCAGTTCAGCCCCAATGCATTCTAAATGGATAAGGATCCGCTCAGAATGCATGAGTTCGGCTCCGTTCCGCCTCTATTCCGTTCTGGAGGCGGACACCAAAATGCAGCTTGCAGCGTTTTGGTGTCCGTCTGACGATGCGGAGCCGAACGGATCCGTTTTGACTTACAATGTAAGTCAATGGGGACGGATCCGTTGTCAGTGACACAATATGGTGCATTTGAAAACGGATCTGTTCCCCATTGACTTTCAATGTAATTCAAAACGGATCCGTTTTGGACTTTGTCATTTTTTTTAAAGCTAATGCAAACGGATCCGTTCTAAACGGATACAAACGTTTGCATTATAGGTGCGGATCCGTCTGTGCAAATACCAGACGGATCAGCATCTAACGCCAGTGTGAAAGTAGCCTTATGGGCTGGTGCGTCTTATAGGGCGAAAAATACGGTAAGTCCCTGACCTTTAGTCCCACCCTCCTCTGACCCTCCGCTCACCAATCAGCCGCTGCTGCTGCACTCCTCTCCCCCCCCCCTCCCTCCCATGATGCAATGCTCTTCCCAGTCTGCACATACCTCCATGTGTATAGTAGGAGTGTACATACTATGGTATACAGACTAGTTTTATTAAAATGTAAATAAGCCCCCCACCCCCAATAAAAATATGGCCTTTGTACATAACTTTTCTAGTAAAATCATATAAACCCCTTTTTTTTGTCATTTTGGTGTTTTTCCCGATTAATCGATTAAATTATCGACAACTAATCGATTATTCAAATAATCGATAGCTGCAGCCCTAAATTACTGCATGGGCGATTATCTTTCAGCTGGAAACAAGTTATTTAACCCCAACTGGTGCAATGAGCTGCTTCTCATTTCTTAAACAACCATGTCGAAAGACACATCTCGTGGTCGTGGAAAAGATCTGTTTGAGAGTTAAATCACTGGCATGCATCAAGCAGAGAAAACATCTAAGGAGATTGCAGAATTTACTAAAATTGGGTTAAGAACTGTCCAACGCATTATTAAAAACTGGAAGGATAGTGGGGACCCATCGCAGGAGGAAGAAATGTGGCCGGAAAAAATCCTGAATGATTGTGATTGGCAATCACTTAAACGTTTGGTAAAATCAAAATTGAAGAAAAAACAACAGTAGAACTCAGGGCTATGCTTAATAGTGAAGGTAAGAGCATTTCCACACGCACAATGCGAAGGGAACTCAAGGAATTGCGACTGAACAGCTGTGTAGCCGTAAGAAAACCACTAATCAGTGAGGCAAACCAGAAAAAAAGGCTTCAGTTTGCTAGGGAGCATAAAGATTGGACTCTGGAGCGATGGAAGAAGGTGATGCGGTTGGATGAGTCCAGATTTACCCTGTTCCCGAGTGATGGGCGCATCAGGGTAAGAAGAGAGGCAGATGAAGTGATGCACCCATCATGCCGCCTAGTGTCTACTGTACAGGCCTGTGGGGGCAGTGCTATGATCTGGGGTTGCTGCAGTTGGTCAGGTCTAGGTTCAGCAACAGTATGTGCTCCAAGAATGAGGTCCGCTGACTACCTGAACAAACTGAATGACTAGGTTATTCCATCAATGGATTTTTTCTTCCCTGATGGCACGGGCAAATTCCAAGATGACAATGCCAGGATTCATCTGGATCATATTCTCAAAGAGCGAATGCGTGCCGTAATCAAAACTAAAGGCGGTCCAACGAAATATTAGAGTGTGTAACCTTTTCTTTTTGGTGGCAACTTTTTTTTGGGACAGGCAGTGTATATACAGTTGCAAGAAAAAGTATGTGAACCCTTTGGAATGATATGGATTTCTGCACAAATTGGTCATAAAATTTGATCTGATCTTCATCTAAGTCACAACAATAGACAATCACATTCTGCTTAAACTAATAACACACAAATAATTAAATGTTACCATGTTTTTATTGAACATACCATGTAAAGATTCACAGTGCAGGTGAAAAAAGTATTTGAACCCCTAGACTAATGACATCTCCAAGAGCTAATTGGAGTGAGGTGTCAGCCAACTGGAGTCCAATCAATGAGATGAGATTGGAGGTGTTGGTTACAGCTGCCCTGCCCTATAAAAAACACACACCAATTCTGGGTTTGCTTTTCCCAAGAAGCATTGCCTGATGTGAATGATGCCTCGCACAAAAGAGCTCTCAGTAGACCTACGATTAAGAATTGTTGACTTGCATAAAGCTGGAAAGGGTTATAAAAGTATCTCCAAAAGCCTTGCTGTTCATCAGTCCACAGTAAGACAAATTGTCTATAACTGGAGAAAGTTCAGCACTGCTGCTACTCTCCCTAGGAGTGGCCGTCCTGTAAAGATGACTGCAAGAGCACAGTGCAGACTGCTCAATAAGGTTAAGAAGAAACCTAGAGTGTCAGCTAAAGACTTACAAAAGTGTCTGGCATATTCTAACATCACCGTTAGCAAATCTACGATACGTAAAACACTACACAAGAATGGATTTCATGGGAGGATACCACAGAGGAAGCCACTGCTGTCCAAAAAAAGACTGCATGTTTACAGTTTGCACAAGAGCACCTGGATGTTCCTCAGCAGTACTGGCAAAATATTCTGTGGACAGATGAAACCAAAGTTGATTTGTTTGGAAGAAACACGCAACACTATGTGTGGAGAAAAAGAGGCACAGCACACCAACATCAAACCCTTATAGCAACTGTGAAGTATGGTGGTGGGGGCATCATGGTTTGGGGCTGCTTTGCTGCGTCAGCGCCTGGACAGATTGCCATCATCGAAGGAAAAATGAATTCCCAAGTTTATCAAGACATTTTGCAGGAGAACTTAAGGCCATCTGTCCACCAGCTGAAGCTCAACAGAAGATGGGTGTTGCAACAGGACAACGACCCAAAGCATAGAAGTAAATCAACAACAGATTGGCTTAAACAGAATAGTATGCGCCTTCTGGAGTGGCCCAGTCAGAGTCCTGACCTCAACCCGATTGAGATGCTGTGGCATGACATCAAGAAAGTGATTCACACCAGATATCCCAATAATATTGCTGAACTGAAACAGTTCTATAAAGAGGAATGGTCAAGAATTACTCCTGACCGTTATGCACGTCCGATCTGCAACTACAGGAAACGTTTGGTTGAAGTTATTGCTGCCAAAGGAGGTTCAACCAGCTATTAAAGCCAAGGGTTTATATACTTTTTCCACCTGCACTGTGAATGTTCAATAAAAACATGGTAACATTTAATTCTTTGTGTGTTATTAGTTTACGCAGACTGTGATTGTCTATTGTTGTGACTTAGATGACGATCCGATCACATTTTATGACCAATTTGTGCACAAATCCATGTCATTCCAAAGGGTTCACATACTTTTCTTGCAACTCTATATATATATATATATATATATATATATTGTCACATGGGTGGTTTCGCGCCGCACTCAACACTTGGGGACGACGGGGGCCAGGCCAGCACTTTGGCCCTGACAAATTTACCCTTATCTTTTACACCTTTTCCAGGAGCATGGACTGCCAGAGATGCGCCTAATTTAATTTACCGCTATCACATCACTGTATTGCTGCTCACTTCATCTTTGGATTTCAGATTGCTGAACACACATTTTGCTAACTAAACACGGCTCCTCTGCCCAAACTCACAGCATAAGCGCTCATGCACACAGCCGTAGCTGTTTTTGCGGTCCGCAAATTGCAAAGTACTATGTATATATATATATAAAGTTACGTGGCAGAGAGACCTAGCGGGCCCCTCAGGCACTGGGTATGCCCCACACATATGAAGACAGACACGTCTGGTTAAGTAGAGGGAACTAGGGTGTTCCTAGTAAATGGGGTGATAAACATGTGACAGAGAACCCCATCATCATCATGCCACTAAAGCCGGCCACCTGAATATACTGGAATATACTGGAATATATCAGAACTTTTTATTTTTTTAATACTCTATTAGTCCATATGGACATCATAGAAGAAGGGATGATCTCACAACCAAAGCCTTCCTTCTATGAGGCTAGGGCTACACGGCGACATTTCACGTAATGTATTGCAATGATGTCACAATGTAACATGCCGCTACTGCGATGTCACAGTTGCAAAACTTGAATGGAGTTTTTGCAACTGTCGCATTCCAGTGGAAGCATGTTACATTGTGACATCATCGAAATACATGACATGAAACGTCGCCGTGTAGCCCAAGCCTTAGTCAGAGAGGAGAAACCTGTCATCCATGAATAAGGGTCAGTTCACACATCAAGTAAGTTTTCGAAGATAATTCCACATTTTAAAAAAAATCGGTTTGTGCTTCATGTGGATTTCGGTGCAAAATCTAGTGCTTTGCAGTAACTGAAATTTATGGTACAAATCCATGTTATTTCTGAAACAGTGCATGCTTAGGAGCCGTGCACATGGCAGATTTTGCCCCTGGATTTTGGCACAGTGGTGTCTGCTGCAAAAGGGGAACAACTGCAGAACAAACCGCCACAGCTTCAGTGTCAAAATCCGCCTTGTGTACGGGCCCTAGGGATCTGAAAATCGCCAGCATGCCGTGCACTCACAGCAGATTTTTTTATCCTGTGATTGAATGGGGTTTGATAAATATACTGCATTGCAGAATTTCAGAAATTCTGGAACAAATACATGATACATAATCCTTAGGGCACTTTCACACTAGCGGCAGCCTTCTCTGGTAGGCTGTTCCAGCGGGTGAACAGCCTGTCGGAACCGTGCTGCTGCTAGTGCACGCGTGCCCCCGGACTACCGCTCCGGGCCCATTGACTATAATGGGGGTGGGCAGGAGTTCCGAGGCCAAGAGGCATGTTCACCCGCCAGAACAGCCTGCCGCTAGTGTGAAACTAGCCCTAGGGGGCATTCACATGACCGTATTTTCGATCTGCAGTTTTGGCAGCTCGGAGGTGGATCCATTCATTTTAATGGAGCCACAAAAGAGGTGGACAGCACACTATTCCTCTGCAGGAACAGCCTGGTGACAGTGCAGCACGGACCCAGAGAAGAAAAGGGAGCAGTGACTGCAGGAAAGACCACCGGACTGGAGAGGTAAAATGTTTTTTTATTATTTTTCTCTTTTAAAACCTATGTGCGTCATGTAGGCAGGTGTGTGTTATAAAGCAAACAATACAGTACGTTGTAAATGAAATGGTAATTCTAGACCGTAACGCAACAAAACAGGAGACACAGAGGGACATACTTTCTCAAATCCCTGCAGGAGCACGGGGACACTGTAATCACCGTAAAATACTCCTATCGTTTTACAACCTTCCTTTGCAAAATCAGACAAGTCACAAAATCAGACAAGTCACAAGTAGTGTCGAGTAAACTTGTTTTTTTAAGTTCTGCGTCCAAAGTTCGGGTTATAGAAGAATCCTGTTATGTATTTCAAATTTCGTGGAATCCATAACGTGATTCTTCCGTAACCCGAACTATGGACGCAGAATTTAACAAAACAAGTTCGCTCAACACTAGTCACAAGGAATCGCACAAGACTCGGGCCTTATGCACACGACCATTTTCCGGATGAGTATAGCCAGTTCTAGTGAAGGGAAAATTGCGGCACGCACGCGGACGGTATCCGTACTTTGTGAATCGTCGTGCGCATGAGGCCTTACATTGAGGTCCATGCTGGCAAGTTGTAAATCACTTGCAACCAAAAATCCAAAAGGTTTTTTGGCATCTCATTTGTGTTACATCAAGAGTGACAACAAGACAATCATACTCGGGATGTCACATGGCAACACTCACGTCACGGGACCAGTCACGGCGTTTCATATGTTGATCTTAAAGGGGTGTCCGAGTCTTTAAAACTGATGATCTATCTTCACGATAAGGGCTCTTTCACACGAGCGTGTCCCTTGCGGGAATCACACTGTGTGAGAGAGAGATTGTGCGGGCTGGACTACAGACGCACACGGTATTATCTTCATTTATGATGCTGTGTGCTTCTGCCTCACCTTACTTCTACAGTATCACACTGACATAAAGCTGTCAGTATGATTCCGTTACAGAAAGGTCAGGCAGAGGCGCACAGCATTATCAATCATGATAATACCGTGTGCTTCTGTAGTCCAGCCCGCACAATTTCTCTCTCACACAGTGTGATTCCCGCAAGGGACACGCTCGTGTGAAAGAGCCCCAAGTCACCAGTATCTGATCTGCAGGGGTCCGACTAAAGGCAGCCTGACCAATCAATCATTTAAACAGGCGCTCCAGTTCATTGGTCACAGCTCAAGTGAATGTGGCAGAGCCGCAATACCAAGCACGGCCGCCATCCCATGGACGGTGCTCCTCTTAGTAAACTGTATGGAGGCCACAGTGTTCTGATCGACGAGACCTCTTCTGATCGGATATTGATGACCTATCCTGAGGACGGGTGATCAATATCAGAATCTTGCAAAACCCTTTTATTAGAAAATCAGTTGACATAAGTGACAAAATTATTCGTTTGGCGCATTGCGGGAGGCTCCTGGTCATTAGAGGAGACCTCCAGCTGCGTACTGGTGGAGATGTCTGTGTAAGTTATCTTAAAGGGGTTGTCCTGCTTTAAAACAATCTTCCCCTGCCCCTTCCTTCTTGTCGTACCTGTGGAGGAAAGGATACTCACACGTTCCCCAATACCGTGTTCTGCCCCCCTGCTTATTAAAGAGGCTCTGTCAGTATGATCAACCCTATTAGAGCAGGTATACAGCCTTGTAGGGCTCATCATGCCGATTAAGGCCTCAGACACATGAACATGGGGTGGCCGTGTGCAGTGCGGATCCACTGACTTCAATAGGTCCACAAGATGCGGCGAATGATAGGACATGTTCTATCTTTTGCGGTGCGGAGGCATGGACCCCAGAAGCCCAGGCGAGGCCGCTGCCAATGACTGCTTGTACTAGTGACGTGTCCCCCAAGAGCCCCTTCACCACCACGTCCAGCTAGTGGCATGTCACCCCCACTTAATCCACAAGTTAACGTGCAGGGACTGGGGCGTGCAAGTCGAAGGAGGTGGAAGCCAGCAGAAGGTAAGCAGCTTTTCCTCCATAGGTCCAGGGGGAGGTGCTGGTAAAAATTACTGGACAACCTGTCAAGCAGCATCGGCCAAACCCCTGGCACTTTTTTTTTTTTTTTTTTTTTTTAATTGCCAAAAAGTCTCGTTTTTTTGCACAAAAGGTGGCGCCTAAATCTGCACCAGAAAACTGCCAGAGAGGCTGTAATAAGTTACCCCCATTGTGCAGCCCGAGCCTAATGAGACAGGTCCCCCAAGGACAGAACATGTAACAGTCCAAATACTGCGGGTACAGAGGAGGTCCAGCGCACACACTTCAGTCAGGACTTTATTTCTGGGGGCACTTCTATTAGCGCCTAAAACCCTTCCTGTCAGGCAGTCAGCGGACCTTGTGGAGAGCCGGCCAGTCATGTATGCACGGCGATATCCTGAGGGAAGGCTGGCGCATATAGACAGCTGCGGCGAGTGCAGAGGCCGGGACACGACTGCGGAAGTAACTACAAAAGCGTTACCTTCCCCTGAGGCATCGCCACCGCATGAACAGCGCTGAAATAATGACACCAATATGACCCTTCCTCCCGTACTCCCGGGTCAGCCGCAGCGCCGCCGCTCTTGATCTCTGGCGCCCAGGTCCAGTATTCACTTCTGATTGGTTCCCGTCTGCCGAGTGACGCGCCAATAGGAATGGAGACATGCAATTGGCTTTGCGGCTGCGCGAAGCGTGACGTCATGCGGAGATAAGCGTAAGCGTGCGGCTGGTTTAAGTGGAGCTGTTGTCATAACAACATTGAGACTGTCGCTTCCTTTCCCAAAGAACTTGTATTGATTTGTATTAAACTGGATTTAGGTTTGGGTGCTATGTTATTTTTAGGGGGGTTTTTTGTTTAGTTTTTTAGTATGGATCATAGATCCAAAGTCGATTCGTTCAAACACGTCATTTTAATGCTGCCCGGAGACCTGTCGTTGTATAGCGTTAAAATGTATTGCCTCCGTGGAGGCAAAATTCGCTTCGCCTTAAGTCGTGCTAGACTTCGGGGAATAAATTTGGTATTCATTGTGCATCTTAAAAAGCATTTAAAATTAGCATTAGGAAGTCGGGTTTGGTACCAGCTGCTACCTTGGTATCAAACCTGACTTCGGATCGCTATTTTAAAATGGTCTATAGATACGGTGCCATACAACTTATTATGTAAACACAAAACCTTATAGTGCCCTCTAAAATGCCCCAGTAATAATAATGCCTCTGTAATAGGCTACATGCACATTTCGCAAACAGCAGATCCACAAAATACATATAGCGGCCATGTCCATGCCACACTTTCTTAATTTTCAGAATGGCTGCATGGATGACATCCGTGTACTGTCAGCATTTTTTAAAGACCCATAGAAAGTAATGGGTCCATGTGTAATCCGCAAAAAATGTAGAGTGGACTCGGACTCAAACAGTGGTTGTGTGCATGTGGCCTTGATAATGCCCCCTATAGTGCCCCTGTAATACCAATGCCCCTATAGTCACCAGTATTAATAATGCCCACTATTCTACCCTTAGTAATTATAATGCTTCTATCATGTCATCAGTAATAATAATGACCCCTATTGTTCCCCCCAGTAAGAATAATACCTCTATAGTGACCCTAGTAATACAGGGGTTTGCTGAGAATTCTGATCGGTGGGGGTCTGACACCCAGGACCCCTGCTGATCAGCTGTTTAAGAAGGAATCGGCACTCCTGTGAGCATTGTGGCCTTCTCTCTGCTTTTCCTTGGCCATGTGACCTCACATTCATCTATCACCTGGCCTAGGTGCAGCTCAGCCCCATAGAAGCGAAGGGGGCTGAGTTGTGATACCAAGTACATCTGCTATACAATGTATGGCGCAGTGTGTTTGGTAGGCTGTGAGAAGGCCGTGGAGCTGACAGGAGCGGTGGTGCCTTCTCAAACAGCTGATTGGCGGATCTCCTTTGTGTCAGACCACCACTGATCAGAGGATAGGTCATCAGTATCAAAATCTCAGGAAAACCCCTTTAAAAATACTCCAAATATTAATAATGCCCCTATAGGGCCTTCAGTAATAATAATTCCCCCCCCCCCTTTTTTCCCCAGTTATAATAGTGCCAACAGTGAAACATGTCCCCCAGTGCTGCCAGTAATGTCCCCTTTAGTACCCCCCATATTAGACATGTCACCCATACTGCCCCTAGTATTAGATATTTTCCCATAATGCCCCTTTTGAAGCACAAGAGGCCAGGTAAAAAAAAAAAAAAATCTGATAATCACATGGGGCTAGTTCTCCAGTGCTATCTGCAGAGATTCATCGAAAGTTGCACTGGAAAACTATTAAACTTTTATCAGAAATCTAAAAATTTCTGGCACACGGTCCTCCCAAGATGCACTGAATTTATTAAGAAGCGTACACATCTTTGGCTAGTCTTTATAAATTCCCACCAGAATCACTGAATTACAACTGGTAATTTTTATTTTCTTATTGGGACATTTTTATAATTACATAGTATATTTGAGCAGAAAAATGAGAAATACATCAATTCTATTACTTTGGTTAACAAATGAAAACTGTGGCACACGATGGATTCTCCTTCAGTATATAATCAAATGTCATCATATTAAGTATAACAAGACATATAAAAACTGCATAAAAAGCCGGAAGACAAGGGGGCAGCGCAAGGGGGAAACTAAGACTGGCGTAAATGTGCCCTAGAGTCTTCTACATCCTTTTTCAGTACTAGTCAGGTTGCCTCAAGAGCCCTCATTTTAAGCGGTTGTTCACCCCTTGGGGCCTTTTGGGCCGATCCCTGCACATGGCCGCACCTGTGGACAGCAGCATACTTACCGGCTCCCCACCTCTGGGTTCCAGCTCCTTCACTTTCTCTGCCTCAACTCTCCCCCTGTCAATATCCGGTTTGACACGGGTCACAGGGCTACTGCAGGCAGTCTGGTGGCAGCAGTGACATGTCCCCATGCGTCATTTCACTGGGTCACGTGACACTTGGGGGAACACAACAGGCTGAGGCCAGTCATTGGCTGCAACAGCCACGTCAAAACCAGATGTTAACATGGGGAGAGCAGCCGTGCAGAGCAGGTAAGTATGCTTCTGTTCGCAGGGGGTGTGACTGTAGGGCTCTCAGGTGTGAACAACCCCTTTAAGATTTCTGTATGATTCCAGCTTGTGTATAAGACATGTGACATGATTTCCTTGATGTCCCATGGTATGATTGTCCTAGTAGTGTTTGCGGCGTTTAACTTTACCAGTGTCCATGGATCATTGCTTACATTAGTATCTTAGCACTGAACTGCAATTTGTAAAATACTGAACTATGAACTATGATCTTCTGACATAGCAGATCACAAAGTGTCTCCCCCTACTGGGACTGTAATCTATGGGTAAACTTGGCAGTAAAAAGGTTTTTCCTTTTTTTTTTTTTCTTTTTTTTTTAAACCAGACACCCCTGTAGGTTTTAAGCAATAATACAGTAAAATGTTTTCTCATATAAAAAAAAAAAGTGTCATGTCTCTTTAAGTCCTGAGCTGCATTTGTCACTATGGTAACTGCTGTCATCAACCATCAATGGGATTGCTAGATTTGTATTTAAAAAAAAAGTCAGTTGGCTTCAGTCAGTTATTGGTCAGTGAGGAAAGAAGAGGACGCTACACGCTCAGCTCTGCTCAGTAAGGTACGGCTGTGCTCACATTGCAGAGATTTCCTTTGCTGAACTCAACAGTATTGAGACTGAACACAAAAAATACTGATGTACATGGCATGTGCCACCTTTATTAAATGACAGACACTTTTTGGACTTTGTGGGGGTCAAAGGGAAAGGGTGCACGTCCTAATGGAAGGCATGTGGATTCTTCTGGGTGTGAAAATTGGGTCAAACATGGGCGTAGCTATAGGGGGTGCAGAGGTAGCAGTCGCTACCGGGCCCAGGAGCCTGAGGGGGCCCAAAGACCCTTGTGCCGCATAAGAAGTCACACAAAGCACTGAGGGAAGGGGGGCCCAAGCTGAACTCTTGCACCAGGGCCCATGAGCCGTTAGCTATGCCCCTGGTCAAATATTGGTTCAAAGTAAGTCAAGCAATAGGTGGAGTAAAATTTAATATAAATGACTAACAATGCACCAAACGTCAATATCCAGCCTGAACGACTGTGAGAAATGTGATGCATCTTGTCTACGTTCACACTGTGTAGATACTGGACAGGATTAGTACATTTGCTTCATTGGCGCAGATTTATTAAAGTGGCTAAAAGAAAAACTGTCTTAGCTGCCCACAGTAACCAATCACAGCACTGCTTTCATTTTCCCACTGCACCATATGGAATGAAAGCTGTGCTGTGATTGGTTGCTATGGGCAACAAAGAGAGTTTTACCTTTAGCCAGTTTGACAAGCCGTCACCGGTTTCTGTCACTAGCAATGGAGCAATGTGCAGCGTCCCTACAGAACGCGGAGGGATCTCAGGATGGGTTCATCCAGCCCGGCTGTCATACATATACAGAGGCCATGACAGTAATGTGAGCAGAGCCTGATATACCCGATGTAATAATTACATGGAATATTTAAAGGGAACCTGTCACCGGGATTTTGGGTATGGAGCTGGGGACATGGGCTCCTAGATGGCTGCTAGCACATCCGCAATATCCAGTCCCCATAGCTCTCTGTGCTTTTATTGTGTAAAAAAACTGATTTGATACATATGCAAATAAACCTGAGATGAGTCCTGGCCGTGACTCATCTCAGGGACAGGACTCATCTCAGGTTAATTTGCATATGTATCAAATCAGTTTTTTTACACAATAAAAGCACACAGAGCTATGGGGACTGGATATTGCGGATGTGCTAGCGGCCATCTAGCAGCCCATGTCCTCAGCTCTATACCCAAAAGTCACTGATTCTGATGGACGTCTCACAGGACTTGTAAGAAACCTCATATACTGCAAATAGAGGGCGGACAGTAACAAGAAGAAGAATTACTAAACTTTCTTCTGACGTCTTCTCGTCTGCAGATTTCCCAGCAGATAATTGAATGTACGTTCTGAGGACGAGAGAGGAGCCAGAGATGCAGAGGACCACCATAGCGTGGAGACGGTAGCTGTAAGATGGGAAAGGGTTAACGGCAAGATAAATAGATTACATGTAATTTTGCACCATTATGAGGATCATTTATCAAACTGGTGTGAAGTAGAACTGGCTTAGTTGCCCATAGCAACCAATCAGATTCCACCCTTCATTTTCCAAAGGAGCTGTTCAGAATGAAAGGTGGAATCTGATTGGTTGCTATGGGCAACTAAGCCAGTTCTACTTTACACCAGTTTGATAAATGACCCCAGTCGTTTGTATTTACCTGTAATTCACTGTAGAAAACATAAATAGTAAGATAGCTGAGCTGCTGGAGAAGACTAAAGACAACACACTTTCTAGAAAAAAAAGTTTAAAGGGGTTGTGCAGCCAGTGATATTGAGGACCTATCCTCACAATGGAATATGCACTGTGCCGCTGAGACTTCAGAGACGACGCACGCTGTAATCATAGAAGCACCGCCTTCAACAGCGGGGTTGCCGGGAGTCGGAGCCCCACCGATCGGATATTGATGACCTCTATTGCTGGCTGCACAACCCCTTTAACTTAAAGCCAGGCGAAAATCAGATTGCAGGACTGCAGGTACTCAAGTATGAATATTCTAGATAATGATATAGAAAAACAAATAAATATACATATAAAATATATATATTATATGGATTTCTATTATATGTATATATATATACAGATAATGATATAAATGAAATCTATACGGTATATAACTGAGGCTGGCCATACATCTAACCAACATCAGAAGCTGTCAGGGAAATTTAAGTAAATGGCTGATCATGTAATAAATAGACAGGTCGGGTCCGCCAGACATCTGCCTTTATGATGTCCAGAGGCCTGATTGAGAATATCGAATGGGACTTATACATATTTCTTGAATGTCATTATTTACATCGGTATATGTAATATATTGATTTTAATCTAATGTCCCAGTACATATATATCTGTTTATGTATTTTTCTACACAGTATGTCATTTATAGTATACTGTTCCAATATATAATGTATTCCAATGTATATAATGTCCTCAATTCTAATTTATTACTTTTATGTACTGTATTTTCCCTATGTTTAATATATTTCTATCTACACATTTTTCCTTTAATATTTTATGGATTGTTCTATAAAAGCAATGTACAGCATCTATTTGTATGTACTTTCCCATATATAAATATGTATTTATAGGTAAATATTGTCCTCATATGCAGCATATTTATATGTATGGTCTCCCTAATATACAGAATTCATATGCTTGCACTGTCCCCATATGAAATATATTTATATCTATACTGTCTCCATAATTTTAATATACTTATCTGTATGTATTTTTATAGGTATGTAATTTGTCTCCATATGTAATAGATTCATATATGTATTGTCCCCACATGTAATATGTATACATTGTTTATATACAGAATATATATAGTATTATCATATATAGTTATATATAGTATTTATATATATATATATATATATATATATATACTGTCCTAATATCTAATGTATTTGAATGTATATAATGTCCTCAGTTGTAATGTATTAACTGTGTGTATTTTCCCCATATGTAATGTATATATGTGTGTGTATTTTCCTCAAATGTAGTAAAGGATGTATTGTTCCCATATGTAACGTACAATATATATATGCATGCACTTTCCCCACATGTAGTATATTTATATGTATGTGACTCCCCAATACGTTAATATGTAATATACAGTATTCCTATTCATGCACTTTCACTTATGTAATAAACTTAAATATATGTGCTGTCCTCATATGTATTGTAGTTTAATTTATGTAATTACCCCATATATTTATATGTATATATTGCCCCTATATGCCGTATATTTATAAGTATTTATTTTATTAATATGTAATATATGTATCTATGTCCCCATATGTAACATACAGTATTTAAATGTACTGTCACCATATGTAATGCATTTTATATGTTATATCCCTGTATGTAATATAATTATCTGCCTGTATTGTTCCCAAATGTAATATATTTATAATTACATTTTTTCTCTTTAATGTATATTATTACCGGCCGCTATATCAATATACAATACATAGCTGAGTGCTGTACTCGTCTGCCTCCGGCAGTCCCATAGAGAATAAAGGGAGCGTCAGAGAGCACGTACGGCCTGACGCTCCATCAGTATGGGGGGGGGCAAGGTACCCTGAGGTCGTGGAATGGAGGTCCCAGCATTTGAGTGCCAAGTGATTAGTTTCCGTAGTTTTGGATAGGGGATATATTTTCTTTAAATGTAATATATTTATTTTATATGTAGTATACAGTATTTATGTGTGTACTATACCCATATGAATATATTTTATCTATATGTAATATATATTTATATGTATCTGTTGTCCGTATATGTAATATACAGTATTTACATTTATGTACTTTCCTCATATATAGTATATTAACCTCATACAGTGTGTATATACTGTCCCAATATGTAATATATTTTAATGTATGTAATGAAATTGTACCCAGACGTATATTTATATGTACATATTTTACTCAATATTGTATATTATTATATTTACTCCATATTTATACTTGATATATATGTTTTCCTCAGATTTAATATATTATTTGTATGTATTCTCGCCAAATGCAGTATATTTATATGTATGGTCTCCCTATCTAATATACAGAATTGATATGCTTGCACTGTCCCCATATGAAATATATTTATGTGTATACTGTCTCCATATTTTTAATATACTTAAATGTATGCATTGTCCCCATATGTAATATATTCATATGTATTTATTGTCCTCATATGATATATGTATATGTATGTAACATCACTATAGGTAATATATGTATATGTAGTCACTGTCCCCCTATGTAATATATGTATGTACCATCCCTATATGTAATATATATATAGGTATGTACTGTCCCCATATGTAATATATTAATAGGTATGTATTGTCCCCATATGTAATATATTTATATGTATGTATTGTCCCCATATGTAATATATTTATATGTATGTACTGTCCCCATATGTAATATATTTATATGTATGTACTGTCCCCATATGTAATATATTTATATGTATGTATTGTCCCCATATATAATATTTCTATATGTACGTACTATCCCCATATGTAATTTTTTTATATGTATGTATTGTCCCCATATATAATATATTTATATGTATGTACTGTCCCCATATATAATATATTTATATGTATTGTCCCCATATGTAGTATATGTATGTACTGTCCCCATATGTAGGATATGTATGTACTGTCCCCATATGTAATATATTTATAGGTATGTATTGTCCCCATATGTATAATATTTATAGGTCTGTATTGTCCCCATATGTAATATATTGATAGGTACATATAGTCCCCATAGGTAATATATGTATATACTGTCCCCATGTATAATATATTTATATGTATTTACTGTCCCCATATGTAATATATTTATAGGTACATATAGTCCCCATAGGTAATAAGTGTATATGTATGTACTGTCCCCATATGTAATTTATTTATATGTATGTATTGTCCCCATATGTAATATATGTATGTATTGTCCCCAAATGTAATATATTTATATGTATGTTTTGTCCCCATATGTAATATATGTATATGTATGCACTGTCCATATATGTAATATATTTATAGGTATGTATTGTCACCATATGTAATATATGTGTGTACTGTCTCCATAAGGAATATATTTATATGTATGTACCTTCCCCATATGTAATATATGTATATGTATGTATTGTCCCCATATGTATATATATGTATATGTATGTTCTGTCCCCATATGCAATATATTTATAGGTATGTACTGTCCCCATATGTAATATATTTATATGTATGTATTGTCCCCATTTGTAATATATGTTTATACTGTCTCCAGATGTAATATATTTATATGTATGTACTGTTTACATATGTAATATATTTATATGTATGTACTTTCCCCATATGTAATATATTTATATGTATGTACTGTCCCCATATGTAATATATTTATATGTATGTACTGTCACCATATGTAATATATTTACAGGTATGTACTGATCCCATATGTAATATATGTATGTATTGTCCCCATATGTAATATATTTATAGGTATGTACTGTCCCCATACGTAAAATATTTGAAGGTATGTACTGTCCCCATATGTAATATATTTATAGGTATGCACTGTACCCATATGTAATATATTTATAGGTATGTACTGTCCCCATATGCAATTTTTTTTTTATGTATATACTGTCCCCATATGTAATATGTCTATAGGTACGTATTGTCCACATATGTAATATATTTATAGGTACGTATTGCCCCCATAGGTAATATATTTATATGTATGTAGTGTCCCCATATGTAATATATATATATGCAGGGCTGGGACAAGGTCCACCACCAACAGAGGCTGAGCTTCCTAAGTGCCCCCCCCTCCAACTTGTGGATGACACTGCTATGGGGGATCTGTGATGGATGACACTGTTATTGGGGAATCTGTGGATGACACATATGTGTCATCCACAGATCCCCCCTCCCCATAACAGGGTCCGGGTAGGAATGACACCAATACAAGGGGTGAGGCTGGGGGGTTGTATCTGCTTTTTTGATGACAGCGCCAGCGGGGCCCGTGCAGTGACTGTTTTCTACTACACCCCCCACACACACACACTGTATATAATCTTAACTATATAACTGTAGTGATTTACTACAGTTATATAGTTAATAAGATTAGATCCAGTGAGCGGGGGGGATGGGGGGTGTAGTAGAAAACAGTCACTGCACGGGCCCTGCTGTCATTATGAAATAGCATATGTGACCCCCACCGCTTTTATTGGTGGTCATTCAGTAAATTAACCCTGTTTTGGGGGGGTGGGGGGGTGTCTGTGGATGACAAATATGTGTCATCCACAGATTCTCCCCATATAAGGGTTCATTTAGTGAATGACCACCCAAATTGTGGTGACCCAATGCATGGGAGTTGCATCTGCAGAGCTTTTGTATAATGCCACCCCACACTGTAGTGTCCCCCACACAGTAATGTCCGCCACACTGCCCCCACACAGTAATGTCCGCCACACTGCCCCCACACAGTAATGTCCCCCACACTGCCCCCCACACAGTAATGTCCGCCACACTGCCCCCCACACAGTAATGTCCCCCACACTGCCTCCCCCACACTGTAGTGTCCGCCACACTGCCCCCCACACAGTAATGTCCGCCACACTGCCCCCACACAGTAGTGTCCGCCACACTGCCCCCACAGAGTAATGTCCGCCACACTGCCCCCACACAGTAATGTCCGCCACACTGCCTCTCCACACAGTAATGTCCGCCACACTGCCCTCCACCACACAGTAATGTCCGCCACACTGCTCCCCACACAGAAAGAGCATGTCATAATCCCCTCTTCTTGTCATGCTTTTTCTGCCCCTGTCATTCTCCCCCATCTTTTCATGCTCTTTATACCCCCCATGTTGTCATGCTCTTTCTGCCCCCATGTTGTCACAGACTTCATGGAAGGGGGCCCAGTATTTCACTGTACTTAATGCCGGGCCCGCTCAGAGCGCTCCTCTCACCTCCATTATGTTCACTGCTCCAGGCTTCCGGGATCAGGCCCCAGCGCTGCCACACATTAAGCAGGTGGGCGGAGCCTAACGGAGGTCCGTTAGGCTCCGCCCACCTGCTTACTGTGTTTCTAGTTAGAGGCAGCGGAGCCTGATGCTAGAGGCCTGAAGCAGTAAACATAACGGAGGTGAGAGGAGCGCTCTGACGGGGCCCGGCTCAGGGAATGACAGGAGGAGCGCTGAGCGGTTCCCCCCTGTCAGTCCCTCTCCCTCTGGCCGCCCCCGCATGCGCCCTGAGGCTGGAGCGCCCTGAGGCTGGAGCCTCCCCAGCCTCTGTTTCGGCCCGGCCCTGTGTATGTGTATGTATTGTCCCCATATGTAATATATGTATATGTATGTATTGTCCCTATATGTAATAAATTTATATGTATGTACTGTCCCCATATGTAATATATTTATATGTATGTATTGTCCCCAAATGTAATATATTTATTTGTATGTATTGTCCCAACATGTAATATATTTATATGTATGTACTGTCCCCATATGTAATATATTTATATGTATGTATTGTCCCCATATGTAATATATTTATTTGTATGTATTGTCCCAACATGTAATATATTTATATGTATGTACTGTCCCCATATGTAATATATTTATATGTATGTACAGTCCCCATATGTAATATATTTATAGGTATGTACTGTCCTCATATGTAATATATTTATTTGTATTTATTGTACCCATATATAATATATTTATATGTATGTACTGTCCCCATATGTAATATATTTTTAGGTATGTATTGTCCCCATATGTGATATGTTTATAGGTACGTATTGTCCACAAATGTAATATATTTATAGGTACGTATTGCCCCCATATTAATATATTTATAGGTATGTAGTGTGCCCATATGTAATATATGTATATGTACGTATTGCCCCCATATGTAATATATTTATAGGTATGTACTGTCCCCATATGTAATATATGGATATGTATGTACTGTCGCCATATGCAATATATTTATATGACTGTACTGTCTCCATATGTAATATGTTTATAGTAGCGTATTGTCCAGATATGTAACATATTTATAGGTACGTATTGCCCTTATAGGTAATATATTTATAGTTAAGTAGTGTCCCCATATGTAATATATGTATGTATGTATGTATGTATGTATGTATGTATGTACTGTCACCATATGTAATTCATGTATATGTCTGTATTGTCCTCATATGTAATATATTTATTTGTATGTATTGTCCCCATATGTAATATATTTATATGTATGTACTGTCCCCATATGTAATTTATTTATATGTATATATTGTCCCCATATGTAATTTATTTATATGTCTGTATTGTCCTCATATGTAATATATTTATTTGTATTTATTGTACCCATATATAATATATTTATATGTATGTACTGCCCCCATATGTAATATATTTTTAGGTATGTATTGTCCCCATATGTGATATGTTTATAGGTACGTATTGTCCACAAATGTAATATATTTATAGGTACGTATTGCCCCCATATTAATATATTTATATGTATGTATTGTCCCCATATGTAATATATGTATATGTATGTATTGTCCCCACATGTAATATATGCATATTTATGTATTGTCCCCATATGTAATATATGTATGTACTGTCCCCATATGTAATATATTTATAGGTATGTACTGTCTTCATATGTTAAATATTTATAGGTATGTACTCACTCCATATGTAGTATATTTATAGGTATGCACTGTCCCCATATGTAATATATTTATAAGTATGTACTGTCCTCATATGCAATATATTTATATGTATGTACTGTCCCCATATGTTATATACTTATAGGTATGTATTGTCCACATATGCAATATATTTAAAGGTATGTATTGCCCCCATAGGTAATATATTTATAGGTATGTACTGTCCCCATATGTAATATATGGATATGTATGTACTGTCGCCATATGCAATATATTTATATGACTGTACTGTCGCCATATGCAATATATTTATAGGTAAGTATTGTCCAGATATGTAATATATTTATAGGTACGTATTGCCCTTATAGGTAATATATTTATAGTTAAGTAGTGTCCCCATATGTAATATATGTATGTATGTATGTATATATATATATGTATGTATGTATGTATGTACTGTCCCCATATGTAAAATATTTCTATGTTTGTATTGTCCCCATGTGTAATATATTTATTTGTATGTACTGTCACCATATGTAATATATATATAGGTAAGTATTGTCCCCATAAGTAATATATTTTTAGGTATGTATTGTCCCCAAATGTAATATATGTATGGACTGTCCCCATATGTAATATATTAATATGTATGTACTGTGCCAATATGTAATATATTTATATGTATGTACTGTCCACATATGTAATAAATATATATATATATATATATATATATATATCTATATACATGTACTGTCCCCATTATAGGTATGTACTGTCCCCATATGTAATATATTGATATGTATGTACTGTCCCCATATGTGATAACTTTTTTTTAGGTATGTACTGTCCCCATATGTAATATATTTATAGGTATGTACTTTCCCCATATGTAATATATTTATAGGTATGTACTATCCCCATATGCAATATATTTATATTTATGTACTGTCTCCATATGTAATATGTTTATAGGTACGTATTGTCCAAATATGTAATATATTTATATGTATGTACTGTCCCCATATGTAATTTTTATATCTGTATATATTGCCCCCATATGTAATATATTTATAGGTATGTACTGTCCCTATATGTAATATATTTATAGGTATGTACTGTCCCCATAAGTAATATATTTATTTGTATGTACTGTCCCCATATGCAATATATTTATATGTATGTACTGTCTCCATATGCAATATTGTTATATGTATGTACTGTCTCCATATGTAATATATTTATATGTATGTACTGTCGACCTATGTAATATATTGATCTGTATGTATTGTCCCCATATGTAATATATTTATATGTATATATAGTCCCCATATATAATATATTTATATGTACGTACTGGCCCTATATGTAATATATGTATATGTATGTATTGTCCCCATATGTAATATATTTATATGTATGTACTGTCCCAATATGTAATATATATATATTTATGTACTGTCCCCATATGTAATTTATATATATATATATATATATATATATATTGTCTCCATATGTAATATATTTATATGTATGTATTGTCCCCATATGTAATATATTTATTTGTATTTATTGTACCCATATGTAATATATTTATATTTTAGACTGTACCCATATGTAATATATTGTTAGGTATGTATTGTCCCCATTTGTGATATATTTATAGGTATGTACTGTCCCCATATGTAATATATTTTTATGTATGTACTGTCCCCACATGTAATATATTTATAGGTATGTAGTGTCCCCATATATAATATATTTATATGTATGTACTGTCCCCATATGCAATATATTTATATGTATGTACTGTCCCCATATGTAATATATTTTTAGGTATGTATTGTCCCCATTTGTGATATATTTATAGGTACGTATTGCCCCCATAGGTAATATATTTATAGGTATGCAGTTTGCCCATATGTAATATATGTAAATGTATGTATTGTCCCCTTATGTAATATATTTATATGTATGTACTGTCCCCATATGTAATATATTTATATGTATGTATTGTCCCCATATGTAATATATTTATATGTATGTATTGTCCCCATATGTAATATATTTATATATATGTACTGTCCCCATATGTAATATATTTATAGGTACGTATTGTCCACATATGTAATATATTTATAGGTATGTACTTTCCCAATATGTAATATATTTACATGTATGTACTGTCCCCATATGTAATATATGTATGTATTGTCCCCGTATATAATATATTTATATGTATGTACTGTCCCCATATGTAATATATGTATAGGTATGTATTGTCCCCATATGTAATATTTTTATAGGTATGTACTGTCCCCATATGTAAAATATTTATAGGTATGTTCTGTCCCCATATGTAATATATCTATAGGTATGCACTGTCCCCATATGTAATATATCTATAGGTATGTACTGTCCCCATATGCAATATTTTTTATGTATGTACTGTCCCCATATGTAATATGTTTATAGGTACGTATTGTCCACATATGTAATATATTTATAGGTACGTATTGCCCCCATAGGTAATATATTTATATGTATGTAGTGTCCCCAAATGTAATATATGTATATGTATGTACTGTCCCCATATGTAATTTATTTATATGTATATATTGTCCCCATATGTAATTTATTTATATGTATGTATTGTCCCCATATGTAATATATTTATTTGTATTTATTGTACCCATATGTAATATATTTATATGTATGTACTGTCCCCATATGTAATATATTTATAGGTATGTACTGTCCCCATATGTAATTTTTTTATGTATGTACTGTCCCCATATGTAATATATTTATATGTATGTATTGTCCCCATATGTAATATATTTATATGTATGTACTGTCCCCATATGTAACATATGGATATGTATGTATTGTATCCGTATATAATATATTTATATGTATGTACTGTCCCCATATGTAATATATTTATATGTAATATATGTATATGTATTTATTGTACCCGTATATAATATATTTATATGTATGTACTGTCCCCATATATAATATATTTATATGTATGTACTGTACCCATATGTAATATATGTATATGTATGTATTGTCCCCATATGTAATATATTTATATGTATGTACTGTCCCCATATATAATATATTTATATGTATGTACTGTCCCCATATGTAATATATCTATAGGTATGCACTGTCCCCATATGTAATATATTTATAGGTATGTACTGTCCCCATATGTAATATTTTTTATGTATGTACTGTCCCCATATGTAATATATTTATAGGTACGTATTGTCCACATATGTAATATATTTATAGGTACGTATCGCCCCCATAGGTAATATATTTATATGTATGTAGTGTCCCCATATGTAATATATGTATATGTATGTATTGTCCCCATATGTAATATATTTATTTGTATGTACTGTCCCCATATTTAATATATTTATATGTATGTACTGTCCCCATATGTAATACATTTATATGTATGTACTGTCCCCATATGTAATATATTTATATGTATGTATTGTCCCCATATGTAATATATTTATTTGTATGTATTGTCCCAACATGTAATATATTTATATGTATGTACTGTCCCCATATGTAATATATTTATATGTATGTACAGTCCCCATATGTAATATATTTATAGGTATGTACTGTCACCATATGTAATTCATGTATATGTATGTACTGTCCCCATATGTAATTTATTTATATGTATATATTGTCCCCATATGTAATTTATTTATATGTCTGTATTGTCCTCATATGTAATATATTTATTTGTATTTATTGTACCCATATATAATATATTTATATGTATGTACTGCCCCCATATGTAATATATTTTTAGGTATGTATTGCCCCCATATGTGATATGTTTATTGGTACGTATTGTCCACAAATGTAATATATTTATAGGTACGTATTGCCCCCATAGGTAATATATTTATAGGTATGCAGTGTGCCCATATGTAATATATGTATATGTATGTATTGTCCCCATATGTAATATATTTATAGGTATGTACTGTCCCCATATGTAATATATTTATATGTATGTATTGTCCCCATATGTAATATATGTATATGTATGGATTGTCCCCACATGTAATATATGCATATTTATGTATTGTCCCCATATGTAATATATGTATGTACTGTCCCCATATGTAATATATTTATAGGTATGTACTGTCTTCATATGTTAAATATTTATATGTATGTACTGTCCCCATATGTAATATATTTATAAGTATGTACTGTCCTCATATGCAATATATTTAAAGGTATGTATTGCCCCCATAGGTAATATATTCATAGGTATGTACTGTCCCTATATGAAATATATGGATATGTATGTACTGTCGCCATATACAATATATTTATATGACTGTACTGTCGCCATATGCAATATATTTATATGACTGTACTGTCTCCATATGTAATATGTTTATAGTAGCGTATTGTCCACATATGTAATATATTTATAGGTACGTATTGCCCTTATAGGTAATATATTTATAGTTAAGTAGTGTCCCCATATGTAATATATATTTTTAGGTATGTATTGTCTTCATTTGTTATATATTTATAGGTATGTATTGCCCCCATAGGTAATATATTTATAGGTATGCAGTTTGCCCATATGTAATATATGTAAATGTATGTATTGTCCCCTTATGTAATATATTTATATGTATGTACTGTCCCCATATGTAATATATTTATATGTATGTATTGTCCCCATATGTAATATATTTATATGTATGTATTGTCCCCATATGTAATATTTTTATGTATATATGTACTGTCCCCATATGTAATATATTTATAGGTACGTATTGTCCACATATGTAATATATTTATAGTTATGTACTTTCCCAATATGTAATATATTTATATGTATGTACTGTCCCCATATGTAATATATTTATATTTATGCACTGTCCCCATATGCAATATTTTTTATGTATGTACTGTCCCCATATGTAATATGTTTATAGGTACGTATTGTCCACATATGTAATATATTTATAGGTATGTACTTTCCCAGTATGTAATATATTTATATGTATGTACTGTCCTCATATGTAATATATTTATATGTATGTACTGTCCCCATATGTAATATATTTATATAAATGTACTGTCCCCATATGTAATATATGTATGTATTTTCCCCATATGTAATATATTTATAGGTATGTACTGTCCCCATACTTAAAATATTTATAGTTATGTACTATCCCTATATGTAATGTATTTATAGGTATGTACTGTCCCCATATGCAATATTTTTTATGTATGTACTGTCCCCATATGTAATATGTTTATAGGTACGTATTGTCCACATATGTAATATATTTATAGGTACGTATTGCCCCCATAGGTAATATATTTATTTGTATGTAGTGTCCCCATATGTAATATATGTATCTGTATGTACTGTCCCCACATGTAATATATTTATAGGTATGTAGTGTCCCCATATATAATATATTTATATGTATGTAGTGTCCCCAAATGTAATATATGTATATGTATGTACTGTCCCCATATGTAATATATTTTTAGGTATGTATTGTCCCCATTTGTGATATATTTATAGGTACGTATTGCCCCCATAGGTAATATATTTATAGGTATGCAGTTTGCTCATATGTAATATATGTAAATGTATGTATTGTCCCCATATGTAATATATTTATATGTATGTACTGTCCCCATATGTATTATATTTATATGTATGTATTGTCCCTATATGTAATATATTTATATGTATGTATTGTCCCCATATGTAATATATTTATATATATGTACTGTCCCCATATGTAATATATTTATAGGTACGTATTGTCCACATATGTAATATATTTATAGGTATGTACTTTCCCAATATGTAATATATTTATATGTATGTACTGTCCCCATATGTAATATATGTATATGTATGTATTGTCCCCGTATATAATATATTTATATGTATGTACTGTCCCCATATGTAAAATATTTATAGGTATGTTCTGTCCCCATATGTAATATATCTATAGGTATGCACTGTCCCCATATGTAATATATCTATAGGTATGTACTGTCCCCATATGCAATACTTTTTTTATGTATGTACTGTCCCCATATGTAATATGTTTATAGGTACATATTGTCCACATATGTAATATATTTATAGGTACGTATTGCCCCCATAGGTAATATATTTATATGTATGTAGTGTCCCCAAATGTAATATATGTATATGTATGTACTGTCCCCATATGTAATTTATTTATATGTATATATTGTCCCCATATGTAATATATTTATATTTATGTACTGTCCCCATATGTAATATATTTATATGTATGTACTGTCCCCATATGTAATATATGTATATGTATGTATTGTACCCGTATATAATATATTTATATGTATGTACTGTCCCCATATATAATATATTTATATGTATGTACTGTCCCCATATGTAATATATGTATATGTATGTATTGTCCCCATATGTAATATATTTATAGGTATGTACTGTCCCCATGCGTAAAATATTTATAGGTATGTACTGTCCCCATATGTAATATATCTATAGGTATGCACTGTCCCCATATGTAATATATTTATAGGTATGTACTGTCCCCATATGTAATATTTTTTATGTATGTACTGTCCCCATATGTAATATGTTTATAGGTATGTATTGTCCACATATGTAATATATTTATATGTATGTACTGTCCCCATATGTAATATTTTATATATGTATGTATTGTCCCCATATGTAATATATTTATATGTATGTACTGTCCCCATATGTATTATATTTATATGTATGTATTGTCCCTACATGTAATATATTTATATGTATGTATTGTCCCCATATGTAATATATTTATATATATGTACTGTCCCCATATGTAATATATTTATATGTATGTATTGTCCCCATATGTAATATATTTATAGTTATGTACTGTCCCCATATGTAATATATTTATATGTATGTACTGTCCCCATATGTAATATATTTATATGTATGTACTGTCCCCATATGTAATATATTTATATGTATGTACTGTCCCCATATGTAATATATGTATATGTATGTACTGTCCCCATATATAATATATTTATATGTATGTACTGTACCCATATGTAATATATGTATATGTATGTATTGTCCCCATATGTATTATATATTTATAGGTATGTACTTTCCCCATGCGTAAAATATTTATAGGTATGTACTGTCCCCATATGTAATATATCTATAGGTATGCACTGTCCCCATATGTAATATATTTATAGGTATGTACTGTCCCCATATGTAATATTTTTTATGTATGTACTGTCCCCATATGTAATATGTTTATAGGTACGTATTGTCCACATATGTAATATATTTATAGGTACGTATCGCCCCCATAGGTAATATTTTTATATGTATGTAGTGTCCCCATATGTAATAAATTTATATGTATGTACAGTCCCCATATGTAATATATTTATATGTATGTATTGTCCCCATATGTAATATATTTATTTGTATGTATTGTCCCCATATGTAATATATTTATAGGTATGTATCTGTCTCCATATGTTAATATATTTATAGGTATGTACTGTCTCCATATGTAATATATTTATAGGTATGTACTGTCCCCATATGTAATATATTTATATGTATGTACTGTCCTCATATGTAATATATTTATATGTATGTACTGTCCCCATATGTTATATACTTATAGGTATGTATTGTCCACATATGCAATATATTTAAAGGTATGTATTGCCCCCATAGGTAATATATTTATAGGTATGTACTGTCCCCATATGTAATATATGGATATGTATGTACTGTCGCCATATGCAATATATTTATATGACTGTACTGTCGCCATATGCAATATATTTATAGGTAAGTATTGTCCACATATGTAATATATTTATAGGTATGTACTTTACCATTATGTAATATATTTATATGTATGTACTGTCCCCATATGTAATATATTTATATTTATGTACTGTCCCGATGTGTAATATATTTATATGTATGTACTGTCCCCATATGTAACATATGTATATGTATGTATTGTACCCGTATATAATATATTTATATGTATGTACTATCCCCATATGTAATATATTTATATTTATGTACTGTCCCCAGATGTAATATATTTATATGTATGTACTGTCCCCATATGTAATATATGTATATGTATGTATTGTACCCGTGTATAATATATTTATATGTATGTACTGTCCCCATATATAATATATTTATATGTATGTACTGTACCCATATTTAATATATGTATATGTATGTATTGTCCCCATATGTATTATATATTTATAGGTATGTACTGTCCCCATATGTAATATATCTATAGGTATGCACTGTCCCCATATGTAATATATCTATAGGTATGCACTGTCCCCATATGTAATTTTTTTATGTATGTACTGTCCCCATATGTAATATGTTTATAGGTATGTATTGTCCACATATGTAATATATTTATAGGTACGTATCGCCCCCATAGGTAATATATTTATATGTATGTACTGTCCCCATATGTAATATATTTATATGTATGTACAGTCCCCATATGTAATATATTTATAGGTATGTACTGTCACCATATGTAATTCATGTATATGTCTGTATTGTCCTCATATGTAATATTTTTATATGTATGTAGTGTCCCCATATGTAATATATTTATATGTATGTACTGTCCCCATATGTAATTTATTTATATGTATATATTGTCCCCATATGTAATTTATTTATATGTCTGTATTGTCCTCATATGTAATATATTTATTTGTATTTATTGTACCCATATATAATATATTTATATGTATGTACTGCCCCCATATGTAATATATTTTTAGGTATGTATTGTCCCCATATGTGATATGTTTATAGGTACGTATTGTCCACAAATGTAATATATTTATAGGTACGTATTTCCCCCATAGGTAATATATTTATAGGTATGTAGTGTGCCCATATGTAATATATGTATATGTACGTATTGCCCCCATATGTAATATATTTATATGTATGTATTGTCCCCATATGTAATATATGTATATGTATGTATTGTCC
The DNA here is from genome assembly GCA_033119425.1 of Bufotes viridis. NCBI lineage: Eukaryota > Metazoa > Chordata > Amphibia > Anura > Bufonidae > Bufotes > Bufotes viridis. The sequence goes on from CM065593.1 coordinate 96,976,085, forward strand.
CCACATGTAATATATGCATATTTATGTATTGTCCCCATATGTAATATATGTATGTACTGTCCCCATATGTAATATATTAATAGGTATGTACTGTCTCCATATGTTAAATATTTATAGGTATGTACTCACTCCATATGTAGTATATTTATAGGTATGCACTGTCCCCATATGTAATATATTTATAAGTATGTACTGTCCTCATATGCAATATATTTATATGTATGTACTGTCCCCATATGTTATATACTTATAGGTATGTATTGTCCACACATGCAATATATTTAAAGGTATGTATTGCCCCCATAGGTAATATATTTATAGGTATGTACTGTCCCCATATGTAATATATGGATATGTATGTACTGTCGCCATATGCAATATATTTATATGACTGTACTGTCTCCATATGTAATATGTTTATAGTAGCGTATTGTCCAGATATGTAATATATTTATAGGTACGTATTGCCCTTATAGGTAATATATTTATAGTTAAGTAGTGTCCCCATATGTAATATATGTATGTATGTATGTATGTATATATATATATGTATGTATGTATGTATGTACTGTCCCCATATGTAAAATATTTCTATGTTTGTATTGTCCCCATGTGTAATATATTTATTTGTATGTACTGTCACCATATGTAATACATTTATATGTATGTACTGTCCCCATAAGTAATATATTTATAGGTATGTACTGTCCCCATATGTAATATATTGATATGTATGTACTGTCCCCATATGTAATATATTTATATGTATGTACTGTCCCTATATGTGATAACTTTTTTTTAGGTATGTACTGTCCCCATATGTAAAATATTTATAGGTATGTACTTTCCCCATATGTAATATATTTATAAGTATGTACTATCCCCATATGCAATATATTTATATTTATGTACTGTCTCCATATGTAATATGTTTATAGGTACGTATTGTCCAAATATGTAATATATTTATATGTATGTACTGTCCCCATATGTAATTTTTATATCTGTATATATTGCCCCCATATGTAATATATTTATATGTATGTACTGTCCCCATATGTATTATATTTATATGTATGTATTGTCCCCATATGTAATATATTTATATGTATGTATTGTCCCCATATGTAATATATTTATATATATGTACTGTCCCCATATGTAATATATTTATAGGTACGTATTGTCCACATATGTAATATATCTATAGTTATGTACTTTCCCAATATGTAATATATTTATATGTATGTACTGTCCCCATATGTAATATATTTACATGTATGTACTGTCCCCATATGTAATATATTTATATGTATGTACTGTCCCCATATGTAATATATGTATATGTATGTATTGTCCCCGTATATAATATATTTATATGTATGTACTGTCCCCATATGTAATATATGTATAGGTATGTATTGTCCCCATATGTAATATTTTTATAGGTATGTACTGTCCCCATATGTAAAATATTTATAGGTATGTACTGTCCCCATATGTAATATATTTTTATGTATGTACTGTCCCCATATGTAATATGTTTATATGTATGTATGGTCCACATAAGTAATATATTTATAGATTTGCACTGTCCCCATATGTAATATATTTTTAGGTATGCACTGTTCTCATATGCAATATATTTATGTTTGTACTGTCCCCATATGTTATATGTTTATAGTTACGTATTGTCCACATATGTAATATGTTTATAGGTACGTATTGCCCCCATAGGTAATATATTTATAGGTATTGCATTTGTTTGGTTAATTCGCTCCCAAGCTCCCCCTAGTTGCTGAGCCTCTGTGAAGATGTGTTATAAAAATAAATAGCGCTGAATTTTGAACTTTAGAAGTTGGAAGAGACTTTAGGCCTCTTTCACACTTGCGTTGTGAAGATCCGGCGTGTACTTCCGTCGCCAGAATTCACGCCAGATCCGGCACAACGCAAGTGAACTGAAAGCATTTGAAGACTGATCAGTCTTCAAAATGCTTTCAGTGTTACTATGGCAGCCAGGACGTCCTAGTTGCCATAGTAGCAGTGGGGAGCGGGGGAGCGGCATACTTACATTCCGTGCGGCTCCCGTGGCGCTCGTGAATGACTTCAGAGCGCCCCGCGCGCATGGATCACGTGATCCATGTGATCACGTGATCTATGCACTGGGGCGCCCTGACGTCATCCTGGAGCGTCCCGGGAGCCGCACGGAATGTAAGTATGCTGCTCCCCCGCTCCCCCTACTCTTTACTATGGCAACCTCTTTAGCGTCCTGGCTGCCATAGTAACCATTGACAAAAAGCTAAACGCTCGGAAACGACGCTTAGCTAAAGGCCGGATCCGGACTAATGCCCTTCAATGGGCATTAATTCCGGATCCGGCGTTGCGGCATGTCTTCCGGATTTTTGGACGGAGACAAATCCGCAGCATGCTGCGCTTTTGTCAACGTCCAAAAAACGTTGACATACTGAACTGATGCATCCTGATGCATCCTGAACGGATTTCTCTCCATTCAGGATGCATGGGGATAATCCTGATCAGTAGCTTTCCGTCTTAGAGACCCGAGGACGGATCTCTAGGACGGAAAGCTAAAACGCTGATGTGAAAGAGGCCTTATGCATGTTATCTACAAGAGAGTTTTTAATATATTGATAATTATATAATGACTAAACAGGTATCACTATGCTGTGACCATACAGAACAAAATCAAAGTACAATAACTAAAGCTTTCCAATTACACTCACTATTGTCCCACAATAAAATTGGGGGAGCACACATTTAAAGCATATTCTTCATCCCATCTGTGTCTTTATTTAGATGGGTCCTTACACTAACACTTCATTTGTAGAAGAGGAGAACTGCAGTGTAATTGGTCGGCTTTACAGGGATTGTCTGAGAATATATGAAACAGCATGTATAAGCGATTATATAGGCGATTACTAGATGAGCTCTAACACCCTGATATCTTCACTGCTACCTACAGTCCCTGATCTCTTGGACCTTCTGTAGGTGTGGGCAGCCCTAGATAAGCATATAGCAGGTTAGAGCAAGGCTAGGGCTACATGGCAACATTTGTTGCACAAAAGCAAGTCATAGAAAAGTTTGACAAAAAAAAAAATATGCGACTTGCTGTCCAGTAACTATATTAGACCTGTGATTTGGCTGTTAAAACACAGCCAAGTCTCAGGGAAGTCACGTGTTGTGCGCCACTTACATTAAAGTCAGTGGAATAAAGTCATGTGCGACCTGCGACCTGTCATGTGGCAGCTGAAGCATGTCTTATGTCTTAATGTTTTGCCATTGACATTTATTATGTGTAATTTCGTACTACACATATCACCTTGCAGCCCTAGCCCACATCTAGTGATCTTTACATGCATTTTATTTATTCCTGGAGAAACCCTTTAAACTTGCAGTATATTTTTGCACTTTTCTTTGTATGGTTACCCACAGGACTATTACCTACTCCATAGCATCATCCGCTGGTCTATAGGTGTTTTTATATAACGCAGCATACAGCAAGGTTCGTACTGTAATGATTTATACAATAAAGAGGTGCAGGTATAACCAGTGACAGTGTAACATATGATGTGTGCTATCATCTAACACAAGAGCAATTCAGTTTTTATAATGCGTTGTATCATATGGATATGGTGATAGTGCTTCCTCCATATGTCAGTGGAGCAGGATCACTTTGCTCTGGAGTGAGACAATGTAATTCTGTGCTCTGATAGAGGATGCCCCATATAAAAGGGACAACTGCATATAATTTTCTCCTCTTAAACAAATAAAATCTTAGTGTAGGGACCCATCTGAATGAGGTCGCCGTGACGTGGCAGATGGGCTCGCACATTCTGATTAAAATGTGTGCTAAGAACCTCACTATTATTAATGCAGCGAGTTATATTTGTCATGGGGACAAGTATAAGCTGCTACTTGAATTTGGTCAATGATCACACCCTTTTTTTTTTGGGTTCTGGAGCAGGGTATACAATATATTAAGGCAGGGTCACATTAATATTGAATGACATTTCCCCTCACTGTGATACATGATGCCACTCTGGCATGGTACCAGTCATACAGATGCTGAATATCCTCCTGTGATACGACATTCCAGACTCTTTGAACTTGGACCTGTAGTTCAGCCAAGGTAGTTGTTGGCTGCTACACATGGGGGATCTCGTCGTCAAATCCCAGACATTCTTGATGTGGGAGAGATCATGTAATTTAGCTGACCAGGGGAACTTTTAGATATCCTGAAGAACACGTTGGGCAGAGTAAAAAAAAAATGAAGTAGGACTGGGTATATCGAGGATTGGCATTCTCCAGCCCTGCTGCAGGGCTGGATTTACACATTTAGGGTACTTTCACACTTGCGTTGGTGTGGATTTGCACAGACGGATCCGCACCTATAATAGAAACGTTTGTATCCGTTCAGAACGGATCCGTTTGCATTCAATTTAAAGAAAAATTACAAAGTCTAAAACGGATCCGTTTTGAATTACATTAACCCCTTAAGGACACAGGGTTTTTTCATTTTTGCGTTTTCGTTTTGCGCTCCCTGCCTTCCAAGAGCCATAACTTTTTTATTTTTCCGTTCACATGGCCATATGAGGGCTTGTTTTTTGCGGGACAAGTTGTAATTTCCAACGCCATCATTTAATAATGCATACGGTGTAGTGGGAAGCGGGAAAAAAATTCCAAATGGGGTGAAATTGCAATAAAAAAGCAATTTCACCACAGTTTTACAGGTTTTTAAATTACAACGTTCGATTTGCGATAAAACTGACTGGTTAATTTTATTCTTCAGGTCAGTACGAATCCAGCAATACCTAATATGTATAGTTTTTCTTGCGTTTTGATAGTGAAAAAAAAATTAAAAGTGGGAATTTTTTTAATTTTATTTTTTTGTCGCCATGTTTTGACCCCTATAACTTTTTTGTAATTATGCGTACGGAGCAGTGTAGAGGCTCATTTTTTGCGGGGCAATCTGAACTTTTAATTGATACCGTTATGGGGTTGCGTATGATGTTTTGATCACTTTTTATTCATTTTTTTTTAGGAAATGAAGAGTCCAAAAATGGCGAATTAGCCATTTGGACGCTTTCTTTCCGTTTTTATGTTTAACGTATGGTGAATATTTTTTAATATTATAGTATGGGCGTTTTCGCACATTGCGACACCCATTATATGTAATTTTTTTATTTTTTTATTTATTTTATTTTCATTTTGGGGAAAGGGGGTGATTTGAATTTTTATATATTTTTTCTTTTATTTTTTAAACTTTTTTTTTTTTTTACCACTTTCTTTTCAGATTGCTATTCTCATATATTCCAATGCAATAGCATTGGAATATATGAGAAAATCGCATATTTCCTATGGAGCCTATTACAGTCATAGGCTCCATAGGAATACTATGTAGTAACCTAGGTTTCATTCACAGAAACCTAGGCTACTACATGCATGCTCGGCTCCCCCTTGTGGCCATCAGGGAGCCGGGCACAAACCGAAGTGAAACTTTCGGTTTTATGCAATCAGATGCCGTGGTCAGGATTGACCACGGCATCTGAGGGGTTAAATGTCCGCGATCGGCATCGCTGCCGGTCGCGGACATGAGCTGCGGTAATCAGCTTGATGCGGGCGCCATCTTTAAAGTGCGGACACAGAGCGTACATGTACGCCCTGTGTCCTTAAGAGGTTAAAAGTCAATGGGGAACGGATCCGTTTTCAAATGCACCATATTGTGTCCTGAAAACGGATCCGTCCCCATTGACTTACATTGTAATTCAAAACGGATCTGTTAGGCTCCGCATCTTCAGACGGACACCAAAATGCTGCATGCTGCATTTTGGTGTCCGCCTCCAAAACAGAATAGAAACGGAACGGAGCCTAACTGATGCATTCTGAACAGATCCTTATCTATTCAGAATGCATTGGGGCTTAACTGATCCGTTTTGGACCGTTTGTGAGAGCCCTGAAACGGATCTCACAAACGGAATCCAAAACGCTAGTGTGAAAGTACCCTTAGTTGTGGGGAAAAAAATCTTGTCACAACTGCAGTGGTGAGCAGGTGTAATTACATCTCAGCCGTCCCATTCACTTCAATAGGATGGCTTCTTCCCTACTGCTTGGATGGTTTCACACATATTGTTCTGATGCATTTTTTAAGCCAACACATGGAGTGGATGGTAATGGGTGGGGAACTATGTAGGACATGTTCTACTTCTATGTATATTTTAATTCATTGGCTTCAAAAACTGCAAAAAAAAAAAAACAGCATGTGTGAAACCAACCGTGCTGCAGGCCCACCAGACTGATTCAGGATAACAGTGCTTCCCAGCTCTAGGTTACAAATAACATCACTTGGGTTCCTCTGTAGAGCACCAAAAAATCACACCATAGTGAAGTACTGGAGATACATTTAGGCTACATGCACACGTTCAGGATTCATGTGCGGAGAATCCGCACTGAAATCCGTCGGTGTTCGCAGGCAAATCCGTGCGGTAAATCCGCATCAATAGGTGCGGATTTGCATGCGGATTTGCATGCGGATTTGCATGCGGATTTGCATGCGGATTTTCCGCATGCGGATCCGCATCAAAATCCGCACTGTGTGCGTGCACCATCCGGATTTTATCCTCCACATTGAAGTGAATTGAGAAAATCCGCAAGATATCCGGACAGGAAAAAAAAAAAGAATTGACATGCTGCGGATTTTAAAATCCGCACCGCAGGTCAAAATCCGCGCAGAAAAAATCTGCATCGTGTGCATTGAGAATTTCAAATTCTCATACAATACAATGTACAAGATGTACGGTGCGGATTTTCCGCACGCAAATCCGCGCGGAAAATCCGCACGCAATCCTGATCGTGTGCATTCAGCCTCAAACAACTTGTGGTTTAATTATACTCACAAACGAGCTTACAATATTCGCATGTATAATATCATAGTCCGCTGCCCGACCCGGGTTTCGCACTCAAGCTTCGCCAGGGGCCAAATCTATGGACATCCGGAGGCTATTTAAACCCCCACCCCCATCCCCCCTTCTCATTTTCATCTAATACACATGATAGGAGACAATGGGCCAGATTTATCATTAGCCTAAGGCCTCATGCACACGACCGTTTTTTTATGCTGTCCGCAAAAAGGGGTTCCGTTGTTCAGTGATCCGTGTCCGTTTTTGCCTTCCGTTGTGTTTCCGTGTGTCTTCCGTTTTTTAGCGGACATGACCCAAAAGATTTTACCAAAAGACAGGCTGACAATGTTTCCCAAGTGCCTGCCAAGGGATCCGCAAAAAAAACGGACACGGAACACGGATGACACACGGATGGCCATCCGCATTTTTCACGGACCCATTGACTTGAATGGGTCCGTGAACCGTTTTTCACGGACAAGAATAGGACAGGTTATATTTTTTTGATGGACTGGAATCACGGACCACGGATGCGGAGGACAAACGGTGCATTTGCCGAGGTTTCCACGGACCCATTGAAAACCAATGGGTCCGCAGAAAATCACGAAAAACGGAGCAACGGACACGGAATCAAACAACGGTCGTGTGCATGAGGCCTTAGTCACTTTTCTGGAGTTGAAAAGTCGCAAAAAATTGCGCAAAAAGCCAAATTGCGCAATTTTTTGCGACTTTTTGGAGACTTACGCCACTCACTCCAAAACCAAGTTTATGGGCGTTTTGTCGTATGTAAATCACTTGCAAGACAGATTTATTATTGCGACTTTTTAAATAGTCGCAAAAAAGTTGCAAAAAATTGCGCAAACTCACTCCACTCATGACCATGCTTATGTTTGACAAAATCTTGCCTAACCCAAAATCTGGGCCCTCAAACAGAACTGAAGTCTCCGTAGTTTGTTGTGTTACCTTTCCTTTTATTAATATTGTCAAGTTACTTTTGAGTTTTAAAATGTTGTGCGATGTTTTTTTCTTTTTACCCTTTATGGTTTTCAGTAGTTTTAAAATGTTTTCTTTCATTATTTCTTGGCTTCAGAAAATTGTAATTTACATGTAATGGCATTATTAAATTTTGTTCACAATATGCACATTTTTTGACAGTATTTTTTGTAGATTCCTTTACAAATGGGAAGTGCTTGGGAATGTATTTACTAAACAACGTTTTAGTAAAACAAAACAATGTTTTGTGCGACTTTTACATACATTTATGATGCGACTTTTTTAAAATTGCGACTTTTCCAAAGACAAAGCCAAAATACAACTAGGAACCAGAAATACACCAGATTTATCAACCTCTGAAAGAGCCCATGATAAATTTGACTTGACTCAAATACACATACGCCTTCTTTGAAAGTGGAGTGAACTGCAAGAGTAATGATAAATCTGGCCCAATGTGTTAAAAATAAAAGCAATAAGAATCACTAAAATGCCAATTGTTGCAAATTTGCTGCAAAATCCTAACCCTGGGTTCAGACCTGAGCGCTCCAAAACGCGCTGCTTTACGCGCGTTTTTGACGCGCGTCTTGCTGCGCGTTTTTGCAAATAGGAAACGCGCGTTCGTACGCGCGTTCTTGTGATTGCTACTGTGGTGTCAATCACAAAACGCGCGTCAAACGCCCCAAAAGAAGCTCAAGTACTTGTTTATGCGTTGGGCGTTTTACAGCGCGTTCAAACGCGCTGTAAAACGCTCAAGTGTGAACCACTCCCATAGGGATGCATTGGTTTTAATCTGTTGAGCGTTTTACAGCGCGTTTGAACGCGCTGTAAAACGCTCAGGTGTGAACCCAGGGTAATGTGTTACATGCAGATATTGCAATTGATTCAATGCACATTTTGCTGTTGGATGTGGATTTTGATGTGGTTTTTGGGTCACCCAATGATTTCACCCAGAATCTGCACCCAGAGTGAACTTGTTTTTTCTCGCAATGCCGATTGTCAATCCACGCACAGAAAAAAAAGAGCAGAACTAAGCAGGATTCTGCAGCTGTGAAGAAGTGCCCTCCCTGCAGCTGAGGACACTTCCCCTGCCACTTGATCGACAGGGCTGGACATCTCAGCCACCGCTGAGTAATTTGCGCCTGCACCACTCCTCCAAGTAGCAGTAAAAAGTACAGCAGATCTGCTTCCGCTGCTGGAGTAGCTACTGCGCATACTCTACTTCACTTCAAGGTAGTGGTGCACTAACAACCACTACTCTACTAACTCCAGTCACTCCAGGCTTGCACCGCCAAGATTGTCTGGACCAGCTGAAATGTCCAGCCCTGCCAATTAAGCTGCAGGGATAGTGTCCTCAGTTTAAGGGACATCCCATCGCAGGTGCAGGATCCTGCTTGATGAGACAAATCGATTCTTACAGACAGGAGCGGACTGGGAACTTAAAGTGGCCCTGGAAAAAAAAAACTAAAAGTGGCCCCATGTTGTAGGTGGTTCCAAATTGACAGACGGTGGGGCAACACAAATAGGTGAGGTCAGCATACCATACAATACTGTCCCATCAGAACCATATACCACACTGAAACACAATATACTGCCCTAAAAGTTGTCCCTCGGTGGTGGTCATCAATAGATGCCATTTTCTGTCCTCATCCACGTTTTCTTTGTTCAAAATATGGAGCAGGGGGCCTGGGAGGTTGTGCTCCAGCAGGTAAATTCAGGAGGGCATGTGAGGTCGCTGGCTGTTTACATGGGTACCTTATTCTCACAGCTTTAATTACCGCTGAGAGCTCATTATGCTTCTGTCCAGCGGCAGAGATGGGGTCTTGAGCGCCCCCCCTGGGCATCGGCTAACTGGGAAATTTCCCTGTAAGGTCTACAACCAATATGCCTCTGCTTACAAATCGATTCGCTCATCTCCACTGCAGATTTTTCTCAGTGTGTGGATAAGATTAGCTTTGCGGATACTGTAAAACCCCCAATGACAATTGCGCAGCATAGCCGGCACATGTGAACCCAGCCTTTAAACCTGGCACAATGGGACAGATTTAGTAAGCCTGAGATGGCATAAACCTATGCTGTCTAGACCTGCACCAGATTTATCTCTTTGGCTCAGGCTGGATGATAAATCTGGTACAAGGTTAGACACTTTTGTTTAGCTTTATAACAACTACTGATTGACTTACTCTGAATTTTACACCAGAACTGGCACCAAATGGTTAATTTTAGGCAACGTTCCATTCATGTGAAGTCATGCCCTTTCCCAGTAAGCCGCACCCCTTTTTGAGCAAGCTGCAGAAGATTTCTTAAGGACTAGATGCACCAAATTGTTCTAAATTCTGGCAAGTTTATGATAATGTCTAGGTGCACTGACGTTAGTACCAATGCCTTGTATAGCTAGCTCATTAGACTGTAATGATATCCTCACTTAGTGATCAGTTGCTTCATTCTGTAGAAAAGAGATGTGTAACAAGCAGTGGGTGTGGACCCACTGTACCAACTAACTGGTTTGACTTTGGGCTAGTCTCAAGGGTGTTATCCTGGTGATCTCCTGGTTTTTACCCTTTAACACCTATATAGGTACCTGGCCTCGCATTAATTGACCCACCAGTCCCTTACCTCTTGGATCAGTCCCGGCGTAGTTGGCAGCTGACTCTCATGGGTCAGGGACACTTATGTGAAGCACTAAGGTCAGGGCAGGCAGAGTTTGTGCAAGTCCATTTAACTGATCCAAGGTCATAGCAGCAAAGGGTCAGTATGGTAGACAGGCTAAGGTCAGGGCAAGCAGCAGAGTAACAGAGTCAGTAAACAGAGGTTCTGTACATGGACAGACAGGATAGCACAATTTAATTGGTTAAACTAGTAAACTAGGAACCTAAGTTCAGGCAAAGAGTGAGAGAGAAGATCAGTATTTATAGCAGAAGCTCACTAACATTTAGAATTAGACGTGCAACTGCACAGAGCAAGGAGATGAGGGGAGTGGTGTTGACATAACAGGAGTGGTAGTAGTTCAATGAATAATGTTCTTAATAAAAGTAGTCGTGTAGTGACAGACATGGGCCACTGATAACAATACTTTTAATCCATTTGCAAATAAGCAGTTAAATACATCAAGGACAGGCCCAATATAAACTGTGCACCATTGCTCCTCCTGCTTCCTCTGCCAGCCCTTCCCTCTTCTTCTTGAGTGACGGGGTCAGGTTCCTATATTGTCATCTCTCAGAATGAAACAACAGATTGCTCAATTCAAGGTATGATTACATTCTACTTAGCTAGTCCTACAAGGCATTGGTCTGGTTTAACAGTGAATTTGATGGTGGCAGATTCCTTTTAAAGGGGTGTTCCCTGCTCAAAAAGTCATGGTGTATTGGTAGGATATGCCACCACTTTATGATTGTTGGGAGCCCAACATCTGACAACTTTTCTCTATTTCTGAACATCCCCTTTAAGTTCTGTATGCCCAACTTGATACACAGGAATAAAGCCACTTATGATAACTCACACAGGACTCCATTAATGTAAATGAGTCCATAAAGAACAGAATTATATGCACTTTACCTGCCTAATGTATACATCTAATGGCTCATGCACACAACTGTATTTTTTGTCCGCATCCAATCCGCATTTTTTGAGGGTCGGATGCAGACCCATTCACTTCATGTGCTGTCTGCATTCGTTTGTCAGTTCCATTGCATCTGCAAAAATATAGAACGTGTCCTATTCTTGTCCGCGTTAAGGACGAGGATAGGACTGTTCTATTATGGGCCGGACATTCCATTCCGCAAAATGCGAAATGCACACGGCCGGTATCTTTTTGCGGATGCGCAATTTACTGACTGTAAACAGGCAATGGTCATGTGCATATGCCCTAACAGTCACTATTTCAGGGACCTTTAATGCAGAGGTTGACTTTATAGTCACATACATCTCATTTATATAATTCCCATATGTATGTACATAAAATATCTGGCCCAGTAGCAATAATGCCCCCTATCCCCCTAAAATGCCTCACTAATAATAATGTCCCCTATAGTGTCCCTTTATTAATAATGCCCCCTATCATGTCCCCCAGTAAATAATGGCATGCCCCCTATAATGCCCATAGTAATAATAATGCTTCTATAGTGCCCCAAGTATTAATAATACCCCTATAGCACCTCCAGCAATAACAACGCCCCTATTGTTTCCCCATGATAATAATACCCTATAGAGCTCCCAGTATTAAAAATGTCCCCAATATTAAAAATTGCCCTCTATAGTGCCTATATTAATAACAATGTCCCCCAGTAATAATAATTCCCCCTACAGTGCCCCAGTAATAAAAATGCCTCCTATAGGTCCTCCACCAATAATATTGCTAATAGTGTTTCTAGTAACGCCCTATAATTTCCCCAGTATTATATACAGATTCAGTGGTTTCATATGAATCTGTGAGAAAATAATTCTTTATAAAATAATAGGTTCTATGGGCATCATACAACATATATCAGTAAAACGCCAGTTGCGTGAGACCTTAGGGCGGCAGCTGAACAAAACTGACGTTAGCATGTTTCTGAATGAAAGGTTAAAACCTTTTTATTGATTTTTTTTTTTTCAGAATATTTCAGAACACATAAGATATGACTGTGTAAATACAGAATAATTATCGATACACTGGGCGTCATTGAACAAGAGTAAGGGCTAATGCTCACAACCGTATGTATTTTGTGGTTTGCAAAAAATGCGGATGACATCTGTGTCCATATTTTGCGGAACGGAACAGCTGGCCCCTAATAGAACAGTCCTATCCTTGTCTGTAATGCGGACAGTAATAGGACATGTTCTATTTTTTTGCAGAACGGACACGCGGAAATGGAATGCACATGGAGTAACTTCTGTTTTTTTGTTTTTTTTTGCGGACCTATTGAAATGCAGCAAAGAAACGGTAAGGACACGTAACAAAAGTACTACGAATAACAAAAGGGGGTTAGTCAGCACATCCCAAAATGCAGGTGCACGTTGCTATGGCTAAAAACAAAATAAAACTAAATATATAATGCAACAGCACTCTGTGATCCAAATAAAATACAAACAAGTATTTATATTGCTATGCTTAAATTAGAAATGCTTGGCAAATACATTTTGTACAAAATTATTTGAGCCCGTCTGCCACACTTCAAGGCGATCTCTGATTAGACGGGTTCCTAACACTAACACTGGGTTCAGACCTGAGCGTTTTGAAGCCTAGCATTTTCTGAACGTTCAAGACTGGCGTTAACGCGCGTTTTTGGTAAATAGTGTAGGCGCGTTTGACGCGCGTTTATGTGATTGACTGCATAGTTGGCCAATGACCAATGATATAGTTTGGCCAATCTGAGTGCTTTAGAGGTGTGACATTCCATGGTGGCTGATCCAGTATGTTGCAAACTTTGAAAAACGCGCGTCCATAGGTGCGTTTTACGCTGCACAAACGCCCGAACAACACGCGTATCGCGTTTCCCATTGAAGTATATTGGCACCAAACGCTCGAAAAACGCCCGAATTAACGCGAACATACTTGCTTATGCGTCAGACGTTTTTAGGCGCATTCGAACGCGCATAAAAACGCGCAAGTGTGAACCACCCCCATTGGAATGCATGGTTCCTGTACTGTTGTGCGTTTTTTTGCGCGTTCGAACGCGCCGTTTTACGCGAAAGTGTGAACTGAGTGTAAACCACACATGTTTATGTGCCCTAAACAGCTACCATAACATTGAGGGAGCGTAGGTTCCAATGTATGCTGGGCCACTTTTAATTTTTGTAATTTTGGTGCCAAAATGGCCTCCATTGAATCTAAAGAATATAGGTACCAACATGCATGCCGGTACGGACACGTAAAAAGAGTACACTTGTGTGCATGAGCCCTAACAAGGAACAGTCTCCCTCTCTGTAGCCACCGTCACTGCTAGGAAATTCCTTATTCTGATTAGATGCCAGAGGTGGAGGAATATGCTATTTTATTTTTTTGTGACCGCACACATGTTCTACAGTTCTATGGTAATTCTTTCCCACTTATTTCAATAGGACAGTTTCACATGAGAGTATTAAAATGCGCCCGTTAACCTTATGATGTTGTAAGTTCAGTAGACCGGACACTTGTCAGTAATAGGGGCGCAAAAATATGCCTGTAAGGCCCCATGCACACGACCGTTGTTCGGGTCCGCGTCCGAGCCGCATATTTCGCGGCTCGGCCGCGGACCTATTCATTTCAATGGGGCCGCAAAAGATGCGGACAGCACTCCGTGTGCTGTCCGCATCCGTTGCTCCGTTCCGTGCCCCCGCAAAAAAAATATAGCATGTCCTATTCTTGTCCGTTTTGCGGACAAGAATAGGCATTTCTATAATGGGCCACGTTCCGTTCCGCAAAATGCGGAACGTAACGCGGATCAGCTTCCGTGTTTTGCGGATCCGCGATTTGCGGACCGCAAAACACCAACGGTCGTGTGCATGTAGCCTAATACGCTTGTTTGAAACTGTCCACAATGTAATACTGGAATGTAAAAAACAAAACAAAAAAACATTTGTACAGTATGTGAGACAGAACCGCAGGCAGTTTTCTGTCTGTAGTAATGAGTTTCTATGCTGCACCACAAATTTCATGGATCCATGTGTGATCCCTGCTCGTTACAGCAATGGCCAGATTGTGCTTTACAGATACTGTATAAAAAAACTCTTACATTCATGGCAAGGAAGGGGTAAAGGTGGCGTTATGTGCTGTGCATTGATAGATAACAGTTCTACAACAGTTTTGTCTTCCAAGGGCTGAAGTCCATAGGTTACACTCTTTTCAACAATGATTCTTAAAGGGACATTATGCTGAAAAATAAAATCAATGTTGTAGTATATGTTTCTTTTTTCGCTAGTTTTGATCCCTGATCCCTGTGTGCCGGAGTGAGATGCGCCTAATGTATGAAGGGGCAGTCGCATCTCTGTCAGTCCGTGAGCCAGAAACTCAAGTCTACTCCAGACAGGAGCTGGCGTAGACATCAGCTATAACTTATGCCATCCAGCGGGCCGCGTGAACCCCTGTCCCCTCCCACTAAGCTCCTCCCCTTTCTAAAGTCACAAATATGGCATGCACCATAATTTGCGACTTTTTACGCCACAGTAGTGGCGGAAACACTTTAGTAAATGCCCCTCACTGTCTACCCTGCCATTTTATCCCCTCTACAGTGTTTGCAACTGTGCAGGAGCAGAAGTGCTTGTGACCAGGGGCGTAGCTATAGGGGGTGCAGAGGTAGCAGTCGCTACCGGGCCCAAAGAGCCTTGTGCCACATAGGACGACACACAAAGCAATGAGGGAAGGGGGGCCCAAGCTGAACTCTTGCACCAGGGCCCATGAGCCTTTGACTAGGCCCCTGCTTGTGACGCTGCAGTTTTTACCAGAATAGAAGACCATGCCTATAAATCCAATATGGTGGTTGCATCTTCCTGTTTCTAGGCAGCTGTGTAAACTAATTTGGGCACTGCCTGCCAACCCTGCACTAGTAAGTCTGAGGGACACCTAAATGAATAGCACTTTCACAAATTTTCTTTTTTTACTCCTTAATGAGGACCTGTCACCACAGTATACAGTGCAGGCAGCAGGTAATAGGGCAGGAGGGCAGATTAAATAATTCCTTTAAATCTCTGCTCTTTCTGAGTTCAGTAGCTCTTCCATTAGGCCACTTAGGCCGCCGCCTAAGGCCTCGCGCTGGTGGGGGCCTCGCTCTGGGACCCTTAGGGCCCCACCGCCGATCGCCACAGGTTCTAATTGCAGGTGGAGGTGGTGGGGAGGCAGTAGGAGATGAGCGCTTCCTTTGTGAAGCATTCATCTTCATATTCATCTGTATCGTCATCCTCAGGCCGTAAGAGGCCTGCATCGCATAACTGCTAACCTTAGGTAAGTATTAGTACATTTTTTTTTATAGCATTTCTTACTGGCCCATATTTTTTTGGGGGGGGACACTATGGGGGCATTTCTCACTGAGCCATTTTGGGTGTGGGTCACTACAGGGGCATTTATTTCTAGCCAATTTTTTTTTTTTTTGGGGGGGGGGCACTATTGGGGAGTTGAGCACTATGGGGGCATTTGGGGGCTCTAAAGGGGCTTTTTTTACTGGCACATTATGGGAGGCACTATAGGGGAGAGCGGCACTATGGGGCATCTGGGAGCATTATTTGGGGTCACAGGCATTTTTTTACTGGCACATTATAGGGCGCACTATGGGGGAGAGGAGCATTATGGGGGCATTTGGTGGCACTAAGAAGGGGCATTTTTTACTGGCACATTATAGGAAGCACTATGGGGGCATCTGGTGGCACTAAGAAGGGGATTTTTTACTGGCACCTTATAGGGGGCATTATGGGAGAGAGGAGCACTATGGGGGCATCTGGTGGCAACACTAATAGAAAGATCTGCACCTATTCTGTGTTTAGACCTGCACCTGGTTTTGGCTCACAATAACTGACCAAATAACTGAAGTGTGAACTCAGCCTTAGGCTACATGCACACGACCGTTGCCTACCTCCGCGTCCGCTCCGTCCGCAAATTTTGCGTCCGTCAAAAAAAACGGATGACGGACCGTTTTTTTTTGACGGATTCGTTTTTTTTGGAAGATCCATTGTAATAAGGCCTATCCTTGTCCGCAAACGTGAAAAAAAATAGGACATGCTCTATTTTTTTGACGGAAGGTAAACACGGACCACGGATGCGGAACAAAAACGGTTAACCATCCGCATTTTTTGACGGACCCATTGAAATGAATGGGAGAGCATCCTATCCGTGAAAAAAAACGGAACGGACGCGGAAACAAACAACGGTCGTGTGCATGAGGCCTTAGGTTGTTATTTTTATTCTACGGGTCAATACTATTACGGTTATACCGAAAGTTTTTGCTATGTTTTACTAAAAAAAAAAAAAAAATTGTCTTGTGTCGCCAAATTCTGCCACCCATACCTACTTTTTTCTATGAATAGATCGCTTGTTTTTTTTCCACGGTAAGATGTAGTTTTTATTGATGTAGTTTTTATTCATACACAGTTTTTGTGTACATGTGACATTTTGATAAATTTTGATTCTGTTTTTTTTTTTTTTCAGAAGGTGAGGTGATTCGGGCTTCAGGGATTTTTTTTTCTTCTAACAATGTTCTCCACACATGTTAAAAAACTTGATATTTTGATATTACAGACATTTTCAGATGCCACCATGCCAATTGTGTTTATTTTTTCAATATGGAAAAGGTTTTTTATTTTTTAACATTTTTAGTTTTTCTTTTATATTTTTAGAAAAGTAGTTCACCTGACTTTTAGTCCCCTTATAGGACTTGAATCTGCAGTTGTGTGATTGCTTGTGCTATTTTGGTATACTTCTGTATTGGTTTAAATAGCGATTTTATCAGCTTTCTATTGCACTCTGCCAGAGGTAATGGGAGCAGTAACTTGGCGGGTCTGGAGGCCTTCAGAAGGCCATTGGCTCCCATAGCAACTGATCAACACCCTGAAATTATGTGTGAACTGCTCTAACTGCTCATATGTCGCAGTTGCTGTTGAGTTTTTTTTATTTGTTTCGTACGATCATTTATTGGTTTATAGTCAAATGGGAATATATATATGAATATGTGATAGGCTTTACTCACATCAGTGTTTTGTGCCGTTATAAAAGCAGAAGAATTCTACAAGTACACGTAACTATTACCTCACTTCCCTTCATAGATCCCTAAAACGGCACGAACACACATTTATTTTCAGTAGTAGCCTGCTGTCAGGTCAGTTTTAGGCTACATGCACATGACAATTATTTTTTGCTGTCCGCAAATCGGGATCATCAAAAAAAAAAGCTGGTCCATCAGTTTTTTTTGGAGGGTTCCTTTGTTTTCACAGATCCCTCGTAATAAATGCCAATCCTCATCCGCAAATGAGAAAAAAGTAGGACATGCACTACTTTTTTTGCTGAAGGGAAACACGGACAACGGACGCGGAACACAAACGGATGAACTGTCAGCATTTTTTTGCTGACCCATTGAAATGAATGGGTTCCTGTCCTATCCACAAAAAAAAAACAGAAATGGAAGCCGAGAAAAACAACTGTCGTGTGCATGTAGCCTTAGGCTACTTTCACACTAGCTTTTCTCTTTCTGCTATTGAGATCCGTCATAAGATCTCAATAGCGGAGGAAACGCTTCCGTTTTGTCCCCATTCATTGTCAATGGGGAAAAAACTGAACTGAACGAAACGGAATATACCAGAATGTATTCCGTTCCATTTGGTTGTGCTCCCATAGCGGACAGAATAACACTGCAAGCAGTGTTTTTCTTTTCGCGATATGATACGGAGTAAGATCCGGAGCAATGTAAGTCAATGGGGACGGATCAGTTTTCTCTGACACAATAGAAAACGGATCCGTCCCCCATTGAATTTCAATGGTGTTCATAACGGATCCGTCATGGCTATAGAAGACATAATACAACAGGGTTCATTCATTGCGGATGCATGTGGTTGTATTATTGTAACGGAAGCGTTTTTGCCGATCCATTGCGGATCCGCAAAAAACGCAGAAGTCATCTCAGCCACCCGATGCATCTGTGAGCTTACGGCTGCACGGTAAAGTTTCAGCATGCAGTTTTGGAAGCCAAAATCAGGAGTGGATCATAAAAGGAGAGAAAGTATACAGGACAGATATAACTTCTCTGTTTAGAATTTACTTCTGGTTTTGGCTTCCAAAACTGCATAAAGAATACCCTAATAATGAAGTTTGTTAAAAAATGTACCCTTTTTTTTTATATGATCACATAGGCTGGGTGTACACTGAATGGGGGAGAAAAACTGGCTTAGCTGCCAATAGCAACCAATCAGATTCTACTTTTCATTTTTCAAAGTTCTACTTTACACCACTTTTGATAAATGTCCCCCAATGTCTCTATGTAGTGCAGTCAGTGTACTGTGCCATGTGTAACTTGTGTAGGGGTTGGGGGGACTACTGACCCACCTGATTCAGGGGCCCACCGGAGGATTCACCTGATTCCCTGTGGGCCAGTCCGAGTGTGGAATCACCAGATCGATAGCATAAAGGATATAAACAATACCCAATGGACCCTATTGACCCCGACATAGCACAGCATTTTGTCCAGGATTGTTCAGAATTTGCAATCGTGACACCTAATGGAGCCTCCACCCCAGATGTGAACAAAGTCTTAAGGGGGTGTGCAAGAATGGTGGCGTTCCCCCTTCCACTTGGCCGTACCTGTAAAGGAACAATTATTTTCCTGCTTCCCAGCGATGGCTCCCTGCTCCTTCTCTAGGCCTACGATGCTCTGCTGGGTTCCCTCGATAGCAACATCGACAATGATCACATGACGCAAGCACAAGGGGATCTAGCCTCCATGTGGCCAAGTGATTGGCTGTAGGCAATGTCAAACCAGATGTTTACAGTGAGAAAGCCCAGCGGGATATCGCAGGAGCGGGGACCGAGCGACGGGAAGCAGATAGGCAATCTTTCCTTTACAAGTCTAACAAAGTCTGAAGGAGGGCGTCAATCCCCCCATTCCTCCATTCTTGCAACAATATCTTCCCTTAAAATAACAAACAAATCTTTCCCCAGCAAATATAAGTCGTACTCTGCCGTCGGCTGACTGTCTTGGTTATGTTTGTTTCTCCTTTTCTGTTTAAAAAAAAAAAAAAGTGAGGACTTGGCAGCCCTGCAAGCAAGGTGATACCTTTACTTCTTAAATACCTGCCTTCCTGGTTTGTGACATCAAGAACTGTGTTCTTCACAGATAAGATAGCAGGACAGAGACTGACAAGCGCACGTATGCGGACTGTTCTTTCTGAGTCGGCTGCTTAACTACAGGACCTGCATCCTGCTGCCTGGGGGAGAACAGTTACAGACCTGACATCGTGGGGAAGAAAAGCAGCTCCGTAAATCAGCACGATGTTTAGTTACCAGTATATCACCTCTGATCAACTGACGGGTTTTGACAAATACAAGGTAAAAAAAAACAACAACTTTAAATTTACACAAGCGTATTAGCCTGACGTGAAATAATTGATAGTGCTAAACTGTGATTGTCACACGCTGCTGTATGGCAGGGATTGTACAGGTGAGTCTTGTTGCATTATGTTATACCATAAGCAGCTGCAATTGTATTGTTTTAGAGGCCAGAATAACCCTAAGGGCTCATTCCCACGACCGTATGAATGGTTCCGCATCCGTTCCACAATTTCAATGGGGCTGCAAAAGATGCGGACAGCACACTGTGTGTTGTCCACATCTGTTGTTCCATTCAGTGGCCATGGGTTTCCTGATGCAGTTTTGGAAGTCAAAATCAGGAGTGGATCATATAAAAAGAGAAAGTATAAGGGCTCATGGACACGAACGTAATTTTTGTCCATGTCCATACTGTTTTTTTCTTCGGTCCGCATACAGAACCATTCATTTTATTGGCGTCACAAAAAACGTGAATGACTCCATGTGCATTTCATGTCCGTTGCACAAAAAAATAGAACATGTCCTATTCATGTCTGTTTTTCTGACAAGGACAGGCATTGTTACAATTAATCCGCAAAATAATGGATGCAACACTGACATCACACGGACGTGTGCATGAGCCCTAAAGGACAGATATGACTTGTGCTGCCCGTGCTTGAATGGGGTCCGCGATCCGTCCGTTCCGCAAAAAGATAGGACAAGTTCTATCTTTTTGCGGAATGGAAGCATGGAAAGGAACCCCACGGAAGCACTCCATAGTGCTTCCGTTCCGCAATGCATCTCCCAATTAATGGGTCTGCATCAGTGATAAGGAATGCACGCGACCAATGCCTCGTGTATTGCGGACCCGCCATATGCGTCGTGTGCAAGAGGCCTAGTACTGCATCAGGAAAACTGACTGTGTGACCACATCCTTAGGGCTCATACACACGACCATAAGTATTTTGTTTGCAAAAAATATGGATGACGTCCATGTGCATTCCGTATTTTTTGGAACTGAACAGCTGGCCCCTAATAGAACAGCCCTATCCTTGTCCGTAATGCGGACAATAATAGGACATGTTCTATTTTTCTGCGGAACTGAGTAATTTTTTTTTTTCGGCAGCCCCATCAAAGTGAATGGTTCCGCATATGGGCCACAAAAAAAAAAAAAGAACGGGCACAGAAATGAAATACATTCGTGTGCATGAGCCCTTAGAATAGAAGACAAAAATATTTTTTATTCTCATGTATCCAGTGCA
The DNA here is from genome assembly GCA_033119425.1 of Bufotes viridis. Lineage (NCBI taxonomy): Eukaryota > Metazoa > Chordata > Amphibia > Anura > Bufonidae > Bufotes > Bufotes viridis. Next base: position 96,997,207 of record CM065593.1, read on the forward strand.
TCAAAAACTCAGTAGGAGAGTTAAGTTAAGTCTCATTCACACGTCCGTGCTCAAATCCGTGAGCAGGTGGTCAGTGATGCATCCGTCAAGCTGTCCGTGAAGGATCCGCGTTGGGTCCGTGTGTCCGTTTTTTTGCTGTCCGTGTTGCATCCGTGTTTGACTGACACTGAACAGCTGAAAAATAATTTTAAAAGCATCTCTTCTTAATGATCCATGAAACACGGATGCAACATAGTTGGCATCTGTGTTGCATCCGTGGTTTTCACAGACCCATAGACTATAACGGACAAAATAGAACATGCATCCGTGCTAAAACACTGATGTCTGAATACACACGTTAAAATGAACGCGGGGACGTGTGCTGCCCGTGGAGAACACGTACAGCACACGTCCGTGAAACACTGACGTGTGAATAAGGCTTTAATCTGGACAGATGAAAGCTTTAGGTTGCGACTGTGTGGTAGTATTTCTATGTCTCATCTGTATGGACAAGTAAGCACATGGCTTAACCCTTTAAGAACACAGCTTGTTTTTGACCTTCAGGGTTCTTTAATGTTATTTTTGTTTTTGTTTACATAACTGTACGAGGGTGGTCTTTTTTGTGGAACAAGTCATATTTTTTTAGTAGAACCATTTTGGTGTACATATAAATTAAAGTTTAGGTCTCATTATTTTTTGGGGAGAGATGAAAAAATGTCTGCATTGTTTGTTTTCTTTTTAACACTTTTGCCAAATAAAACTTTAGTAGATATTGTATGTAAACACTATTTTTAACTTAAAGGGTTTCTGTCACCAACTTTTGACATTATAAGCTGTCTGACATTAGCTATGTGCTAATGTCAGACCAGCTTGATAATGTCTTTTTTATAAAAATCCGCTGTATATTTAGTCTGAAAAACTTACTTTTATATTATGTAAATTAGCCTCTAGGAGCAGGGCGTTGCCTGCTCCTAGCGGCTCCGTCCGGCAACCTGCTGGCACGCCCTTCACACTTTGATTGACAGTGCAGGGCAGCGATCCTCCTGCACTGTCTGCGTTCTGAATCGCGCGCGCCGCCGCTTGTATTCGGCGCAGGCGCGGTGAGCAGAGGACAGCAGGCACCAGCGTCCTCTGCTCACCGCGCCTGCGCCGAATACAGAGCGGCGGCGCGGGCGCGCGATTTCAGAACGAGACAGTGCAGGAGGATCGCTGCCCTGCACTGTCAATCAAAGTGTGAAGGGGCGTGCCAGCAGGTTGCCGGACGGAGCCGCTAGGAGCAGGGCAACGCCCCCCCTGCTCCTAGAGGCTAATTTACATAATATAAAAGTAAGTTTTTCAGACTAAATATACAGCGGATTTTTATAAAAAAGACATTATCAAGCTGGTCTGACATTAGCACATAGCTAATGTCAGACAGCTTATAATGTCAAAAGTTGGTGACAGAAACCCTTTAATGAAACTTTTTTTTAGCCCCACTTGGGGTTTTCACAATTCAATCGCATGATAGCTTCTATATTACTTTAGTGTACACAGTATACTAAAACATAATAATAATAATCTTTATATGGTGCCAACATATTCCGCAGAGCTTAGTAATCAGAGGGTTCATGTACAAACAACATCACAACAAACAAGTCAACAACTAAAACTAGAGGAATGAGAACCCTGCTTACAAGTGCTTACCATCCATGAGCATTATTGCCTGCCACTAACAAACTGACAGGCCTTCTGCAACAGTCTGATAGGTATAGACCATGACAGTCCTGGAGGCGTTTGTTAGGCCCCATGGAAACCCATCAGCACCCTGCAGTCACATGGCAGGGGGGAGATAGGGTAAGTGCTCATGCACACGACCGTTGCTGGCAAACAGTGGGTCCGCAATATGCGGGCACCGGCCGTGTGCTCCCTGCATCACGGATGCAGACCCATTCACTTCCGTGGGGTTTCTCTCCGTGCCTACGTGCCGCAAAAATAATAGAACATGTTCTATGTTGAATGTTTCTTGATCCGTCCCAGCTGCCGCACAAATGTTGCCCATGCATTGGGGACCGCAAATTGCACGGCCGTGTGCATGAGCCCTAACAGAGTAATCCCCCTTCCCTCTGTTTAACCACTTATGGAACACAGCATTGCGACCCTCAAACATTTCAATGGGTCCGCAATCCGGATGATATAGAACAGAAGGCCACGGAACACTACAGAGTGCTTCCGTGGCATTTCAGTCCGTGTCTCCGCACCGCAAAAAAAAATTATTTTTTTTTTTTTTGCAGTGCAGATGGATTACTGACCCATTCATGTTAAATGGGTCAGCATCTGTCTGCGCCAGCTACACGGACGGTGTACGTGCATTGGGGACTGCAATTTGCGGTCCCCAATGCACGGAATAGTCGGCACACATTTGTGTGCATGAGCCCTTAGCTCTTATAGTAGTTGATTACTGCAGCATACAAGGATTTAAACCGATGGGATCTGAGCTATCTTCAACTGGCACCCACTGAGGATGGTGTTGGCACAGCTCGTGTATCTGTGGCATGCAATGGGCGTAACTCTACACCTATTTATGGGAAGGTGCATCCAAACTCAGGGTGTGGTTATATTACCACTGAGAGTTCTTAACAGGTAAGTGAATTTAATTTTCCAAAACCCCATTCACTGTGCTGCTTTCAGATCATACTGAAGATTTGAAGATTTCTAAGTTGAAATCCACAGGCAAAGTCACAGCAAAACCAGTGGCAAAATCAGCATCTAGCACTTTCCTATATTGCAGACCATAAACTTAGGCTGCTTTGGATTTGCAATACTTCCATGGGTAGCAAAAAGCATTCACCTATACATCAGCCATAGAGCAATCTTAGGCCAGGTTCACATCTGCACTGTGAACTCATGCACTTTGTTTCAGCAGAGGAACAGACTGCTGGAGTTCACCGTATCCGGCATAGCCAGATACCACCATGCACCACCAGGTCCCCCATTCACTGTAGATCCGGCAGGGATCTGGCCGCTTTCCTGCATATATGCCAGCTTTCGGCTGGACAGAAAATGCTGCATGTGGTATTTTTGGTCTGGTTAAAAGCCAGCATGTACGCCGGATACAGTGACCGGATTACAGTGCTGTAGATCACAACACAGATGTGGACTTGACCTTAAAGACCAGACAATTAGGAATTTAAACTAAAACTATGAAATGTATGGGAACAAAGGTGATTGATTCCCGCTTTAGGGTTCATGCAGACGGCTGTTGCCTGGCCATTTGTGTACCGCATCACAGATGGGGACCCGTTCTGCAATCCGGAGCGTGCGGTGTGGACCTCAGCACCGCAATAAAATAGAACTTATTCTATTTTTTAGGGTGTGGACGGATCACAACCCATTCAAGTTGAATGGATCTACATCTGTCTGTGGAAACCGCACGGATGTTGCCCATGCATTGGGGACCGCAAGTTGCAATAAGTGGCAAATTATAGTGTGGCCAAAAAGCAGCAAAATTATATGTCTTAGTACCCTTTAACATCATGCTTGCTGCTATTATAAAGGAGGGGGAGGGGGGGCGCCTACATAACCTTAATATCAATTGATTATTTATGGCAATTTTCTGGTGCATGTGACAATCTACACCAGCTCCTAACACGTGTCTCTTAATAAACTCCATCTTAAACTAGATCAAGACTGGCGTCCTGCAGTGTTTAGGGATCTTTTTTATTTTATTATTTCCAAATCCAGCAGCACTGTGATTACAGGTTTGCTGTTACGTGCAGGACTATTGATGTGTGACGGAATTGGCAAAACTGATGCAAACTGAGTACAACTGATGCATAAAATAACAGAAAGCTCGGCGCACATGTGAACTCTGCCTAAGGCCCCTTTCACACAGGCAAGTTTTCCACGCGGGTGCAACGCAGGACCCATAGAAATGAATGGGGCCGCGTGAAAATCGCATAGCATCCGCAAGCAAGTGCGAATGCAATGCGATTTTCACGCATGGTTGCTAAGGAGATGATGTTAGTAAATTGATTAAAGTCAATTTATTGTATTATTTTCTCTTATGACATGGTTATAAAGGAAAATAATAGCATTCTTAATACAGAATGCTTAGTAAAATGTGGATTGAGGGGTTAAAAAATAAATAAAAAATTAACTTACCTCATCCACTTGATTGCGCAGCCGGCATTGTCTTCTTTCTTCTTCTTTGAGGACCTGCCAAAGGACCTTTGATGACTTCATCATGTGGTGAGCGTGGTGATGTTGGCGCAGGTCCTGCTGAATGAAGATAGACGGTCCATCTATTTTCATTCAGCAGGACGTGCGTTAACATCACTATGCTCACCACGTTGTGAACGCGATGACGTCATCTAAGGTCCTTTGGCAGGTCGTGTAAATTATTATTTTTTTTAACCCCTCAATCTACAGTTTAGTAAGCGTTCTGTATTAAGAATGCTATTATTTTCCTTTATGACCATGTTATAAGAGAAAATAATACAGTAAATTGACTTTAATCAATTTACTAACATCATCTCCTTAGCAACCACCGAGCCCAAACCCGAACTTCAGTTCAGGTCTGGGTACCACATTCAGTTTTTTATCACGCGCGTGCAAAACGCATTGCACTCACGCGGCAAAAGAATGAACGGAAGGCAATCGCAGACAAAAACTGACTGAAATTGCGTCCCTACTTGTGCGGGTTTCCCACAATGCACCCTGAACGCATCCGGCCCTCACCCGTAACGCCCGTGTGAAAGGGGCCTAAGAATGCATTTTTCTAATTAAGACTGACATATGAAGCATCAGTCGGGTAAGATTTGCCAAATTAATTAAGGAAATGCATCTTCTGTCTGAAAAGCAAGTCTGTGCCAGCTATGCAGGGGTGCACCACCAATGAGGCCAGGTGAGGCGATCGCCTCATGCAGCACCAGGTAGGGGCAAGAGGGGGGCAGCCTGTGGGCTGAAGGGAAAGGGTTAGGTTAAGAAATTGGCATTGGGAAGGGGCATTTCAGTTTTTGTCTCAGGCAGCAGAAAGGCTAGATGCACCCCTGCAGCTATGAGCTGGTGTAGATTTGCTCTGTGATTTCTGCCAACATAAAAAGTCAGAATTATTTTTTATGAAAATGCTGCTTGTGCCAAAAATTGCAGCATTTGTAAGCAAGAAAACTGTCTTTGATAAATGTTCCCATAGTGTATTATCAGTATAGCTCTACATCTCTCCATGCTTTTCATGAGGGAGTTTAGTTTAGCACCTAACTATTGTCTGGTGTGTTAGCCATCTAAGTGAAAAGGGCTGATGATTAATTAACCAAAATTAGATCTTATTTCCTCTTGTGGCCTACTTCTGCCATTACAGACTGGATCCTGTTGCTAGTTGACATTAAGGGTACGGCTACACGGCAATTGTTAGAGCGACATTCTGCTAAGCCCATGTTGCACCCAAGTGTTCCAGTGTAGATGGCTGCCATAGGAACGAATGGGGTCGCAGTGCGACTTGCATGTTTGCTGCGACTGCGAAAACGCATTTTTTGGGTCTGAAATTCACATTGTAGGTGCATTCCTACTCTGAGAGAGAATTTAAAAAAAAAATTCAGGAAATCACATTGTATGATTAAGTATTTGACCACCTGAGAAAATCTTTGTTAATATTTGGTACAGAAGCCTTTGTTTGCAATTACAGAGGTCAAATGTTTCCTGTAGTTCTTGACCAGGTTTGCACACACTGCCACAGGGATTTTGGCCCACTCCTCCACACAGATCTCCTCTCGATCAGTCAGGTTTCGGGGCTGTCGCTGAGCAACACAGCGTTTCAGCTCCCTCCAAAGATGTTCTATTGGATTTAGGTCTGGAGACTGGCCAGGCCACTCCAGAACCTTGATATGCGTCTTACGGAGCCAATCCTTGGTTATCCTGGCTGTGTGCTTCGGGTCGTTGTCATGTTGGAAGACCAAGCCACGACCCATCTTTAATGCTATGACTGAGGGAAGGAGGTTGTTGCTCAAATTCTCACAATAAATGGTCTCATTCATCCTCTCCTTAATACAGTGCAGTCATCCTGTCCCCTTCACAGAAAAGCACCCCCAAAGCATGATATTACCACCCCCATGCTTTATAGTAGGGATGGTGTTCTTGGGGTGCAATTCATCCTTCTTTTTCCTCCAAACATGACGAATTAAGTTTAGACCAAAAAAAGTTAATTTCTCAAACAAGAACACATCCCTATAAGCAAACCCCCCCCCCCCAACCCCGGAGACCTACCATCATAAAATAGGCGAGTACCACCCCCCGGGACAATAGAATCGCAGAAAAGCAAAAGACCCAGAGTAAGTAAGAGCATAAGCGTTCTCCACGCACTCTTTCAGCCGATGTGATAGAGGGCCAATGAAGGCATAATCGATATCCCACCGGGGTCTCATCATATCCGATTAGGGTCAGTCAGCGGAGTTCCTGCCACTTCCACCAAGATTTAATCTATCTTGCAGGATCAGCCATGCACTACACACCCCATCCAGGGGCCCCAGATACTATTAAATTTGGTAAGGCAGTTACGTTTCAAATAAACACCTCTTTCTAGACGTATAACGACATTCATTCTGGCAATGAATTCAGAAATGTTCGGGGGAAGTGGCTGAATCCATTTAGCAGCTAGAGTTTTAGGCCCCTGATATAACAGTCTATGAATACCAATCACGGTAGATGGTTGCAGAGTGTCAGAATCAATGATCCCAAGCAAGCACAATCTAGGATCCCACACATAGGTAGCACTATAGATTTTATTTATTAAATTAATTATATCTGTCCAGTACTTCTGCAGAGCTGTACGACTTCACATCGTATGGAATATACCAGCCGCCTCATCCCTACATCTCGGACATGAGGAATCTGATCTGACCCCCACCTTCCACAGAAAGATCGGAGATCTGTGTACCCTATGTAACATATAAAGTTGAGACAGTCTGGCCGCCTCACTGAGAGAGATTATCGGAGTCAGTGCCAGAACTTCTTCCCACTGAGAATCTGTAACAGATCCAACATCTGCATCCCATTTTGCCCTTACAGTTAGTGGGAACTTCTTCAAATATTCAGTCATTAGCTCCCCATACGCAGCCGATATGTCTCTGGTGTCGTTTGACAGCTCTTTGGTCTTGCCCATGGTAGTAGTTGGCATCTGACTGACTGTGGGGTGGACAGGTTTCTTTAAAGAGCTCAGACAGGTGCTACTAAGTTAGATTCATGAGTTGAGTAGAGGTGGACTTTTTAACAGGTCTTTGAGAGCCAGAATTCTTGCCAGGTGTTGAAATTCTTATGTGCAGCAAGACAAATACATTCTTTAAAAATCATACAATGTGATTTCCTGTTTTTTCTTTTTTATTCTATCTCTCAGAGTGGGAATGCATCTTAAATGTGAATTTCAGACCCCTCCATGATTTCTAAGTAGGAGAACTTGCAAAATTGCAGGGTGTTCAAATACTTCTGTTCCTCACTGTATGTATAGTCTTTTTGATATATGGTATCCATGGGTTTTGGTCACTGAGGGTGGGGCTAGAGACTGCAGTTTGGCGTGCTGTGACTTTAAAAAAAAATCTTTTTATTTATTCTTTATTTTACACTTTGTGCACCCCATAAGGTCCTACAAGACCTTTGGGGGACATTTAATGTTACATTTTTTTTATATTGCTGATTTCTCTTGTATTTGGGGCTAACATAGTAGCCCTAGTTACGGGGTAGTAGCCCTAGTTACGGGGGAATACCGATCCCAGAGAGGTTGTACACATCACTGTACAACTTCACAGCAGAGTTGATCAGGGTCTGAACCCAGCAGCTCTCACAGACTTTCGGCCCCCAGAGATCACATGACTGCTGGGACAGGAGCAGGAGGTGGCATTGCTGATTCCAGATTCCTGATCTCTATACACAGCGCTCATTGAGCACTGTGTACAGATAAATGACAAAAAAAGTCCCTGCCTTCTCTGTGGGGGACCCTGCTGTCACTGAAGCGGGCTTCCAGCATCAGCAGCTGCATGAATCAGCATAGCACGGCAAGGTATACAGTTTCCCGAAAGCCTCATTCACACTACTGTGTCCGTGCGTAAATCCTTGAAAAGTTGGTCAGTGATGCCTCCATGAAGATGTCCATGTGGGGTCCGTGTGTTTTTTGCTGTCCGTGTGTCATTCGTGTTTCACTGACACAGAAAAGCTGAACAGCTGAAAAATCATTTTCAGAGCATCTCTTCCTAATGATCCATGTTGCATCCGTGGTTTTCACGGATCCGTAGACTATAATGGGCATGATAGTTCCGTTACCACGAACAAAATAGAGCAAGCATCCGTGCTTAAAAAATGGACCCACAGACCGTGCTAAAACACTAATGTGTGAATACACACATTAAAAAGAATGGGGATGTGTGCTGTCCATGGAGAGCGCGAACAGCACACGAACATAAAGGTGTGAATGGGGCTTAACTTAGAAACGTCATACTTTGCTGTCCTACTCTGTTTCTGTGGCTCCCATGCACTTTAAAGGGGTTCTCTGGGAATTTAGATAATAAAAATACTTAAATATTACTTTATTTTAAATGTATTCCCATATACCTTTCATTATTTATAATGGCTCATTTTATTTAGGGAGCAATCATTAGAAGAAACAAAATGGCTGCCGTCCTATTAGTACACACAAAACCTGTCCTAATCATACAGGAGGACAAGTTACTTCTGAGCACTGAAGTAAAGAGCTGCCTCATCCTCCTCTCCTACTTGTCAGGGGTTATGATCCTGAATTCAGACTATAAGAACTTTAACTGAAACTCTGTGGGAATGGAGTTCATGAGGAGACATGAAGGACAGAGAGGATAGACAGGACAAACTGTGGTAATGGTGACTGCATACACGTGCTGCTGCACATTATCCACATCACCCCTACCATCCTCTCTGTACTTAATGTCTCCCCATGAACTCCATTTCTACAGAGATTTAGCTGCAGCTCATATTAAACTGTATTCAGGATCATAGAAGAACATGAGGCAGCTCCTTAGCTCAGTGCTGTGAAGTAACTTGTCCTCCTGTGTGATTAGGACAGGTTTTGTGTGCACTAATAGGATAGCGGCCATTTTATTTCTCCTAATGATTGCTCCACAGACAAAAAAAAACATTATAACTAATGAAAGGTATTTGGGAATATATTTATGATAAAGTAATATTTAAGTATTTTCATTCTCTTAATTCTCGGAGAACCCCTTTAATTGGAGCTACTGAAACAGCGGCGTGCCAGCCCTCTATGCTGTTTCCCGGTCAGGTCCTGGTCAGGACTTGGTCCCATCTTGCCTTACTACCGGCGAGATGAGACAACCTCTTTAAAGCATATTTATACAGGCCGATGATCCAGCAAACCAACATTCGTTAGCAATCATTATGCGGGTAGGTGGGCACAGATGTGTTTTGATCAAAATATATTGGCTGAGAGTCTCAGATTTTATCATATCAGAGTGAGGGCTTAGTCCATATATAATGTTTGCATCTATTGTGTTAGTGCGTTATTTTCCGTGATTTTTTAATCATTGCCTCTTGTACATATGCTGCCAATCAGCTGAGAATGAAACAAATGCTTATTTGTCAGCTGATTGTATCTTTTATGAGGTTATAAAAATGCTAATTTGCTGGCAGCATATCTCCCCATGTTAACTGGATGTGCTACCAACAAATCCAAACTGAAGGGGGACAAACATTGTACTAAGGATCATTCATCCCCATACAGAAAGATGATTGGTACATTTAACTGTAATAAACAAATGCCAGTCAACATGCTATATCTGCGCTCGACACTCTTTCACCATCAGATAATCTGACCATTAAAGGGACCCATTTTTAGAAACTGGAATATTTGCAGAAAATTCTGCAACAAATCTGCCACATCTGAATATACTTTTACAATGAATCTAATTACATGCACATCAAAACTCATTTTCTCCTCTCCGATCATTTGCCACCGAGTTGGCAAAAACCAAAGACAGATGCCACAGACCCACATGACAGATGGTACTATATAAAAATAGCTCAGCATAGGTATTTCTGCATTATACCATGTGCATTAGCATTTGCTTGTCGGAATATCCGTGCTTCTATGTGTCTTATCAATTGTCTTCCTGCATAAATATGCTATAGAAGTCTAGTTTGTATCTATAAAATTTTAGCTGCCTTCAGCATATTCCCAGTAGGTGTCAAGTCATAAGTGATATGTCAGTCCATATAATAATCTGACTATTGATACACTTTACTTATTGTATAAGACAACAGGTTTGTGATTTTCCAGCCTCAGTCCATTTCTTTAATTCATCCAAAATCACTTTGATTCACCTTTTACACATCCTGCATTTCCTCAATGGAATCAGCAATCAGGATATTGTGTTGCAGATCGCCTTATAGCACTTCTTTGTTCAGTAGGTATGCAGAATACAGACTACCATAATTTATGAATTGTCATTCCAGTGCCACCAGTTATTTACTGCCTGTTTACCCATGTGACCATTGGCCGCCTCTCGGCATATTCGCCATGCTGTGGCCAGATCTACACTGCTCTCCATTATAGTGAATGGGGCCGGGCGGACTTCCAGCAGCGCACATGTGTACACTGTAGTACGGATCCAGCAGGCTGTACCCCTACCACAACAGCCTGCTGGGAGAGAGAAATGCAGTGTAAAAGTAGCCTTAGTGGAGTGGGCACAGGCAGGAGCGCTGCATAGCACATCGTAATGGTGAAATTTGGGTGATCATTTAGATATGTCAAAAGAAGATTTCATGGGTTTCATAATGCAGACTTAGACCACTTGCACACGGCCGTTGGCTGGCCGTACCGTGCATTGGGGACCACATTTTGCAGTCCCAAATGCACGGCACTATCCATGTGGCTGCTGCAACGGATCTAGTCCCATGCAACTTGAATGGGTCCGTCATCCATCTGGACCGCAGAAAAAAATAGAACAAGTTCTTTTTTTTGCGGTGAGGAGGCACGGAGAGAAACCCCACGGAAGCACTTCATAGGCCTTCTGTGGGGTTCCGTGTCTCCGTTCCACACTTTCCAGATTGGGGACCCATTCAATTGAATGGTTCTGCATCCATGATGTGGTGAGCACATGGCCAGTGTCCGCATATTGCGGACCCGCTATTTGCAGGCCGCAATACGGGCCACGGCCGGCAATGGCCGTGTGCATGAGGCCTTAGGTGCAAATAGTTTTCTGACACTTTTTAACTGATAACCTGTCAAATAGCTGATTGATGGGGGTCCCAGGTGTCGGACCCCCACTGATCAGACACTGATCAGTTTCAGTGAGTCGGAAAACCCCTTTAACCCGATTTCAATGCTGTCTCTGAAAGATTTCATCCATTTCATGCACAGCTTCTTTTCTTTTTTTATTACCTATATGAATCAATGGAAAATCCATCTTTAGGAATTCAGTGGGTGGACATATTTGGCCAGTGACAAGCACTCTTGCATTTATTGCTCTTTATCACAGAAAGTCTGACAGCACCTCCTGGTACGTTGTCAGTTAATAGTAAACTACCCAGCCAGTGCCTCACATGGCAAACATTCAATAACCTTGCAACAGATAAATCACTATTGTTTCATATCTCTAGTATTGATAGCAGATGGTACGACCTACGTATTAACCCTTAATAACCACACTAATGTAGAAATGCATTGAACATGAGTATTTACATACGGAGAACATATTGAGAGTTAACGATCAAATCTAGACAGTAGATATTATTCTTTATTATTCTCTATATACAGTCTACTACTTACCGTATTTTTCGCTTTAGCGAATGCCGCCATTTTTACTCTGCTACCACTGATACATCGCCGGCCGCTATGCTGCACAGTGCGGCCTGTCATGTATCAGCAGGGAGAGAGGAGGGGCTGGAGTCTGGCAACACTCGCGGCAGGTCCCGGTGCAGTCACAGTGAAATACATCGGGCCCCAAGCACAGCAGTAAAATGTAGTTATGTAATGCTTATTCTTTATTAAAGTAGCGCAATCCTACATTAGTACTTACTATCTAACTACGGTAGCAGGCAGGCCGGCAGTCGCTCCATCACGCGCCTGCTTCATTAATAACGTGGAAGCAGCTCCTCCCACTTTATTCATTAAGCAGGCGGAGCAGGCGCGTGATGGAGCAAGTAGCGTTACGCTGTCGGCCGGCCTGCCTGCCTGCTACTGTAGTTAGATAGTAAGTACCAATGCAGAGGACCTTTCATGGGTCAAAACATTGTAAACTAACTACCAGGATATGTAGCGCAGCGCCCTGGGATCTCACTGCACTTACTAGTATTCCTGGGCTCAAGGAAGAAGGTGAGTTTTTTTTCTCCCTGTGATGCTCTGAGCTTTGATTGGACAGCTCTACAGCCAGGGAGAAGGACGCCATTGAGAAAAAAGGCAGTCTCTTCCTCCCTGTTCTGATGCTAGCAATTAGCATACAGAGTGAGAGAATATACCGGGGGCCACAATGGGCAAGCGAAGCCGCGCCCAGGAAAAATAGTAAGTGCAGTAAGATCCCTGGGTGCCGCGCTACATATCCTAATAGTTAGTTTATAATGTTTGGACCCATGAAAGGTCCTCTTTAATAAAGAATAAGCATTACATAACTAAATTTTACTGCTGTGCGCAGGGCCCATGTATCGGGGGTCACTATTTAGACAGGGACACTGTAATGGGGGGATCTGTGGATGACACATATATATCATAAGATGCTATATATGTGTCATCCACAGATCCCCCCATAACAGTGTCATCCACTGATATCCCCATAACAGTGTCATCCACAGATCCCTGTAACAATGTCATCCACAGATGCCCCCATAACAGTGCGTTATCCACAGATCCCCATAACAGTGCGTCATCCACAGATCCCCCATAACAGTGTCATCCACAGATCCCCCATAACAGTGTCATCCACAGGTACCCCATAACAGTGTCATCTACAGGTACCTCAGAACAATGTAATCCACAGATCCCCCATAACAGTGTCATCCACAGATCCCCCATAACAGTGTGTCATCCACAGATCCCCCATAACAGTGTGTCATCCACAGATCCCCCATAACAGTGTCATCCACAGATCCCCCATAACAGTGTCATCCACAGATCCCCCATAACAGTGTCATCCACAGGTACCCCATAACAGTGTCATCTACAGGTACCTCAGAACAATGTAATCCACAGATCCCCCATAACAGTGTCATCCACAGATCCCCCATAACAGTGTCATCCACAGGTACCCCATAACAGTGTTATCTACAGGTACCTCAGAACAATGTCATCCACAGATCCCCCATAACAGTGTCATCCACAGATCCCCCATAACAGTGTGTCATCCACAGATCTCTCATAACAAGGCATCATCCACAGATCCCCCATAACAGTTCGTCATCCACAGATCCCCCATAACAGTGTCATCCACAGATCACCATAACCGTGTCATCCGCAGATCCCCCATAATAGTGTGTCATCCACAGATCCCCCATAACAGTGTGTCATCCACAGATCCCTCATAACAGTGCGTCATCCACAGATCCCCCATAACAGTGTCATCCACAGATCCCCCATAATAGTGTCATTCATAGACCACCATTAGTTTAAAACCCACCAAAATCACACCTTTTGGTTCAAATTTTTTTTTTCTTATTTTCCTCCTCAAAAACCTAGGTGCGTCCTATCATCAGGTGCATCTTATAAAGTGAAAAATACGGTATATGCATTGTACTGTTTTAGTACTTTATGTCAGAGCCACTGCATGTCATTGCCTTGCAAAAGTATTCACCTCCTTGTTTTTTTCTGTTTTGTTGCATTTCAAACTGGAATTAAGATACATTTTTATTTAGATTTTATGTAATGTTGACAATACAGTCTAAATTGTACAGTGGAATGAAAAAACTAAAAAATCTTCCTTATTTAGCCCTTTCAGGACATGGCCTATTTTTATTATTCATTTTTCTTCCCTGCCCTCCAAGAGCCATAATCTTTTTGTTTTAACATCATTTTTGTTTTCTATTCGCATAGTTATAAGAGGACATTTTTGTTTTTGTGGGACAAGCTGTATGTTGTATGTTACCATAGCTTTTATTAGAAAACAGGAAAAAAAATCTTGCAGTTGGGAAAAAATGGAAATGCTGCCAAGTTTTTTGGGGTTTTGTTTTTAAGGTGTTCACTGTGTGCTAAAAATGACACCACAACCTTATTCTGCGGGTCCATACAATTATAGCTATATCTTTAAAATAAAAATCTTTGATTTCCATATTCTGACACAGTAACTTGTTTGTATTTCTCTTTAGAAAGCTCTGTAAGGGCTTGTTTTTTATTTTGCAGGAAGAGCTGTAGTTTTTATTGGTACCGTTTTGGGGTACGTATGACTTTTTGATCACTTTTTTTTTATTTATTTGGGGGGCATGGGGACAGACATTTTTATTTTTTTCTGCTATGGCGTTCACCACACTTGCAAAATATTTTTTATTTAATAGTTTGAACATTTTGAGATGCATGGATACCTATTATTTTTATTTTTTCTACTATTTCTTTTTATATGTAAAATTGGAAAATGGGGGTGATATGAATTTAATATTTTTGTGGTTTTTTTTACATTCAAGAAACCTTTTGCTTTATTATTGTAAATTTTTCTTGTAATTTTTTTCTGATTGCTTGTTACATAGACTGTAATAGCATATTGTAGTCAATGGTATTGTTACAGGCAGCCTGTAAGCTCATGCCTTGGGCATGGCTCTGTAGGCAGCTTATTGTGACAGCCCTTGGAGTTTTCCAAGGCCCATGCCATTTTGAGAGACCTTGACGGAGTGCGCGGGCTCCGGTATGTTCTTGATATAAGAATATATTGGCGAAAGTCTAATTTTAATATCAGCGTAAAGGTTTAGCCAAATATTTTCAATTGCATTTACCATTGTAGGGCACCATTTTCTGTGATTTTCTCTTTTTTATAGCCCCATCCGCACATTTGTCTTACATGTGGTCCATTGCGGGGATCCTCCATTGTATGTATTTTTTGCTGGGGATTGCTGTTAGCAACGGATGACATGTGCAGGATTTGCTCCCCCGGTTATAAATGCGCAACAGCATATGGGTTTTTTAGCATTTTCTGCTTTTCAGATCTGTGTAGGATGTTTTTGTGGTACATGTGGTCCGCTGCCAGCATCCTCCATTGTATGCATTTTTGCTGGGGATTGCTCTTAGCAAAGGATCACATGGGGAGGATTTGCTCCCCCGGATAGAAATGCGCAACAGCATTTGGGGTCTTGAGCATTTTTGCCTTTTAGACCACTTTATTGTGTTATTTGAGTTTTCAAAGGCCCCAAACTGTCATGGTAACTGATCAGAACCTGGCTTTTTTGCCACGCTGGCTCTGCCCTTTAACCTCAGATGTCACCGGTGCTATTGACTGTGGCATCTAAGCGGTTAAATGACCAGGATGGGTGTTATATCCAATCCCGGTTACACAGCTGGCACTCACCATATATGGCGTGGTCTTAGTGTATGAGTTAAAAATTAAATAAAAAGTGAAGAGTTGTTAGTGTATGTGTATCCACCCCTTTTGGTGAAATTTTTCTTCTACAGTACAACTCTAAAAGGTGAGCCTCCACTGTGGAGTTACTCAATACCTTGACCACTGTCCTGAATGTATTTACCCTATGTTGCGCTGTGTTTTTTTTGTTTCATGGAGCCCCATTAAATCCATTATAATGAAATGGAAAGAATATGGCAAAACGACAAACCGGACAAGACGAGGCCATCCACCAAAACTCACAGACTGTGCAAGGAGGGTATTAATCAGAGATTAAACAAAACAATAATACTGAATGAGCTCCAAAGATTCACAGCGGACCACTAGAAACCGTACACTCCACAGAGAGGGGTTTTATGGAATAGTGAAAAAAAAACATTACTTAAAGGGGTTATCCAGGAATGGATAACGATGACCTATTCTCATAGGTCATCATTATCACATCAGCGGGGGTCTGAGTTCCGACACCCCTGCTGATCAACTGTTTCACCGGAGCTCTGGTGAGCGCAGCCTACTCCTGGCAGCTTTCCAAGTACAGTACCGCACATTGTATAGCGAATGTGCTTGCTACTGCAGCTCAGCCCCATTCATATCAATAGGGCTGAGCTGCAACTAGGCCATGTGACTGATTTACGGCAGTGGCGTTGCGAGGGGGGTGCGGGGGGTGCGGTCCACACCGGGTGACACCAGTCTGATGGGGTGTCACCAGGGGCGGACTGACCATTAGGGCACTCGGGCATGGGCCGAGGGCCCGTGGTCAGTAGGGGGCCCGTCCCCAGGGCAGACGCGGCGGCGGCAGGGAACATCAGGACGGAGATGAGCGCTTGCATTGCGCTCATCGCCGTGCCGAGCAGCAGCAGAGGAGGGAGAGGCGTGTCCTCTCTCTCCCTGTTCCTCTGATAGGCTGCCAGCACTAGGCCGGCAGCCTATCGGAGGCCGGTGCAGGCGGCGCGATGACGTCATCGCGCCGCCGGAGCCGTTCAGCTCGAGACACAGCCCGGAAGAGGCCTGCATCGCTGGAGGTAAGTATAAGTGTTCTTTTTTTTTTTTTTCTTGGGGCTACTGGCACTAAAGGGGGCTACTGGCACATAAAGGGGGCTACTGGCACTAAAGGGGGCTACTGGCACTAAAGGGGGCTACTGGCACTAAAGGGGCTACTGGCACATAAAGGGGCTACTGGCACATAAAGGGGGCTACTGGCACATAAAGGGGACGGCTACTGGCACATAAAGGGGACGGCTACTGGCACATAAAGGGGACGGCTGCTGGCACATAAAGGGGACGGCTACTGGCACATAAAGGGGACGGCTACTGGCACATAAAGGGGACGGCTACTGGCACATGAGGGGGGACTAATAACACATAAGGGGGAACGGCTACTGGCACATAAGGGGGAACGGCTACTGGCACATAAGGGGGGACTAATGGCAAATGAGGGGGGCCTAATGGCACATGAGGGGGGCCTAATGGCACATGAGGGGAAGCACAAGAGAGGCACTTATTACTAGCACATGTGGTGGCATGGAGAGGCACGTGTTACTGGCACATTATTATAGGGCACTATGTGCGCCTCAATCCTGGGGGTGAGAAAAGAGAAATGATGGGGGACAATCACAAAATGTCTGTTTGTGCCATGGAGCCTGGAGGGGAAGAAAATAAATGTGCCACCCATGGGGAGTTACATGATGAGGGACAATGATGAAGAGAGGGACAATGTTGGAATCTGTGCCATGGGGGGTGACATCATGTCACCCCCGGCACAGTCAGACTTCAACATTGTCCCTCATCATGTCACTCCCGATGGTACAGACTCCAACATTTCCCCATTGGGGATCATGAAGGATCGGAGCTGATGGCTGACATGGGGGGGCTGACGGTTGACATGGGGGGGCTGAACAGCTGACATGGGGGGCATGATGGATGGGGGCTGACAGCTGATATGGGGGGCATGATGGATCCGGGCTGACGGCTGACATGGGGGCTGACGGCTGGCATGATGGCTGACATGAGGGCGTGATGGATGGGGGCTGAAGGCTGACATGGGGGACTGACAGCTGGCATGATGGCTGACATGAGGGCATGATGGCTGACGGGGGAGAATAATGGATGGGGCTGACGGCTGACATGGGGGCTGACGGCTGACATGGGGGCATGATGGATGGGGGCTGACGGCTGACATGGGGGCTGACAACTGACATGGGGGCATGATGGATGGGGGCTGACGGCGGACACGGGGGCTGACGCCTGGCATGATGGCTGACATGAGGGCATGATGGCTGACATGGGGGGGCATGATGGATGGGGGCTGATGGCTGACAGACGCCTGACATGGGGGGCTGACGGCTGGCATGATGGCTGACATAAGGGCATGACGACTGACATGGGGGGGCATGATGGATGGGGGTTGACGGCTGACATGGGGGCTGACAGCTGACATGGGGGGCATGATGGATGGGGGCTGACACGGGGGGCTGACGGCTGACATGAGGGCATGATGGCTGACATGGGGGGGCATGATGGATGGGGGCTGACGGCTGACAGACGCCTGACATGGGGGGCTGACGGCTGGCATGATGGCTGACATAAGGGCATGATGACTGACATGGGGGGACATGATGGATGGGGGCTGACGGCTGACATGGGGGGCTGACGGCTGGCATGATGACTGACATGGGGGGGCATGATGGATGGGGGCTGACGGCTGACACGGGGGGCTAATCTGAGGTGTGATTAACTTTGGGGGTCTGATTGGTGGTCTGACCTGAGGTATAGTGGAAAATATTGTTTCTTATTATACTCCTCTAAAACCTATGTGTGTGTTATAGTCTTATAGGGCGAAAAGTACAGTCTTCAAGCGATTGAAGCATAGCGAAGATACCAGGACCACACAGAGGAGAAGCCAGCTGCTGCACACAGGACCAGGACCAGGTGAGCTGCGGGCGGGGGGTCGCCAAGATGTAGCTTCGCTTGAGCTGCCAAAAAAATCCTTGCACCGGCCCAGGTCACGTCCACGTGACAGCAATGACTCACTCACACAGGCACAGCACAGCCTGAACCAGCCCAGACTTGTTGCTGATGTTAATGGATGCTATAACATTGCACCATCCTTCTGAACATACATCTGTCATCCGCTTACCTCATGATCCTGGAGCTGTGCTGTACAGTGGCCGCCGAGCTCTACAGCATAGCTCCAGGATCATGAGGTAAGGCGGATGACAGATGTGTATGTTCAGAAGGATGGTGCAATGTTATAGCATCCATTAACATAACAGCAGCAATTCCTCTTTAGTTATATGTGAAGACACTTCGTACACACCGGACTGTAAGTGAATTAATAACTAAGGCCCCTTTCACACTATCGTTGTGAGGATCCGGCGTGCACTTCCGTTGCCGGAAATGCCCACCGGATCCGTCATAACGCAACACACCTGAAAACATTTGAAGACTGATCAGTCTTCAAAATGCTTTCAGTGTTACCATGGCAGCCAGGACGCTACTAAAGTCCCGGCTGCCATGAAAGTAGTGGGGAGCCAGGGAGAAGCTACTTACCTCCGTGTGGCTCCTGGGGCGCTCCACAATGACGTCACAGCGCCCCTACGTTGCATGATCACATTATCCATGTGATGTAGGGGTGCTGTGACGTCATTGTGGAGCACCCTAGGAGCCGCACGGACGGTAAGTAGCTCCTCCCCTGGCTCCCCACTACTTTTCCATGGCAGCCGGGACTTTAGTAGCGTCCTAGCTGCCATGGTTACCATTCAGAAAGGTAACGTCAGATCCGGCGATGCGCCGAAACAACATTTAGCTTAAAGTCGGATCCGGATTAATGCTTTTCAATGGGCATTAATTCCAGATCCATCCTTGCGGCATGCCTTCAATTTTTTTGGCCCAAGGAAAATCCGCAGCATGCTGTGGATTTTTCAACGGCAAAAAAAACGTTTGAATACTGAACTGAAGACATCCTGATGCATCCTGAACGGATTTCTCTCCATTCAAGATGCACTGGGACAATCCTGATCAGTATCTTTCCGTCTTAGAGCCCCGAGGACGGAACTCTAGCACGGAAAGGAAAAACGCAAGTGTGAAAGAGGCCTAAGCACTAGTGAGTATCTGTTATTTTTGGTTATATGACTAAAACATTATTGCTTCGGGGGGGTCTGGGGTGACACCATTTTCTACCGCACCGGGTGACACCAGCCCTAGCAACACCACTGATTTACGGTGACGTCGAATGGCCCAGGAAGCGGCCACAGTGCTCACAGAGCACCAGCCTTTTCTAACAGTTGGGGTTCTAACAGGATTGGTTTTTAATACTCTATATGTATGTTTTACATATTCTCATTTATCCATTACCAACCAATACATTCCTTATCTCACCCCCCCCCCTCTTCCAGCAGTACTTTCCTATTGATAGATTTAATCGCTCAATGTAACATTCATTTCATTGATATATACAATTCCAGATCCCCGAGTCCTCCATTATGACATGAGATATATATATATATTTTGAGATACACCAAACTCTGCGCCCTGTCACCCTTTAATTCAGCATTTCTAGTAACCATCTTAAGTTTTACACATATGACGGTTCATATACCATTCATTACTCTTATAATAATTTTATTCATTATTTTACCTAAAAACCTTTTATTGTATTGTTTTTTGTAGACTTGATAAAGGGGTCGTTTAGACCCCGAAACGCGTTGTCTCTAATAAACCTTATTGTACCGTGCATCCGGTTGTGGTTATGCGCCCTGTGATCGTCCACTAGCAAGATCACTATACAGTGACAAGCTTAGCCACTTTTTCTAACAGTTGATCAGACCCCCGTCAATCTGATACGGATCACCTATCCTGAGGAACCAGACAAGCAGAACCAGGATAGGTCATCAATATTAATTACCAGATAACCCCTTTAAAGAGAAACATAAGAAAACACATTAGGAGTTCACTAAACATCAAGTGGCAGAATCACTAGACACGTGCTTCTCTGATCAGAAAAGACTAAAATTCAACTTTTTGGCCATTATTGGAAATGCTATGTGTGGTGCAAACTGAACACCGATGTGCTGAAGTAAGTTATTTGCGATGTTGAGGTACTAGTCAGAACCGAAGCCGAGTTCGGTTTCAAGTTTTTAAATTGGTTTTACACTTTAAAAATCAACTACCAAAGTTATTCAACTAAGTCACACACAAACTCGCGAATAACTTACTTCAGCCCATCGGAGCCCATACATTCTAATACTGTACGGAGACTAATTTCCGTACAGTATTTTTCCGAAGTTTTGAACAAAGCGACCTTGGATGAAGCATCTGAAGCTCGCTTCGCTCCACACTACCTATGATCCTTGTGTCACAAGCTGTCCTCACTTCAGTAAAGGTGGGCTGACTGCTCACTGAAGATCAGATTACATAGAAGTCTATCGAGAGGGGAGGAGGAGGAGGAGATGCCAGGTTACAAGTGATTGACTTATTTGAAGGGTTATCCAGTAATTGATATTGATGACCTATACTCTGGATAGTTCACCGATATCATATCGGGGGCCCACTGATCAGCTGCTTGAAGAGGCCAGCACTCTGTGATCACCGTGGTCTCTTTCTTAGGCCATGTGATGTCACCGTAAATCTGTCACATGGCCTAGCTGCAACTCAGTTCCATTAAAGTGAATGGGGCTGAGCTGCTGGTAGCCGGTGGTGCTAACCAGAGCTCCAGTGAGTGTGGTGGCCCCCTGTAACAGCTGATATGCTTAGGATACGTTATCGTTATCTTACCCTGGATAACCCCTTTAACTGCTGAGTACATATCTGAACCACTTAGTTCTGCTGTGCAATGCCCTCCATTACTTCTGCTGCTTCTGAGGGTGTTCTGCATAGAGTTACGGCACAGATTTTTCTGTTTTTCCAGGTCCTGTCTGGGCAGACATGAAACCAGCTAATCTCTGCCTACTTGCTAAAAAAAAAAAAAAAAAAAGAATTACAGACAGATTACAGAGGGATAAACCGATTTAAAAAAGCCTGATACAGGTGATATAATGGCCAGAAATACTGTTATCCCACATGGCAGCTTGTGATGAAAAATTGCCTGAAATGATAGTTATACATTAACCCCTTTAGCCCTGGTCTATTTTCTATTTTTCTGTTTTTCACTTCCGGCGTTCCTGGAGCCATAACGTATTTGTTTTTCCATTCACATAGCCGTATGAGGGCATGTTTTTTGCGGGACAAGTAGAACTTTCTAATGGCACCATGTAGTATTTTATACAATGTAGTGGGAAGCTGGAATAAAAATTCCAAATGGAGTGGAATTGGAAAAAATGCAATTCTGCTATAGTTTTATGGGTTTTGTTTTTACAGCTTTCACTATACAGTAAAACTGACCTGTTACCTTCGTTCTCCTGGTCAGTACGACTACAAAAAAACATTTATTTAGTTTTTCTTCTATTTTAGTGCTGAAAAAATAAATAAAAAACTTTGTGAAAGTTGGAAATGTTTTCTTTGCATTGCCATATTCTTATCCCCATATTCATATCCCCATAACTTTTTTATGGATTTGTCTACGGAGCAGGATGAGGGCTCATTTTTTGGCAGAGCGAGCTGTAGTTTTTAATTATACCATGTTGAAGTGGACTTTTTGATGACTTTTTCAATTCTTTTTCGGAGGTAAAGTGACAAAAAAATGGCGAATTGGGGAAACAGTGATTTGAATTTATATATTTTTTTTATATTTTTCAAAACTTTTTTTTTAACTTTATCACCTTTTTTATGTCCCTTTAGGGGACTTGTATATTAGATCTTCAGATTCTTCCTTACACTGTAATGAATTAGCACTGCAGTGTATGGCAGATTTGCTATGTTCTTATGGTGTATTGCCACCTGCAGGCTACCATAGGAGTTACAGCTTTAATGTTCTCTCTGAAGGAACCTAGGTTATTATAGAGAACCAATGGCTTCCTTAATCTCTGCGTGGAAGCTACTTCGGATGCTGTGGTCAAAATTGACCATGGAACCTAAGGGGTTAAATCGTTGCAGTTGGTGTTATCGCCGATCAGAAACATTAGCCCCCAGTGTCTGCAGTTTAAAACAGCAAAATCCCAGCAGCCATGGCACCTGCTGGACTCGAAAGTGGTAAAAATCTTAAAAGATCCGAACGCTGTACAAGTATGTGAATGGGGTTGTGCAGTATTGATGACCTATTGTCACAGACGTTCCCGCGACAGGTGGCAGGAGATCGGTCAGACTGGCAACACGTGGTTTGAGCTGACAGGTTTCCTTTTGGATCAATAGGCGTCTGTGTTGTTTCTGGTAATGGCCACACCCCTTGCCTCAGGTGTTGCTTATGTGGTCATTGAACCTTCCTTATTTATAGTTGCTTCTCCCACTATGCTGTGTGGTTTATAGCTTCAGTTTCAGTTGTGTATTGCTGTTGTGTGGATCTCGGCTGAGTTCCTGGTGCTTCCATTGATCCTTTGAAGTTAAGTCTTTCCTTTCCTTCTTTGTATTTTGATTGAATTCTGTGTGTTGTATTTCCCTGTCATTTGTATTAAGGCCTGAGGGAGACTCCTGTTTGTCCTTCCTTTTGGAGGAACAGGTTGTCTCAATCCTGACATTAGTACCAGGGACCTATAGGGGGAGTTAGGACATTTGGTATTCCTGTGTATGAACTCACCTTCCTCTGGGGTCAGTTCATACTGGTAGTTAGTCAGGACTTTGATTAGGGTATTACTAGGAGGTGTCCATTTCCTTTCCCTAGTTTCCAGGCCTTATTCCCTCACTACTTTCCCTCCAATGTTCGGTGTGGTGTTTCCCTCCCACTCCCGAACGTGACACCTATCTTCAATATGAGATCACCCGGGGTCTGAAACCTGGCACCCCTGCTAGTTTGCTGTTTGAAGAGGGCATGACACTCATGTGAGTGCTGTGTCCTTTTCAAAACTTACGTGCACACCATCCCCCTTGTAGCATCAGTTCCATGTTATTACACTTTCTTCTCCCATTCAAGTGAACGGGAGAGGAAGGTGTAATTACCCTGCACCATGACTAGAAGGTAGATGGCATGCAGTTAAACTTTGAAGAGGATGCAACACTTGCAGGAGTGTTACAGCATTTATTTAGCAGGTGGGCGGGGGTTCCGGGAGTTGGACTCCCACTAATCTGATTTTGCGTAACTCCTTTAAGTAGACTAATTCACACCTTTTCCCCTTTTCTCTGAATGTTCCATAGTTGTTTTTTTCTCTTATTCTAAAAATATGTCTGAAAGTTGTAAAATGTATGGCCCCTTTCACACGGGCGTTGCGGGTGCACTCCGTCAAACAGTGCGGGTGCGTTGCGGGAATCGCAGCGATTTTTCCCTGCGAGTGCAAAGCGCTGTCATGCGCTTTGCACGCGCGGGAGAAAAATCGGCACTTTTGGTACCCAGACCCGAACCTGCACTTCTTCACAGAAGTGCATGTTGGGGTCAGAAATTGTCCCGCTGGTATTATTTCACATTATAACATAGTTATAATGTGAAATAATACCCTTGGCCATCTTCCTAATGTTGAACCCGGTGCTGAATGGGTTAAAAATAATAAACTAATATTAACATACCTGTTCCATTTGATCGCAAAGCCCGGCATCCTCTCCGTTAGCTTGCTTGTAGGAAAAGGACCTGTGATGATGTCACAGCATCACATGGCCCAATCACATGCTCCTTTACCATAGTGATGGAGCATGTGATTGGGCCATGTGATGTGACGTCATCACAGGTCCTTTAGATCATAGATGCTGCAGGAAAGAGAGGACAGATCGCGACTACGCGATCAAGTGGCTAAGGTAAGTTAACTTTTATTATTTTTAACCCTTCCTCATCATTTAACAATGCATTCTTTATTAAGAATGCTATTATTTCCCTTATAACCATGTTATAAGGGAAATAATAGAGATTGGGTCCCGTTGCTAAGCAACAATGCGGGAAAATCATAGCGCATCCGCGCTTGGTTGCGGATGCTTGCGATTTTCCCGCAGCCCCATTCACTTCTATGGGGCCTGCGTTGCGTGAAAAACGCAGAATATAGAACATGCTGCGATTTTCACGCAACGCAGAAGTGATGCGTGAAAATCACCGCTCATGTGCACAGCCCCATAGAAATGAATGGGTCCGGATTCAGTGCCGGTGCAATGCGTCCTCCTCACGCATTGCACCCGCGCGGAAAACTCGCCCGTGTGAAAGGGGCCTATATGTTGTCTGCCTATGGAGAGATTGAGTCCAGAGTCCATATTTTCCATCTATCATACAAATATACACTATGAATATCAAGAGGATTTTAATTTCCTTGATTTAAGCAAAATATTAACAAGTTGTAAGGCTACTTTCAAACTAGCGATTTTCCTGGATCCGGCTGGGCTCAGTAAAAACGCTTCTGTTACTGATAATACAACCATCTGCATCTGTTATGAATGGATCCGGTTGTATTATCTTTAACATACCCAAGATGGATCCGTCATGAACTCCATTGAAAGTCAATGGAGGACGGATCTGTTTTCTATTGTGTCAGATTGTGTCAGTCTTGCTCCGCATCCCAGGATGGAAAGCAAACCACAGCATGCATTTTGGAACATTCCATTCTGTTCAGTTACGTTTCGTCCCCATTGACAATGAATGGGAACAAAACAGAAGCATTTTTTCTTCCAGTATTGAGACCCTATGACGGATCTCAATACCCGAAAATATCAACGCTAGTGTAAAAGTAGCATAAAAGTTGCAAATACAGAAATTGTTCCATAGTTAAAGGAGTTGTCCGGGTTCAGAGCTGAACCCAGACATACCTCCATTTTCACCCAGGGAGCCCCCCTGATGTTAGCATTGGAGCATGTCATGCTCCGATGCGCTCCCTTGCCCTGCGCTAGATCACGCAGGGCAAGGGCTCTTTTGTTTACAATAACACACTGCCGGACGGAAGCTTCCGCCCCGCAGTGTGTTCGGTGACGTCACCGGCTCTGATTGGCATGCTTTAGCGCTGCTCTAGCTGTTATACAGGCTAGGGCAGCGCTAAAGCCCGCCCATCAGTGCCGGTGACGTCACCGGGCCTTTTGGCAGCCCCATGGAGAGCCCAGTTTGTCACCGGAACCCTGTAAAATGCCTTTGCCCTGGGGAGGGGGGGGGGGGCTGCCTGGGTGAAAATGGAGGTATGTCCGGGTTCAGCTCTGAACCCAGACAACCCCTTTAATGGCAAACTAGTTGATCAATACCAGAAATTCTTTAATGTGTGAAGTTTATGCAACTGCCTTTGTAGACATTTTTAATACATTGTTCCATTGCTATCATGCATCAGAAGAAAAAAAGAAAATGAAATCAAACTATTTAGTGCAAAACCTATATACGTAATATTACATTCTGAATGGAGAGCATTCCGATCAGGATGCATCAGTTTTTTACCCTCTTACGTTTTTTGGCCGGAGAAAATACCGCAGCATATTTTCTCTGGCCAAAATTCCAGAACACCTGCCAGAATGCCGGCATTAATTTCAATTGAAATATATTAGTGCCGGATCCGGTCTTCCAGTCTGCACATGCGCAGACCTTTAAAAATGGGAAAAAGATAAATATCGGATCCTTTTTTCCGGATGACAACCGGAGAGACGGATCCGGTATTGCAATGCATTTGTGATCCGTCTACAAAAAGTATCCGTTTGTATACAGATCTGCCTGCCGGAATCCAGCAACGCAAGTGTGAAAGTACCCTTATGATATTATAATAGTTTTTGTAATATATTATAATTGTTTTGTAATCCTCTTGTTTTGTGTACCAAATCCACGCATATCACTTGATAAACTATGATTTAAAAATTGATACGTGAGTTTGTTTTTGCTATTCAGTGTAATTGTCTGGTGCCTTCTATCAGTTCCATGGAATAACTTTGCAATTACGTACAGTATTTAAAAAGGAAAAAAATAAAAAAACGGTTTTGCCTTTTCTGACATTGAAACTGACCTTTTTCTTTCAGTACAGTGCAGTG
Organism: Bufotes viridis; assembly: GCA_033119425.1. Taxonomy (NCBI): domain Eukaryota; kingdom Metazoa; phylum Chordata; class Amphibia; order Anura; family Bufonidae; genus Bufotes; species Bufotes viridis. The sequence goes on from CM065593.1 coordinate 97,023,720, forward strand.
GACACAAATCCATTATCTGTATATGTTATGCAGCATCTATGGAACAAAGTTGTACAGGTAAGATTCATTTAGTCTGTTCGTTACTGCTTTTGATCATGTGTTTTTAGCCCAGACTTATATCTCCACTTGGGTGGACCTGTAAAGGGAAGCTTCTGCTTCCCGGTGCTTGCTCCCCGCTTCTTCCCCTCCAGGCCTGCGATGCTCCACTGGACTCGCTCGCTATAAACATCTCGTTTGAAATCCACAGCCAATCACTGGCCACTTCGGATACCGGATCCCATTGTGTCATAGGACCATTTGTCATGCCTTTCTCTTATGGATTCATGTCTGTACTGTACTTAGAGTGTAGTGATGATGATTAACTGTGGCAGAATATTGCTACTGAGAAGCTGGCATCTGATTTTAGAAATGGGGTAAACAGTACATCCACTGCTATCACAATCAGCATTTCATGCACATGAATCGGCTGCTCTTATACGACAGTTCCTATATCAATATTCTCATTACGTTTTCTGTTTTTGTGTCAGGTAGTGCCGCTATGGATTGCTCCTAACATGTTAACTTTCTCTGGATTTCTGATCATTTTAGTAAATTATATCTTCTTGTCCTTTTATGATTGGGACTACACAGCATCAGGTAAGACAAACAATTTATACATCAGGTTAATTTTTCAGGTTCTGAAATGATATGTATAATGTGTTACAAATCTGAAGGAACATACTACCACATGTATGGTAGTAGGAGATAATGTGGTCATGTATGTGTTTCGTTGCAGAGATATTAGGACTGGAGATCATATGAATGGACATCTTTTAGGGTTCCAGCTCTAATAGAATAAGGGTATAGTTACTAACTGTACTAACTGCAGATTAGTTGTAGGAATGACTGTGGCTGTCATATTCATCTGAATGGGGCTTGAAGGAATCCATGTGTTTGCTGCATATCTGTTGCATGTGAACATATATGAGTGGGAGGTCTATTTGCCCGGTTTGGCCAGAAGGTCATGCCATTTCATTGGATAAACAACCATACTTACAGATGTGTGACCATTGAAGTGTGATGTTCATTGCAGTGGCGTAACTAGAAATGACTGGGCCCCACAGCAAATTTTTGAATGGGGCCCCCTCCCCCAGTAATCTTTTTACAAACCCCTTCCTTTTATGCCGCCCCCTTTCCTGTGGCTAGTAAAGATCGCTCTCTCAGACCAGGCCCGGCAGCTGTTCCATCCGTTTTCTACACTGTCTATACTGCCACTATATATAATTTCATTGTGTAATACTGTTGAGGGGCCCTGACAAAATCTTTTAGTACTTTTCCTCCTCCTCTTGGATGGGCCCCTTCTGGGTCAGGGCCCCAAAGCAGCCGCTTCCCCTGCTTCCCCTATAGTTACGCAGCTGGTTCATTGTATTTAACTGATTGTATTTGATGCTAAGAGGGGGAAAACTGCATTTGGGTGTCCGGTGCTGGGTCAGTGGCCGGCAGTGGTGTTAGGAGAACTGTTTATGTTGGCAGCAGAAGTGTCCATGGGGCGTTGGAGTAAGGTGGTGCAAGAGCACATGCTTCTTATGAGAGAGTCATGGGTTACAGGAAGTCATGATGTCATAGTTGGCAGAGGAAGGGAGGAACACCCTTTTGGCTTGCCATTGTGGCCATGTGAGGAGGTCACATGTCCCACCTAAGAGGAGTCCAGGGGGTTACTTAAACATACCTGGACTTTCAGAAAGTTTCCATATATGTATACATGAGTTATAGCACTATATATAGTAATTATATGACTTGTATAAGGCATTTTTAGCGTTTTCCCCCCCTACATGCTACATCTATAATTCTTAGTGGCCACTAAGTTAGTGAGTGGAAACTGACTATAGACTAAACATAAAAACAAGAGACTCTGCTCCCTAACTCAGACTCAAAGAAGTACTAGGGCCCATTCAAAAAGTTTCTGTGGGGACAGTCATTTCTAGCTACGCCACTGATTACAAATTATACTGAATCTTTTCCCAGAAATGTATATATCAATTTGCTAAGCATTTCCTGTTTTATAACATTCTGCCTGTAGATTAATTTGCATTTTCATGGTGACAGGTTCCCTTTAACCCCTTCACGCCCGATGAACGTGTACGTCATCGGGCGTGTGTTTAAACATGGCGCACGCTTCTCCCCGCTGCGGGCGCCATAGCCGCAGGTGGCTGCCTGCTTCCTATAGCAGACACCCGTGGCTAATGTCTGCAACCAGCAGTAATGCCGATCATGGACATTTAACCCCTCAGATGCCTAATAAAGTCAATGGGGAAAATCTGCAACAAATTTTGAGCAATATTTAATAGTAATTGGCATGCTATAGATTTGAAAATCTACGGTACAGGTCAATTTCCACTGGATGCTTAAAGAGGACCTTTTATCAGGGAAAAAAATATGAACTAAGTATGCTGACATGGAGAGTGAAAGCGGCGCCCAGGGATCTCCCTGCACTTACTATTATCCCTGGGCGCCGCTCCGTTCTCCCACTATAGGCTCTGGTATCTTCGCTCACTTGGTTCTACTAGGCGGAGTCTGCCCTTGTTCTCCTGGGCGTCTCCTTCTCCCAGGCTGTAGCGCCACTTCTCCCAGGCTGTAGTGCCCCTTCTCCCAGGCTGTAGCACTGGCCAATCGCAGTGCAGAGCTCATAGCCTGGGAGAAGGAGACGCCCAGGAGAACAACGGCAGGCTCCGCCTAGTAGAACCAAGTGAGCGAAGATACCAGAGCCTATAGTGGGAGAACGGAGCGGCGCCCAGGGATAATAGTAAGTGCAGGGAGATCCCTGGGCGCCGCTCTGCATGTCAGCATACTTAGTTCATATTTTTTTCCCTGATGAAAGGTCCTCTTTAATTTCATCCCTTTGCCCTGTACTTTTTTCAGCTGTTGATTTTCCAGCACAAATACACATGAAAAATCTGTAGCATTTCCATCACATGTGAAGTCACCCTTACTGTACATCGTTCTCCACTTTATTTGCTTTAGTTCATTGTTTCACAAGCAATATTGGAATAATAAAATTTGGAAGATGAATGCCGCCTCCCTTCCTTTTCTTTGTAATCATATTTTCTGATTTTAAATGCTTTCATTGGTATGGTTTTCCTAATACATTCACTTTTCCATGTTGGTGAAATCTTGCTCATGCTGATAATTGTCTATTGTGCTAATATTAAACCTTCTCATAGTTTCAGGTATTGGCAGTCAGCACATTCCTAACTGGATTTGGATCTCTGCTGCTTTGGGAAACTTTTTGGCTTATGCATTAGGTATGATAATGTATCTATTTATATCTACTTGTGCTAAGGATCCTAATTATAGGTTTATTGGACACATAAAAAAGATATTTATGACTCTATCACCAGTGACTTCCCTATCCATCTGTTTGCTTAGACACATAGCTGAAGTTCACCTTATTAAAATGCAGTTTTTCTTATGTTGATCCGAGCCTCAATTCCTGAGTTATGATACTTTTTCCAAATATGTAAACTAGGCATTTGATGCAACGAGGGAATCACCATTGCTCTTGTTGCACCCAAGCTCAACTATCTGGCCACAAAAAGGAACAGAATTTGGTTGCAACTAGGGATGAGCGAATCGACTTCAGATGAAAAATATATATATATTGCTAGCATATTCTGCAGCGCTTTACATTTCAGAGGATACATGTATTAAAACAAAATACATTATAGAGCAACAAATTAATTTAGAATTCAAACAAGAAGGAAGAGCGCCTGTGACGTTCGGGTGTGGGAGGGAAACACCACACCGAACATAGGAGGGAAAGGGGTGAGGGAATAAGGCCTGAAAACTAGGGAAAGGAGATGGACACCTCCTAATTAACCCCTTAAGGACTCAGGGTTTTTTCATTTTTGCATTTTCATTTTGCGCTCCATGCCTTCCGAGAGCCATAACTTTTTTATTTTTACGTTCACATGGCCATATGAGGGCTTTATTTTTGCGGGACAAGTTGTACTTTCCAACGCCACCATTTAATATTGCATACGATGTAGTGGGAAGCGGGAAAAAAATTCCAAATGGGGTGAAATTGCAAAAAAAAAACAATTCTACCACAATTTTACGGGTTTTTAAATTACGACGTTTGATGTGTGATAAAACTGACCATTTAGTTTTATTCTACAGGTCAGTACGAATCCTGCGATACCCAATATGTATAGTTTTTCTTGCGTTTTGATAGTGAAAAAAAATTCAAAAGTGGGAAATTTTTTATTTATTTTTTTTGTCGCCATATTTTGACCCCTATAACTTTTTTGTAATTAAGTGTATGGCATTGTATGGGGGCTTATTTTTTGCGGGGCGATCTGAACTTTTAGTTGATACCATTATGGGGTGTGTAGGACTTTTTGATCACTTTTTATTTAATTTTTTTTGAGGAAATTAAGCGTTCAAAAATGGCGAATCTGCCATTTGGGCGCTTTTTTCCATTTTTCTGTTTACCGTATGGGGAATATAATTTTATATTTTTATACCACGGGCGTTTTCGCACATTGCGACACCCATGATGTGTATTTTTTAAAAAAAAATTATTATTTTATTTTAATTTTGGGGAAAGGGGGGTGATTTGAATTTTTAGTTTTTTTTTTATTTATTTTTTTATTTCTTTTATTTTTATTTTACACTTTTATATAGGTCCCATAGGGACCTATATAAATCAGTCATCTGATTGCTTCTAACATAAACTCCAATACACTTGTATTGGAGTTTATGAGGATTTTACTACTTTCCTATGAAGCCCTATTGCTAACAAGGGCTGCATAGGAAATAGTAAGTAGTAACCTCGAATCATTCATTGAGTTTGAGGTTACTACATCCAGCCCTGCGATTCCCCGGATCACCACTAGGGGGAGCCGGAGAGCTGCCGAAAGTTTTACTTTCGGTTTTAGCGCGCGCAGATGCCGTGGTCAGGATTGACCACGGCATCTGCGGGGTTAAATGATTGCGATCGGCATCGCTGCCGACCGCGATCATTAGCCGCGGGGGTCAGCTACAGGAAACAGCCGGACCCCCGCAGCGATCGCGCCCACAGAGGGCAGGAGCGGGCGCCATACTTAGGGATCGGACCCATGACGTACCCATACGTCATGGGTCCTTAAGGGGTTAAACCCTAATCAAGGTACCGACTAACTACCAGTATGACCTGACCCCAGAGGTAGGTGAGTTCAGATACAGGAATACCTAATGTGCTAACTTATCCTATAGGACCCTGGTACTAATGTCAGGACTGAGACAGCCTGTTCCTCCAAAAGGAAGGACAAACAGGAGTCTCCTTCAGGCCTTAATACAAATGACAGGGAAATGCAACACACAGAACCTAAACAAAATACAAAGAAGGAAAGGAAAGACTTAACTTCAAAGGAGCAATGGAAGCACCAGGAACTCAGCCGAGATCCACACAACAGCAATGCACAACTGAAACTGAAGCTATAAACCGAACAGCATAAACCGAACAGTTAGGTTAAAAGACCACATAAGCCACACCTGAGGCAAGGGGTGTGGCCATTACCAGAAACAACACAGACGCCTATTGATCCACAAGGAAACCTGTCAGATCAAACCACGTGTTGCCAGTCTCACCGATCTCCTGCCACCTGTCGCGGGAACATCAGCGACAGTGCAATGCTCCCTTCAGCTTAAAATCTATATACAGTTGACATAAGAGTAATAAGTACTTGTTTTTTTAGAATGGTCCAGCCATTATCCTATATGGTTCAGCCATTTTATATTACATGGGGTAGTACACATAAAGCTAAATGAGTCAGTCACCTAAGGAATATCTGTGTATGAAAAGAATTGAAGTACATTAGAATGAAAAAAGCATTAGGGATAGTGTAGAATAAAGGATGTGTATTTCTGAGGAATAATGGTGATCTAAGAATAAGAGTCAAGCTTTGAAATATGATGCGATATTTTAATAAGATTTGTTTATAGGGCGCACTTAAAACTATGTTACAAATGAATATGATAGTGGAAACACAAACTAAGCATGTGAGGCAAGTAGACCAAATCAGAGGCAACTGTGACCAGCAGTTGCCTGTTTAAATATCCCGCCTTCAGGAAGCACATGGTCAATCGGTATTGTCACCGGTGTCCTTGCTCCCTAACAGACCAGCGAACTTCACTGTCAGCAGGGCTGGTTGCCACAACAGTAGGGCAACACCGGCAGTGCAGTAATAGCACGGCCAGACTCATAGTGGGAGCGTAGCCAGGTAAGTAAATGACATATACTGTATCTTTCTTAACTCAATTTTAGGCTATATGCACACAACCGCGCCGTGTTTTGCAGTCTGCAAATTGCAGATCTGCAAAACACGAATGCGACCCGTGTATGTTCCGCAATTTACAGAACGGACCACCCATTATAGAATCTACTATTCTTGTCCACAAAACGGCCAAGAAAGGACATGTTCTATTTTTTTTTTTTTTTCTGCGGGTCCATGGAACGGAGCAACGGATACAGACAGCACACGCATCTTTTGCAGCCCCATTGAAGGGAATGGGTCCACATCCTAGCCGGAAAAAATGCGTCTTGGATGCAGACCAAAACAACATTCGTGTGAGGCCTTACACAGAAGATATTTTCTTCTGGAAAATACCTCCACATGCTGATTTGCTTCTAGGGCAAAATGCAGTTGCTTACAGTTGCATTACACATTGAGCATTGTATGAATTGTGTTCATGTTTTATGGACCATTTAGAGTTTACTTGTTTTTTGTTTGCAGATTCAATTGATGGGAAACATGCCAGAAGGACTCAGTCCAGTAGCCCTTTGGGAGAGTTATTTGACCATGGGCTTGACAGCTGGACAGCATCTATATTCCCACTGTCTTTGTTCTCAATATTTGGATGTGATTCAGGAGAAGCTGGATTATCACCAATGAAGATGTATTTAGTGACTAGTGTTGTACTCTTCACCTTTATGCTGTCACATTGGGAAAAATATAACACTGGGATTCTCTTTCTTCCATGGGCATATGATATCAGCCAGTTGGTGAGCTGTTATTTTTGTCTTATTTCCACTTTCTTTCTAGACTTTCCATAATTACACAAAAGTCTGATTAAAAGAAAATTTTTAGTGTGAGGATGCATAGAAAAAATGTTTACATGGGGACAAGCCTCTGGAGGCACTTATTATTTATTTTACAGCACCATTAGCTTCCACATACATAGAGAGGATCATTAAATATATAAGCTATAAAAAAAGTATAAAACAAGCATCAGCCTACTGTGTAACAGCTTGGTACAGATGGAAAGAGGCCCTGCCGATAGGGCTTCCAATTGCATGGGAACCATGTGGCAGAGGGTATATGATGCTTATATAGTTGTGAAGTTGTTCTTCGAGGGAGCTGAGCAGTACCACAGGTTTTTGGAAGCCTCTTTCACCCTTTCTTTATGGCAGTAAGCATGTTGAATGGGACACTTGCATAAATTATAAATATTAAGGGCCTACCAAGAGAACAATAGAGCTCTCATACTGTCATCTCAATTATTCACAAAATAACATCTTCGAACCACAGCAGCAGTAAACTGACAATGTATTATCAATCTATATAGGAGGTCTTATTGGTGTTGACTACTGCAGAAGGGCAATATTTTGTCTTTAATTGTCAATGACATAGTACTGCTGAAATGAAAAAGAAAAACAACAAAATAATAAAAAATTTAAATTGTTGTCTATAAATATTGAGTTTAGAATGAAATACCCCGTTCTGCTGGAAGTGTCACTTTAATGGGATATTCCCATCTTAGCCACTTATGGCTGAAATTAAAATACTTATCCTAGGTAGCAGGTAAATGGGTGTTGCAGAAACAGTGTAGCTGGTAGCAGAGGCTGGATGAGTAATTCCCTGGTCCACAGCTCTATGGTCAGAGTACAGTAGACAAATGGCTACTACCTGTAATTATCAACAAGCCAACCACATCTCTTGCATAAACTACAGATTGTAGAGTTTCTTTGCACTTTGTTATCCCTGACTTTTGCACGAGTCTTGTTTTTGTTTTTTTCAGTCAATGACTTTGGTTTACATCCTCACTGCGATAGTTGGAGTAGAGACCTTCCATAAACCAGTGCTCCCACATGTATACATGACTGATTTTTTAATTACATTCCTTGTAGGTATGTGTGCCTAATTAATGGAAATATATGTATAACAACTTGCTGATTTGTTTTAACAATGGCTGAACTTGAAAGTTTGTGATCAGGTTTTTGAAGTAGTTTTGGAAGTCAAAACCATTAATGGATTCAAAGAAAAAGAGAAGTAGATTTTTTTCTACATGTTTTCCCCTTATGATCTATACCTGGTTGTGGCTTCAAAGCTGCATCAAAAAACCTGAACAAAACCTGAACATGTACTGGCAGGTTCTCTGATTTTATGTTAACAAAGCTTAAAGGAGTAGTGTCACCTCAGACATTGGTGGCATATTGCTATCAGATAGGTGAGAGTCCCACCTTTGGAACTCTTACCTAATTAAAATGAATGAGGTCACACCACGCATGCTCTCCATTTACTTCTATGGGAGTTCCAAAAATAGCTGAACGAGCATGTTCAGCTATTTTCGGAAGCCCCATAAAAATGAATGTAGAGCGCACTAAGTGTGCCCACTGCCCCTATTCACCTCTATGGGACTGCTGGAAATAAGCTATTTTCGGAACTGCCATAGAAATGAACAGGGGTCGCATTCTAGAGATAGGTATTGGTCCCAAAGGTGGCATCTGCACCTATCTGACATTGGTGGCATATTCTATCAATATGCCACCAATGGCTGAGCTGGGACAACCCCTTTGATCACCATACAGGTGAAGATTTTTTGCTATTCTTCATGTTTCAGTTCCTTACTATTTTTAAGATATGTCTTTGCTATCAGTGAATGAGGATATTTGTTTACAGCAGAGGTTGAAAATCCCTACATATCTATTGCTGCTCTCATCTGAGAAGGGAATACAATTGTGTCAAGTCAAGACAAAGCTACAGTATGTGAGTGAAACAACCTAGACTGTAGAGACATTGAGGCAAACTAGCAAAGATATTTGCTCTGCTGCTGCTGATGTATTTAGCTCACAGAGTATCATCTAGACTTGATACAATTGGGTCCACTTTGCAGTTTAATCAGGAGCTGCTCATACCTTGGGATTGGTAGCCGCTAGAGATATGGGCCTGGTCTTGTTTGAAATCTGTCATTCCAAGCTTTCAAACAAGATCAGAACCACTACATTGGGAGATATAGCTGTTAGAAATCAAGTCAGGAGTGAAAGCTTTGAAACTCGCTTTTACTTTCACTTTCAGCTACATCCACAGCCGTCCAGATTTCTAACAGCTATACCTTCTGATGTATTGAAGCTATTGCAGTGATTCTGGTCTTGTTTAAAAGCTTTTAAACAAAACCAAACCCAATTCTCTAGCTGCTACAAATCCCAATATAGGAGCAGCTAAAGCAGACCCCCTGGGGTAGGACAGTTGGGGAGCTGACAGTTTGCATGAGCAAAAGAAAAAAAAAAATGATATATATATTTAGCATTGTAATAATTGTCCTGACCAACAGAATAAAGTTACTGGTATCATGTTAGACTATTTTCACACCAGCGTCTTTGCTGGAGCTGTCAGGCTTCCGTTCTGGTAATACAACTGCCTGCATCCGTTATGAATGGATCCAGTTGTATTATCTTTAATAGCCAAGATGGATGCGTCATGAACTCCATTGAAAGTCAATAGGGAAGGATCTGTTTTCTATTGTCGGAGAAAACGGATCCGTCACCATTGACTTACATTGTGTGTCAGGATGGATCCATCTTGCTCCGCACCACATCGCGGACAGAAAAACGCTGCTTGCAACGTTATTCTGTCCGCAATGGTAACGCAACCAAACAGGACAGAATGCATTCTGGTGCACTCTGTTTCGTTCAGTTCAGTTTTGTCCCAATTAACAATGAATGGGGACAAAACGGAAGCGTTTCCCCCCGCTATTGAGATACTATGACGGATCTCAATAGCAGAAAGGGAAAGCGCAAGAGTGAACGTAGCAACACAGTAAATAAAGTCCACAAAATAATGTTAAAATTGCAGATTTTTTTATCTTTCTCCCTAAAAATAAAAGAAAAACAGTTATTTAATACACTATATGTACCCAAAAAGGGTTAGTGAAAAAACAACAACTCTTTCTGCAAAATTTTTAAAAAAAAGTTATGACTGTTGGAACACAGAGAGGGATATGTTACTGGTCCTTAAGGCTAAAATTAGTTATGTTACTAAGGGGTTAAAAATGCAATTGTGTCCCCCACAAGATGTGCGCCAACTATATTTACTTCATATATATTTAAAAAATCTACAATAAAATTTACATTTTTTCGGAGGGTTCTGATTTAACCTGTTAGGAGGTTAAAGTGGATTTAAAGGGCCCGATGGACAGAAACTATCAGGAAGCGACTTTTCCTTCCTGATAATTGCCTGATCATCAGGAGAGGTAAGAGCTGGATTTACACAGACGGATCACCTCCAGTGTTTGGGGAAGAGCGATGACTACTGCCATTGCTCGTTCTCACACAGAGTCATTGTTTCTGGGCAGCAGATCCCTGTTTACACAGCACGATCTGCTGTCCAGAAACGGTGATTGAGGAGCCCTCATAAAAGATGAATTCACCTGATGAACAAGAGTTTTGATTATTCATTGGTTAATCTGCGGCACCTCTCTACACAGGCAGATTATCGGGAACGAGTGTTCGGAGTAATGTTCATTCCTAATAATCTGCCCAACAATCAGGCAGTGTTAACCCTCCATAAGAATGGGACTATTAGGTTTTCAGTTTTTGCAGCTCAGCAATATCCTCTTTCACTTACAGCAAACAGTTATCTTGCAAATAGTTAGGAATTCAAACTTACTGTAAATGAAGACCTTTATCATGAGAGGTTTTTTTAAGTCAGTTTTTCTTGCCTTATACTGCGTAAAATGTTTCAAATATCCCACATTGATAAATTGGATTCAGCTTTCTTACGCCAACCCCTAGTGGTTAAAGGTTGTGCAGTTGATAAATCTAGCAAACACCTAATGGACATAGCCAACCACATCCACTTTTCAAAGTGGCGAGAGCACTGTAAAATCACAAAACTATGCAAATTTCCATGCAAAAATCGAATGTGCCAAAATTTGCAACTTTTTTCTGTCTGTCGTTTAAAAAATAATAATTTGACATATTATAGGGAAATTTTAGAAGATTTGATTGATGAATGGCTACTGTGACCCCTAAAATGAAGGGAAGGAAGTGCTCAGCTGAGGGCTGCGTCCCTTTCTTTCAGATCGCCTCGTCTAAGGCTACTTTCACACTAGCGGCATAGCTATCCGGCAGGCTGTTCTGGCGGGTTAACAGCCTGCCAGATCCGCCATGCCGCAAGTACCTGTACACTGCCGTGCTGCCGCTCCGTCCCCATTGACTATAATGGGGCCGGGGGCGGAGCCTGCAGTACTTTTAGTCTGGCGATCTCCGGCCCTGCACTGCCGTGCTGCGCCATAGCTCCGCCCTATTATAGTCAATGGGGGCGGAGCGGCAGCACGGCAGTGCACAGGTACTTGCGGCATGGCGGATCAGGCAGGCTGTTCACCCGCCGGAACAGCCTGACGGATAGCTATGCCGCTAGTGTGAAATGGACTTAACTCTCCTCAGAGAGTGGAGTGTGCGGTGTATGAGCTTGTAAAAAGTCTATAGGGGGAATTTATCATGAGGGTAATATTTGCAGACAGTTTTGTTTCAGTTTGCGCTGGTGTACTTTGTGCCAAATTTATCAAACATTGCCTTTCACCGTTTTTGACATTACCATATAAGTACCTGACTGTGTAGGGCATATTGATGACATCTGATATCGCAATTTTTTTTTCTGTGGGCAGCTCGGTTCCCTTGCTGTTCCCCCTGATCTGGTTTGCCGCCCTGCATGTAAATCCATACTATTACTACAGGGAGGAGGAGACAGCTGTGTTTCTCAAGGGGCAAGCTTTTTTTTCTCCCTAGCTTTGAGCAGTCCAATTTCAGCAAAGGGCCCCTCTTGAGAAACACGGCTGTCTCCTCCTCCCTGTATCGATGGTATGGGTTAACATACAGGGCGGGAAACCAGAACAGGGGGAACAGCGGGGGGACCGAGACGCCCACAGAAAAAAAAATTGCGATATCATATGTCATCAATATGCCCTACACAGCCAGGTATTTATATGGTAATGTCAGGACCAGTGAAAGGTCCTCTTTAAACCTAAAACCTTTGTGTAGAAATGCTACTCCACTTTTCTACACTTTGGGACTTTTTTTTCACAACATTTTAAAGAGTCCCAGTGATAAATCTGGAGTGACGCTTATTGCCATAGCTAACCACACCAAATTTCCATCCCCCTTATGAAAATGCAAAAAGTCGTAAAAAATCAAAGGGCACAGTACTCAGCAGAGCATATCTGCTCCATCCTTTTAGTGGGATAAGTTTTTTTTTCTTTCAACTAAACGTACCCTTTAACTTAAGTTTTTAAAATATATAAGAAAGTACTGGTAAAACCAACCTAACTACAATGAGAACATGTCAGCTCTATTTAGGGTGCCTTCACACCTGGCAGATTTAGTTGCAGAAAAATTCTGAAAATCAGTTGCATTCAGATTCAGATCATTGCATTCAGGAGTCAGATCATTGCCAATCTGATCGGACAACCCCTTTTTAAGTTGCTTCAGTCCTACATAAGTAAATTTTTAAATTCATTTCATATGTAACAAAAACAAAATATACCGCAGTTGCACTATCCCTACACTGCGGAGCTGTATGTGCAGGGGCACTTTGATGCACTTGTCCAATAATATTTATAGTTAACTAGAATACTTGAAATCTATTTTTATCAATTTTAGAAATCTAAACACCATGTAACAAATATTTATTTCTTATTTTTTAGGATGCAGTTTACTAATCGCCCTTCCCCAGACATTGTATAATATTGTTATGTAAGTTGGCATTTAACATGTATGTTGAAGAGGTAATTCTGAAGAATTGTTGTACTTTACTCTATGCTAAATGTATAGCTTAAGTGGCATCTGTCAGCAGTTTTGTACCTATGACACTGGCTGACCTGTTACTTGTGCGCTTGGCAGCTGAAGGCATCTGTGTTGGTCCCATGTTCATATGTGCCCGCATTGCTGAGTAAAATTAAGTTTTAATATATGCAAATGAACCTCTAGGAGCAACGGGGGCGTTGCTGTTATACCTAGAGGCTCAGCTCTCTCTGCAACTGCAGCGCCCTCTCCACTTTGATTGACAGGGCCATGCAGCAAAAACATCATCACACATGGCCCTGTTAACTAATGTGCAGAGGATGTGGCAGTTGCATAGAAAGCGGAGCCTCTAGGTGTAACAGCAACACCCCCATTGCTCCTAGAGGTTCATTTAGACATATTAAAACATCATTTTTCTCAGCAATGAACATGGGACCAACATAGATGCCTTCAGATGCCAAGGGCACATGTAACAGGTCAGCCAGCTGCCCTTTAAATGGTTACTTACTTATATATACTTTTCACATAGCAGTTGCTAGATACATGTTGGCACTCCAAGTCTATTTGAGGACCATCAGCATTTAACTCTGAGATCTTCTGAGATCTTCAGTGGAATAATGAAGGTGTATGACACTTAAAAAAAAACACTGGGGCCCCTTGGTTCTAATGATCTGTACATGTGCAATGTTAAAGAGGACCTTTCACTGGTCCTCAGTTTATCAGTTAATGGTATGTACATGCAGAGCGGCACCCAGGGATGTCCCTGCACTTACTTGTATCCCTGGGTGCCGCTCCGTTCGTCCTCTGTAGCCCCCGGTATCATATCCTGAATATGAGCTGAGCGCTGCGATTTGCCAGCGCTCCAGTCCTGGGAGAAGAAGACGCCCAGGGCAGAAGAATAAGTCTCCGCCCCAGGCAAAATTAGAGCAGCAGGAGCGCCGGTACCGGGGGCTTCAGAGGACGAACGGAGCGGCACCCAGGGATACAAGTAAGTGCAGGGACATCCCTGGGTGCCGCTCTGCATGTACATACCATTAACTGATAAACTGAGGACCAGTGAAAGGTCCTCTTTAAGGACGACCACTATTAAAGACTGAAACACATCTCTATGCCAAGTCAAAAGTTTTCAAAATCAGCGGGTCACTTTAATGTACTGTATACTGCCTCAGTACAGTTAATTAATATATCCTGCTATTGCACAAAAATAGCTCAGCTGGACCCCCTGAGACCCATGCTATAAACTTGACATAACTGGTAAAATCTTAAGTGCAGTCTGTCTATAAGGCTACTAGCTACTATGTATTCTTGTGGACAGCTATTTACATATAAGTGCCTCCTAATATTATTTTTTTCTTCTAAACTGCGGGTGTTTTCTTTAATGTCTTATTTCATGTTTTTGTTCTGTTTTGAACGCTGATCTATGTGCTCAAACCTGTAAGCAGTGAAACTCAGCCTAGAACAATGGCATTGGCTTATGTCTGCTTTGCTGCAGGTTAGGCTACATTCACACGACCGTATGTATTTTGCGGTCCGCAAAATGCAGATCTGCAAAAGATATGGATGACGTCCGTGTTGCATCCGTCTTTTTACGGATCCATTTAACAATGCCTATCCTTGTCTGCAAAACGGACAAGAATAGGACATGCTCTATATTTTTTGCGGGGCTACGGAACGGACATATAGATACGGACAGCACACGGTGGAACGGACATGGAAACAAAATACATTCGTGTGAATGTAGCCTAAGCGTGTGTCTTTAAGAGATGTAAAAAAAAAGAACATACATTAAGGAAGATATTATACTCAAAGGAGATGGAATTTGTAGAGATATACTGTTAAGTCAGGAACATGGGGGAGAAATTCATCAAAAGGCACACATTGTTACATGTGGCTCATCTTTCATCCTAATGCTTTTGTCTAGAAATCCTCCTCCAGTTTTCTGCACCACCTGGAGTGGCTTTGGGACCTTTTTTTGCAACTTTTATAAAAACAGCCTCAGTCATAAATGTGAAGTGAAACTAATTAACATAGGTAACCATTTTCCACCTGCTTTTCAAAACTAAAGTGAGTGTAAAAGTGCAAAAAGTCCCAAACAAGTGACCTAAAGAAGTTGCGAAAACCCAAATTTGCGACATTATAAATACAGAATTGTAGAATGTAGGGAATGATAAATTCTCCCCAATTACTTTCGAGTTGGATTATTAGTAGAATTCATTTGAGATCTTCTACCTCTTCTTCTGCCTGCAGAGCTTATCGCCAGAAAACCCTTCTGAAGGACTCTGTTTATGAAGGACTTTTACCATTATTTTCTCCTTCGATTTTATTTATTTTGCTTACTATCTGGACAGTTTTTTCTCCATGTAAAATCCTGGACAGACAGCCGAGACTATTTTTATGGATGGTTGGTGTACTCTTTTCAAATGTGACTGTAAGTATGAGTTGGAGATGTTCTTTGTGTAACAAGAAAGCAAACATATTTGTTCCTGGACACTGGGACAGATTTACTAGTCCTATGGATGGCATAAACTAGATGGTCAGTCTAGACCTGCACCAGATTTATAACAGTGTCTCAGGCTTGATGATAAATTTGGTGCATAGATAGACACTCATTTTCTGCAAAGCCCTTGAATCTTTTTGGGCAGGGGCAGATAACTTTTCTGAATCTAGAAGCACCAATGGAAATTTACACCATGTGGGTGCACTTACATTAATAAATGTGAACCATGACATATATAGATAATTCAATATATGTGATATAAACTCTGAAAGTTGGCCAAAGCAACCAATCAAAGCAAACAGTCAAATCTTTTCTTCCATTTTGCAATATCTATTTGGAAATAACAGGTTCTGTTGGTTACTTTGAACCGTGTTCATTTTCTTTACTAAATTTTCTGACGTACCCCATGCAAATGACAGCTTAAAGTGGCAATAGAAAGGCAAGGAATTAAAGGGATTATCTCTCTAGGTCCCACTCCCAACTTCATGCATTACCATTACTGAGCTAAACATGCTGCCCTGTAGTACTTGACAAGGTTATAAACAAAAGCTAAACAAACCTCTTGTGATAATATAAGAGAGCACTTGATATGGGGTCCTGTCCCAGCCCAAATAAACTTGGATAGATTCCTTTGAAGATCTCTGAGATCTGATAGGACACCAAGTAACCCATAGCCTGCATCGCCTGAAAGTTTTATACTTACCAGTAAATCCCCACCGCTCCCGTCCCTGACTGGCGTTCCTCCATCTTTCAGTCCCCGGCTTGTTTTCTTACTGCCAGATATGGACATGGTCTTGTGTGTGGCTGCAGTCGATGACTGCCTACAGAGGTGGCATATTACTTGGGAAAATGTCACCGCTAAAGCCAGTCCATGGATGCAGACTATGTCCATACCTGACAGAAAGAAAACAAGCCAGGGACCACAATATGGAGGAATGGGTGCCAGTGTGCAGGACTGGAGTAATGGGGAGCTGGTATTTATGAGTCTTTCAAACGATGCCAGGCTACGGGCCTTCAGTTAACAATTATTTCCAGAAAACCTCTATAAAACTCACTTTCGAAAGGTCCTCAAGGAGCTTAACCACATTGGGGAGGGTGGTGAGAAGTCTGCTTAATGAAAGTAGAAGGACATCAGCAAACATTCACTAACCAATAACAGCTTGTGTTCAATAACACAGTAAGGCCCCATTCACACGTCTGCAATTCTGTTCCGCATTTTGGAGAACGGAATTGCGGACCCATTCATTCCTATGGGCACAGTCAATGTCCCGCCCGGGTCCGCAATTGCGGATCCGCACATACGGGTCCGCAATGGCGTTCGCGAAAATTATAGAACATGTCCCATTCTTGTCCGCAATTGCGGACAAGAAAAGGCATTTTCTATATAGTGCCGGCGATGTGCGGTCTGCAAATTGCAGAACGCACATCGCGATGTTCGTGTTTTGCGGATCCGTGGATCCGCAAAACTTTTGCGGACGTGTGAATGGGGCCTAAGGGTGAGTTCACACTTCAGTTTTTTGATCAGTTATTTCCATCAGTTATTGAGAGCCAAAACCAGGTGCAGGTAAAAAACACAGAACAGGTGCAGATCTTTCCCTTATACCTGATCTCTGAGTTGGCTTCATTACTGGTTTTGGCTCACAATAACTGATGGAAATAACTGATCAAATAACTGTGTAAGTGTGAACTCACCCTTACATAGTTTATAAAGCTGAAAAAAGACATCTGTCCATCCAGTTCAGCCTGTTATCCTACAAGTTGATCCAGAGGAAGGCAAAAAAAAAAACTGTGAGGTAAAAGCCAATTTTCCCGACTCCAATCAGGCAATCAGAATAACTCCCTGGATCAACGACCCCTCTCTAGTAGCTATATCCTGTAATATTATTACACTCCAGAAATACATCCAGGCAGTGTCGGACTGGGGTACCTAGGGCCCACCAGTAAAATTTATTTTGGGGGCCCACCGTACAGATACATTAAAATATGATAAATATTTTAACAAGTTTTTTATATGAACATAGGCTGGTTGAGGTACTGTACATTGAATATATGTATATAGTGCAGTCTTATGTGCCACTTGTGCAGGGGTTGGAGACTAGGGGCCCACCTTGCTCAGGGGCCCACCGGGGGATTCTCCTGTGCCCCTGTGGGCCAGTCCGAGCCTGCATCCAGGCCCCTCTTGAACTCTTTTAGTGAACTCACCATCACCACCTCCTCAGGCAGAGTGTTCCATAGTCTCACTGCTCTTAGGCCTCATGCACACGACCGTTGTTTGATTCCGTGTCCGTTGCTCCGTTTTTTCGTGATTTTCTGCGGACCCATTGGTTTTCAATGGGTCCGTGGAAAACTCGGCAAATGCACCGTTTGTCCTCCGCGTCCGTGGTCCGTGATTCCAGTCGGTAACAAAAAATATAACCTGTCCTATTCTTGTCCGTGAAAAACGGTTCACGGACCCATTCAAGTCAATAGGACCGTGAAAAAAAGCGGATGGCCATCCGTGTGTCATCCACGTTCCGCGTCCGTTTTTTTTCGCGGATCCCTTGGCAGGCACTTGGCAAAAATTGTCAGCCTGTCTTTTGGTAAAATCTTTTGGGTCATGTCCGCTAAAAAAAACGGAAGACACACGGAAACACAACGGAAGGACACAGATCACTGAACAACGGAACCCCTTTTTGCGGACAGCATAAAAAAACGGTCATGTGCATGAGGCCTTACTGTAAAGAATGCTCTTCTATGTTTGTGTACAAACCTTCTTTCCTCCAGAAGCAGAAGATGTCCCCTCGTCACAGTCCTGGGGATAAATAGATGATGGGAGAGATCTCTGTACTGACCCCTGATATATTTATACATAGTTATTAGATCTCCCCTCAGTCGTCTTTTTTCTAAAGTAAATAACCCTAATTTTGATAATCTTTCTGGGTACTGTAGTTGCCCCATTCCAGTTATTACTTT
This sequence comes from Bufotes viridis, assembly GCA_033119425.1. Taxonomy (NCBI): domain Eukaryota; kingdom Metazoa; phylum Chordata; class Amphibia; order Anura; family Bufonidae; genus Bufotes; species Bufotes viridis. Next base: position 97,042,205 of record CM065593.1, read on the forward strand.
AGTTGCCCTCCTCTGAACCCTCTGAAGCTCTGCTATGTCTGCCTTGTTCACAGGAGCCCAGAACTGTACACAGTACTCCATGTGTGGTCTGACCAGTGATTTGTAAAGTGGTAGGACTATGTTCTCATCACAGGCATCTATGCCCCTTTTGATGCAACTCATTATCCTATTGGCCTTGGAAGCAGCTGCCTGACACTGGTTTTTACAGCTAAGTTTGCTGTTCACTAAAATTCCTAGGTCGTTTTCCATGTCAGTGTTACAGAGTGTTTTACGATTTAGTATGTATGGGTGACTTGCATTATTCCTTCCCATGTGCATAACCTTACATTTGTCAGTATTAAACCTAATCTGCCACTTCTCTGCCCAAGCCTCCAATCTATCCAGATCCCTCTGTAGCAGTATACTGTCCTCTTCTGTGTTACTTCACACAGTTTAGTGTCATTTGCAAAAATTGATATTTTACTGCGCAAGCCTTCTACAAGATCATTAATAAATATATTGAAGAGAATAGGGCCCAATGCTGACCCGTGAGGTACCTCACTAGTGACAGTGACCCAATCTGAGTGTGTACGATTAATAACCACCCTCTGTTTTCTGTCACTCAGCCAGTTACTTACCCACATACATTTTCCCCCAGTCCAAGCATTCTCATTTTATATACCAACCTTTTATGTGGTGAAGTGTCAAATGCTTTGGAGAAGTCCAAATATACGACATCCATTGATTCGCCGTAGTCAAGTCTAGAACTCGCCTCCTGTTCATAGAAACTGATTAAATTAGTTTGACATGACCGATCCCTAGCCTACGAAAAAAACTAAGAGGGCAAAGGACAGCTCGGCCTGGTACTATTTTCAATATTGAGTGGGGCTCTGCAACTGGAAGTTTTAAATAAGCCAGTGGATGGAGATATAGGGGGTCATTTATTATTCTGAAATACACCCTCTCATGCCAGGCCTAAAATTGTGGACGTGGACCGGCAGGCCTGTCTCATTTACCATTTTCTACGCCTATTTGAAGCTTAGAAAAACGTCTAAAACGTAAGACAGCTCATATAAATGTGCCCCATAGTGTTTGAATTCCCATTATAAAGGACCCGTGGATACCCAATTTACTGATAATCCCAGGAGAGGCTATCAAACCCCTTTTTATATCTGAGGCCAGGAAGGTGACAGGTGTGGATGTCTTATGGGCCCAATTAACCAAAGAGCTTGTCTTTTTAATGCACTGAAGGCCAATGTAAGGCTTAGGCCTCTTTACACGGTCAGTATTATGTCAGTATTTTACATCAGTATTTGTGAACCAAAGCGAGGAGTGTGTTGGGAACACAGACGAGGAACAAATCTTGACTGACCATGTGAAGGAGGCCTTGGACCCGGTTCATGCCACAATTGCCATCTATGTTAAAAGTGTATACCATAGTCTACATTATGGTATTTTTTTAACCAAATTTCTTGATTTCAGTCAACATCTATACATTTATTTGACAGTGCAGAGTTATTATATGCCAGATGAGTAACACCAGATCTGAATTCTTTCATTGGATCCTTTGGCCATTGACTCTAGTGATCGGTCTAGCCGTGTCTGAATATCTTGGGATGCTGGAAGAGCCTATCTTCTTTGCCGTGACAGCTTTTGCTACTGCAGCTCACATTCATTATGGAGTTTGTGTGGTAAGTGCTATTTTTAATAGATGGCTGTCTACAGAAACCTTAAATACTTAAATATCTTTTTACCTGAATCTGCATATCAATCTGCTCAGATCCTCCTGCTCTATAATATGCTACCTACCTGTAAATTGGATTGCTTTTTTAATGTCAGGTTATTATAAAAACTGCTATTCACTGAAAGAAAACGGTCTCTTTAGTGCCACCTATAGGTGACTGCTGTGTAAGTCAATGTTCGACTCTTTAAAAAGGACCTGTCACCTGTGTAAACTTTTAAATTCATATACTTGTAACTCCCTCAATTGGTGCTGTTTCCTATTAGTCCGCCATTGCTTTTACTTTGTAGCCCCCCATTCCAGAGTTGTTAGCTCAGAAGCCTGATATGCTAAGGAGGCAGTGGGTAGCTGAGGGGCATGCTCTGATGCTGAATAGACAGCATCAGATCAGTGAAGACTCCTTAGCATAATAGACCCAATAACTCAGGGGCTACAAAGAAAATAAAAGTCATGGAGGAATCGGGGAAGGGGCAACGGGCAAGCTTTTGGAGGAATGTAGACTTAAAACTTTACACAGGTGGCATGCCCTCTTTAAATTGCTTTGAAACATGATTTGGTTTATCAGGCAAATCAGAGACACCGACAGAGCTACAAATACAGTGTTCTGTAGGGCTACATGCACACGACAGTTTTTTGCTGTCCGCAAATCGCGGATCCGTCTTCCTTTTTTTTCACCTCCACATCCGTTTCGTGTGTCCGCAAATTTTGTAGGTTGTGTTTCCGTGTGTCTTCCATTTTTTTTTGCGGATCCGTAAAAAAAACGGAAGGCTTGAACCAGTTTCTTAAAGTACCTGTACAAGTGCCCTGGTTTCCAATTCTTCGACAAGAATATAGAATAACATGCGGCACTCACCATGCACTTAAAACTTCTCTTTATTTTTTCTTTATTTCGTCATATGATGTATGACAGCAAGTCAAGGGAATAGGTAGCGGACACGATCCACAGATAGTCAGCGGCTACGGCTTCGTCAGGCCGCACTAACGTCCCGGCGTGATTCCACGCTATTTATTAGGAACGCCCCCCCAATTGTCATAGCGACACTGGGACGCTTCAACATAATTGGGACATTAAAAACAACATGCGTATGAGAAGGATACATTCAGCTGAATGTATCCTTCTCATACGCATGTTGTTTTTAATGTCCCAACTGTGCGATTTTCGAGTGTGGTATTCTTGGACTAGCAGTGCCACTGTTTTCTCTTCCCTTTGCCCTGGTTTCCAAGCAACCATCCGCAAAAAAAAAAATGGATGCGGATGACAAACGGATGGCTTCTGTTGGTCATCTGCATTTTTGCGGACCCATTGACTTCTAAGGGTCCGCAAACCGTTTTTTGCGGACAAGAATAGGACATGACATATATTTTTTGCGGACGTGAAATGCGGACAGCGGACAGGCAACGGAAGAGGCATCCGCATTTTTAACGGATCCATAGAAATAAATGGGAAACCATCGGATCCGCAAAAAAAAACGGAACGGAGGCCGCTAAAAACCACTGCCGTGTGCATGTAGGCTAAGAGAAATGTTCTTTATCGTAGATTCTAATAGCATAGTCATGAGCACATAGGGGCAGATTTAAAAAGCCTATAGATGGCATAAACTAAGACAGGCTTTCTGGGCATGCACCAAGTCTATGACAGTGGCTCAGGCTGGATGGCAAATCTGGTACAAGGATAGACACTTTTCTCTGATTCTATACCAACTATTGTTGGCTTAGTTTGAGAGAGAATTTTACACCAGAATTGTGGCACAATTTTGGTGCCTATTAGGCCAATTTTCTCTAAACCTAGATGTGCACCACTTTTTGCCTCACTGTGGGACACAAATTTAGGTGCACTGACATTACTAAATGTGATCATGGTACTGAATGTGTAAAATACTAAATCTTGTATTTTTTTGTATTTTTTCTTAGGGGAAGCAGCTAAGCAGACATTTACATATTTACGTATTCTCTCTAAAGAAGCGGTATGCAGATTGAGTGTCTGACATGTAAATCCACAGGTTTTATCTTTTTATTTGAAGTACTGTAAGCAACATGCTGTAAATATTAATATTCGTTTATTCTGGAGACATCTAGAATGAGCTCCAAACATTGTTTCATAAACGTGTTGAAAGGACAGAGTTTTTTCACTTGTGCAGCTTTTAACACTATAGCCAGATGTAAAGAAAAGACATTGAGGGATAGTTATACGTTCCAGTGCAGAACAAATGCAGATGTGTCACTCTTTTTATTTTACCACGTGCACAAAAAATTGACAGTTCTATTATGAGTTGTTTCTATAGTGCAGTGATATATATTTTCATTTTATGTGTTCTTTATTTTTTATCTACAATATAATATGTGATAGAAGACACTAATACTTAGGCCTCTTTCACACGAGCATGATGGATTAGGTCCAGATGCGTTTAGGGAAACTCGCACCATTTTGCAAGCAAGTTCAATCAGTTTGGTCTGCAATTGCATTCAGTTGTTCAGTTTTTTCCACGCGAGTGCAATGCGTTTTGATGCGTTTTTCACGGGCGTGATAAAAAACTGAAGGTTTACAAACAACATTTCCTAGCAACCCTCAGTGAAAAACGCATTGCATCCGCACTTGCTTCTGGTTGCAATGCGTTTTTCACTGAAGCCCCATTCACTTCTATGGGGCCAGGGCTGCGTGAAAAACGCAGAATATAGAACATGCTGCGTTTTTCACGCAACGCAGAACTGATGCGTAAAAAAAACGCTCATGTACACAGACCCATTGAAATGAATGGGTCAGGATTCAGTGCAGGTGCTATGCCTTCATGTGCAGAAAACTCGCTCGTGTGAAAGAGGCCTAACTTCTTACCTCCATCACAGGCTGTCTTTGTAATTACTGTTCCAGACTGTCTCTGTAAGGCCTCATGCACACTACCATGCCATGTTTTTAAGTCCGCAAATTATAGATCTGAAAAACATGGATGCCGGCCGTGTGCGTTCCGCAATTTGCGTAACAGAACGGGTCGCCAACGATAGAAATGCCTATTCTTGTCGGCAAAATGGACATGTTCAAATTTTTTTTTTGCGGGGCCTTGAAACGGAGCAATGGCCAAAAATGCAGCTCAGATGCAGACCAAAACAACAGTCATGTGCTCCAAGGGCTCATAAACATGACCGTTTTTTGTTTCCTTGTCTGTTAGTTTTTTTTTGCTGATAGGATGCGGACCCATTCATTTCAATCGGTCCCCAAGAAATGCAGACAGCACACCATGTGCTGTCCGCATCAGTATTTCTGTTCCGTAGCCCCGCAAAAAAAATAAAGCATGTCCTATTTTTTTCTAGTTTGCGGACAAGGATAGGCATTATTACAATGGATCCGCAAAAATAACGGATCAACCCAAAAAAAAACAATGCCATATGGACGCCATCCGTTTTTTTTTGCGGATCCGCAATTTGCAGATGGCAAAACAGATATGGTCGTGTGCATGAGGCCTAACCCTGGGTTCACACCTGAGCGTTTTACAGCGAGTTCAAACGCGCTGTAAAACGCTCAACAGATTAAAACCAATGCATCCCTATGGGAGTGGTTCACACTTGAGCGTTTTACAGCGCGTTTGAACGCGCTGTAAAACGCTCAACGCATAAACAAGTACTTGAGCTTCTTTTGGGGCGTTTGACGCGCGTTTTGTGATTGACACCACAGTAGTCAATCACAAGAACGCGCGTTTTACGCGCGTTTCCTATTTGCAAAAACGCGCTGAAATACGCGCGCGTAAAACGCGCGTTTTTAGAACGCTCAGGTCTGAACCCAGGGTAAGGCTGTGTTTACACTGGCTTCAGTTAGGGTGCAAAAAATGCAGCGTAATCCAGTAACAGCAAAGTGTATTAGATTAGACAAATTTTATGTCATTTTCCTGTTTCTTAGGTGCAGAAATTGACTTGTGTGGATTGTGACATCTGCAGCATGTCAAATGTTTTGCGTTTTTAAGATTGTTTTGCAGATTTCACCCTTATCAATGGAAGGGTGAAATCTGCATCAAATCTGCACCAAAAATTCTTTAAAGAGTAACTAAACTTTTATAATAATTTTTAACATGTTGTTCCTAATCCCCTAACAACATTTTCTAATATACTTTATTAATTTTCTATTTTTACTATACTTTTAAATCCCTAAAGCGCACCATTTAGTTTGCGCTTAAAACTCAACTGGCATGCAGTTTTCTTAGCTTAGTGGAGCAGGCAGAAGCAGGTGCCAGCTCCGCTCAGCTAATGCTGACATAGTACATGGGTACAGGGTACCCATGTGCCATGCCAGGAGTTAGTAATTGTCCAGGGACCACGGGCAGGAGCAGCAATGTGCGCTCCTACTTTTACTCACAGTGCTGCTGCTGCCCATTCATGAAATGAGTACATTGCTGAGCTGTCAGCGGTGTACGTAGATCTGAGTTTTAAGCGCACACTGAACGGTGCGCTTTAGGGATGTAAAAGTATAGTAAAAGTAGAAAATTTATAAATAAAGTATATTAGAAAAAATTTATTTAGGGGATTAGGGACAACATATAAAAAATTATTAGAACAGTTTAGTTACTCTTTAAAAAGTCTCCTGACTAGATATGAAACTGAATGCTGTTGGCCTCACCCACACGGGCGGCGCGTGTGAGGGCCGGATAGGATGCGGGTGCGTTGCGGGAAATCGCGCAATTTTTCAGCACGAGTGCAATGCCTTTTAATGCGTTTTGCACGCTCGTGAGAAAAATCTGAATGTTTGGTACCCAGACCCGAACCCGGACTTCTTCATGGGTTATAAAGGAAAATAATAGCATTCTTAATAGAGAATGCTTACTAAAATGTGGATTGAGGAGTTAAAAAAATTAACTCACCTCATCCACTTGATCGTGCAGCCAGCATCGTCTTCTTTCTTCTTTTTTGTGTTCAATATTTCTTTATTGATTTTAAGCAAAGACAGTAGAAGCACATGGAACAAAAGCGCAATAAGCGCCTATAGTATAACATAATAGAAAGCACACATTAGTGCAACAACAACAAGGCATACTGGTGAGATATACAAAATACAAGTCGGCTACACATAAGTAGGATATATCAAGCACAATGAGAAGCTCAACACTGTTAAATCAGCATTAAAACAAGGAGGCCGGAAGAGGCGTAGCATATCGGCTGGACAGCCACATAACCCACTGATTATGTAGTCGGGTTCTGGAACTCGCAGATTCGGCAAACGTTAATTCACAGTGCATGTGTTCATTGACAGATTGCACAACCGCAGCTATCTCTGGAGAGTGCGCAAGTTTCCATTGTCTTGCAATAACATTCCTAGTAGCGCTAAACACGTGCGCCAATATCTCTCGTATTTCTTTCTTCTTCTTTGAGGACCTGCAAAAGGATCTTTGACGTAATCGCGCTTACCACGTGGTGAGCGTGGTGACGTCAGCGCAGGTCCTGCTGGATGAAGATAGAAGGATTCCTCAAGGAGGAGTCCTCAAAGAAGAAGACGATGCCCGGCTGCGTGATCAAGTGAGTTTATTTTTTTCATTTTCTAACCCCTCAATCCACATTTTAGTAAGCATTTTCTATTATGGGGTTGCTCATCCCTATCTTCTCCTAGCAAACATGCGTGAAAATCGCGCTGCATCCGCACTTGCTTGCGGATGCTTGCAATTTTCACGCAGCCCCGTTCATTTCTATGGGGCCTGCGTTGCGTGAAAAATGCAGAATATAGAACATGCTGCGATTTTCACACAATGCACAAGTGAAAATCAACTCTCATCTGCACGGCGTTATTGAAGTTTTTGAGTCCGGAATCAGTGCAGGTGCAATGCGTTCACGTCATGCATTGCACCCGTGCGGAATTCTCGCCCGTGTGAAAGGGGCCATATAGTTACATACCTCTGCTGTTAACTCTTATTGTTATAAAAACGTATGCTGTGTTATATTCATTTTCTTATTGGACACAATTGAATTGGAAAGCACAGTTCCAGTAAAGTTAAAAAGTTATGATGTGTATCTCACACTGCCTGCCATGTTTCTTTCTTGTCTAGTGTTTTATCAATGTAGAATGTATGTTTTATATGGTATAAAAAAAAAAAACTTTTTTAAATTTGACTGTTCCCACTTCATTTTTCGCTGGGAAAACCTGATGAATGCAAATGTGTAACAAGAAAAGACATTGCTCTCTCACCTACTCCAAGGAAGGGCATGGGTTTTACAGTAAAGCTAGGGCTACAAGACGACATGTGTCACAAGACAATAAGTCGCGAGACACATAAGGCACAACTACACTGCAACATTTGTCGCACCAATGTCGTGCGACAATTTTTATAATGATAGTCTATGGTGTCGCACTGCGACATGCTGCGACACGACAGTTGCAGAAAAATCCATTTTGGATAGGTTTTTTTGCGACTGTCATGTCGCAGTATGTCGCAGTGCACACCATAGACTATCATTATAAAAATTGTCGCGCAACAAATGTCCTCGTGTAGTCCTAGCCTAAAAGTCTGCTTATCTAGCACCCATTAATTTCAAAGTCCAGCAGGCGCACGTGCAAAATAATCTGAATCCCAACTTGAATGCAGAATTCATCAAAAATGAATGATTTGTTTTCCCATTTTCCAGTATAAGATATGATAAACAAAATAGTGTCTTTACAAAATATAACTTGTCCTGCTAAAAATAAACCCTCATATGTTAATGTGAATGGAAAAGTAAAAAAGTTATGGCTCTTGGAAGGCAGAGAGGGAAAAACAAAAATAGTTGCAGAGGTTCTGAATTTGTTCACATTTGTTAAAGCGTTCCCATATACGTATTAGTTTGTGTAGTGCAGCCGAGAACTGTGCACGGTTATTTCACGCTATGGCTTTATGATGCGAGTTAAACCTCATTCACACGTCAGTGTTCGGTCAGTGATTTCTATCAGTGATTTTGAGCCAAAACCAGGTGCGGCTCTAAACACAGAACAGGTGCAAATCTTTCCCTTAGGCCTCATGCACACGGTCCTTGCGCGGCCGTTCTGCATTGTTCTGCGCATTGGGGACCGCAATTTGCGGTCCCCAATGCACGGGCAATGTTCGTGCGGCTGCTGGGACAGATCGAGACCCATTTAACTTGAATGGGTCCGTCGACTGTCCGCACCGCAAAAAATAGAACATAAAGAAACGGAGGGTAAAGGTGCTGGACTGGCCAAGCATGACTTGAGACCTGAACCCTATTGAGCATCTGTGGGGCTTCCTCAAATGGAAGGTGGAGGAGAGCAAGATCTCTAACATCCACCAGCTCTGTGATGTTATCATGCAGGAGTAGAAGAGGAATCAATAACCAGGAAAGTTAAGGCAGTGCTGGAAAATAATGGTGGCCACACAAAATATTGACACTTTGGGCACAATCTGGCCATTTTCACTTAGGGGTGCACTCACCTACGTTGCCAGCGGTTTAGACATTAGTGGCTGTGTGTTGAGTTATTTTGAGGACACACCAATTGTACACTGTTATACAAGCTGTACACCGACTACTTCACATCGCATCAAAGTGTCAGATCTTCAGTGTTGTCCCATGAAAAGATCTAATAAAATATTTACTAAAATGTTTTTGTCATGTGCATCTGTGCCTTTTTTGATGCACCCCATAATGTTATTGGCCTTGGCAGCAGGTCTTGACACTGGTTTCTACAGTTAAAGGGGTTGTGTATCTTCAGCAAGTGGCATTTATTACATAGAGAAAGTTAATACAAGGCACTTACTAATGTATTGTGATTATCCATATTGCCTCCTTTGCTGGCTGGATTCATTTTTCCATCACATTATAAACTGCAGGTTTCCATAGTTACAACCAACCTGCAATCCATCAGCAGTGGCCATGCCTACACACTATAGGAAAAAGTGCCGGCCTCTAAGGTGTCCGAAACTGCGGGCGCTGGCTCTTTTTCACATAGTGTGCAAGCATGGCTCTCCTGGATTGCAGGATGGTCGTAATCATGTCAACCAGCAGTGTATAATGTGACCACTTTAAGACTTGGAACCGAACTCAGCTTCGTTTCCAACTGATACCGCCTGGTTCCGACTGGTAGTTACAAGCGACTTTGCGAATAACTGACACTGGCTCATCGGAGCCCATACATTTTAATACTGTAGAGAGACGGATCTCTGTACAGTATTAATTCGAAGTTTTGAACAAAGTCTTCAGGTGTAGCATCCAAAGCTTGCTTCGCTCATCACTAATTGAGACTGTCCCCTAGCTTAGCATTATCATGAACATTCATTGTTTTATTCTATCTTTTAGGGAAATCATCTGACAAAAGCTTTCACCATTTAAATGCCTACCTTGAAGAAATATGAAGCCTGAAAATCGAAAGTCTCTGAATACCTAGTTTCATATAACAGCTGTCTACCATGTGCAGACATCAGCGTAATGAACATTGGTGAATGAGAAGAGACAGGGCTTACGTTATGTATATAACTCGGTTATAGTTTACATCACTTTATACAGTTTGGAATGTTTTATTAATGTATTTCATTTCTTTTTTGTATTTGTTCTTTTAAATAATAAAAATATAAACGTACTGAATTTGTTCATGTAAGTGCTTAGCTATGCTTTTATATGTGTCACGTTACAAAGATACACCATATAGACAAAAGCATTAGCACACACACCTTTAAATCATTGAAATCAAGTAATTTTGTTCAGTCTCATTGCCGCAGGTGTATAAAATCTCTGCCTTCACAAACATTTGGGAAAGTATTGGTCATTCTAAAGAGCTCACTAAATTCCAGCGTGGAACTGTAATAGGATGCCAGGGTTGTAACAGGTCCGTTTGTGAGGTTTTTTACCTCCTAGATAGTCCACCATCAACTGTGAGTGGTATTATTGCAAAGTGGAAGCATTTAGGAACCACTGCAGATTAGCCATGGAGTGGAGACCACGTAAAGTTACAGAGCGGGTTCGCCAAGTGCTGAGGCATACAATGCATAAAAGCGACCAACAGAGATCTAAACTTCTGCGGCATTAACATCATTAGCACCACAGAATAAACTAGTTGTTTTACTTTCCCCTGTTAATAAATTCTTTGCATCACAATTTTTGGTACCGTGCAATTTTCACCCAGATATCTTTATATAACATACTATATCCCACACCCAGAATGCAGCATGAAGAGGCTCAGTGAAGGTAACATTGAAGGTGTGTAAGTGTCTGACTGGGTCACACAAGGCGTAAAAGGACAACTTTCCAGCATCATAATCTAAATATATTCCAAATCTATGACATGATGTACTGAGAGCTATTTCAATGCATTTACTATCATGTGCTGCTCTGTATTTATTGGTATTATACCACCTAATCAAAGACCAAGATTTCTTGTTACTTCCAATAGATGCCCCATTCCTGTCCATACTTGGGTAGCACACTCCAATCATCCAGGTCCATCTGCTTGTTTCCATTTCCCAGTAATGACGTCCTGAAGAAAAACTTGTGGTGCTCAATACCTGATAATTCTGAAATCTCTCAGGTGTTCGTGGGCGCTCCAGCTTAACCTGTGACCGAGATGCAGTTTTACGGTCTTCTGACACACGCACAGAATGACCTGCTGTGTCAATATCCAGTAAGAGATCTGCTGGTTCCTGCATATCAGTCCTTGTTTCCACTGCTGTCATTATATTATGTAACCCCAAATTTAACATAAGCGTGATCAGAACTTGATCAAGGTCCCCTGTACCATTAAGCGGTTTACAAGGTTCCTCCTTGGTGTCTACCTCCACAGACTTGCAACTGTTGTCTTGAAATGGTACTGGATCATCCATGTTATAAAGCTCCTCAATGTGACATATCTTGTTTAATAGTTCTTTTTTTTGTAATTCTAGCTGCTGGATTAAGCCAAAGACTGAGTGTGACACCTTCTCTCTCTGGCTGGTGATCTCTCTCAGGATCCTCTTTTCTAGGTCATCTAGCTGGGTCCTAGTGTATAATAACATACTTGTTACCTTTTCTGTTAAATTAATTGCTCTCTCTTCTACATTTTTCACGTGTTCTTGCAAACTCTGAATTCTTGCATCAGTCTCTGAATTCATGATCATTAGATTTTCCAAAGCCTTTTTAATTTTTTCCTTTTCCTTTGCATTGGACAAGGCTTCTAGTTGGTGTCCTTTGTGCTCTATAGTCTTGCAGACTTCGCAGATGTGGAGAATTGTCTCCAATAGAGTAATATTCCGAAACCTTTTTGTGGACCGAGCATCTCCTGTTTTCCTGGGAAGTGGTTCTGATAAAACATGTTCTGCTGACTTAGTGTGGACTGTCAGATGTTCATTACATAGGAAGGCTTCACACATTGCACAATATTTAACAGCACTCGCTGTAGAGTGAATACAGTACGTACAACCAATCACAGTCTCCACCTGCTTCCTTTCAGGAGATATCTGCAGTTTCCTTTGCGGTACAGGGTGCTCCTGAAATTCTTCTGTGCACTCAGAACAGGTGTAAAACCCATATTCCTCCTGTGAATTCAGCAAATGGTCAATACAGGCCCAGCAGAAGACGCATCCACATTTTAGGGTCACAGAATCTGTAGGAATGCTTAGAAAGATGCAGCAGATCACATCATTCAGTTCAGCGGATGCCATGACAAAGAAAGAAGTATTGCCACTAAGAAAGTTCTGCCTGAGTGAGTCACGGACAATAAAGAAGGGACCTCTGGGTGTTTCTTACATTTTACCACAGAGGGTGAGGCAGAGATGAGGAATTTATAGGCTTCCTTATTTGTATATTCAGATAAGAAATGTATATGCTTCTTTATTTTTATACTTCGATATGCAAAGGTCTCCGCCAATATTAACTCCTACCTCAATCATCCTGGGAAAAGGTTTTCATGATCTAGTCTTCTGATACCACATCTATGCTGTCCCTGAAAACAACAATGTTATAAGAGCTTGTGCACATGACCATATTATTGATTTTTATACCTCTAAGTAGTATGGAGCAGTAATACCCATGTGTATTGCATGGGCATTGTATGATCTCAAGCAAGGGCAAACAGAAGGTATTTTTTCCATATGAATCTGATCAAAAACAAATCATGCATCAAACACAAGATGCAAGTTCTTTTGGCAAAAGGACACAGCCGACACCCTGGAGAACAGTTCGACTGGCAGTAACCCATGACCATCCAACACAACTTGGATAACGCTTCTCACACAGGAGTGACTCAGTTAATGGATTCAAGATCAGCCTTTATAAGAGGTGTAATGGTGGTCTGTTTATCTTTTCAATGACTCTCATTGCTCTGAGACCATCTATGAGACAATGTAAGGACTTTGCCTCAGATGGCACCCATCCTTGGCTGTAGGCATATTTTAGAAAATATACAATTTTGTACTTTCCCATATGTAATTTGCAGAAGTGAGGCAGCATTTCAGTCTCTCACCTCAGGCAGCATAAAGTCTAAGCTCGCCCTGGATGGACCACGGTCTATATTAAAACACTGAAACAACACTGGAGAATGTTGCGCTCGTCCACAGGAAACCAGGAGCCCGGACCTCGCCCTGAACCTTGGCGCACAACAAGCCCCAGAATGAAGAGAAAAACGGTCCAGCTTCACTGGAAAACTTGAGGCTTTATTGAATCCCGTGCAGATAAAAACCAACGTACAGCAATGCAAGAAATCGACCGGTTTCGGATCACTATAGGTGCGGATCCTTAGTCATGATTAAGACTAAGAATCATGACTAAGGATCCGCACCTATAGTGATCTGAGACCGGTCGATTTCTTGCATTGCTGTACGTTGGTTTTATCTGCGCGGGATTTAATAAAGCCTCAAGTTTTCCAGTGAAGCTGGACCGTTTTTCTCTTCATATTAAAACACTAATCCAAGTAATTATAAGTGTTGAGAAGACTTAAAGGGAATGTGTCATCAGAAAGTGTCCTATTGTTTAAATCACAGTTTTTGTGTACCATAGTTTTAAAGAATTTTTGATGCTATTTTTAATTTGCCATGCCATTAACTATATTTAAACAAAAACCATAAATTCCTGCAGTTTTGGCCCAGGCCACTAACCCTAATAATAGGCGCCACTTCGTGGTCTGTACAGATCACTTTACTGCAGTTATATATTATTCTAAACCTGCCTGTAATGATAAAGAGGTATCACCTCTGTGTATAGATAAGACCATATCCACCATTCACAATAGGTGATTGTCAAAGTTTATCTAGTCTTTCCTTGTACAGTGACCTCTGCACAGGTCACAGATCCTGTCCGTTGTGTGTCTGGACAATGGGGCTGCCGTAAAGCAATTTTTTTTTAATGCTTTGTAAATAATGTTAAGAACAGTTCAAACAAGATGGCCGCCCCCATAATCAAGTTCGGGAAATAGAATAAAAATATCTGCAATCAGAAAATAAAATCAGATTAGAAAAAAAAGTACATGTGTTACTATCTGGTTTTAACTGGAAAAGAACAATTTTTGGTGGCACATTTTCTTTAACACAAATTTTTTTACAATTGTTGTACAATTTGCTTTCCACTGACTGTCCATAAACTATTCAGGTCTGTATTTAACTAGTTGTGGACCACCCAAAGACAATTTAAGTCCAGGCAGTCCACATTTAACTCTGCAAGGATTTTTCTGAATATCCTTGCAGTTAGCAGGTGTATAGAGATCATGCAGCTGCAGCAGCGGGAAGCCCATTGTCAGTTCCCATAGCTAGTATGCCAGCCCCATGTTCAACTAATTTTTTATGAATTTTTGGTGTTTTGTTTTTTTTCACATTTTTCTTGTCGCCATCTAAATTTGTAAAAAATAAAATGGATATAATCCTGAACTTGTCGCAGTGGCTACTAGGCCTAATAATAGGCCATGATTTCTTGCTCTGTACAGGTAACTTTGCAGTAGCCATTATCACGACAGGCAGAATTTTAATGACAAGTAACACCTCTATATATGATAACACTGGATCCACTATTCACAATAGGTGAAGTCACAGCTTATGTTACTCCTGCCCTGTGCACATATCTCAGGCCATGCCTAGAAAGCTCTCCCATAGAAGCCAATTCCTGTCCATTGTGTCTATAGCCCATGTAAGGCCAAGTTCCCACTTCAGTGCGAGTCAATAAAGAAGAATTGGGGGACTGATCGAAGAAGCAGGAGGAGAAAGGGTGCACAGAGTGGCTTATGGATTAAAAGTACTATTTCTTCAGAATAAAGCAACAAATTGTTAAGTGAAAGGTATCTATCTATACATTCAGCTGAGCTAGACCTAGAAGAAATTTTGCCTTATGACTCATTAGACATAGCGTTCCAACAACATAACGCCCACCCACACACTGCCCACACTACACAACGTGCTCTTCAGGGTTTCCAGCAACTCCCTTTGCCAGCTCAATCACCAGATCTGTCCCCCATTGAGCATGTGTGAGACTGTATGAGGAGAGAGACCTTCCATGTACAGCAACCACCTGAAGGGCGCACCACCTTAGTTGCGTGATCATTGACCAGACACCACTACTAGTTTATACTTAGTCTCAGCTCAGTCACATTAAAGGGGTTGTCTCATTATGGACAATGGGGGCATATCGCTAAAATATGCCCCCATTGTCTTATAGTCCGGCCACCACCAAGATGGCTTCCATAGAAGTGAATAGGAGTGTACCGCGCATGCGAGGCCCCCGCTCCCATTCATTTCTATGCGGCCGAAAGAAATAGCCGAGCCAGCGCTCGGCTATTTTCGCCGGGCCCATAGAAAATGAATGGAGGGCGGCTGCGCATGCGGGGCTCCGTTCTCGATATAGGTGTGGGTCCCAGGGGTCGCACTCGCACCTATAAGATAATGGGGGCATATCCTAGCGATATACCTCTATTGTCCATGATGAGACAACCCCTTTAAGTTTTCGGGGTGTTCTTTTTTCATTTTAGGTAGTCAGGGGTGGATTGGCCATAGAACTTACAGGATAATTTCCCGGTGAGCCAATTACCAGGGGGCCACCAAAGCCCCAATTTCTGCCGCTGGCTGGGTACATAATAAGCTATCAGTGGTAATTAATTCTGTGAGAATCAGGTACACATGTACCAGGCCAGCGACATGTCCCTCACCTCACCTCCTAAGCACCCTGCTCCATATCTTAATCAGAGTCAACTGGAAGAAAACGAAAGAAAATGGTCCGTATTGATGGGCAACCCAGAGGGACAGTTTTTGGGGCAGTATATTGTGCGGTACTGTAATATGTGGCATTTTGCACTATGGTATTGCTGACCCGCTACTTTTTTTCCCTGCCTCCTGTCAATTTAGACCCTCATACAACATTGGGCCACTTTTTTTTTCCAGAGCCACTTTAGGTTCCCAATCCGCCCCTGCCGGTAGTGTAGGTATATGGAAAAACTGACTGCACTTTTCAATACAGATGAGGCAACATTACTGTATGCCAAAAGATACTCTTTTTGCACAGACAAAATGTGGTGTGAACAGAGCCCAAGGATAACTTGGCATGCAACTCCGTTTCAAAGTGCCAAGGTCACTACATTTCTTTGATCGACATGCAGATGCCTCTCAAAAAGTTGGTTACGTGGCATGCCTTTTTTTTTACCCTTTTTATGCTCATGTCAACAGGATGTTTTTTTGCCTATAACACTATTGACAATTCTTACTCAATATCTATGGTAAAACCTAGTATATGTCCAAAAGAACCGTTCATTATTCCAAGATATTTGGTAAGATATCAAGGTTTAATAAATGGAATAAAGTTGCCTACCCTGGCAGGACAAACACCGAATTCATCAAACCCTTTTCTGGCTTTTACATTAACATATTTAGAAGATCGCATTGCAAACATTAAATAAGTGAACCAAGAAGCCAATCATGTTCATAACTGGGGGTGTTTTATTAATCAGATTGACTCATGATCATTTCTCCCATAGCCTTTCAGCTGAAACTGTAATAGACAAAATGCATTTTAAAATGAATGTGGTGGTTTAATAACAGACAGACAAGTTACAATTTGCCCCATTTTGAATAGTTGGTAAAATTGGCATTTTTTTTAATAACATATACATTTTTTTTATTAAATATGTAAAAAGATAAAACGCAAGTTATTCACATATTCATAGACAAAAAAAAACTACTCTATCATGCGACAAGTCATGTGTATGGAAAAATGAGCGTGATACATCCGAATAAGACTCTTGCCATCTAATCAGGACTTCATTACCTATTTATATTTAACAATACATATGTTTACATTCCTTTCAGTTTACATTTCATATATAATTTTGTATGATGTGCTATCCAGAAAAATAAAAATATAACAGAAGAAAATACCAAAAGAAAGCGGGGAAAAAAAACAGGCATTGTAAATGTACAGCAATAAAATCCATAGAAAACTGTCTCACTTAATTGTCAGTTCCCAAAGCCAATTCCACTTGGCTCCATGTGCTGCTCATACAGGATCTATACACAGGGGAGAAAGCTATATCTACAGGATGGGCTAAACATCTAATGTGTATAGGGCCTAACAAATCTCCTCCGAATGCTGATATTTGGGAGATAACGAGCGGGCGTGTTCGATTTCAAACACCGATCCTTTTGTTCTCAAGAGAAAAACTCCTGCCAGAATTTGTTGGCAGCAGCTTTCTTTCTTCTTCCCATTCACTACATAGGCATCTTGTATGGGAGGATCTGGAGATATAGCTGTCGGCACTGGCATCAGTGGTGTGATACATCTGATTCTTCTGTTCCCATAGAGCCGGACAAACATCTCATCAGCCATGGTGAGATATCTGCCGTTGCGTCGCTTTTTTGAGACATCACTGATTAGAAGTGTTTTTGCATTCTATACATTTTGAATATTGGTTTGTGATATAAAAAAAAGCTTCTACTGCAGAGACCACAGGGATCTGAACAATGTACTAAACGTTTCCATGATGCTTGTTAAGAAGGTAGTCATCAAAGCCTTCGATAAGCCAGAAAAACATCTGATAAATAGTAGAGGTAGTACATATATGGGGCAGATTATATTACTGGTGGCATAGTATACTCAAGTCTGTTAATACTGCATTCAGAGAAATCTAGTGCACTACAGCAGCTTAACAAGCATCTTATGATATTGCGGTTTATATTGAATTACTGCATCTTATGCTTAGGCAGATACCAATTAAGTGAATATATGTATTTCTAGAGAAGTCACGTTGCTGTATTCCTGTTTGTTACATGACAGTTTCTATGTGTGTTCTAGCTTTTCGGCAGTGAAAAAAAAATCTTATGGCATTATCTGATCAGTCTGATACCACTGTGAATAATTCAGGTTAGGGTGCATCCACCCGTCCATGCACACTTTACGGACTTCAATCTGCAAAATACAAACACTGGCCGTGTGCACCCCGCATCGTTGCCTTCAATGGGCCTGTGATCTGCAACATGTGGCAAACAATAGCACATGTGCTACCTTCTGCGGAGTGGCCACACAGACCCAGAAGCACACAGAAGGGCTTCCGTGTGCTTCTGGGTCCGTGAGGCCACAAAGCAAAAGATAGGCTGCAACATGTGGATCGTAGAACAATAGAAGTCAATGAGTTTGCACTGCGATGCGGAGTGCACACGGCCAGTGTCATGTTTTGTGGTCCACAAGATGGACACGGCCGTGTGCATGCACGCTTACTGTTACAAAACTGATGTTATGACTGAATACAAATATCCTCAAGATGACTCTTCAGCCTGACTCAGTAATACTAAGTTAGTGTCGGACTGGTGTGGAAAATGTTGGCGGCTCTCAAGCCCTCAGCAAATGCTTGAGAAGAGGAATACTTCAAATTAACAATTATGTCAATAACTCAAGATCATTAAATATCAAAACTTCGGAGTATGTATTTATATGATAAAAAAATAAAGAACAATTAAAAAAAAAAACATTTGTACTGCATATAATATCTGTACCTCCTCAGTAGGCCCTCTGGTGCATGAGCTCTGCATGCTTCAGTCCGACACCAACATCCCATAGCTACTCTGTGTGCCGTAAATGGTTTTTTACTACTTTAACAATAACAAAATAAAAATGTAATAAACTCTTAGAAAAAATATTAATAAAACATGTATTTTGACAACAATAGAGCTGTATCGGGGAGTGATGAAGATTTTAGGGGTGAAAAATGTATGCAGTCCTGATGTTATGGAAGACCTAGGAACAAATACATTACCTTGAATTAATGTCTCCTGTCCTCCACTGATATCCGTGGACATCTGGCATCAGGTGGGTGAATCTTTACTACATGTAGGAGAGTGATCAGATCTTCGCATTTTTGAGTGCAATTATTTCCCTTTAGGATAAATTAACCAAACGAACCCCCAAAAACAGGTCAACAATTTCTCAGCTACAAGCCAGCAGCCGTTTCTCCTTAACATGATACATTAACCTGGTACACGTGTTTTTTTTTTTTCTAGGTTTTTTCTTTTCTGTTAACTTAGCACTTTTACATTCGTGATACGTGGTAGTGACGGTTCCTATGTATGACGTATATATAAATATTGTACGATATTACAATTAGAAGCAAGCAGTTTGGAAAACAAGGAAATAGCTCAATTACAAATAAATAAAAAAATATGGAAAAGATTTAAAAACAATTTAAAACAGTCAAGTGGTACAAGCTGCTGCCGAGTAGCCCCACACCTCTCACTTTTGCTTGCGCTGGAATAACTTCTGTAAACACTTCTTGGGAAAGTAACTGGTACAGAATGCGGTGGTTTGCTGGCACTCACTATAGTACATTACATGGTAGGGGTGTGCCGAGTGTGACTGGCCACACATTGCTCTCTTGAAAGAAAGTTCCACGTGAAATGACAACAGTGAGGGGAGCGGAAGGGAGGAGGTGGGGGTCAGTATTCGTCCTGTTGCTGTGGATCCTCCTGAACATGGTCATGATCATCGCCATCGTGATGGTCTGTTTGGCCCTCCTGAATAGGGACAAAAAAAAACAATTTGTAGCGCATATGACTTATGGGAAAAAGGAAGCATGCAAGAAGACAAGGTGATCTTAGTACACAGATACCATAGTTTGTTTACAGCTAAAAATTTGCGTGAAGTAGATACTTTAAAGTTTTAAACCATTAGATAGATATGCTTATACAATGCAAACGGTTTTAATATTCCGCGACAATCCAAAAGAGCCCTGAAAAGGTCATAGACTTTGTTAGATAAGTAATTTTCTGAATACAATGGAGGACTAGACACATAAAAGAGGTGCAAAAGCAAAGAAGGGGGTCCATGTCAGATTGACACAGACCCCCTAAAAATATAGTAACCATCCTGATCTGGGTCTGCTTTGTTACATTAGGACATATAGGCTGTTTTTGTGTCTGTATATGCATTAGCCCAGATGGCCATTGGATATGTGCAATGCATTATTGCTTAATTTTAATAGTTCTGTCTTGTCAAACTAAAGGTTATCTGTGGTACTTTTGTGCATTTTTTCTAGACAACTATAGTTGTGTTTTTTTTTTCCATTTTACCTGTAAAATGTAAAAATATTCTCTACCCACATTAGATAGATGTAGTGCTTCACTGGTCAAGGAGTGGATTCTTACAGTTAAAATGTAACTTCAGTTATAAGAATATTTTCATATATGAATAGTACAGGTGCTTATAAGAAACTTTGTAATAATAAAAAAAAAAAAAGGATTTATGGTTTCTTGTGGGCTTCTCAGGTTGCTCTCCACCTCCTTTCCTTCATTCAGCCTTTTATCTCTAATTGCACGGTCCAGCCTCATACATGAAAGTCTATGGAGAAGGGTGGATACGACAGTCAGCTACTACGTGATTCATTACTCCGAACAGTGTAACAACCTTATACTATTAGATATAGTAGGTTCAATAGTGGCAAGTGTAGCACAGCTAAGAAATTGTAGTTTGTGTGTCCCTCATCCAGGAGCCTCCTCCTCCCCCTCCTCTCTCCATAGATGTCAATGTTAAAAGCAGGAAAGAGCAAAGTGGCCAGATAAAAGCAAATAGCAGCCTTTTTCTTTAATAACATATATTACGAAGTTTCCTGCATTCGCAATGCACTATTCATTTATGAAAGGCTGTTTTATAATTACAGGAACGCTTTAATTGAAGAATAGTAAGTATTTGGCTTTATTATATTGAGGAGTGTGACCCATATACGGTAAGACTTTCCCTGTCTTAAGCACCACTAGAATATTTAAGATGCTTCACTATAAGGCCCCTTTCACACTGGCGAGTTTTCCGCGCGGGTGCAATGCGTGAGGTGGACGCATTGCACCCGCACTGAATCCGGACCCATTCATTTCTATGGGGCTATGCACATGAGCGGTGATTTTCACGCATCACTTCTGCGTTGCGTGAAAATCGCGGCATGCTCTATATTTTGCGTTTTTCCCGCAACGCAGGCCCCTCAGAAGTGAATGGGGCTGCGGAAAAATCGCAAGCATCCGCAAACAAGTACGGATGCAATGCGATTTTCCTGCATGGTTGCTAAGCGACGGGACCCGATCTTCATCATTTTCCCTTATAACATGGTTATAACACGGACCATGTGATTGGATCATGTGATGTGATGTCATCATAGGTCCTTTACACTACAGCTAATGCTTGAAGAGAGAAGAGCAATCGCCAACTACGCGATCAAGTCGCTAAGGTAAGTTAAGTTTTTTTATTTTTAACCCCTTAATCCTCATTCTACAAAGCATTCTTTATTAAGAATGCTATTATTTTCCCTTATAACCATGTTATAAGGGAAAATAATAAATTCACCAGAATACTCAACCCGAAACCGGACTTCAGTGATGAAGTCCGGGTTCGGGTCTGGGTACCAAATATGCCGATTTTTCCCACGCGCGTGCAAGACGCATTACAAAAGTTTGCACACGCGAGGAAAAATCACGCATATTCCCGCAACGCATCCTATCCAGGCGTCATACGTGACGCCCGTGTGAAAGAGGCCTAAGGCTTCCATTACAGGTTTTAAGGGTAAGTGTATACACTAAAACTGTAGGCAAAAACAATATATAAAGTGTGTAGTGCTGAATTACATAGTTTTCATTGCGAATCACCTCAATACAGATACAGTAGTATAAGTAGTATCGCCCAGAAGTATGGAAAGAGAAATCAGAAGAACAATGCATTATACTGTACATTAATTGCTGCCATAGAAGATAATATATTATGGAATCCATAAGTACTAAAGAAGGTTATGAGAAGAACACCACAAACCCCACATCTGCTGGAATTTAGCCGGGAACCCACAATTCTTATACATTTTATTCCCCAAAAAGGACGATGTAATCAGGAAAGAGATGGGAGGTAATTTTCTCATGATAGGACCAGGCTGTGTGATTGGGAAGAACTAAAAGACAAACCTTACGAGCAGTGGCGTACCCCTAATAGAGGCAGACCACGCAGCTGCTTTGGGCCCGATCATGTATGGAGGCTCCGCCACCTAACTATGCTATATAAATATAGCTGCTTCTAACCCGAGTCAATGTGTGAGGTTTGGGCACTGCTTACTGGCTTTCTGCAGCCCCTGTGCTTGGCTCCTAAGGGGAGGCCGGACCCTTACACAGTTCCCGTCCCGCCCACAGTCACTGTTCTCAATCATAACATAGTGTGTCCTGCACTGGCTGATTTACCAAACAACATTTAGCATTGTAGGCGCTCTGCTGAGTGGCTAGCCTTACAGCGCACCTAGAAAGGGAATGTGTGCTGGCACAGGACTGCTGTGATCAGCATCATCCTCCAGGCTTCAGACAAAGCTCAGTCATCTGCAGTGTGTGTGAAGATCGGCCGGCCCTGTCTGCCTCTCTGTGACCAGCAAGCCACAGTGCACACAGTAAGTCAGCAGCCCTGTGCACTGCTGCTTCTTTCAAATAAAAAGTTCATGAGTTGGGCCCAGGAGCACTGCTTATCCACACTATAAGCAGCAGCAGGCACAGTAGGGCAGACAGTGCGAGGTATACTTCAAAAGAGGGCTATGGTGGCACTGGCATTGTTCTTAAGGGGGGCTATGGTGGCACTGGTATTATTCATAAGGGGGCTATGGTGGCACAGACAGTGTACAAAGGGGGGCTATGGTGGTTCAGGCAATAGTGGCACTGTTACAGTTAATAAGGCGGTTTATGGTGGCAACAGTACGGTTCAAAAGGGGGCTATAACGGCACTGGTCTAGTTCATAAGGGTTACTATGGTGGCACTGGTACTATTCTTAACGGGGGGAGGGGGGCTATGGTGGCATTGGTACAGTTTATAAGGGGCGGGGGGTGAGCTATGGGGGCACACATAGCAGCAGAGCAAACAACAGGCATAGTTCATAAGGGTGACTGCCAGCGCTGTAAGCTTAAAGTGTACCTAACCTTTAAAATTTACCTGCTAAAGCCCGACATACATGGGCACAGGAAGGAGGGCAATGCCTCATGTGAGCTGCCGCCCTGCACGTTCTCTGTTAATAGCTGGCATTCTATGCTGCTACATGTATTTTATTTTTTATCCCTGTTAGATTAGGTTATTTATGGTACATTTTATTTCTTTGTTTCTGGGTGAAAAGGGGTAGTGGCCAGGGGGCAGCCAATGTAAGTAGTGGGAGGAACCATATGTGGGTAGTGGAAGGGGCTAGGAACAGGGCATAGGGGCCCAATTCAGATTTTTGCTATGGGGCCCAATGATCTCTATGTACGCCCCTGCTTATGAGAGGAGGTCTACTACTTCTGACCAGAATGAGTCAATGTAGGATCAGCCGCAGAAAATTATTATTAGAATGTGCCTGCTGAGTTGGCAATGTTGATTTATTGTAGAAGGCTATTTGCCGATATGAAGGAATCTGGCTGGAGTAAGGTAGCACTGATACAGTATATATAACTGTATAATTGTATTCTTTGCAGCTGGGGAGACCAGTAAGTCAGAATCCATTGCTTCTGCTCAATCTACATACATGTCCTTTACATGTTTAACTACTGATCTTACAAATGCAGTTCTTTCTTTGATTCTGTTTTAATAGCAGTCTCCTTCACTACAGGACTGTACATGAATACAGATACACATAGCATTTATCACTTGCAGCCACTAGGTGGAGGCAGAAGAAAACCAATGTGCCTCCTACTGCCAATGACCTATTTACAGACTGCTCGCTGCACATGCAGATGTATGTGTTCTTCAGTATCAATGTCTTCCAGCTTTAAATGGATTTTTAGAAATGTAATTTTAGTAGAGCCACAAGACACGGATAGAGGTTCATTTTTAATTAACTATTACACATGCACACTCTTAATACCATTAGCGCCTTACTTGTCGCGTTCTCCAGATTGAGCCATTACTGGCATCTATATTTAGGACCAGCTTGGTCTCATTTCCATTAACACATATACAACTAAGCTATACAAATCAATGTAACAAAATTTGAATTCACACTTTTATATCTACACCACACTATATGCAAGATTGTGTACAAATGCACAAAAAAAGCCACCCATAAGGCTGATGAATTTTATGCATGGAAAGGGATTTACAGTAATCCACAGGTCAGATGAGGCCACCGCACTTAATATGGCATTGTTTGGATCAGGAACGTCACAATGTGATTATTAAAAATGATAACCTCTATACAGATTAAAAAAAATAAAAAATAAATAAATAATAATAATAATAATAATAATAATAATGAAAATCACATCAAAAAGGAAACCATGGAGCACCACAAAAAAGAATCCAATGATATTGCCCCAGCAATCAATGTTCTCTGATTCCACTACAGCAATGATATCTATAGTGCAACAACCTGCTATGGGCAGTGTTAATTTCCTCCTCACCAAGTCTCCACCGCAAGCTACTTTCACACTAGCGTTTTTTTAATGCTTCCGTTGCTAATCTGGTTGTATTATCTTTAACATAACAAAGACGGATCCGTCATGAACACCATTGAAAGTCAGTGGGGAACGGATCCGTTTTCTATTGTATCAGAAAAAACTGATCTGTCCCCATTGACTTGCATTGTGGGTCATGACGGATCCGTCTTGCTCTGCATCCCAGGACGGAAAGCAAACTGCAGCATGCTGCGGTTTGCATTCCGGCATGGGAACGCAACCAACCGTAACAGGATGCTTTTTGGAGCATTCCGTTCTGTTCAGTTACGTTTTGTCCCGATTGACAATGAATGAGGACAAAATGGAAGCATTTTTTTCCAGTATTGAGCCCCTATGACGGAACTCAATACTGGAAAATAAAAACGCTCGTGTGAAAGTAGCCTCAGTGAAGCAAAACTGATACATCAATCTTATTCAGACATTGAAACTACTGCAGAACCAACTTGTGTAAGGATTAGAAGAGAAAAAATGGGTCACTTTTTTCTGAAATACGGTATATGCTGGACATATGTCTATTCATCCATCCATCCCAAGATAGACCTCCACACAGGAGCCTGGGCTTTTGTCAGTTATGTGAAACAAGTCAGGACTTTTCAGCTGGGAAGAATGTGTAGTTGAAGTATGTATTGTGGCCTCTAGCAGAAAATGACTGGCTTCCAGCAGTGAGATTATAATAATAATGGAGAGGATCTGGGCAAAGGATGGAAATCACATTCCAACCACAATCAAAAGGGAAAAGCTTGTTTTACTCAATCTTTAATCACTCCGTGTGCAGAGGAAAGGACATTGTGTATTTGGTCATCATACCCAAACTTTATATAGGCCTTATGGGACCTTGGCCATCTGACAGTAAGGATCCCACTGATCCTGAGAATTAAGGGCCACAGCTCTGGTTTAGCTCTGCATCCCCTTCTAAATGTTCCCTGCACAGCAGCGTTCCCCACCGGCCGTCTGTCAGGAAAGTGCAGCGAGCCCCATTCACTTGACTGTGGCCTGCACAGCCAGAGACGGGGGTGTGACTCTGTTGTTGGAAAAAAAAAATCTAAAATAAATTAATATAATATATATATATATATATATATTAGCGATCGGACAGCCAAGAACCATAGAGTAATGGCATATCCTAGCGATCTGTTATCACTTATATAGGAGAGATGGAAATACCTCTTTGTTTCTCTTAAAGAACATGCTGATCTAGATCACAAATAAATAGTGATTATTAGTATTAGTATGAACATACTTAAGAGTCACACACTAGAAAACCATAAGGTTACATATTTAAATAAAAAATAAAAAAACATGACCTATCATTCTTGGATGCATAGGTTTACATATATTTTTACATTATTACAATCTCACTGCTGGAAGCCATATATTTATTTAGTTCATGCTTTAGTACATGCTTTTCATATGTACAGCGCTATGGAATGAATGGTGCTTGAATAATAAATAAATAATAATAATTTCTTTTCTATGTTTTTATGGAAAACTTACTAAAGAAACATGTCTGGAAATCTTGATTTAAAACAAAAAAAAAAGGAAAGCTGGTTAAAGTTGTTGTGTGGCTTGGAGGAGACAACCCAGGAGACATGTCCCCTTGAACAATGAACATAAGAAAATCTGCTGCTCCGCTCCCGGCCTCGTCTGGTCCCCACAGGACCAGGAAGCAGCTTGATTTCATGCCTCAGCAGCTTGAAGCATATACCAACGCTGTGATGTAGCGTTCAAGCTGCTGTGACCACTGAGGCCAAGAACCACAGCGGTCACAGGACCAAGCCACTTCCTGGCCCTGTGGGGACTGGAACTGACCAGGCACGGAGCTTCAGCGGGACCGTGGACAGATGAGTGTTTTGTTTTAGTTTTTTTTATGTTCTGGGCTCCAAGGCTCTACAACCCCTGCAATGATTTCTTGTGCTCTGAACTTCTGCTATTGGGTAGAAGTTGCTCCTATCAGCCATGTTGGAGTTAGTGTCTGTATGGCTTTTCATCCCTCATCAGTATTCCTTCCACTCTGTCCATCAGATATGACTGATTGAATCCATGCCTATAACTGCAGAGCAGTATGATATCCCAGACATTCACTACATCCCAATACTGAATATATCAGCAGTCACTGCTAGATCGCTTGTGAAATGTATTAGTCAGCAAGGGCATGATGGGCAATTTACTCCAGGCAGAATATCAATGACGGAGGAACTTGTAGCCTGGTGCTTTATTACTCTTGTAATCCAATGTATTCTACTCAAAAATCTGAAAACACAAAACCAGGTTCCTACTATTAAAAGGTTGCAGATCACTAAAGCGCTCTTAGTTTTGTGCACAGAAATTTACCTGCTCATCTGTCGCATACAGCACATCCATTAGCCGCTGGACAAGGTCATCACCTTCTTGTCCGTGTTCTTGGCACAGCAGTTCAATTTCCCTTAGCTTTCCAAAGTAGAAGTCTCTTTCCTTTTCTACTCCCTCTAGGGCAATTTTTAATGAATGCACCTACAAGTAATTACAGAAATGATCAGAATAACTTTAATCAGGAGAATTCATTGTACAGCTGTCCAGTCTGATTATGTCTGGTGCATGTATACTCATAAAGCACATTTACTGTATGGCACAGAAGAAATCCTGGGATTTAGAAAGAATAATGAATCTTAATTAGACAGTTGGGGGTCAGATCCGATTCCTTTCCAAAAAAATTACAACTGGGCTGTTAAAAATGAATACTGAGGTTCTGTAAGATGGTTAATATGTTACTGACTAAGGCCTCATGCACACAACAGTTGTTGTGGTCCGCGTCCGAGCCGCATATTTTGCGGCTCGGGCGCGGACCCATTCACTTCAATAGGGCCGCAAAAGATGCAGATAGCACTCCGTGTGCTGTCCGCATCCCCTGCTCCGTTCCGTGCCCCCGCAAAAAAAATAGAGCATGTCCTATTCTTGTCCGTTTTGCGCATAAAGGATGCTTAAAATACAGGATCCATTTTATTTCCTGTTCTTTTGGCAGATCCGAAGAACAGAAAACGAATCTGGCCTTAGAAATCAAATGTACAGACTGCAATTGGAATTCAGAACACACTACACAGTGAGCACAGTGGTTGCTGCTGTTAATAAAACATTCATACAACGTTACCTGTTCATTAAGATGTGCAACTTGTGATTCCAAATCTTTATCACTTTTTACTGAAGAACTGGGAGCTGCCTTCTTTGCAGATGATGGGCGAGATGAGGTGGAGCCTGGTTTTGCAATAGGACTTGATCTTGCTGCTCCTGGTATAAAAGAAACAAAAGCAAAAGGTGAAATCAGCACACCATTTTTGCCAGTACAACTGTTTATTTGGAGACTTGCTGCTTGTGCCTAAAGAGAATGCCATATATGTAGTGGATGTATGGAGAGATTCATTCAGGGAGCTGCTGTCTTTAAAGGGAACCAGTCACATTGAAAATAAAAACCAGAGCGCAGTCAGCATGTTATAGAGCAGGAGGAGCTGAGCAGACTGATAGATAGTTTAGTTAGACAAGTCCTAGTACAGTGGCGGCGAAGCTATGGCACAAGTGCCAAAGGAGGCGCTCAAAGCCCTCTCTGTGAACATGCGCACAGGGCCGGATTATAGCCAGGCAGGCCTGGAGTGGCAATCTGGGGGCCGGCCTGTCCTCTCCTTAAATGTGAGGCACGGTGACGTATCTTGGCTGACAGGGTGCCCATCCTTTACTAGCTCTGAGTGGGCCGTTGGGAAAACTGCCGTACGCAGGAAGGAGTGCTGGTGTCAGCACATCAGACACTCTGCTGCTTTTCCGACGTGCAGTGGACTCCCATATAGTTTGGGAGCCCCACACAGAGTTGACGTAGGTAGGCCTCAGCCCTGTATATGGACTCCATATTATGGAGGTCCTCCATTGGAGGATGTATGTAAGGAGATAATGAGCTATGTAATATACTGCCCTGTATATGAATGATGTATATATGGATGATGTAAGGAGGTGACGAGATATGTATTATACTGCCCTATATATATGGATGATGTAAGGAGGTGATGAGCTATGTATTATACTGCCGTGTATATGGAGGATGTATGTAAGGAGACTATGACCTATGTATTATACTGCCCTATATATATGGATGATGTAAGAAGGTGATGAGCTATGTATTATACTGCCGTGTATATGGAATCCATATACTGGGCAGTATAATAGATAGGTCATCGTCGCGGTCCAAATCGCAGGTGCCCATTTTATGTTTGTGGGTTGGTAAGGTTTTGTGTGCCAGGGCTGCTTTTAAGTCCCAGTCCGGCCCATGTTAATGTATGAGTTGTTTTTCTAAACTAAAACCTCAGTATTCAGGTTAAATTGCCCTGTTGGCACTTTGCGATAAATAAGTGGGTTTTGGTTTGAAGCCTGGCACTCGGTCTCTAAAAGGTTTGCCATCACTGTCCTAGTATAATCCCTTCCCGACATCTGCCATAGATGTATGGCAGATGGCGGGTCTTTAATGGGAATCTGTGACCAGCGACCTCCATATCAATCTGTTTGTATAGACACATAGCTGTGGTTCACCTGATTAAAACACTGTTTTTCTTTTGGTGATCTGAGGCTTTGTTCCGGAGTCATGATACTTTTTCTTAATATGCAAATTATTAGGGCGTCACTGTTGCTCTTGGTGCACCTACACTACACTCATTTCCCTGGCTGCTTTGCCACTGCGTGGTCCTGTCAATCAAAGCAGCATGGAAAATGAAAATGCTCAAGCTATTAAAATATAAAAGTATTTAACCCATAAGGCAAACCGTGTAATTGAAAGAAAATACCCAGACCCAGAGAATGACGTTAACATGTCATTTTTACCGCATAGGCAACACCGTGGAAATGAAACCCATAAAAATATAGCAAATTTTATGGGGTTTTTTTCAATTCCACCCCAGGTTCCTACATTGTATGCAATATTAAATGGTGGCATTAGAAATACAAATTGTCCCGCAAAAACAAGCCATCATACGGCTATGTAAATGGATAAAAAAAATGTATGGCTCCTGGAAGAAAGGGAGTAAAAAGTGAACACGAAATTTTTTCAAATAAATCTGTGTCAGGAAGGGCTTAACTTGTAATTTATAGGGGCACATTTAACACCGGCGTTTTAGGCGCCAGTCTTAATAAAACCCTAAGCTGGTGGTGGCTGCGCTGAAGTTATGAAAGGGCACAAGCCTCTTCAGAACTTCGGCGGATCCTTCAGTCAGTTCTAAATGTAAGAACTTCCAAGCTGTCTTAGATCTAGACCTTTTTCTACGCCTGAAACAGAGCAGGAGACATATTTACTTGGATAGGTACAATTAATGAGGTGACCACATGGACCATTGCGGTTTGTTACAATGGTCAGCAGATGACACACTAAGGTGAACAGGAGCTGACCAAAACTATTAGGCCCCTTTCACACGGGCGAGTTTTCCGCGCGGGTGCAATGCGTGAGGTGGACGCATTGCACCCGCACTGAATCCGGACCCATTAATTTCTATGGGGCTATACACATGAGCGGTGATACTCAACCCGAAACTGGACTTTAGTGATGAAGTACGGCTTCGGGTCTGGGTACCAAACATGGCGCATTACAAATGTTTGCACACGCGCGGAAAAATCGCGCATATTCCCGCAACGCACCCGCATCCTATCCTTGTGAAAGAGGCCTTAAGCCTACTGCTGACAGATTTTATATAGTGCACTGACATTAAGGCCCCTTTCACACGAGCGTGTCTGGATTAGGGCCGGATGCGTTGCGGATGCGTTCAGTGAAAACTGTGCAATTTCACAGGCAAAGGCATTCAGTTTTGCCTGCGATTCCGTTCAGTTGTTCAGTTTTTTCCACGCGGTTGCAATGCGTTTTGACGCGTTTTTCACGCGCGTGATAAAAAACTGAGGGTTTACAAACAACATCTCCTAGCAACCATCAGTGAAAAACGCAACGCACCCGCACTTGCTTGCGGATGCAATGCGTTTTTCACGCAGCCCCATTCATTTCTATGGGGCTAGGGATGCGTGAAAAACGCAGAATATAGAACATGCTGCGATTTTCACGCAATGCACAAGAGATGCGTGAAAAAAAACGCTCATGTACACAGACCCATTGAAATGAATGGGTCAGGATCCAGTGCGGGTGCAATGCGTTCACATCACGCATTGCACCCGCGCGGAAAACTCGCTCGTGTGAAAGGGGCCTAACAGCCGAACACAACCATGCCTGCCTCATACACATTCTCAGTAACATGCTGGACTAGTCATCTTATCTCACATTGTTTAGTTGTATATTCCCATTAGAAATATTTTACATTCTTGGGGCTTTCTGGATCGTTGGTTTGTTGCCTAATAAAATGTGGGTTTTAGCATCACAGACAGTATTGTGTGGTTTATATGAAAGTTGGCAATGGTGGCAGCACATTTTTGTAATTCATTGTAGATCTGCAAATATACTTTAAGTACCGTAGTTAAAAAAAAAAATCCTTAAGAGGGTTTTCCAAGATTCAAATACTGATGACCTCTGGAAAGGTCATCAGTATCTGATTGGTGGGGGTCCGAAACCCCAGACCCTGCTATCAGCTGTTTGAGACGGCACAAGCGCTCCGGTGAGCGCTGCGGCCTTCTCTAAGTTTACCAAGCACAGCGTTGTATATTCACCACAAATCTTATGATGGACTCCAAATACTGGATAGGTCTGAATACTCTGTTTCGGAGAATAGATGTTCCCTTCTTCAGAGAAGGCAGTAATATATCACCTTTGGTGAGGGAGGCTTCATTTTATTTTTCTGCTACACTGTATGTTATAAAGGACCCTGAAGAAGCTCCTGTCCTCATCACAAAGTAAGTTACAGCTTCCAGAATCTATTCCTGTTATATGTAAGAGCTTGCTTTATCCATCTTAGTTATCTCATTATTTTTTTTAAATCTTTATTTTCTCTTATTTTGGGATGATATTTTGGGGCTCTGGAACCAATTACTAGTTTTCCATAGAGTTATGGACTCAAGTTACAATGGTTTCCCAGCATAACAAAAGTGTATTGTGTTTGCCAGTATGAATGATTGCTGTGGTCCCTGTTACAACATCTTTTTTTTCTTCTTGTATCTCTTATTTCTCTAGGTGCCAGACAACTGCATAGTTTCTAAACAAATTCACATTTGTTACTTTAGTTTTCTTTGGTTTTTCCAGTCGTTAAAGGGGTTTTGTCACTTCAGTAAGTGGCATTTGTTATGTAAAGAAAGTTAATACAAGCCACTTACTAATGTATTGTTATCCATATTGCCTCCTTTGCTGGCTGGATTCATTTGTTAATCACATTATACACTGCTCATTTCCATGGTTACGACCACCCTGCATTCCATCAGTGGTGCTCGTGCTTGCACACTATAGGAAGAAATGCCGGCCTCTCTGGTGGCTGGGGCCGTGGAATCGTGGTGCTTTTTCTTATAGTGTGCAAGCAGGGCCACGCTGCTGGATTACAGGGTGGTCGTAACCATATTTTCTTTCTGTGTCCAATCAGCTTTTTTTTGCGGACCGTATGCGGAACCATTCATTTCAATGGTTCCTAAAAAAAGAAACGTGTACCATTATTGTCCGCATTACGTTCTATTAGGGGCCAGCTGTTCCGTTCCACAAAATACGGAATGCACACAGACGTCATACGTTTTTTTTTTGCGGACCGCATAATACATACGGTCGTGTGCATGAGCCCCTAGTAAGTGGCTTGTATTAACTTTATCTACATAATAAATGCCATTTGCTGAAGTGACAAAACCCTTTTAATAAGCCGGATTCCCAATCGTTGGATGTATTTTTCTATGACTATTGGCATGCCAAATCTATGTGGGTCTTCTGGAGGTCTTCAGTAAATCAAACTGATAATTGTAAGGCACTGTATGGCTTTGTTCACATCTTCACATGTTGGGAGGCAACAAAGCAGATTCTGTAAAAAATGCTGGTTAAAATAGAGCATCAAGCCAAGCTATTTTGGCCAGTAAATTGAAGAACATCATGGCGGAAACCTGCGATGGGAATGGTTCATTTGGGTGGTCATCAGCGCTCAACCACCGACACTGAATGCTGACACGACAATTCACTGCCATTGCGCTCCAAATTAGCTGCCCCAATATTGGACAAATGGGGGGAGGCTAGGACAAAATAAAGTTGTGCCGCAGTCACAGAAGATGCAGCAAAGGTATGCAGCCCTTTGTATTTCTCTGAAGATGTGTTCAAGATGACTGTGTAGTCAGAACCCTAATTAATGAACTTCAAGTTGATACCGAATTAGGCTCTCATAATACTCATCACCAGATAAAGATGATGACCGCTTTACCCAAGAAAAACAAGTAATAGGGTCAGTGTGCAGGAAGATGGTTTGGTAGTTTCTACCTTACAGCATGTCTTCCAAAAAGAGGGAGTTGTCCAACTTTTTAATGGTTAACTTTTTTTTTTTTTCACTTCCCCTGCCCCGCTGGACCTGGGGAGGGAGACATATGTACCTGCTCCTTGACCTTTGGTTCCTTCTTCTTCAGTCTGCCGCATTGGGACATATAGGACTGGAATGCAGCAAAGGCAGGGGTGGACCAAAGGAGCCCGAACCAAATGCAGGGAAGCAGGTAAGTACTGCATGCTTCCTTTCACAAGTCCAGTGGGGTGATGAACAACAACAACAACAACAAAGTTATAAAGCTGGACAACCTCTTTAATTGCAGCACATCTAGTAACTCCCTATTACAGATAGTACATTGTTCTCACGAAAGAACAGAGACCCAAACATCTAGGGTCCTCTGCCAGTCTTTTTTTGTCCTTTCAAGCAGTAGGTGCTTATTTTTAGCAATCCCTCAATCTAGTGGCATTTTCCAGACACTATTATGAGTCATCAGGCTCCCAGAGTACCTTCTGGAGAAAATGGGGGGAGGAGAAGACTGACTGTACACCATCTCCATAACCTCTAGATGTGCTGCATGGGAAAATTTCATCTTTATGTTCAACCAATCTATGTGATCAGAGGGCAGATCATCCTAAAGAGATGCGACAGTGAATAAATGGAACAAGCCTCATATATTTCCCCTAGAAGTCACATAGCATCAAAAAACACAATTTTTACAGCTTGGATCTTACCTAAAATAACTAGATCATAGCAGCAGATTACATCAAATTCATAAGAATGATTGAGGGGTTTGGAGCCCAGGTAAATACACTCCTTTGTACATGATCACACACATTCACATATACAGCAAACTGTGCAGAATAAGATTCTCCGGAAATTAGGAATCAGGGGTCACAGTACGAGGCCTAAATACAGCTAGCCAGGTCACACCATAGGGGTAAAATGATGATTCTGGATGGTCTATATATGTGTAGCTGGTCTAAGAAGGAAAGTGGAGCATATAATTGGTATTAGAGTTTGACATGCTAATGATATTAATGATTCAGGAATCACAGATGTTAATGTGACTGAATTATACAGCATAAGAACCGATTGCTATGGTAACGGTCTTCTTTAAAGAGTTGGAGTTTCATTAACCCAATTACAAAGAAAAAGAACTTTCTGCATGTAAGTTTACATAATATATCTATAAATATTATTCTATATATCGCTATATTATCTACACACACTCCACAGTCCACCGCAATTACTATAATTTACGCCAGAATTTGCCGTAAATTAAAGCTCAACTCTTCACCAGCCCTTAGATGGTTATAATATGGAGCTGGGATCCCGGCTGCAACTATAACATCAAACATGCAGGGTCGTCTTTACAACAAGACACATGGGGGCACCTGCCTAGGGCGTCAGGAAGGGGGGCAGCACATCACAGAGAAAACTAATGATTTATGTTGATTCTTTCACCTTAGCGCTGCTTCTCAATGATCATCTGCGTGTCTCTTTTAACCCTCACACTGCTTACCGACAGATAACGTACCTGGGAGGCAGTGTAAGGGTTACAGTCTCTGACTTAGTGCTGCAGTAAAAAAAAAAAAAAAAAAGTAAGTGATGAGAAGACATCAGAGCAGTCAGGTGAGGAGAAAGGTGAAACCAGTACACAGTATGTCACTTAAGTACATTTCCAACCAGCAGAGAGGATTTCTTTGCTTGTCACACAGTCTTTTCAGACTGGATTGCCTAGGGCCCAACAGTAAAATTTACTCGTGGAGCCCACTGTCCAGATACATGCAAATATTATCAGCTCCCACAGCGGCAGACAGCAGCAAACCGCTAGTAGATGACTGATTATGGGAGTCACTGCAGTGGTCCCTGGTAAAAGATGATCATTGTGCCCCTGTGGACCAGTCTGAGCCGACACACAGCAAACCATTCTATAATCCACACAATGGACAGAACAAAAAAAAAGTAAAAAAGTAAAGGTGGCCATACATCTAGCAAGAGATACTGCTCATTCAGATAAGGGATGTTAAACTTTCTCGTCTTCAGACCTGTGAACATGGAGGCATTTTTCTAAGGACCACCCAAAGATGATGTCCACGTCCTGTCTGCTTTTCTTGCAGACCCACTCACTTAAGTGAATGAATTTTGATGGAAAAAAATCAGCGCTGGATGGAGCATGCTCTAATTTTTCATAGCAAGCACCATGAATTAATGGAGAGGTCTCCAGACAGTGCATTAGGTTTATATTTTACCGACAGCTGTGTAAGGGTATATTTATATGAGATGTTTTTAACCGCAGTCAAAATGGCATTAAAAAAGCGTATAAAACCGCACTCAGTTTTACCAGGTTTGCTCAAGTTTTGTGATGTGGTTATTTGCCATGGGGGTAAAAACATAACATAAATGTCACTCGTATACATTACATGGCCAATAACCACACCACAAAAACCACAGCAATTTATACCGCATGTTCAAAATCATGTTTTGGAGCTGTACCCTCAAATCAAGAGGCAGCTTTAGCCGAATTAAAAGGAATGTGTCGTCAGAAAATGACCTGCTTTTGGTGACACGTTTCCTTTAATAGGGAATGTGAGCTCTAAACGTGCCTAGGATAGCATAAACTCTAAATACCGTCCTGGAAACACGTGTCTTCTGCTCCAGAATCCAACGGCAACATACTTTACACCACACCAACACACTCTTTGGAGCAGCAGCAACAGCACCATGAATACCCATGACATTTCATGAAGTTTTCGACCTTGTGTTGGTGTCCCTTCCAGAGGGATTTTGTAAATCTGTAGTGAGTGATGTAACAGAGGGGCGTTTTATTTCTGACGCGCTTCAGCATTCTCCTGTGACTCTGTGTGGTCTACTGCTCTGTGGCTGAGCTGCTGTTGCTCCCAGATGCTTCCACTACAAAATAATAGCACTTAGGGTCCATTCACACATCCGTGTGTGTTTTGCGGGTCCACGGATCCGCGGATACGCAAAACACGGACATCAGCGATGTGCGTTCTGCAATTTGCGGACCGCACATCGCCGGCACTACATAGAAAATGCTTTTTCAGTGGACAAGAATAGGAAATGTTCTATTTTTTTTCGGGAACGCGATTGCAGACCCGAAAGTGGGGATCCGCAATTGCGGACCTGGGCGGGACATCGTCTGTCCCCATTGAAATGAATGGGTCCGCAATTCCGTTCCGCAAAATGCAGAACAGAATTGCGGATGTGTGAATGGACCCTTAAGGAGCATTTACAGGTGCCAGGTGAGCAGGCAATTGGAAGGAACGGTTTCTTCTCGATAACTGCTCATCAGTGGAAGTAAAGTGTTGCATTTACATGGCAAAGGTACTGTATCATCCTATCTCTTCAGTAAGACCCATGCTACTACCCATGTTTGTCTAAGGAGATTTCACGGCTGTGTTACACAGTAACTAGAAGTGTGCACATACTTTTACATTATATGATACATAGATATACTTCTAAATATAAGGTATTTAACGTTTGGAAAAAACTGTTTTTCATCACGTTTATTTAATTATATGGCCAAAATATTCACTGGTCAATTGGTTGCCAGTAAATTTCTGGTTGTTCTAGCAATCTCTCCAACAAACACCATATACTATACTACATTGTTAAGGTTAGTAAGCATGAACATGTTATTTGCAAAAAAATACATGAAAACAAAACTGCAGTAGAGATACACGTTTCTGTGGAGCGATTTTGGAAAAGTAGAATAAAAATATCCATTCTACGGTATATTGTAGACTGCTAGCTCATGTCATGAAATGGGTGTAGACTCACTGTCATTAAACAGATTTGGCTTGGGGCTACTTCTAAGGGGTTATCTAAGAGGTTCCTTCACACTTGTCTTCACACTTTAACCCCTGTACAGAGATTTGGACTCTGCAGAAGTGGTACTACCAGGTCAGCTGGAACACAGAAAATCAGAAGAGAATAAAAGTGCACATTTGCAGGGACTAGTAAACTAGAGAACCTATTGCTCAGGCACCTCCAATAGGGGAAGGCTACTTAAAACATACAGTTGCTTGTGTACTGGTGCTTTAAAGTATGAGAAAATTGGTGTGCACACACACTAGGAACAGCTGGAAGAGGCCTAATGCTGCTTTCACACATGCAGCACAGCAATCTGGCAGACTGTTCTGGCAGAGAACAGTCTGCCAGAATTTTCTGGATTCGGCATAGCAGGATAGTGTCGCTTGCCCACTAGACCCCATTGACTATAATGGGAATTGGTGGGGATATGGCGGCTCCCCGGCATAAATGTTGGGATTCGGTGAGTCAGAAATTGCTGCACACCACATTTTTTGTCCGGCCGAATCCCCACCGTTTACCATTACAGTCAATAGGGTCCAACGTCACTATCCGGCTATGCCGGCAGGTTTGTATGTGCTGCATGTTCAAGTGGCCATGCCACCAGGAGAGGCAAGATAAAGGAGGGTTTGGACTGCCGGTATAACAGCTTAACTTTGAGAAACCTTCTACAATCTGTGGGGGAAACTGGCAGCATGTGTTCAGTGACCATATTACACCACCATAGGTAAATTAAACATTACATGGTACCCACTGAAATTAATGGGCCTTCTGTATAATGCAGGGATGTGTCAAGTTCTCCATAGTCAGAAATGCTCTTTGGAGCTTTTCTCCGCCTAATACATAAGAGTTTGCCCAGTCACATAAAGACATATGAAGCTTCCAGCACATGGAGAATGGCTGTACTGGATCTCATCAGAGATGTATACAGAATAACCGCACCAAGCAACAATAGTCAGGCTGCCATCTGAGGGCAGATATCATTAATGAAGGCATTTACCCAATGTAAATTACCATGGATCCTGAAATAAACTATTCTTTGCTACCATAAACTTTCAACATATCTTCTAATGGTCCATTTCTGTTCTGCCCATGGCCTTGGTTCACTAGGTAAAATTGTCCTTAGTGCCATATACTAGTAACTGCTGGACTGAGAAAATTTCTTATATTTTATTTTAGTCCCAACTAGTGTATACAACGGCAGGACAAAAAACTGTTTATCTACTTATTTTGCTACCTTTTGCAGAGAATACAAAAGAACATTACTACACATTTACTTGCACGGCATGTTAATGTGTAGTTTTATCACAGTGAAGTCAGGCAAGAAATGCATGCTTCGTGTTGGACAATAGGCTCCACGGGAATTTGGCATGTTGTGCCTCCTTTATTATTAATCAGACACAGCATACTCCTCGTCACATCACTGACATTACAGCATTCGTGTAATAAAAATATGCTGATATAGAAGAGCAGTAGTTCACATTCTAATGCACAGCATATTAAGGCAAGTTTAGTGTGCTTTAGGCCAAGTATGCCTCAAAGTTGTGATGGGTCATAACACCGCTATAATAAATAGATGCAGTGTACACAAGCAGCGACACCAGAGTCCTTGGTCAGCGCTCCTGTCTCTAATCCTTGTAATAGCACAGACAAAAAAGCCTCAGCGACAAAGTAAAAATAGCCAGACAGCTCTGCAGATCTATTGGGGTATGCTGGCTCCTTATACTGTGCTCATTCCAACACATGGAAACTTTATGAGAAGTCTGTTCCATATTAGTGATGTATATACAGGAAGGGATTGTCTCCAAATTATGCCAAGCAATGCATGATCTAAAGTGTACTGTAGTTTATCAAATCCCTGGCACTGACCCACTGCAACCATTCCATATAGAGCTTTGAGGGTCAATTCCAACCCTCCTTTTGGCCAGGATTGTTTAGTTCTCAAAAATGTTACTTTACATTGTAAAACTTTTTTTTTTTGATGAATTGTTTTTATTCAACATTTTATGAGAATTTTTTTTCCATAAACAACATTCGGTGGGGGAGGGAGAAAGTGGTGGTTTCTAGTAAGATGGGAGTATGATCATCCTATTGACATGGTGGTGTGGACCAAGTCTGGACATTTATTTTAAAAATTCAATGTAGGCAGGTTTTGTTCTGGCTGATAAGTACATTTAGCATGTGGTTTAAGTTGAAGAAGTCTAGAATTTCGGAGTCAAGCACGGCTTGGAGTGCGGCTAGGGTTCAAAAGATGGAAGGTCCTGTTTGAGGGGTGATCAAGCCATGGGCCGAGTCTTTGAAGGTTATTTTGTGAATAAACTAGAGAACATATTCCACGTTGCAGGTGAATCATTTATGGTAAATCCACATGAATACTTTTTAGATTTTATGTCGAGGAATCGTGGTCACAATATCCAATGCATTTTACACCAGCAGCAAAGTGGATGAGGTTTAAATACATATTATCCTCATGCCATGTAAAAAAAAAAAATTGCCACATAATTCGGATTTTAACTTCTCAGGATGTAATTTATGCAGCAGATTTCTTTTCAACAAATCACACGTGGCACGCTGTAATACTGCAAATCTTCTTTTATTAATATTAATCCGTAATACGAAGCACAGTCACATCCACAGATTGTGAAGTAATTCACACAGATTGTTGATAACAGTGAAATTCCCAGTTAGTGACCAAAAAGAAAAAGGGAAAAATCAATCTATGTTCAACATATTGAACGGAGATATACAGCAAGGGTTGCTCAGCTCTATGTCAATTAATTCCTACAGGGAATAGTACAGAGACTGCCAAATTATTTGGAAGATACCGGAACGTTTGTACATAATAGTCATAATGCTGAAGCATCTTCTATATTCGCAGTCTAGATACTAATATTCCGTATTAGGAAGGAGCGTTGGCAAAAAAACTGTGAGTGAGAATCCTGCTTTAAGCAATGAGAAGCTCCAATTCCTCATGGGATTGTTAGACATTGTTCTTACTAAAAATTATATTTAATTTGGGGAAGATTTTTATTCACAGTTACAAGGATCTTGTAGCCCCAAGCTATGCCAGCATATGTCTTTTTTTTTTTAGGTTAAATTTGTCATGAATAGTGAATTTCATGATCAGTTTCTGGCATGGTATAGATACGTTGACGACGTCTTTATGTTTTGGCATAGAGAAAGAGGATGCCACGATCTGATCAGGTTCACATTGGAAGCCCACCCTGTGGTTATTCATTTCTTGGATATTGAAGTTAGTAGAGATGAGGTTCCAATAGGTTTTCTATAGGATTGCTCATTACACTTACAAAGAATTTGTGGAACTAGAAGTAATCATGCATCACAAGCATTTAAAGGAAGACCTAAAGGGCAATTTTTTGGGGCCTGTAGATTCTGCAGTTCAGATCAGG
Organism: Bufotes viridis; assembly: GCA_033119425.1. Lineage (NCBI taxonomy): Eukaryota > Metazoa > Chordata > Amphibia > Anura > Bufonidae > Bufotes > Bufotes viridis. The sequence goes on from CM065593.1 coordinate 97,082,361, forward strand.
AATACTATCTTACAAGCAAATGGAAACGTTTATAATAAGATTTGTTCAGAGACAATATTGTGAAGAGGAAGTTCGTAAGGTTGGAATAGAAGTAGATAGAATCCCTTGTCTACAGGTCATGGCAGGCAGGGAAAGTAAAGGTACCTTTACACAAGGCGATGATTGGTACAATTGAGTGTCAAACAAGTTGTTTCTTGATGTAGAACATTTCAACAATGACCCTTTAGATGCGCCGACCATGGGCGTAGCTATAGGGGGTGCAGAGGTAGCAGTCGCTACCGGGCCCAGGAGCCTGAGGGGACCCAAAGACCCTTGTGTCACATAAGAAGACACACAAAGCATTGAGGGAAGGGGGCCCCAAGCTGAACTCTTGCACCAGGGCCCATGAGCCGTTAGCTACGCCCCTGGCGCCGACTATAGTTCACAACATCGTGATTTTGATCGCATATTCAGTGCTTCATATGGCGACCAAAATGGTCACCAATGGGACTTAGAATTTACAAATGGAGACATTTGCGACTAGACCCGCCACTGCAGCTCTGCAGTTCAATACTGCGGCGGGGCACAGGAGATGACAGTTCTCTGCCCCGCCGCCGATCACCCTCATAGGCTTTAGGTTTAGAACGCCTGATGCCTATGAGGTAGTAAATACCCATGCAGGTGTGTGTGATTACATCATCACGGCCAGTGCATGCGTGATGACATAATGACGCCTGCCTGCGCCAGGACACAGTGAAGCGATGTGGCCGTAAACCAGAAGACGATGTGGCCTGCATCATGAATACCGGCGAACGTGGAATACAGGTGAGTATTAGTTGTTTTTTTTCACTGCCAACTTGGGGACCTTTACTAACAGGAAGGATACCACTGCAGGGGGCATTGGGGACATAATAATGAAGGGGCACTATGTGGTATTACTCAATGGGAACACTATGAGGGATACTACTGGAGGGGCACTGTGGGGGACATTTCTACAGGAAAGGCACTGTGGGGGACATTACTACAGGAGGGGCACTGTGGGGGACATTACTACAGGAGGGGCACTGTGGGGGATGTTACTGCTGGAGGGACACTGTGAGGAACGTTACTACTGGAGGGGCGCTGTGAGGGATTTTACTACTGGAGGGACGTTGTGAGGGATTTTACTACTGGAGGGACGCTGTGAGGGACGTTACTACTGGAGGGGCGCAATGAGGGACGTTACTACTGGAGGAGCGCTTTGGGGGACATTACTGTTGAAGGTGCTTTGTGGGAGACATTACTACTGGAGGGGAACTGTGGGGGCTTTACTGTTGAAAGGGCACTGTGGGGGACATTACTAGTGGAGAGGCACTTTGGGGGACATTAATACTGGGGTGCACTGTGGGGAACATAACTGGCAGCATAATTGGGGGCACTCTAGAGGAATTATTAATACAGGGGACAGTATAAGGGCCATAATTAGTGGCACTGGGGACTTAACACTGAGACCCTATAGGGGGCATTACCAGGGCATATTTTAATGAGGGCACTATATGGGGCATTACTGGATGCACTGGGGGGCATTTTAATCCTGGGCACTATAGCGGGATTTTTTTGTACATGGGCATTACTACTAGGGGCACTATAGGGGACATTTAGGGGGCACTATAGTGGCATTTTTACCTTTAGTAAAATAGCAGATATTAATGCTGGAGGCACTGTAGGGGCATTTCTATTACAGGGACATAATAGGGGACATTATTTTTGGGGATGCTATACATGCATTACTACTGGGAGCACAATATAGGGTTTTATTATTATTACTGGGGGCATTTTAGTGGACAATATTATTACTGGGGAGGGCACTCTAGGGGGAAATATATTTGCTGGAGGCACCATAGGGACACTACTGGGGGTCACTATTTTTTCAGCAGGGGCATTGGGGAGCAGGGGCATTGGGGAGCACAGTGGGCACAGGGCTGGGAGGGACAGCAGGATGACATTGTTGGGAAACCAGGGTGGGGAGGTTGTGTTAAATGCGGCTGAAATAATCTGTCATGGTGGTCTGAGTCAAACAAAGGAGAAGAGGGAAGACAACGTCTACATGACGATGATTATGTATAATCTTATATACACGCAGTCTTACCCATAGGGCCTCGATGCGCTTAGCTGGCATAAAAAGAGGCATAACACTTGTCCATAGGCCACAAGGCCCATTTCACTGCCAACCACCTAGCACATATCAAATGGAGAAGCAAGAAAGGGAGAAGAAAAGGGAGAAGAAACAGAGGGTCCCAGAGATTCGAGCGGGATGTAGAAATGTGAAGTGCAAATTAATAAGCGTGATGAAGATGTCTTTCAAAATAAAAACAAACTATGTGTGAAAACACGGACCAAAAACCTAGACAAGCCCCCATATTTGTGTAAACCAGACCTAGTGTTACATAGGAAGATCAAACGACTGTTTGAAGAGTAGGGTTTTCAGTGCACGTCTAAATGAGAGAAGATTGGTGTTCCTTTTCAGTGCAAGAGGTAGATGGTTCCAAAATCTTGCCCCTTGAGCCGAAAAAGATCTACCTCCACGTCTGATCTTATTAACTTGCGGAATATTGAAATTCGCAGAGTCACTAGACCTCAATGCCCTTGACTGGGTGTACCTGGTGAATTTACGTCGCAGGTACAAGGGCCCCACATCATGGAACACCCTATGCATAAAACATCCAGTCTTATAACCCGTTGTTGGACGGGGAGCCAGTGCAAGGCTTTAAAGAGAGGGAGTGATATGTTCTCGGCGGGTATCACCCGTTAGTAGTTTTGCTGCGGCATTCTTCACAAGTTGAAGTTTATGCAAGTTCTTCTTAGGGAGACCCATGTACAAGGCATTACAATAGTCCAACCGACTGGTGATCGCTGCTCCCACCAGGGCTTTCCTGAGAGGGGATTCAATTTAGGATCCTCCTCAGGATTTTCAGCTAGTAGTGACAGGTACTCACCACCTAATTTATCTGAAGAGCCAGGGTTAATCTGGAGTCCAAGACCACTCCCAAATCCCTGACCTGGATGGCTGTCTCAGGGACAGGTCCAAAGGACAATGGCCATTGGGGTACTGAAGGTGTAGTTTTCTGGTCACTGAATGTGATACATTCAGTTTTGGTGCCATTAAGCTTTAAATAGTTGGCCCTCATCCAGTGATTGATCTCCAAGAGACATCCGAGCAGATCAATTGATCAACTGTGTCTTTGACAAGTATAAAGTACAGTTGTGTATCATCCGCATAAACATGGAACTGAAGATTGTGGTTCCTGATGATGTCGGCCAATGGTCTCAAATAGATGTTAAACAAGACTGGAGATAGTGCCGAGCCTTGAGGTACTCCACAGGACAATGGGAGGTCGGCAGAATGACAGGAGATGTCAATGGATGGAAGAGGTATGTGTTGCTGTAGTCTCCTATATGTTTACTAGTTCTGGCAGGAAGTATGTTGTATGTAGAGTTGGCTCACTACTGCCTCATCTTCTCCTCCAAGTCTTTTTTAATTATAATTATATGTATTTAAATTTGGCGACTACATTTTTCAGTTCAGTAGCCAATGGCTCCTAGGTATTTTTTTTAGTCTGGAGCACTGATATTTCATCGTTTGTAAAGCAGACTGTTGCATTTACACAAAGCGAAATCTGAGAAGCGTGCAGTGAATTATTCCCATTTACATGTATGAAATAGTTAACGTCCAACGATGATTTTTGTGCCCACACAAATAATTGAACGAATGGGAAATCTACCGATTGTCGCTCTATCGTTCATTGCTTTTACACTGCTCGATAGTCGATAGTTAATGATAATTTACACAATAATTGTCTTGTCTAAAGGTACCTTACAAAAGAAACAGGGAGTGATTCTTTTATGTTCATGTCCAGCTATGATTGGCATTCTAGAATGATTCAACGCGTGATCAATATATTATTCCCGCCATTGAGTTGAATGAGGCTGTTTCAATAACAAGCGCAGCCACTATCAAATGGAGGGTGCTGTGCCTGGTGAACAGAGAGAAGGCCGTGGCGCTGCAGCGAGCATCTATGCCTTCTCAAACAGCTGATCATGGGGGTCCCGGGTGTCAGACCTCCACCGATCAGTAGAAAAGCCGTGGAAAACATGTTTAAATCTCAAGACTTTTTTGCACACTAAGAAAAACGGCACATTTTTGTGCCTTTCATGTCAAAATTGCTCCTCCATGATAAAAGAGGTAGTTGTACAACATCCCATGAAGGGCAGTAAAATATTACTGAAAGGGTATTTTACATGTAATTCATCTAATGTGATATACATGTTAAAATGCCCCTGTGGGGAGGCATATGTGGGACAGTGAAATTACGTATTAATGAGCACAAGTCTGCAATAGGGACATTTTATATTATGCAAATTTCAAACTACAAAACTGGGGCACAATCAAGAATGAGATAGTGGGGATTAGAAAAATCCATGAAACGTGCATTGCTAGATATTTTGCAGAAGAAGGACATAAGGTATACGATCTAAAATGGCTTGTGTTGTTAGGGATTGAAGGCACTACTTCAGCCCAAACAGAAACGGGATTCGCATCCCCACCTATCCCTTAGCTGAACTTGATGGACTTATGTTTTTCTTCAACCGTATTAACTATGTAACTATGAGGTGACTTCAAAGAGTTGTTTTTGGATATTTACTCAGGAAACGATTAGTCCAAAGGGACTTTCTTTTTTTACGCATTAAGTCCTTGAATAGGTCGACACTATTATGACTGTTCATAACCGATATCTGTATTTAAAGATTGTTATAAAATGGAGTATTTTTAGATTAGACATATTATACCATGTAATGATTTGCAGCTTCCTTTTGTCATAGGCCCTATTTTATATCTGTATATTATATTTGTACTTGTATATACAATTATATTTAATAATTGATTGAGTACTCTGTATATTCATACTTGGACTGGAACCATGCATGGCTGAGAAAGCTGAACGCCCCCGAAATGTGGCAGTTGAACTTGGAGCGGTCTGGTCCATCTCTGTTGGTTATGTTGACTATGGATTGATTTTTTTCCCCCTCCGTTTTTGCCACTGACTGGGACTTTCACTTTTATCAGTAACCTGTGTAAGTTATTCGACTTTTGCACAATGGTCCGCTTAAAGCTGGCACGGATTTTAGGTATAATTTACATAAGACCTGTCGCCCCTGTACTACCACCATTAGTGTACCCCGTCCGCATTGACTGTTATTAGTTCTGACATAGAATGATTTCATAGAAGGCATAGCAGAGACAAACTATAATGAGGGCAGAGCAGCAGAATACAGGCCATGGGCCTCCATCAGCCAGCTGCCGGCCTCGCGACCTGACCAACCTACTGGGATTTCTCTCCGTACAGTCAAAGTCCAACCTGCCCCTTTCTATGGAGCTGGCTTGTGTGTGATAGGGAAATTAGATTGTGAGTTCAAATGGGAACAGGGACGACTGATGCGAGTGATCATAATCTGTGTACAGCACTGACAGAAACAACAGCACTGCATAATGGATAATGAATAATAACGGAAAACCAGCCATGACTGTAACGTGTGTGTTACAGAGCTCAGACCACTAGGTGTCTCTGTAGAGCAGGTTTTACAACACTGGTTAAGTTGCAATGCATCACATTTGCCATCTGTTGTAGTCGATTTTAGTATGCAGAAAAAAAAATCATAAGCAGGATAAGCAAACCAAATAAAATTATTGGAGTCCACCATCCAGGAGCTTAAAATATATATACACATGTATATCTGCAGTATACATAAAATCATGCTATTATTCTAGAATCAAAGAAGGAGAATACAGGGTTTCAGGATACTTGAAGAAATGGGCTCAAGCTGAACATCCAGTTCCATCTCCATCTGCACTTCCCCAATATCTTCTCTATAGAATGTTTTACAGTGTAACGTATCGTGCATTACAATGGCAAATTCTATCCTGCTATAAACTATAATGCACATTGCTTACGTGTTAGCGTGTGTACCTTATACAATGCATTTCTCTAATATCAATATTTTACAAAATACTAGATAATAAGTTGCAACATCAGTATGTACATATTTGCAATACAATAACAGTGGAGACTATTGTATACTTTTTAGATATTTTTGCACTGTGAGAGATAAGATTTAAAGGCTATGTAATTGTTTTGTATTATTGCATCGTGCTTATTTTGAGCTAAAATCATTTTTTCAATTGGTCTTTATTAAAAATATAGAGCTCCTTTTTTCTGTACAGAGCTGACATGCTCTAGTAGCAGCCTGTGGATTTTCTCAGAGCTGACAGGCTCTTTATCTCTGCTCTCTGACCTTATAAACCCTCATTATAGCGCAGTTTTTATCTTACTGATAAGAATTTGGCTTAAAGGGAAACTGTCACCACGTTTGAGCCCTGTCAGCTAAACATATGCTGACGTTCAGGGTCTCATTAGCATGCCTAATGTGGGCTCATCTATCCGATTAGTAGCGTTATTTTGTCAAAAAACAGGTTTTACTAACCTGTCAATCAAACATATAAAGGTGCCCAAGGGAAGGTCCAGCGATGCAGGGTGCCCGGCCGCAGTCATCGCTGTATGTGCCCAGCGCTGCCTCCTAATGCTCTGTGCCGCCTCTCCCTCTCCCTCCCCCTGCTGTAAGCGCTGGCTCGTGCGCACTTCACTTGAAGAAGCCAATACAAGTCCGCGCGTGCGCAGCATGCTAATGAGACCCTGAACGTCAGCATATGTTTAGCTGACAGGGCTCAAACGTGGTGACAAATTCCCTTTAAATAAGTCTTTATGACCTCTTAGTAGTTTAGAGATAAGGTTTATTAGATGACCATCACAAAGTAAAAGTGAATGTACCAGTCACACAGTTAGAAAAAAAGTTGACCCTTTGTGACAGAACGGCTCAATATTTTTAATAAAGGTCAACTAAAAATGATTTTTAGCCAAAAATGAATAAAATGCAATTATAAACAAAAATTGTCTCTGAAGGTGTACATAGCCTTTAAATCAACCCTCTAAAAATTTGACAAAGCAGAAAAATGGCCACTAGCTTTTCAAGGCCCCCCTATGTTGACAGTGCTTCGGTTAGTCCAATCCACTCTGCTCGTATGGGCCAATGCTGGTGTTTCAGGCTATGTCTGAAAAACTGGTGGCCATTTAAGATGAATACAGAGTGGAGTGGGAATTGGCAGATCTGTGGCAGAAACAAATACTTTGCATTTTCCCTGTTATGTGTAATTTTTATCCACAGCAGGAGGGCCACGCTCTTCTGAAGGCAGTTATTATCCTAAGACCTATAACTTTTATAGTAGCTCCATATGATTAACTGTCCTCAGACGATGTTCACATGACATTTCCTGCCTTCTAAACAAATCACATCATCCTGAATGATCCTATCCACTGCGGTTAGTCATGTTTCAAGTAGAGGAATGCCATAACTGCTGCTGGACAGGCACTTTGCATCTGGGCAAGTTCCAGTTCACATGACTGTATGCTTTTTATACTGAAAGCAAGATTACCTCGCACACAAAGGTATGTGTGTATTCTTTCCCACCAGCACAGAATCCCTCATCTCATTCTATTTCACTAAAAATACATGTCCACATCAGTAAAACACTGACCCATCACCTGGTGGGGTACATTTATAGGCTCGGACAACTAGCGGCTTGTTAAAGCTGTACTAGACAACTGACTAAAGCTGGTGACAGAGAGGATAATGGTGATCAGGTTCCATAAATACTTTAGTTGGGCAAGCATGTTATATCCTTGAAGATCAAGCAAATTGGGGAACATAGCCCAGGAGCCAATTACATAGAAAACAATGATAGGGGGCCTGAAAGAGACAACCCAGACAAAAGGCCAGAAATATGGTCAACCAGGAATTGACAACTATATACAGTATGTATTAACTCACTGTTTTTGGAGAATTTAAAGAGGACCTTTCATGGGTCCAGACATTATGAAATAAGTAGCAGGTTATGTAGGGCATAGTCCATGGATGTAAGATCGCTTGCTATTTTTTCTGGGCGCCGCTCCGTTCCCCCTCTGTGGCCCCAGTTCACTTTGCCCGCCTGATGTGCTAATGAATAGCATGGGTTTCTCAATGGGCTTCTCCTTCTCCCTTGCTGTAGCGTGGTCCTATTTCATAATGTCTGCACCCATAAAAGGTCCTCTTTAACCTATTAATTTATTAGTCATTTATTAATATGTCTGATATGGGGTCCTTTTACACAGGTAGATTTCCTGCCCGTAAAGAGTGCTGCCCTAATATACAGTATGTATACAGCAAGTAAATAGAAAGAAATAGATAATGTCTGTCCCCATCCAGTTTACGTTTGTTAGCAGCACATCCCTGTTTAGCCGAAAAGATGTGCTGCCGACAATCATATTAATGTACCTAAACAATGCGATCACCAACGACGCGGTGCCATAGAAGTGGATTGAGAAGTGGACCACGATGTGAACTACTGCTCCATTCAGAGACTTTTTTTTACATCAATCATGGGGTAACCCCTTTAAAGGGCAGTATACAATACCAACACCATGCTATAAACTCCTGTAGAATCATTTTTCCTGCTCTTTTCAGTTTTATTTCACGGTCATTATATACATATTATATAATACACTTTTTGATACACTTCATTAAAAATGAAGAAGCATATGTAAGTTTATAACAGTAATTTAAATGTGCTCCCTGCTAACATCCTTCATATTAATATATAATATGTGCTGTGCTGAAAAAAAAAATGATAATTTTGCTTTTTTAAATAATAAAGTGTCTGTAAGTTGCTAAAAGAGATTTAGTAGTGATCCCATGATTTAGACAATCATATGAAGATAAAGCCTAACCTTAGGAGACACTGATATGTAGATTTTATTGTTAGACAAAAAAAACAAACTGACAAAATTTGGATTCCATTCCATCAGTCTGAACAGGGGTCATATAAGGTGGCTCGGACCCTGAGGAACTGTACATTATGTATATATGCTATGACATGACAAGGCACCAAAGGGGATACTGAAACTGAACTCCGATCCAGGGAGGAATGCTGCTCAGAGCAACTCACATTCTTCAGGCAAATTAACTTTCCAAGGACATGAAATATCTTCCTTAAAAGAGTCAAAAAGCTCTGTACCAGTATGTGTCTATGTACTATAACCTAATAATTCCCTGTAAATACTTCTTTCTAGAAGACATCTCTTTTGATCGAAGACACAAAAGATCATTATAAAGATGATTATCTGGAAAAATAAAAGTGATTTGACTCTTTTGATCTAGGTCGTACCTGCTGTGGGAGAGTTGGCATGATGAGACTTTTTTGGCAGGTTGAAGATCTGTTCACCGGGGTCTGGGGGTGGAAGGGCGTCCTGTCCTTGTCTGGCTTCCATGGGATCATATTCTTTGCCATCATAGTTTGCATCAAAGAATTTCTTAAACCACTGAATAAAATCCAGGTTGTCTTGGAATCGTCCTTTGACCAATTTTTCTACTGGTATGACCTAAAAAGTAATCACAAATGAGTCAAATATATTTTACGTTTAAACTATTACATTTTTTTAAATATAAGTATAGAGGCATAGGAACGATGGGGCAAATTTACTAATCTTATCGAGTGCTTAGACAGTGTAACCTTAGACTAGACAGTCGAAACGTGTGCCACATTTATCGCGGTGGCTCATTCTGGATGGTAAATTTGGTGCACCTTTAGACACTCCCCCCCCCCCTAATTTTACTGGTTGACTTGCTTTGTGCCAAAATTTTGGTGCAAATTGGTGGATCCTCACCAAGTTACACACATCCTTCTTAAGGAAGCCTTTAAAAGGGAACAGATTTAGAAACCAGTCTAAAAGAAAAACTGTCTATTGTCTATAGCAATCACAATACAGCTTTCATTTCCTAAAGTACTCTTGGGTGACAAAGACAGTTTAGGCATCTTTAACATCAACCATTATGACGCTAGGAGTTTGGGTCATAGAAGCAGTCTGGGAAATACGGCCCATAACACAGAGCATGTTTCCAGGACCGAACACGTTTCTGTGAAAGAGGCATCCATTTTAGACAGTTTCATAAATCTTGGGTGCAAAGCATGTACGCCAGTTTTTATTTATTTAATGGAAATTTAGGCAAAATTCTGGCACATTTAGCTCACTAAATCTCCTCTAATATGTTCGCACAGCAGTTTTTCCACCCACACAGATTTGTAGGTGTGTATTCTGGGGCAAAATCCATGTGCGATATGCTCAAAGCTCCCCCATCCCCCACTGCCTCAATTGAAAATAAGTCTCGTTCGCACAGTGGCTTAATAAGCGGAATTTGGTGTTGTCAGTTGCAGCAAAATTTTGCCGAATATCCGTGTCCTCTCTGTCATTGAGATGCCGAGAAGGGACATGTCCTTTATCAGTGCGCCCGGGGCAGATTGGCTGCATGTGCAGATCTACAGCATGTACAACTTAAAATCAATGGCAGAGATCCGGGGGTCAGCCTCCAATTTCTACTGTGGATTACATGGCATATTTTTATGACAAAACAATTCGCTATGTGTTAATGGAGCTGTGGTGATCGGGCGCTGTACATGGTTTACTTATGGAACCGTTAGGTGGCTGCCTACAGCTGGCTCTTCTGTCCGGCTACTAAAACTTATCACCAACTATTAACATAATTTTTTTGTGTCTATTTTGTGCACATTAATTTTATAATATACCCAATACAAGGTTTTTATATGCAAAAACCCTGATTTCCGCCATAAATTCTTAATTAAGAAAGAAAAAGTCGACTATCTGCATCCACCACCAAGGGGAGCCTAGGAACTCACTGAAAACAGATTTGTTAAAGTAGGTTCACATATGCACCCAAACACAGTAGCCTGATCTGGCAAAGGAACAGGCTTCTGGATTTCACCAGATCCAGCATAGCCAGATACTACAGTTTGCCGCTGGATCCCCATGGACTATGATGTGATCTGGAGGGGATCTGGCTACATTCTAAGGAAATGCTGACTTTCGGCAGAACAAAAAGTCACGCATGCAGCGTTTTTTGGCTGTCCAAAAGCTGGCATTTATGCTGGAAAGTGGTTGGATCCCATAGTCAATGGGGTCTGACAGTGCCTGGTTGTGTCCGGCAATGCCGGATCCGGTGAATTCTGGCAGGCTGTTCCTCTTAACGTAGGGTTAAGTGGAGTTGAATAGGAGATAGTATATCAATCAGTCTTCATGAAGGTGGCCCTCGTGTACAGCTTGTGAAGTAGAACAGGAGATATAACTCTGTGTAGTGTTTGTGAACTCCACTGTCTACAGGAAAAAAAAGAGATAATTACATATTAACCGCTTCAGCCCCCCTAGCTTAAACACCCTTAATGACCAGGCCACTTTTTACAATTCTGCACTACACTACTTTCACCGTTTATTGCTCCGTCATACAACTTACCACCCAAATTAATTTTACCTCCTTTTCTTCTCACTAATACAGTTTTCATTTGGTGGTATTTTGTGGTATTCTGTGAGGGGTATGGTGAGTTCATGTAAAAAAAAATATTTTTATTTTTTTTTGTCACAAGTTAGTGGAATATGAGACTGTAAGGAAAAAAAAAAAAAAAAAAAAACAATTTCCGCGAACTTGTGCCAAAAAAAAAAATCTTCTATGAACTCACCATACCCCTCAAGGAATACCCTGGGGTGTCTTCTTTCTAAAATGGGGTCACTTGTGGGGTATTTATACTGCCCTGGCATTTTAGGGGCCCCTAAAGCGTGAGAAGAAGTCTGGAATCCAAATGCGTAAAAATGCCCTGTGAAATCCTAAAGGTACTCATTGGTTTTAGGGTCCCTTTGCGCATCTTGGCTGCAAAAAAGTGTCACTCATGTGGTATCGCCGTACTCAGGAGAAGTAGGGCAATGTGTTTTGGGGTGTATTTTTACATATACCCATACTGTGTGTGAGAGAAATATCTCTGTAAATGACAACTTTTTAAAGAATTTAGTACAACGTTGTCAATTTACAGAGATATTTCTCTCACCCAGCATGGGTATATGTAAAAATGCACCCCAAAACACATTACCCTACTTCTCCTGAGTACGGCGATACCACATGAGTGACACTTTTTTGCAGCCAAGATGTGCAAATGGGCCCTAATTCCAATGAGTACCTTTTAGGAGGGCATTTTTACGCATTTGGGATCCAGACTTCTTCTCACGCTTTAGGACCCCTAAAATGCCAGGGCAGTATAAATACCCCACATGTGACCCCATTTTGGAAAGAAGACAACCCAAGGTATTCCGTGAGGGGCATGGCGAGTTCATAGAAGATTTTTTTTTTGGCACAAGTTAGCGGAAATTGATTTTTTATTGTTTTTTCTCACTAAGTCCGCATTTTCTATATAGTTCTGGCAATGTGCGGATCTGCAAAATGCGGAAAGCACATTGCCAGTGTCTGTGTTTTGTGGATCCGCGGATCCGCAAAACACATATGGACGTCTGAATGGAGCCATACAGGGGGGTGATCAATGACAGGGGGGTGATCAGGGAGTCTATATGGGGTGATCAGGGGTTAATAAGTGACCAGGGGGTGTAGTGTGGTGCTTGGTGCTACTTTACAGAGCTACCTGGTCCTCTGGTGGTCGATCCCAGCAAATGGGACCACCAGAGGACCAGGTAGCAGGTATATCAGACGCTGTTAACAAAACAGCGTCTGATATACCTCTTGGATGCGATTTATTTTACATCTACAGCCTGCCAGCGATTGATCATCGCTGGCAGGCTGCAGTATAACTTCTGAGACGGGATCTGCTGTTCACAGCAAATCTCGCCTATAGCGAGATGACGCGCGGATGCGTCCAGGAGGAACAGACCTGCCGCCGCCTGTGACCAGCAATCAGACTTTCCAAATAACACAGCATCTTCTGTGTGGACAGGAAGTCAGTTTCTCTATGTATTCCTATGGGAGCCTCAATGTCAGTCTCATATGATGAATAGAGAAGGAACTGACTTCCTGCCCTGTGTTAGTTGGAAATAAGTGTTGGTCAGATGACACAGGATCAGAAGGGAGGGGATAACTCACAAATACAGTCACTGGTAAGAAAATTATCTTCACTACAGTTTACGTTATGTAGCTTTCTAACAGGTCGGAGAAGAAAACATTTTGTGAGTGCTACTTTAAATAAGTAATAATGTATTTAATCAATGGTTCATCTCTACAACTATTTGTACAAATATCATGTTTTCTAGTTTGCTGAACCACAGAACCATGAGAATCATCAGACATAACACTACAGCTTATCATGTGAGAGCTAGATAATAAAAGTGTCATGTTAACAAGCGATAAGATATTCATAGTTATATACAGCCAGGATATTTTTGGAATACTTCTAGACAGATAGGAACCTATTGAGCTCATAACTTCCCATGGTTTATTAATTGTATACCATGTAGTATTTACTGTGATTTACTGTGTGTGTGTATATAGATAAATAAATAGATGGATAGAAACTTGCATGCTAGGATGTAATTGGGCATAGGGTGAAACAAGTACTGTTAGGTTTTGGCAGGTGTTCTATGGGTGCAGTAATGTTGCAGAATATGTGCTACTTCTGTACTGTAAAGAACGTCTGTCACCAGGGGTGTCGCTAGGGCTTTTTATCCGGGGCCAGGGCCCTGAATCAAACTTCCACTGCCCCGAACCTCGCCAGGGTCGTCTTTACTGCGGGGCAAAAGGGGCCCAGTTGCTCCTGGGAGGCGAGGTTCGGGGCAGTGGAAGTTTGATTCGGGGCCCTGGCCCCGGATAAAAAGCCCTAGCAACACCCCTTTTGAGCCCCGCTGGCCACTGCCCACAAATTAAATGAGGACCGGGAAGCGGTGAAAGCTCTATACTCACCACTTCCTGGTCCTCGGCTCTCAACTGTGAAAGCTGCGCAAATGTGAGGTCGCGCTGTGACCTCACATTCTGTGCGCCAGTTCACAGCACAGACTGAAGAGGAGGAAGACCGAGCGTGGGCGGTGAGGAGTGGAGGCATCCAGAGGAGGAAAGGTAAGTGCTTTTTTTTTTTACTTATGAGGCTGATGGAGGCACTGGAGGCTGAAGAGAGGCATATGGGGGCTGAGGGAGGCATATGGGGGCATAAAGAGAGGTATATGGGGGGTAAAGAGAGAAATATGGGGGGTAAAGAGAGGCACTGGGGGCTGATGGAGGCTGAAGAGAGGCATATGGGGACTGAAGGGAGGCATATGGGGGCTGAAGGGAGGCATATGGGGGTAAAGAGGCATATGGGGGGTAAAGAGAGGCATATAGGGGCCGAAGAGAGGCATATGAGGGCCGAAGAGAGGCATATGGGGGCTGATGGAAGCATATGGGGGGGTAAAAAGAGGTATATGGGGGTAAAGAGAGGCATATGGGGGGTAAAGAGAGGCATATGGTGGCTGAAGAGAGGCATATGGGGGCCGAAGAGAGGCATATGGGGGCTGATGGAGGCATATGGGGGGTAAAAAGAGGTATATGGGGGTAAAGAGAGGCATATGGGGGGTAAAGCGAGGCATATGGGGGCTGAAGAGAGGCATATGGGGGCTGATGTTAATCCTTAGTATGCAAATTTCAACACAGTGGGCTTGTGCCCTGGATGTTTTCAGACCCTAGCAATGCCTCTGTCTGAGTGTCACCATGATCAAATTTATTAAACCAGACATACTGTCTTGTAAAGTCAATCATGGTGACTAAAATGAGCCATTTGTCTGTGCAATCAGTATTACTGATGCAGAGAAATTCAAACTTTTAGTTATATACAAATGAGGTGGTCAAAGCTCCAAGGGCCGGCCTAGGATCTTGGAGCAGCGCTTCTCCACCACCTCTCCCACTGAGATTGATAGGGCAAGGCATCATCACTGCGCCAATGTCTGCCCATGAGATCATGTGCATGCGCCAGCAGAAGCAACATCATGATCAGCCCTACCCCGACAATTGTCACGTCCTTCTTTATTTTATTTTAAAGGCACAGTTAAAAAGTCGCAAACCCATAGTTTGCACCTTTTTAACTCTACTTTTCAGAAACAAAGGAAATGATAATTCTCCCCCTCTATTCATTCTTTTCATGGCTTAAATCCAATGGTGCAATGAGAAATGACTAGGCCCTACAGCAAGCTTATGAACAGCCCCCCCCCAGTAACATATGTATGATACATTAGCATCATACTCCTGAGTGCTGCTGGGACTGGGGCGGACTTCCTATTGCTATGTCTGTACAGCAGTTATTCATTGATGACTGAGTTATTGATATTATCGGAGGGGCTCTGGTCTCTATGGAAACACAGGTGGGCGGGGATGTCATGTGCTGCTCCTCTGAAGATGCTTGCTGCAATGCATGCTGGGATATTTACTTTCACTTTGCCGCTGCTCCTCCCATACAGCCGGTCTGAGGAGCTCCTCCAGGGAGGCATGTCATGGTAGACAGGTTAGATAAATGATATATAGCCAGTAAATATAGGGTGGCCACTGGCTTCATCAAAGAAGTCCCCCATTCACAGTAGCGCCAGCCCAGTAGCCATTTGACTTTCTTATTACTTATTTTCCCCCATTTCAGTTTCAGCAATCCATTCCCATTTCCACTGGGCCCGGCCACAGCACAGTCCTTTTCAGACACTAGAAAGACCAATAGCTCAGGCGCTCAATCAGCGCAGCTGCGCTAGCATGATCAGGCAGCGCTCCTCAGAGTCGGTCTTCCTTCCGGCCACGCCTGAATGGACTGATGCGAATCTACAGGCAGCACTGCGTCTCGCCGATAACCACAAAAAAGGAGGACTTCTGGCTGTCTATCCTGGCCTTGTGCCGGACGGAGGACCAGGAGTCTAAAAACCAGACTGTCCGGCCTAAAAACGGACGTCTGGCCACCCTAAGTACATTACACATTATATAAATACTTCATGGTTTTGGCTATTGCCTAGGGCACTTTGGATTTTTGATACTTAGGGTGGCCAACCCCTTTAATTATTAATTTTACTCATTTATATAGTGCTAACATATTCCACAGCGCTTTACAGAGATTATCATCACTTCTTGTCCCCAGAGGTCACAATTCAAGCAACTTCCTTATGTCTTTGGAGTGCGGGAGGAAACTGGAGTCCCCGGAGGAAACACCCATAAACATGAGGGGGGCCTGCTTTGCTCTGTAATGTTTCACAGGGCTTATTCCACCTAGCTAACCTGGAGAGAGGAGGTATAGGGGGCATAAATACTGCAATGAGGGGGGCGGCACAACACTACAGGTAGTCTGGAAAGTCATTACACAAGGTACTACCCCTGAATGCATTTAAAAGAGCTTGGATTTGGTAGAACATTAATAAAAAGAACCATAAAAATTTCAAGCAGCAAAATCCACAATAAATCCAGGTCTGGCTTCGTAAAAAATGCACTGTGGAAATACCACCCCAGATAGCAGTTTCCGACACTGCAGAGTTTGCTCCCGATTTCCCACAAATTTTACCCTATGTATTGCGAAGGATGAACTCCACGGTAGAAATCACCATCGTAATTTGACAAGTTGGAGATGTAAAATCTGTAAATTTGCACTGGAGATTTTTTTTGTTGATTCTGCTTTGTTGATACTATAAAATGGAATTGAGTGGAGGAAAATCCGCATCCTTTACACCACGTGTGGCTGTGGCCGAAAACTCAAGATGGGGCCTGTAATTTTTTTTTAAATTATGCTATAAAATTCTGAATTTAGATTGAGGAGAGCAGAAGAGCAGGATTCAACGGTCTCCATGTGTATTTGCCCCATGTGGACGTACACTTACAGTTAAGGCTGATAATACATTTATTGACATCTAGTAACTCAGTAATATTAGGGAAAATGCATCCATCATGCCCTAAATTGTAGTTTGCGCTCTAGGATCAATTCATTTGACTCTAAAGCAGTTTCACCCAGCAATGTAATGCATTCCTGAGGAAAATCTAACAGTGGAATTATAAGAAGGGGAGATAAAATTGCAATTTTAATACTGTAATTGAACTGGAAGAGATAAATATGGTAATTGAGCTACGAGAGATAAGCAAAACATCCCAATTGCACAGTAAAATAAAACCTGAAAACATGACAGTGTCGTCTGGTCGATATATGTGAAAAAGGAACTGGGGAGTAAATTACAGGAGGAAACTTACATTGCAGATCCCGGTTATCTGCACTGCCAGACATTTCCATTAATGCTTAGTTACAAGGACACAGTAAACAATGTGTTTGCGGATCTGACAACGGACCTTCTTACTATGGAAGGGCTTGGTGTGTAAAGTCATAGCATACCTGTCCTTGCTGCCTAAAGGTGACATACACTGTCATCAAAACGGACGATTTCAGCCAAAATGATCTTTTATCGGGTGAAATTGAACAAACGATCTTTTTAGCCAAACCATGGCCGACCATTGTCATCTGAAAATAAGTCGGGCATGTTTGAAATTGTCATCTAAGATCTTTTGCTCAAAGAAAGATCCTTAGTAGACAAAACATCTCTCTTTGAAACAATGTTCCAAGAAAGAACTTTCATTGAACACATACGGCCAGTTTGAACCACTGTAACTGCAAGGTGTACGGCCATGTTCACGAAAAGGACGTTCACCAGATGTTTGTTTGTTCAACTATCAACTAACTTCTATGTAATGTGTACGGCCACTGTTAGGAAACCCGTGCATATTAGTCAGTTGATCAAAACAGATGATTTCAACCAAAATTATCTTTAGTTGGGTGAAAGTGAACAACAAACAGTTGTTTGAGCCGACTGACGATAGACCGCCATAGTCTCCAGAATTACCGGTAGATCATGGGCAATACAAGTTGACTTGTCCTCTTTCAGGGACAGTTTTTTTTCCTAGGTTTACTCAGCTTCCCTTTGGAGAGAAAATCATGGTCGCACCACAAGACACCCTAGCTGTGACATTAGTTTCTAAAAAATATCCAAGTTCGAAACTGGGGATCCATCTAAATTTGCATACAGGCTGTAAAACGGAAAAGTGGGCATCCAATAGGTTTAGTATAAGGAAGGTATTAAAACCAGCACAGAAGGGTGTTTTTAATATTGAAGAATTCCTCAATTACATGAGGACAATTTGGCATCTACTTCAAATGGATCAATGTAGCCTTCCTCTAGATTTAAAGGGATTGTCCACCTTTTATTAAGTGATGAGGATAAGCCTTCACAAGCTGATTGGCGGGGGTCCGGCAACCTGCGTCACAGTGCAGTGGACTGGGCTGGTCACTGATGCGCTGCTCCCTGACTGTTGGAGGTGCGGGGTGTCAGACCCCTGCTGATCAGCTAGTGATGCCTTATCCTGGGAATAGGATGTGGACACTCTATTTAACCCTATAATATATAATAACATACATACACAACTTTCATATGTCCAGATCACTGCAGAATTGTAGAAACATAAATGGATAGAGTACGTGTAGAAATATATCCGTAAACTCACAGAGATGCAGAAAGGGGTGAAAAATGTAGTCCCAATAAAGGAGGGGGACTTGCGTAACTATGCTTACATATCGCATATTGACGGATGCCTGGTCTCTTGTAGACTCAACGGCCCTGCAATTTTCCCAGGAGATGCTGATGAGATACAAATCATGCTTTGGCACTTTGCCACCTACTATTTTAGTCATTACCCAGCAAGACTGCATTTTCCCAAAGCTTTCAGTTGACGGCAATAACAGCAGGAACTATGAAGATTTTTTTTTACATACCTTATCGACATTCATTCTTTTAAATGAGGCTTGAAGCAGTTTGAAATTGTGAATGTACTCGTGTTCCAGCTTGGCTTGAAACTTGACCTTCTTTAGACTTATGCATCCTGGGAAGAGCATATCCATAAACTGGCAGTAGGCAGCACCTGCGGAGAGAAGCCAGGAGAGTCACACACAGAGTACTGACAGATTGGAACAGTAGCGCTCTGTCATCACAAAGTGATCAGACATGCTTTCCAACTCCTTATGGAGAAGAACAGTTAATATTTGTGAAACTGTGCGGAATGATTTACGGACAATGTTTTCAAATGGTGTGCGAAACATGATACTGCTGGTGCCTGAAATATCCAGTAAGGCTACTTTCACACTTGCGTTGTTTAACGTTTTTTCCATTTTTATGAGCGGACATAAAACTACAGCTTGCAGGGGTTTTGTTCTCCGGTCACAAAACGGAATTCTGTCGGTACGGAAGACATCCTAATGCAACCTGAACGGATCTCTTTCCATTCAGAATGCATGAGGACTAAACAGAAACTTTTTTTTTTACTGTATTGAGATCCTCTGCCAGATCTTAATACCGGAAAACAACGCAAGTGTGAAAGTAGCCTAATAAAGCTCCTTCGAGCAATATACTGCATGCTGTGCATTTACTCCAGACCCCTCCCACAAGCTTATTAACCCTATCCTGGAGGGAGAGGAGCAATGTAATTTACATGGGACTGCATGTTGGAGGGGCTAGAGGGAGGTGGTGATGTTATTAACATGGGACTGTACATTATAGGGGTTGGAGGGACGGGATGGATATTTACATGGAATTATATGTTGGAGATGCTGATGAGAGGGGAGAGATGCTATTTACATGGGGCTGTATGTTGAAGGGGGCTGAACGGAGGGGAGAGAAGTTTTTTAGACTAGTAATGGTTTACTTGCATAAATACCCACCTGTTAGGGCACGTTCACACCACCACTATTTATTTCTGCTGTTCTGCTCTGTTAGATGAGCAGAACAATAAAAGTAACGGAAGTGCCGGATCTGGCACATAACTGACCCCCATGGTGCTGAATAGAATTAATTGACTATGATGGAGTCCGTTCAGTTTCAGTTCAGGATCCTGTCTTTTTCACCAGACAAAGAAGTCCTCCATGCAGGGCGTTTTGTCCAGTCGTTTGGAGAGAATCTGTTAGAGGCCCCGAATGGAGCCTCCGAAGCAGATGTGTAGGAGTCCTTATCATTTTTTAGGCCTAGAGATTATTTATTTAAACTACTGCGACTTTCATAAGCCTCCTCGGCTAAAAATACTCAAAAACGTTAAGAGGAGTATTTTTACTCTTCCAGAAAAAATATGTAGTGCAACCTCTGTCCTAGGCTCTCAGCCGGTTGTACAATTAATGCAGGCGTACACAGAGTTGCTTTTAGGGGTAATAGCCGTGTCCTCATGCTGTGCTTTTAACCTGCAGAAATATATGATTATAACCTTGGTGATACATTAGTGGTAGAGTACTTGGCTTTGATAACCACTGACCTTGGAGAGGATGGCCTTAGTAATAGAATGGTCCCCTTGTGCCACCCATGGTTGGTGTGAACCTGCACAAGACTAAGGCTGGCCATACATGTTCAACAGCTGTCCGTTGGACAATCACTCCACAGACAGCCATCTCTCCTGACTCCCTCACGACTCCCCATACACATTCAGTATGGCCGAGTTTGTATGTGTTGGCAATGGGGAGAGAGTAAAAGCCGCCATACACTTCTGGCAGTGCCTTATCTCATTAGATGAAATTAGGTTGTATTCAGTTTGCCCAATCCTTCCCTCCCTGACATCTATCGGGGTCAGAGTTGGGAGCTCCCCATAAATATTAGATTGTATAATGTGTATAGGATCAGTAATCCTGAGTTGATGCACCCATTCTCTGTCCCCGTTTTTCCCTTTGCTAAACGGTTAGTATATAATTGGTGCCCCATGAACACTTCCAGGTCGACTGTCAGTTTTCAAATCTGTTTCTTTGATGCTACTTTTTGGATTTTGTAGTTGAGTTATGTGGGTGTTATATTTCAAAATAAAATTATGTTTAAGGGTAAGTTCACATCTGCATTTGGTAACCCTTGTAGTCTGTTCCGGCAGAGGAGCAGACTACTGGAGTTACTGCATCTGGCCAGACACCGCCGGATCCCCATTCTGGCATAAATGTCAGCTTTGTGCCCGAAAAATAGTGGTGCATGCAATGCTATTTTTCCAACAGAAAGATAAAATTTATACGGGAAACCCACTGGATCCCATTTTAGTGAATGGGTATATGGTATCTCTGGAACAGACTACTGATGTGAACCTACCCTTACTGTGGCATTACCCTTCAGATGAGATTGAAGGACCACAACAACAACAACCCTAGAAAAGATAGCAGGGTGTGTTTATTCCCAGAGGCAAATAAACTAAGAAGTATTTGTGCTGGAATATGATTTTTTTTTTTTCTACTATTATTAACAATTATTTTTAGAGTATTTTACATTTCTGTCACGTGTAATTGAGTTTGTAAGTCTCTACATTTATTACGATTATTAACCAAAAGAAATTAATACATAACTGGACCATTGTTAGTATGACGCTCCAAAATAATCCCAGGAACAACCAACTGGTTTTATATATATTTATATATTATACAGAGATCAAACTGCGGATGAGTCAATTTACTATCTGCATTCTCCATAGGAGTCAATAGAGAAGTCTATGCCTGGCTCTTTCTGCAACTCCTATAGACTTCAATGGAGAAGAAACAGCAAATGTACTGTACGTCTCATAAATCTAGGATCATGGGCTACTTGACAATAATATAAATAGAATTGTGCTTTTTAATGTGAAAGTATGGACATTTTATGAGTCATATCCTCCTTTCTTTCCAACGGCAAGTGGCCAAGATCCATGCAATAAATGTAATCTGCATTCATCATACAAAGCTCAAAAGATACATTCCTCATATAAGACACAGCAGCCGTCTCAATCATTTTGGGTCAAACAGACCAAATTCATTCATAATGTTTGGGAAAGAATATGCAAGATAGTCCAATGGTTGCATCCAAGTAATAGGGATACTCAGCTGCATTAAAGAGGACCTGTCAACTCTCTTGATATGTCTCTTTTAATAACTTCATGCATTCCCCATGTAATAACAATTCTGGAGCATATATTATTATGTCTGTATGTTATGCCATTCCTTTATTATTTCTACTAGAAGTTATGAATGAATTGCTAGCAGTCTGCAGTAAAGGTATAGGGGGGTGGTAACCAGTCAGTAAGGGTATAGGGGGGTGTATCCTCACTCTACCCAATCAGTGCTGCCATTTTCAGTCCGTGCAGGTACACACCCCCAACGTGTTACCTCCCCCTCTGTACCCTTACTGCAGACTGCTAGCAATTCAGTGATAACTACAACCAGTGACCCCGCTGCCTCTATACCGCCATGACCAGCTTCACCCTCGCTTACTGTCTCCCTACCCCATACCATGTAGATTGTAAGCCCTCATGGGCAGGGCCCTCTATCCTTCTGTACCAGCCTGTAACTGGTACAGTCTGTCTCGTTCATGCTTAATGCAATTGCCTGTATTATGTATGTGCACCGCTTATGATATGTACAGCGCTATGGAATGAATGGCGCTCTAATAATAAATAATAATAATAATAACTTCTAGTAAAAATAATAAAGGAAAGGAACAACATAGAAGCTGCCTGCTTCTGTTCCAGTTCCAGGAGCTGCCTTAAACAGTTGATCGATGAGGTTACCGACCCTCCCTGATCTCATACTGATGAATTATCCTAAGGAAAGGTCATCAATATGTGTAGCACTGAAAACCCCTTTAACTAAACTGTTTGGCACGGAGCTGATTGACACAATAAATGGCTAGTGTAAAGGTACCTTAAGATTGGGCAGGAAATGCTAATGTGGATTGTTCGCTCACCACTTGAATGGGAGCTGAGCTGTAGTAATCAAGCACGGCCACTACGCAGAGAATGGCGCTGTGTGCTTCCGTTCCCTGCAACAGTTCCAGCGCCAGAAGCTGCCATAGATGATTGGTGAGGTGCCTGGTGTCGGACCCTAGTGTCGGTATCTCTCAACCGTATAAAAGTAGTAAGAAAGACCTACTCTCATCTACACCCACAGCTCCAGAAAAATGTTCTCATACATTTACAGCAACAACAAAGTGATTTGAGGTCTGGTGACATCTCTCTTCCCAGCTCAATATTACGAGTAGAGCTGATATAACTGTATCATGTGAATGCCATAACCACAATGCATATTTTGGGTTTTAAATCTATTTATTGTGTAGTATTTATTTGGCTCCTTTGTCTGTTTTGGCAACCGATAATATAATAATGTGAGTGTCAAAATAGAAGGGTAGCCGGGAACTTGTACAAAACCATATTTCTCCGGACACACAGTACAAACACAGAAGAAAGTTATAAATTAATCAGAAATACTTGTCTATGTGCCAACCTGAAAGAGGTTCAGGCACAGTAGAAAGTGTTCATGGACGTTTCCTCACAGCTCGTTGTGTACAAGGCAGATTAGAAAGCAAGTGCTGATAACAGGTGACTGGATTTACTGTATAATACAGATGCCGAGAGATACTGCGAAAGCAATTTACAAAATGATTAACCATGTTTTGTCAGGAAACTATTCTGGGACCAATGTAGTCGTATATCGTAATTATCCAGCCTCTAGCACAGTACTCACATAATACGGTACATACGTCCAATACATTCACACCTCTTCAATATACGGTAGGTTCTTGCCAAAAAGACATATCCCTGGGGAATTTAACTTGTCGTTGTAAAGCACAGAGATTGTATCACTACATTTTTCTATGATTTATTATCTTTCAACACAGGTACT
Organism: Bufotes viridis; assembly: GCA_033119425.1. Classification (NCBI taxonomy): domain Eukaryota; kingdom Metazoa; phylum Chordata; class Amphibia; order Anura; family Bufonidae; genus Bufotes; species Bufotes viridis. Next base: position 97,105,939 of record CM065593.1, read on the forward strand.
ACTTCTTGTGAAAGTACAGAGTCTACTACTGATATGTCTGAAACTCTTTCTGTAGACTGCAAGTGCAACAGTGCTTCAGATTATAAAATATCGCGCCACAATTTTGACAAAATGTTTGAAAAACCTCTTAATAGCAATTACCTAATAAACGTAAAACGGCAGAAGAAAAATGTCCTAGAGCAAAAATACTAAATCATTAGAAATATGTAATGATAGAATTGTCTATAGATCAAAATTAGAAAACTATGAAAAACGGCATTTCTTGGGAACGATTGTAGATTAAATTGCAGTGGAATTCTGCTGATCTTCAAACAATATGAGAAGAGAGGAAACCACTGTTGGTGCAGGGAGGCCGATCCTGAAGAGGTTGCCCGATGCTGTGAAACCTTATAAGGAATATTTCAAGTGTTTTTGTTTTCTTAGCTGCTGATTAATCTGTTTCCTACCGTGGACTAACCACAATACTAAAATAGAAAATGGCGCATCTCTTGGGAATTTAATCTCAACAGTTATTAACTGTACTTTCTACTGCAGGTCAACCATGAAAGCCTACACAAGCCTTCGGAAACCAAGAAACAACACAGATTATAAAAGCAACCTTTACCAAGCAATCAGCCATTATTTTGTCAGCAGATCCAATCTTTTGACAATGAAATTCACTGAATCTGATAGACCTTGAGCTGTTTAACTTTTCCATTCATACAAAGATCAGGATATCAGACCTAGGGTTCAGCAAATCTGCATTTTGGGGGTGATGTGCTGGTGGCAAATGCTGAATTTTAGGTGCATAAAAGCTGTCAACACCCATTAAGTGGCATGTTTACAGAGGGCAATGATCATTAGTACCAAGGCAAAACCTGATTTCAATACTGAACACTATTGTTTGCCATTGATGGCTGCACTAGAGAATTTGCAGGAGGGCTGGAAAGCGCCCATTGTCATCATGCAAAATGCAAAGACACACAAGACCAACACCAGGTGTCATGGTGTGGGGCACGATAAGCTACCTTGCCCGTTCCCATCGGTTATTCATGGAGGGAACATGGAGCAGCATTCAGTATGTCCAGCCACCAGCCCACACACTGCCCATGCTAAACAACATTCTCCTCAGGGTATCCAGCAGCTACCCTGGCCGGCACAATTGCCAGATCTTTCCCCCATTGGGAATTTCTGGGACTTATTGGTGTGACAGATCTCCCAAGCACAGCAGCCAACAACCACCTTGGCTGAACTACAGGTCCAAGCTGAAACAGCATGGAATGACCTACCAAAGGAGGATATCCAGCTTCTGTATGACAATTATCATGCCAGAGTATCAGCTTGCACCACAGCAAGGGGAGATGCTCTTACTATTAATGCGATACTGCCCAAAATATACCCTGCTGCAGAATCCAAAATAAAGGGTGCACCACCTTTGTTGTGTGATGGTTGACCAAGCACCACTAGCAGTTTATACTTTGTCAATTTCTGCTCAATCGCATTAGGTTTTCCAGGTGTTCCTTTTTAGCGGTGTAGAGAAGGAAAGAATTTGCTTTACAGAACAAGTGAACATTGTAAAGGTTCACAATAAACTCTAAAATGCCTGGGGGACTGTATGGCATGGGACCTTTAAACAAGGACTTTGGAGTATTATCTGTTTTTTTTAGCAAATGTTAAAGGGATATTCCAGCAGACAAAAAACTAGAAAACAGGCTGCAGGAAAATCATACACAGAGCAAAAATACTACATCCTAAACCAGGGGTGCACAACCTTTTCTGTTTGGGGGCCACATTGCAAGTCTGAACCAATTCCAAGGGCCGAAAATAAAACTTAAAGGGGTATTACCAACTTAAATACTGTATGTTTGGTATATTGAACATACAGTATATACTATAAATGTCTAGTTACAGTTCTAGAACTCCCATCTAATAGGAGAATACATGAAAGATACATGTAAGAAGCCATAAGACACAGACCTACATGTCTTTTAACTGATGTTTGGGGGCCGCACAGAATAGTATCAAGGGCCGCATGTGGCCCCCGGGCCGCAGGTTGTGCACCCCTGTCCTAAACATTTATAATTTTGTCACACTATTGCTCACTACTTATGTGCTCCCCATGATGCAGCAAGTATGGACTCTTCTTCAGCAGAAGCACATACAGGTAGTATAGTTCCCATCTTGCATTACTGATATCTATTCCAGGATGTTCTCCTCCCCTGTATTCCCCTGACTTTCAGATTTCATATTGTGCTCCCTCCCTTACTGTTGAGCCGCTCACAGTAGTTCCCAGTTAAGGTGCTCCAACTCCTTATGCTGAAACTGAGCATGCTTGACCAGCAAACTGAAGCTGAACTTCCGGTCGTAACCCTAGGTAGCAAGCAATAAACATCAAATTTTGGGACTATAAGTGGTAATTTAATAATTTAATTATTGTATATTTAGAATTTTTCATTTGAGCTGCATACTTTTAAGACAAGTTTTGGGTACTGGAATGCCCATTTAGATCACAGAGTGAATATGTTACAATATTTTAAAAAAGAATTCCACTTAAAAAAAAGTGAGTGAAACATGGTCTTTACATTAGTACCTTGCACTTGATATCACTGCAGAGGATAGTTTTGCCTATTATGGATATAACACCACAGAAATTGGCAAAATAATGAATGACACCATGTACTGCATGTGGTGATAAACAAGCATTCATATACAAAATTCCATAGTATTTACCTATTTATTCAGACAAAGATCTCAATAATTCATTACTGGCTCAATCATCTGAGCTCCCCCTTTACATGGATTCTGCATAGTTCAGAACATTTTCACAGGAAGAAAGAGTTGCTTTCCAGTCCCGTAAAATTGGAATACTATGGTAAATTTTCCCATCCCCCAAACCAATGCGGTCATCTTGCCCAGAGGGTATTGCTGAAACTGGTCATATTTGAATGGTGTGAGATATATTCAACATCTGCAGTGTCTCCAGAATCAAGACACATGGGTGCTTACAGTGCAGTCTTGTGCTATAAACCATATGGTGGAGCAAGGCATCTTAGACTAAGAGTAGCTACAGTCTGCACATTCCCATACAAAGAATGTTTATACATGACACCATCATAAGGAATGACCACTCATTAGCTGCGTTAGCTCCAGAGATTATTTCACCCTTTAAAAGACATTCTGAGACAGAATGTACAAATAATGGGTCATCAAATAATAATTAATACATTAATTATACATTATAATGTGGCATCACAACAAGAACATGTGTCAGGGTAAGGCCAGATGTTCTTCTACTTCCTCTCGTCAGTATTCTTACACTTTGGGAAATAACATTTCCTGGATTATTTGGCTAAAAAGTCCTGGAGTCTATTATTTTCCAGCCTGAATCACTGAGGCTGATGAGAAACTTCATAGGGATACAATATAAAGGAAAGCTGTGAATAAAGCATTTTCAAAGACGTTGTTCTGGGGAATCCCAGCAAACCGGAAAGTTATTTTAAATGTCACCTGAATGACAGAACTCATCACATTTTTACGTACTATGCAAAGAATTAGTCGACTAAAAAGGTAGAACAGCGCACGACAGGTTTAGCCTTGCTTAACCCAGAATTTAATTTATGGGTTGGCTCAAATGCATGCAAACAACCGCTTTGTGATATATAGAGTGCATGTATAATGTTTCGGATATTTAACCCTTCATCAGCCATTTGTCAGGTTTCCATAAGGGTTTATAAAGGGTCAGTATCCAAGTCACAGAAGAGACCTGTAACTGACTGACTATCAGGGTTCTGGAGTAAATTAGGGTAGATTCACATATGTGCTACTACTACAGTACTGGAGCTTACCATATCCAGCATAGCCAGATACTGCCACATAATAATATTTATTTATATAGCGCCACCATATTCTGCAGCGCTTGATCCCTATTAACTATAATGGGATCTAATGGCTTTCCAGCATAAATGCCAGCTTTCAGCCAGGCAAATACCACTGCATGTATTTATACTGGAAAGCCGCCAGATCTCTGTTGGATCCCATTATAGTCAAAAGGGATCCAGTGGTATGCGGCGGTATCCAGCTATGCCGGGTATGGTAAATTCCAGTTATCAGTTCCTCTGCTGGAACAGACGATCAGACTTTGTGCCACATATGTAAACCTCCCCTTAGCTGAGAACTCGGGTGTATGAATGGCTACCTTCAAACTGTATTAAAATTCTGATACAATACTGGTACTTAAAGGGGTTTTCCCAGATTAGAGAAGGCCTGCTTCTTTTTCCAGAAACATTGTCCTCCCTGTCCTTGGACCATGCCTGGTACTGCAGGATGAGCTACTATATCTGACACTGGCAGGGCCAGACTGGGAACTTAAAGTAGCCCTGGAAAAAAAGAAAACTAAAATAGGCAGGTCCAAATAAACAGAAGGAAGGCAACACAGGTAGGTGGGATCAACAATACCATAGCGCAAAATACCATCCCAGCAGAACCAAATAACACAGTGAGGCACAATATACTGCCCCAAAAGCTGGTCCTCTGTGGTGGCCATCAATAGATACCATTTTCTGCCCTCCTTCTCCAGTTGTCTTTGATTAAGATATGGAGCAGGGGACTTAGGAGGTGAGGTGCGGGACATGAGTTCCTGATTCTCACAGTGTTAATAACTGTAGAGAGCTCATTATGTACACGTTCAGCGGCAGAGAGGAGGACTTGGGTGGCCCCCTGGGGCATGGACCCACTGGGAAATTTCCCTGTAGGGTCTATGGCCAGTCCGCCCCTGGACACTGGACAAGAGTGGTGCTATTTCTAGAGAAAAAAATAAAAATAAAATTTTCTATCCCGATCAAACAACTTCTAATAAGTATAAATTATTAAGAATTTGCTGACAGCAAATAGAAATCTAGAAAATGGCGAGGAATCGAAACAAAGTATATCACAAAGTTGTAGAACTTTTCATGAATACCACAACTAGGCTGGAGCTACACGGTGATCTTGACTATGACACCCATCACATGTCCAACGCTGGGGTTGTGGGCACTGCAACTTGCAATTTGTGCCATGATCTCCATTCAGTTCTTTGGCTGCACTGCTACCCAGCAATCTCTGGTCATGAGATGGGTGTCGCAGCCAAAATTACTGTGTAGCCCTTTAATTGTTTGGTATAAAGGAGTCATAACCATTTGGCACATAAGAGCATAAAAAGCACATATTACATTTAATAAGCATTCATTACATGTAACAATATAAGACCTCGTCCTCCAAGCACACAAAAGTGTCTACTGTTCTGGAGAAACAGTACAAAGTTCTGTTTTTCTCTGGGAAAAAATGTAAAAAATACCATTTCTCTTTTAACTGCTGCCCTAGTTACAGTTACTAATCTGCCCACGCTAATTTCTGGCCACATGAGGGGAAAATACAATTAAGAAAGTATGTCCTTTCACATTGTCAGCAAATTACAAGAAACTTATTCATGTTTTAGCTACAGACAGACATTAAATTTTTTATTTCCCACATTACTTTGTGCTGGTTCAGAAATAGGCAGGTCCTGAATATAAAGAGTGCGGTCAGTGATCCAAACAATTTTACTAATGTTAAAGGGGTTGGCCCATTTCATACATTGGGGGCATGTCTGATTTATGGGAAGTGCACCGTGCAAGCGCGGCCACAACTCCATTCAGTTCTATGGGGCTTACAGATATAGCCGAGCACTGGCTTGGCTATGTTCGTCAGCCCCATAGAAATGGAGGATGGCTGCGCATGCACGGTCTGGTCTCCCACACTGTGCGAGCTCCATTCTAGAGATAGCTGCAGGTCCCATAGGTGGAACCCGCATCTATCAGGCTTTGGGGCGGGGAATATCATAGCGATATGCCCCCAATGTACAAGATGGGCCAACCTCTTTAAGGATAATTGCTAAGTCTATTAGTATAAATTTATCAAAAGCGGTACGGTTGCTCATTGAAACCAAACATATTTCTGCCTTCAATTCTCACCAACAGGGCACACACCTCATAAATACCAAAAGACCTGCTCAGACCTGGTATGGTACATATACTGAAAAATATGGCCATGTCATATTTCATAGAATAGTTATGCTCCAAAGTAGTTGATTTTTGTGTTGGATTTTATGGTCAAATTCTACAAAATTATTTGCAGTATATATTAAAAATTCAGTCACCATTTAGTTCTCAGATTAATAAAAGCACTATGGTTGACCGACTTTAAAGAGCTGCTGTCAGCATGCTCAACCCTATTAAACAAGGAATACTGCCTGGTAGGGTTGATCCCGCCGATTAAAAAGATTTGTCTGTACGTTAAACAGCTGCAGATTTTAGTATTTTTAGGCATATGCAAATTAGCATGTTGGAGCTGAATCTTTGGAGCACTGCTTTTGTAACACCTCCGCACACTCTTCCCCTGATTGACAGGATTAGACATCAGTATGCTGGGGGAAGAGGTGTGTCCTAGCATGTACAGGTGAAACTCGAAAAATTAGAATATCGTGCAAAAGTCCATTTATTTCAGTATTGCGAAATAAAAGGAATTGCATTAATGCAGCTTAAAATTAGAATTTTGTGAAAAGGATCAATATTCTAGGCTCAAAGTGTCACACTCTAGTCAGCTAATTAATCCATACCCCCTGAGCAAAGGGTACCTAAGATTGTGACTTTGGGGTTTCATAAGCTGTGAGCCATAATCATCCAAATTATAACAAATAAAAGCTAGAAATATCTCGCTTTGCATGTAATGAGTCTCTCTCATATATTAGCTTCACCTTGTTGCATTACTGAAATAAATGAACTTTACACGATATTCTAATTGTTCGAGTTTCACCTGTACATTTCGGATACACTACTTACTATAGACTTATCATGTTGAGAATAGAGGCTTTCTTAGAAAACTAATGCATATTACCAATTTATTCACAGGCACAATATATGATCATAAAGACACCAGTAATATGTATTAAAAAAAAACACTTTTGTCAATACAACATGTGGTAAGCCTGGCATGCAGATGTCTCAGGTTCAAATCCAATGAGAGAATTCTAGATTTTTTCTCTAGTTATTTTTTTCTCTCATTTACACATAATAAAGGGTATGGCCTTACTAAATTGAGAATATAGATTTTCTATTGTTAGAAAGCTAATACATATTACTACTATCATAATAATCATATATTGTGCCTGTGAATAAACCAGCAATGTATTGGATTTATAAATCATAGAATAACTCTATTCTCAATATAGTAAGACTAGCCTGTTATGATGGGTTAAATTAGGGGGAAAAAAATAACTGAAGAAAATATCTAGAATTCGGTCAATTCGGTCATGGGATTTGAACCTGGGAAATGCACATGCAAGACTGACCGTTTACCTCAGGCCATTTCATATTGGGAATAGTGGTTTTCTATACTTAGAAAGCTAATACATATTACTGGTGTGTTTATTATCATATATTGTTCCTAAGAATAAACCAGTGATATGTATTAGCTTTCTAAACATAGAAAACCTCTATTACCAACATGGTAAAGCTATAGTAATTTCTGTATATGATATGTACCTGCCATGACACAGCTCTGCCCTCAGTATGCTGATGTCTAGTCCTGTCAATCAAGGGGAGGAGAGTGTGCAGAGCACAGGGGTGTTACAAAGCCAGTGCTCCATGGATTCAGCCCCACTCCCTGGTGCTCCAACAAGCTCATTTGCATAGGAATAAAGACGCAAATACACCACAGCTGTTAAATATGTAGACAAAAGAAAGGTATAGTTTTAATCAGCATGATCAACCCTACTAGGCAGTATGCCTGGTTCAATAGGGTTGATCATGCTGACAAAATCCCTTTAAAGCGGCTGTCAGCCCCCTGTCGATCTGATATTGATGACCGATCCTGAGAATAGGCCATCAAAATCAAACCCTGGACAACCCCTAAGACCTCATAAATCATCTTCATTTCCTCCATTAATTTCAACTATCCCATCTGTCCCCAAAACACTGTTGCATTTGTAACATGATGGCATAGTAAATTATATATATCATATTAATACTAAAAGCAGAAAAAAATAGTATCATAAGCATTTATATTTGCAGGGTGCCAATGATCCGTATAGATTATGAACAGCAGATAACATACCTGAACATAGCTGTTCGACCTTTGTGTAGTTTAAACACAGAATGTCATTCACCCATGCAATGATGTCATGTCTGCTCATAGTCTCCTGGGTTATCGAGGTAGAGTACACATTGACCGCCATTCCCCAGCTGTAAAGACAAACATAAAAATTGAGATCTGATGACAGGATCAGTAAAATAAGAGTCTTAAACATAACCATAACCAGTGGAGTAATAGCTCAGAGTACAGCTCAGGTTTTAAGCTGGCAATATTAAATCCATCAAAAACAGCAGCGTCTGGATTCATAGCATGTGCTAAATGACAATATTGTTGCATAAATTCTTTCCTGATCACAGCACCACTATGTGTGCCCAGTGCTGTAAAGAGCCTATGGCACCAGTGGACAGGAGCATGCAGATGTGTACACGGGGGGTGGGGGTCATCACTTGGATGGAAGTTCACCGTGGCCATATTGTCCACATATTATGATATCAGAAAGGTAATCCTCACAATAATTTTATGTGTAGAACTGGGATAACAGTATGAAAGCTCTATTGTTCTTTTGGCGGACCTATATAAAGATGCTTAGAGAATAGCATTGCGCTGCTAATAATAATAATAATAAATAATAAATAGTAAGAGTCAAAAAAATAAAACAAGAGGAATGAGGGCCCTGCTCGCAGGAGCTTACAATCTGATCAATGTCATGCGTGATGCTCTAAACCTGAACCGATCTCTCTGGCCAGACATGGTGTTAAGCAAGACTGTCTGCCATGCTAAAAAGCCCAAACAAAGTAAAAGAGCCAGGACAAGAAGTAGAATAAATGATAACCCAAAATCCATCCTCCCATTATTTTATTTACAAGACAAAACATTACATAGGATAGTCACATAGAGGCTGTTCATATGTGATTAAAATTTGTCAAATTTTTGCTTCAATCTGAAGCATTTATTGTGGACGTATGTTCCAACTGTAGCTCATTTCTTACTGGACAACGACAGAATTAGGCACTTTTACATGTGTGTTTTCTGTTGTTCAAATGTGGGGTTTACCCAATATACCTGGCAGTAGTGAGATGGCATGAAGCGTGGCCTGTGGAAGTTTGAGGCAATGAGGATCTAGGGCCAAAGATTCATACAGTTCTATTACTGTGGACCTGGGGCCTGTAAATACCTAACATTTTATTTTCCATTTAATGTCTTTTATCTTCTCCAAAGAAAATACGGCAGGCCTTGCAAAAAGCAGCTAATGCGCAAATAAGCAACCAACATAAAGATCCTGGGTAAAACGGCTTCCAAAAAATACACAGTCAAGTGTATAAAACAGCATGTGGTTGGTCTGCTTACACTAAAACAATCTATTACAGTTACATAGGTGGTCTGTGGTCATTTATCAAGCATGTTCATTAATGACTTTTTTGGGAAACCATTACAAGGGTACTAACCTTGCCTCCATACTGCAGTATGATAATTTATAGTCCTCTGGCCACAAAATGCTTTCCTGTCTTGCTCTATATATAGCACTGTGTAGTTTTAATTTAGTATTTCCTCTCAGTAGTGTTTTCTTATGAACAGTTTATACCATGTCCATCACGGCTTGCGAGTTGGTTTTCTGCATGAAGAATACTTCTTATTTATAGACCTTTTTACCAAGACATAAAACTCTACCAGATTGAAATAAATTGTAGCAATGTAGTCATTTGGAGTATTATTGGGTACTTAAAGAGGTTTTCTGAGATTCTGACATCTATGACCAATCCTCAGGGGTCCTGGGTGTCACCGCAGGCTCCTTCGCAGTTTACCAAGCAAAGCGCCGTTAATGGGATAGTGGCTGTGCATGGAATTGCATCTCAGCCCCATGCACTTGAAATGGACTGAGCTGTGCCTAAGGCCACGTGACCGATGAATGAGACGTTACTGGTCTTCAAACAGCTGATCGGCAGTAGTGCTTGGAGACAGACCCCCACTGACCTGATATTGATGACCTATTCTGAGGATAGGCCATCAATATCAGAATCTCGGAAAAACACTTTCAAAGTATGGTTTGTTTGTCATTAGAGGCCATGTACACGCAGAGCAGATATTTCCACTACAGAATACAAAATCCACATTTGTAAATTATTATGATGTACTTTGCTCTGTATTTTCAGGCCAAAATCAGGTACACAAATCTGCATGGCTAATATATTTACTGGCATAGATCAGTTGATAACAGACGGTTCCCCAAGCTGCATTCCAATGTAAATACTACTAATGATAAAACGTAAACTGGTTATCCTGTAATCAAAAGGGTTTTCTCAGATATTAATACTGATGACCTATCCTCAGTATAGGGCATCAGTATCTGATCGGTGAGGTGTCATCAGTATTAAAATCTCCCCTTAATAGTGTTGATCGAGCACCAAAGTGCTTGGGTGCTCTGGTGCTCGAGTAGGACACATTGGCATGCTCGGGTGCTCTACAGAAGAGCGAAAACTGAATGGAAAGGCGACGGCAATGTTGCAGCTGATATTCCACTACTGCCCTCTGCTGCTCACAAAGCCTGGCTAACATGTGGAACATGGAGTTCCAGGGCGTGCTCACGTCGCACAACAGTTGGTGAGCTGGCAATTGCAAGCGCTGCTGCAGAGTTGCCAGACCAGCGGCAGCTGTAGATGACTTTCGGAAATGGGCACACATGCGGCGCATCGTCACCAGTAGCTCAGGCAAATTGGGGTAGGTTTTGAGAAACTACTGAACCACTAAGTTGAACACGTGGGCTAAGCAGGGTATATGTGTGAGCTTGCCGAGCTCCAAGGCCGCCACCAAGTTACGACCATTATCAGACACAACCATGCCTGGTTGTAGGTTGAGTGGCGAGAGCCACAGCTCAGTCTGGTCCCTAATACCCTGCCACAGCTCTGAGGCGGTGTGCTGTTTGTCACCTAAGCAAATTAGTTTCAGCATGGCCTGTTGCCGCTTCCCGACTGCAGTGCTACACTGATTCCAGCAACTAACTGATGGCTGACTGGTGCTGGTGCTGCAAGATGAGAATTCAGAGGTGTAAGTGGAGGAAGAGGTGGAGAATGGGGGGGGGGGGTTGCAGCCACTAATGTAGGTGGTGACGGAAATCCTGATGGAAGTAGGGCCCGCAATACTTGGCGTCGGTAGCAACTGTGCCATACCAGGGTATGACTTGCTCCCGACCTCCACAATATTCACCCAGTGTGCAGTCAGGGAAATGTAGTGTCCGTGGCCAAAAGCAGTTGTCCATGTATCAGTCGTTAAGTGGACCTTCCTAATAACTGCGTTGGTCAGCGCACGGGTGATGTTACAGGACACAGGCTGGTGTTGGGCGGGGATGGCACACCGGCAAAAGCAGTGGCGGCTGGGGAGTATCGATTGACGGCCGCCCCCATCAGGCTGCAGAAAGCCTCATTGTCCACAAGCCTAAATGGCAACATTTCCAGGGCCTGCAGTTTGGAAAGGTGCGCATTTAGTACTCTGGCTGTGGGTGGGTGGGTGGGTATTTGTGCTTTCGTTCAAAGGCCTGGGGTATGGACATCTGTACGCTGCGCTGGGACACAGAAGTGGATGTGCTAGCTGATGGTGCTTGCGAAGGTGCAGGGAGGGAGGCATCCGGGCCTGCGTCTTGGACAGGGGATTGGCCAGCACATAACACAGGGGAAGGGGAGGCAGTAGTGTGACCCGCAGACACTGATTGTGGACCCAGAAGTTCTGCCCACCTATTAGGGTGCTTTGATGCCATGTGACGGATCATGCTGGTGGTTGTGAGGTTGCTAGTGTTCACGCCCCTGCTCATTTTGGTACGGCACAGGTTGCAAATGACAATTCTTTTATCGTTCGCACTTTCCTCAAAAAAGCGCCATACTGTGGATTACATACCCCTTGGCAAGGGAGATTGCCGCAAGGGGGTGCTCCGGGGAACAGTTGCAGGCCTGTTTGGTGTAGCCCGCCTTCTCCCTTTTGCCATCCCACTGCCTCTTCCAGCCTGTTGCGTTGCTGTGGATCCCTCCCCCTCTGTACTGCTGTCCTCGCTTGGCTTGCCACCTTCCCAGGTTGGGTCAGTGATTTCATCGTCCACCACCTCCTCTTCCACTTCCTCACTCTGGTCATCCTCCTGACTTGTTGACCTAACAAGAACCTCACTTACTGACAACTGTGTCTCATCCTCATCATCAATCTCGTGAAACATTAACTGCCATTTCCCACCGTCATCTTCTTCTGACTGTGGATACTCAAGAGTTTGGGAATCAGTGCACAAGATCTCCTCATGTCCCTCTTCAAGCGGGCTTGGCGAGAGGCCCAAATCAAGGACTGGCGATGAAAAGAGCTCCTTGGCATATTAGAGTGTGGGATCATTTGTTTGCCAAGACTCTCCATGGTGGGAGGAAGGGGGATCAGGGTGAGGATTCTGTCGACCAGACTCTTGACTACTGAGACTGGACTTTGTGGAAGACAGGGTGGTGCTTAACCGACCAGAAGCATTCTCTGCTGCAATCCAACAGACAACCTGGTTGCACAGGTGAGACTTCGAAAGTGGTGTCCTGAGCCGCCCTCCAAACCGGGACATGAAGCTAGGTATCGTGGATGAGTGTGTTTCTTGTGCTCTGGCAGCAGGCACAGTTTCACTGTGCCCAGGGCCACAGCCTCTGCGTGCACCATCAGCAGCACGTCCACTTCCCTGTCCCTTACTGCTCGCCTTGCACATATTAAATGGCATATATGGTTTCAAGTATGTCACACGTACAGTAGCGTAGGTTTTGTAAGTGTATGAACAAATAAATTACACTGAATGTCACAGATATTTAGGATGCGCAAACGTTATACAGGAGATGTAGAGCAGGTAATGTCGCTGTCAGCAGCGGCCAAACAATTGCGCTGAATGTCACAGATATTTAGGATGCGCAAATGTAACACAACAGAAGTAGCAGAGGTTGTGTCACTGTTAGCAGCAGCCAAACAATTGCACGCAATTTAGTGCAGGTTGCGCTAATATTATATATTGCAGCCAGTTAAAACAATAGTTCTTGAAAGGACTGTTGGGTCTCTAACACCTTTCGACACTAAACCCTGCCTAAAAAAAAAAAAACGAAAAAAAAAAAAAAAACGAACAATTCCTGTCACTACACTATTTGTCCCTTCTGCTGCAGCTGCCCTGACTAAGACTGAGCCGAACCACATGTCATTGGGTGCTATAGCACCCAATTATGCATTCCAGCCAGCCAATCACTGTAATACTAGTAACCAACATGGCTACGGCATTACAGTGAGTACCAGTACTCACCCACACGTTTATTGGCTGCATAGCAGCCAACAAACGTGCGGGGAGGAGAGTCGAGCATCGCGCTCGAGCACACGCGGTGTTCGGCTAAACACCACGATGTGCCGAGCATCGCGATGCTCAAGTCAAAGTGGTGTTAGGCCAAGAATGCTCGCCTAACACTACCCCTTAAATATAAAAAAATAAAAATCAGCTATCATATAGTACACCACAATCTAAAAGCTAGAAGCAGCCCTGTACCTCACATCTCCCCATTCATTGCTACAATTGTTCAGCTCGATTTATTTTAGGCTGGCAGCTCAGAGGTGCGTGTCCTTTCTCAGATAAATTGTCCTTTCTGAAGCAGCTCTCTTCCTATCACAGCTTAGGGCGCATGTCCTGTAACTGGCACAGCTCCTAACAGTACATATAGCTGGTGGCAGTTGAAGGATTGAACTAAGCATGTGCGACCACGTCAGTAGGTGGACAGAAATGAGAAAACAAATAGACAGCAGGTGGCACTATACAGAAACATTTTATTGGATAACTTAGTGGCTATACTATATATTGAATTACATACAATTATAAAAGTATTTGATTCCAGTTGATTGGAAAAATACAGAATATTTTTAGTGGGTCGTGATACTAATGTACTAATGACCTATCCATACACCCAATCATCCACCGAATGAATATCTGTTTGAGGAAGCGACAATGCTCATGCCGTAGAGGCAGTACAATGTAATTACAGCTTCCTCTCCTGTTTACTTGAATGGGACAAACCGGTATAATTACTAAGCACCCCTGCTACAATGTAGACGGTGTGCAGGTAAACACAAGAGGACACAGGGCTTGCTTGTGAGATGCAGCTGCTTTAAACAGCGGATCTGCAGGGGGGGTCCAGAGTTGTACCCCTGTCGTTCTGATATAGGACATCAATATCATAGGACTACTCAATCCCTTTAAGGCCTTATATGTTGTATATTGGCTGTGCTTGGTATTGCAGCTCACTTTAATGGGGCTAATCAGCAGAAAGGCCATAATGGACATTACGTCACAGGCAGCAGAAGAGGCCATAGTGCTTACCACCACCATATCCGATACTTGGGCCATCAATATTAAAGCCATGGACAACTGCTTTAAGACTAGTAAATCACCCTCGAAAATGTTATTCCGAAATTTCCCAATAAGCAAAATGGACCAGCCAGTCCATGACAGCTCCAAGTGATTTGTAAGAAGAATACAAGATAATTATGGCAGAAAATATAGCAGCATCTGTTATCATTACAGACTTGGATCAGTCACATAACCATTCCAATCCACAATCCACAGCTTACGTTTCCAAGAACTGATAGCTGCTGTTATAAGAAGATCGCTAAAACAATGGAGCATCAACACATGTTTCTTATAAAATGCCAGAAATTTCTACAAATGCTTTCCACACAAGGTTAGACAAAAGCTTGACAAACATTAGAAAGACAAAAATGAACACACAAAATACCATTAGAAAGTCAAGTGAAAAAAAAAATCATAACTATCTACATAATAATACCTTTCAATATTTTAAACACTAACACAAGTGAAGCCACCCTCCCCCGGTATCCACAGACTGCACAACACTTACAGCCATGTGCATGAGCCTTAAATCTCAGCATGCTCTGGGTCTGTGGGGTTTTCCCTTATTGCCTGGAGTTTTATTCCATAGACAATCATTGGTTTTTGTATTGGTGCTTTTGGGTGACTTTTTTTTTTTTTTTACCGATGTATTTTTGACATACTGTACTACTCTACAGAGAACGTGACATCACGGGGTGGGAGGGTAACTCATACTTTCTGACATCTTGCCGTGATCGCGCTCTTCTCGCGCATGCGCCGTGCGCGTCCTGTTATAGCGCAATCCTGGCTCCAGTGTTCTGTGAAAATCTGCTGCCCATAAAAATCTGCTGCCCGCGTCACTTCCGGTCAGAACGTCACGCTTCAGAGGGAGGTGTGTCTCACTGCTCCGCTCCTGATTGGCTGGAAACAGGGTTTGGCTTCACAGCAGCTTTCATTCACAGCGCTGTGAAAGCGCAGCACCAGGGCTGAGGGCAGCAGATTTTCACGGGCTCTGATTGGCGGGCAGCAGATTTTCACGGGCTCTGATTGGCGGGCAGTAGATTTTCACGGGCTCTGATTGGCGGGCAGCAGATTTTCACGGGCTCTGATTGGCGGGCAGCATATTTTCACGGGCTCAGGGCAGCTCCTTTTAACAGCAACTGTATGGGGATCGCTCAGGGCGGTTTATTTCAACAAGGGCTGTGAATGCGAACGCGCAGCATCAGCTTATACTACCATCGGCTGTATGAGCCTGTTTGATCCCCGTTAAATGAGCTGCCCCTGCGATCCTCATACAGCCGATGGTAATATAAGCCGACGCTGCGCGTTCGCATTCACAGCCCTTGTTGAAATAAACCGCCCTGTGCGATCCCCATACAGTTGCCGTTAAAAGGAGCTGCCCTGAGCCCGTGAAAATCTGCTGCCCGCCAATCAGAGCCCGTGAAAATCTGCTGCCCTCAGCCCTGGTGCTGCGCGTTCACAGCGCTGTGAATGAAAGCTGCTGTGAAGCCAAACCCTGTTTCCAGCCAATCGGGAGCGGAGCAGGGAGACACACCTCCCTCTGAAGCGTGACGTTCTGACCGGAAGTGACGCGGGCAGCAGATTTTCACAGAACACCGGCTCCCTCACTCACTAGCTTCATTTTGCAGACTGCGCATGCGCCGTTTAGATCCATTGCACTCGCACCCGGCCATGAGTGAGGGAGCCAGGATCGCACTGTAACAGGACGCGCACGGCGCGAGAAGAGCGCGGTCCTGGCATCACGGAAAGCTGTCCATCAAAATGTAGAGAGGAGGGAGGGGTAGGGGGCAGGCTTATCGGACCTTGAGGCAAGGAGGCTGCTGCCCCCTTGACTTCAAGCACGACTTTGAAACAGCGTCAAGAGAGATTTAAAATGCGATTTTTACAGATTTGAGAAGACAGAAAGAGGAAATAAAATCATTAGCGACACTCTGGGGTATACTTTAAGGTACTGTGCTTGGTTTAAGAAGTGTTTTCCAGGTGACAGGTTCCCTTTAAAAAGTTATTGTAAAATGTGCTACATGGGCTTAAATGAGCAATGGCCATCAGAGCAGGAGACCAACATCACAACTCTCTGCGAAACACGTAGCAGGGTACAAATGCTGGCAGTGCTGCTAGTAACGTTGCGCTCTGTTGTTCCAAATAACCTTGGCACTGTGGGCAATGCAAGGTGACTGATCCTAAAAGTTGGTGTTCTGCTGATGTGATGCGTCCATCATGGACGTTGACCATTTCCGAGTAGTCCTAGAACTATCAAATTCTAACTGTAATTGTGAAAGTCAGAGTCTGATTCTGTAAGCATCAATCCAGTAGAATGCCAGCACGACAATTTTTTCTTTGCATTTCTGCAGTTATTTAATTTGAATAAACCATAGATATACTAGATTTAAAAAACAAAAAAAATGCTTTATATTAGAGATACTTTGTTCTATATTTACCACAGAAATAATTTTAAAAAAATAAAATAAAATCAGAAACAGCCGTCTTGCGGCATAATTGACACATACAGACCATATGTTCTTGGTCTGACACCATTTACTCTCTTGGGTGGAACATTTTGTCCTTGGAACACAAGTCACTCACACACATTATTTTCATGACAATGCACATCAAACACTATGGACACCTTTGGGACCAATATTTTTTTTTTATTATTATTTCATTCTACTTATTTTGGACAAAACATTTTTCATTTGGTCTTTAGTAAAAAAAAAAAAAGTAACAGTTTTTCCTCTATGGCTTTTACCATCGGTTCATCTGCAAACTAAACTATATCTTCCTCCTCATTGAATCCGTCAGAGAGCTGCTCTGACTCCTTGATCTGTAGCCCTCATCTCTGAACTCCCGACACCTCCTAAATTATTTTCAAACTGATAGAATTATGGCTATCATGAGAGTGTATGAGCCGCTAGGAAAGAACAGATAGGGGCTACAGATCAAGTTACCAGAGCAGATCTCTGACAGATCGACTGAGAAGAGGGAAAAATGGTCAGTGAATTGTAGGCCAATTGAAAAAATAATTTTTATCCCAAAATGAGGATGCAATAGTAAAAAATTGCCCCTAAAAGGCCCCTTTAAAGAGAACATATACTACTTATCTTTACTTTCCTCCCCATGCATTTATTGCATTATTATAACTCTTAGTATTACCACTAGAAGGTTCCACATTATAACCTTCCAGCTACTGACCTACCTACGCGGGTTTTTCTTTTCATGCGATAAGTATAATACTGCAGACTCGCTGCTGTAGCAGTAACACCTATTGCTTACAGGAACACTTGTTACTATTTTTATCTGTTCCGTCCTCATTGAAATCTCACTTTATTAAATGCACTGTGAAATCTAATGGGACTAGAGGCCAATGGGAAATATTGCGGCTAACTGAGCTTTTGCAGGGATTGCGTAGTATAAGTGTTTTATTGTACTCGATCATTCCTAGTACTGGCTCGTGAAAGCACAGTTCTCTGACAGAAGCTTCTCGTATTTCCTATAAAATGCCACATAAGGGTGTGGTAGAAACAGTTACAATATGAGTAATTTGTTTCAAGATATTTTCTCATCCAGCCCATGAAGGTTTAAAAAATAAAATATCTAGGTCTCACACTATTTTTAAGATTGACTGAGCAGATTACAATAAACTAACGATACGGAGTATAAAGTCCTAGTAAATCTGGCATCACGCAGGCAAGCAGCCAGTAAGGAAATAAAAAGTAGATGTACTCTTAAATAGCGCAAGAGCATATTCACATGTAGTGATATTGCTTTTTTTTGCTGTTATTTTGTTTAGATTGTGGCAAAAAACGCAATAGGACTGCAAAATATAAACAAAGAAAGATTTTTAGAAGGTAACAAATCAGTATCTGATCAGTGAGGGTCCGACTCCTGGGGCCCTCAACAATCAGTTGCTTGAAGAGTCCGTGATGATCCAATGAGTGCCACTGCCTCTTCTAAGATTACCCTAGGCCAATTACGTCACGTTTATCGGTCACATGGCCTAGGCGCAGCTCAGCCCAAGGCCAAACACAAACGCTATCAAATGGACAGCGCTGTACTTTGTGAACTGCTTGGAGGCTGCAGCACTCACTGGAGGACCGTGTCCATCTCAAAAAGTATAATATACTCATTTGCACACATTCCATAATATCTAAATATCAATTGTCATCTTTAGAGTAAACTACCCGACAGCTGGGCATGATGGGCACAGTTGATAATTACATCTAGGGAAAAAATTAAGACTAAGGCCTCATGCACACGACTGTTTTTGTATGCTGTCCGCAAAAAGGGGTTCGGTTGTTCAGTGATCCGTGTCCGTTTTTGCCTTCCGTTGTGTTTCCGTGTGTCTTCCGTTTTTTTTAGCGGACATGACCCAAAAGATTTTACCAAAAGACAGGCTGACAATTTTTGCCAATGCCTGCCAAGGGATCCGCAAAAAAAACGGACGCGGAACGCGGATGACACACGGATGGCCATCCACAGTTTTTCACAGTCCCATTGACTTGAATGGGTCCGTGAACCGTTTTTCACGGACAATAATAGGACAGGTTATATTTTTTTGACGGACTGGAATAACCGACCACGGACGCGGAGGACAAACGGTGCATTTTCCAAGTTTTCCACGGACCCATTAAAAACCAATGGGTCCGCAGAAAATCACAAAAAACGGAGCAACGGACACAAATCAAACAACGGTCGTGTGCATGAGGCCTAAAGATAAGCAAACTGATTTATAAGAATTGTCTCATCAAGCATAGTTCTACACCTGTGAAAAGGTGTTTCCAAAGCGGAGGATGCTCCCCCGCGGCCTGATTGACGGGACCAAACATCTCGGCTGGCCCTGAAAAACTTACAGCTGCACCACTGCTCCAAGTAGCGGCACAAGCGCAGAGACTATGCTTCAGGAGCAGCGACTGGTCATGCACTGCTAACAGGAAGTGTAACGGTGTATGCACAGTCGATGCTCCAGAAGCGGAGGCAGAGCCCCTGCGTATGTGCCGCTACTCAGAGCGGTGGCGCAGGTGCAAGGCCAAGATGTTAAACCCTGCCAATCAAGCAGCTGGGGAGGGTCTTCAGCTTTGAGGACACCCCATCACAGGTGCAGAACTCGATAAGACAACGTGATTTATACGAATCGATTCACTCATAGTTAAGACCTCTCCTTTCTTATGAGTCTGTGCTGCTTATGTGCAGCCTAGTGTGCTAGAAAGAATGTAAAACAAGACTTCAGATTTTTTTTTTTATTCTTAAAATTTAGCAATTTCATTGCAGACCGCACGACGTATGTGTAGGAAGTTTCATGTTAGCCAGATTAGTAAAATGTGTTTTAAATATAGATATTTCTCAACAGGGTTATGTGCAACCTCTCACCAGTAGAAGACACTGTGGAAGACTAGCACAAATCCTACGCAGTGAGCAGACGTAAAAGCCTTGGAATGAAGGCTAAGATGGGGATTTCCGCAGCAAATACTTTTTATATAATATACAAAGTCGTGACCTGTTTATACACTGCAAAGTGCGCATTTCATGGAGCAGAACAATAGAGCGGATGATTTAAATGGCAACGTAAACTTAAAGAGGACCTATAAACTCTCCTGGTATCTCGGTTTTAATAATTACTAGCATCCCTCATGTAGCAGCAATCCTGGAGGATCTATTCTTAAAGGGGTTGTTCAAGTTATATTTATTGATGACCTATCCTTAGGATAGGTCATCAATATCAGATCAAAAGTCCCAAATACAACATTATCCTAGGTACCTGCTGAGAAAGGCTACTTGTCGAAACGCATCCAGGATAATGTTGTATTTGGTACTTTTGGAATAAAACAGCAGTATAAAAAGAACACGTTTGCTGGGATCTATCTTGTGAATGAAGTGTGGAGAAAGCTCCTTCCCGCGCAACATGACAAGAGGATCGAGTGCTGGCTATCTTCAATTTGATCAATATCAGATCGGCAGGTATCCGACAGCCGGCACCCCCACCGATCAGCTGTGTGAAGAGAAGTCGCACGCCAGCGCTGCCTCCGCTTTATTGTTTACCTGCTGGCCGTCACAACTGCAGCAGTGAGCAGGTGTAATTACAACCAAGCCGTTCCATTCATTTCAATGGGACGGCTCTGTAGTATACACTTGGATAGGAGCGATCCGTCCCATTGAAATGAATGGGACGGGTTGGGTGTAATTACACCTGCTCACCGCTGCAGATGTGACGACCAGCAGGTAAACCATGAAGAGGAGGCAGCGCGCCTTCTCTTCAAACAGCTGATCGGCGGGGGTGCCGGCTGTCGGACCCCTGCCGATCTGATATTGATGTCCTATCCTAAGGATAGGTCATCAATACATATAACTTGGACAACCCCTTTAACTCTGTGCTGTGCCGTGCTCTATTGTGCCATGCCACCTCTCTCAAACACTTAACTGCAGTACTACATTAACAGTACTGCTGACACCGACTCCGGATTGCTACTCTATATGTGTGTACTACCCAATTTCCCATGCAGATCGATTAGTAACTCTGTGACCAAACTTGTGTTTTCCTGACACTTCTTCCAATTTATACATACAGTATCTGCATGTATGCTTATACCTAATACATCATTTATTTTACGTACTTATATACTATCGTGCTATCATCACTCGCCCTCCCCAGTGGCGCTCACAATCTAAAACCCCTATCGGAACGTTTTGGGAATGTGGGAGGAAACCTACACAAACACGAGGAGAACATACAAACTCTATGCAGATGTAGTCGTTTGGATTTGAACGTAGGACGACAGCACTGCAAGGCACCAGTATTACATTGACAGGACTCATGAGCCGCACACACATAATGGAGAGGACTTCCTGAGCGAAGCTTACAAGTCCTGTCAATGAATTACAGGGGCAATTTGCTGCAGCACAGTAGGAAAACAAGGCGCGAGTATGAACTCCGTTTTTAATGACATCAGTGTACTGGTACACCCCTGCATTTGGGGACAATCAGTTTGTGTTCATTATTTTTAGAGGTTTCATTCGTTACAGAATTGGTAGTGGGCTTGTACGGAGAAAGATTTTTGTATAATACGTCTTGATCTTTTTCTGGAGAACAAGTAAAGCTTCCCTTCTGAACTGAATTGGTCCATTGTAACCAAAATTCCTCAAGAGCATTTAAGTTCCAGGGGAACTGAGGAATTTTACTACAAATTACTATCCAAGAGCCTTGCCATGTCTTCAGGGAACCCCTTCCGAGCCATCAAACATGTGTTTCATCATACAGGCCTGGTTATATCAAGGGAAGGAAATGACGCTCCTTGTTTTAGACAGAAACAGACTGTAGAAGTAATTAACCTATGAATGGTGGATTTCAGATACACATGCGGTGGGGGAGCACATTATGAAGACATCCAGCCTTTATGTGATTTAGCAGAAGACAGGAAGAAAATAGCTGCTCGGAGGAAAACAATGGGCTTTTGTGAAGGAAAGGGTTAAGATCAGTTGTGGAAGCGTCAAGAGGTTTGAAAAGAAAAAAAATATGTGTTTCTAAGATTATTTTCAGCAGTCACTTCTTGCACTTAAAACAAGGCAAATAATGGAAGCAGACTGGTCCTACTGCAGCGATCTTCTTCTAATGAGTAGAAGCTACGGTATGAGATTTAGGTCAACATTTATCATTGTATTTGGCCATTTTTTTGGTGCATTTTACACCAAAATTGTTTATTATTTGTTGTGGGAAACATTGATTAACCATTTGCGCCAGAAAGCCATTCGCTTGCTGCTTGGCCAGGATTTAGACACATTTACAAATTGCGACTTAATAAAATGTTTGCACAATCTCACTCCAGAAGGTAGACGGCAGAAAAATGGAAGAACATCTCCAGGAAAACTGACTTAAAAAATTTCACATTTGATAAATTCCCCTTAGTGTTTGTGAAAACAATTTTACAGCACATTTTAATATATCACCTAAGTAATTATAAAAAAAAATGTTTTAATTTTTCAGTATAAACAAAAATTTATCGCAGCATGGTGGCTCAGCGGCTAGAACTGTTGCATTGTAGCACTGGGTTCCTAGGTTCAGATCCAAGAGCAACATCTACATGGAGTTTGTAGGTTCTCCTTGATTTTGAGTGGGTTTCCTTTGGGTAGTTTGGTTTGCTGCCACTCTCCAAAAACAAACATACTGAAATATTAAAAAAAAGAATAGAAAGAAAGTGTCAGATACGTAGCTTTGTTAAGTGACGCTGCAGGTCCAGGTGTGAAGTAGGTCCAATTCACAATCAAAAGTTGCTGCATCAGAAATGGACCGCGCTGCACTTTCCTTCAGCAGGAAAAACTCCTTCCATACAAGAGCTTTTAGCGTATTTGAGGCACAGGTTAAAGCTTCCAGTAGATCAGGTATGGACACCTCTTATCCCCCACAGTCCTACGGGATGTCAAGAGGGTGCACTGATAGTGAAGCACTGATGACCCAGAAGTATACAGCAAGATTTATTATACTCACAGACAACTTCTTGGGTAAAAGCATGTACAACATAGAACACAATGCGTCCTCCAAGCCCGACCCGGGTTTCACTTTGGCGCTTTGTCAGGGGCAGCTGCTGAAATATTAATTGGTTTCCTATGAAAGTGGTTTGTGTGTGTGTCGAGTTAGCCATATATTTTAGATGCCTCCTTACCGCTCATACACAGGCATGTTTGCAGTACTAGTGCTGCAAGACACCAGTGAGTGAGCCTGAGTGCTGTCCTTATTATATGATGTATCATATTGTCATGTTACAGCGACATCCAGCCTCAGCCAAATGTGCCCCGACTTTCATTTAGGACCATGATCTTTTCAATCCTATTTGTTTATATGCACAATAATTGCTCCAATAAAGTAGGTATATTTAAATATATTAATATAGCATTTGTGGACCCTCATTTTCTGCTTGTAGGTCATATTACATTTTAGGTAGGAGGTCCCATGTACGATTATTAGTACCAAGGTGCACACTTTTGTAAACCAACACAAATATGTTACGCTATTGGGTGTGGAACAACTGTGTCAACCAACAGATTTGACTTTGGGCTAGTCCTAAGGCTATTATCCTGGCAGTCCTCTGTGGTAACCCTCTATACAGGGATCTGAATGTTCCTGCAGGGAAGCCTCCAGGCTGCTACCTCTTTAGAGTAATCTCTTTGTGGCTAACAGCTGAACCACGGAGGTCAGAGACACAGGTACAGAACACCTAACGATCAGGCAAAACCGTAGTCAGGGACAGACTGAGGTAAGGGCAGGCAGATTACGAGCAGGGTCAATACAGATATCAGGAAGGAGTCAGGTCAGACAGTGGAGTGTCAATATCCAGGAAACAGGCAGAAGTCAGAATATGAGCAGATAGATACAACACACCTTTGCACCTTTGCTAATCTATTGCTCAGGCACCCCCGCAAAGGGCAAGGTGCCTTACAAACTAAGGGGTGGCCAGCCATAGGCTGGGGTGAATTAGGGTGCTCATGTGCTTGCCCCTTAAGAGGGCATTTGCCAGCCAGGGACAAACACACAGTATTCCGACGACCAGTCCCGCTGCCAGGGAGCAGAGAAAAGCCAGCGGGTCCACACAACTGAAGCAGCAGCAGGGTAAGCGGAGTGGTGCCCATTCCTACGTGGGAAAGAGGAACAGCGACGTGCACAGGCGGTCAACATAACAGGTTTTATAACCTTATTTAATAACAGAGACGTTTGATGTGGAGAATGTCAGGTGCACAGAGCAAATGGGGATAAAAGATTTTAAAATAAAACTGGAACACAGCCTTAGACGATACTGTTTGTGTACAGCCTTCCAACATTCTCATGGATATTTATCTTGTACATAACAATGTGTATAACGTAATCTGGTCATTAAATTTCCACACAATATAACCGTTAAGTGCAGATGTACAAGACAGATGTTTCGGTATAAGCCAAGTCTAATACAAAAAACATGGAATTGTTAAATCATTACTTTTAAAGAAGAGTAACTATGGCCACAAGAACATACAAAACAGCCAAAAACTCAGGCAGTATGCATCTACAATGATATCATGTATGCAACATATCACAGCCATCCACCAGGACAAAGTCAACATGATCCTCAACAAAGATCCATTCAGTGCATAAAAGTAAATTGGTACATATTGCATCAAATTTAACAAAATAGCACTTGCCCGGTGTGGGCTCTTTTGTGACTTGATTATAGTTTATTTCTATACCGGCCAAGAGAGACGGTTTGAGCCCCAAGTATCCGGAGTTAACTGTATACTCACCAAGTTGTGAGTCCGTTTTCCTTTTGCATCGTTTTGTCTGGATCTCTACCTAGGAATTTCCGTCAGTACATGGTGACATACAATATATGTGATATTGGGCGCATTAGATACATATTATTGCCGCGACAGCATCTGCTGGTATATGCATGAGAGCTGCTATTAATCCATCTGCTGCTATTTTTGTATTTTTTGATGCTTTTATGAGGGATTTTTAATAAATGTGTTGCTACTTTATTTGCCCAATTGTTTCTAAATAAATTGAGTGCCCCCCTGCTACACTAGATTTTTTCCATTTATTCATTGGATTTGGGTGGATCCTAGGGGTGAGCACCTGTTCCTTTGGGTCAGTTTGGGGTCAAGCGCTGTGATCCTATTGTTATTCCTAAAAAAAATTCTACCCAAAACTTTAAAACAGCTATTTCAGGCTCACATCTACTCTAGGCGCCTGCCTATAGAAGACCCCAAAGGACGGTCAACTGGTAGGTATGAAAATAATTATATGAAAACATATCCAAGCATTACATTTAATATCTATTCCACTTGACAATCGGGTGTGTCCCTAAACAGTATGACACTGAGTAATTGCACAGTATGTAGGAACATGCCCCACTGATAACGGAAATGGTAATATCCGGTTGTCAATTTTAAAAAAAAACACTTCCAGGAGGAATAACAAAGGAATAGCACAATGCAGAGTTTTAAGAAAAGATGTTCGAGAGTTGTTATTTTATGTGGAATATAATAATTAACTAAAATAGATATGTCAGGAGAGCTGACGGGTACTTTTTATAGAGGTATTCTCATCTGGCACAGTTATGGCATATCGATAAGATAAGCCGTAAATGTCCGATAGGAGTGGGTCCCAGACGTGGGACCTGAATCCAGCTCAAAAAGGGGGTCCTGCCATAAATGGAAAGGTGGCTGTCCATGCATGGCATCTTCTCCATTCACTGCTATGACATTTCACAAAGTAGCCAAAGACGCCCACTTTGCTATTTTCAGGAATCCCATAGCAGTGAATAGAGAGGATGCCATGCATGTGCAGCCAGCTTTCCATTCATGGCCTTGAGAAAGTAGTGAGCACCAGAAGTGGTGCCTGCACCTATTGGACATTTATGGCCTACCCTGGCAAAACATCAGCCTTAGTGCAATCTGCCGGCGTTTTGTACATTTCTGTGCAGTGTGGCTTTCAGTTAAATGTGAATGTGTATGGGAGAGTTGGGAGGGATAGCCGACGATGTAGGGAGTGTTTGACCGTCAGCTATTTAAATTGTATGGACATCAATGAGGGGAGGGGGTACCAAAATCTATGGCTCCAGCTTTTTAAATGAGGTGTTACACCATGATTCATGTAAAAAAGGAAAAATCAGACATGGTACATGAAAATCTCTTTCTAACAAAGCTGGAACCAGTCCTGTACCTCACATGGATCCAGAGATCTCCATATTCATTGCTCTGCTAGATTTATATCAAGCTGGCAGCTCAGGGGAGTGTCTTTTCTGCTGCAGCGAAGGGGGCGTGTCCATGCTCTCCCTATCACAGCATGTGCATGTGCGGCCTTGTCAGTGAGCCAGGCAAAGAGATAAGAAAAAAATAAACAGCAGGTGGCGCTATACAGATACATTTTATTGAATAACTCAGACGTTGTACAACATTTTTAATTACATGCAATTACAAAAATATTCAGATAAAGGTGCTGGTTTGAAAACTGTAGAATATTTTTCTTTAGACGACACCTTTAATGTATCCTATGTTAGAGTTCATACAGCAAGTTAGCTGCAACCATTGGTTTTTCAATTAAAACAGAATGGGATCCCCAAGAGAGAAGTGTAAGGTAAGTCTTCCTTCTTTATGAACAGATTCTGGTAAGAAACTAAATGAGCATCAACAAGCCTTAAAACCCTGTGTGCACTGAGTAGCTTACATGAGAGCGATTTAAAACAAGTTAAATAATCCCAAAACCTAACAGTGTTATTGAGTCATTATTTCAGAAGTATTATGAGCAGAAAGAGACTGGAGAATGTGCTAAGCTGTGGAAGGCATTTACACGAGGAGCCTGGCAGCGCAGCGTAATATGATGATCAAGAGAAGCGGCCTATATTCCGTAGTATATTTAGAAGAATTCTGGCAGTAGCGCTACATTATTGTAGCTTGTCTCCCTATGCTAGTAATTAGTAGATGCTGCACAATGACGCACACACCAAGGAATTTCTGGATGATGATCTCATTTCTTCAGTAGTCTGTCACCGGCCATGTGTACAAGATGACCGGACCAGGGTGATCTAGATCTCACTCTAGCAATCTCCATGCATGTTTTTTTTTTTTTGCCCACGTCTATTCAGCTTTACTACGCCTCCATATTCTCGATTATGAAAGCATAGTAATTCAAGGGGATAACCCCATTTGCACTTTCAGAATGAGCACCTATCAACTATGCTGTTCACAGGTTGGATTATAATCCTATGTGCGTTTCCACAGCAGAAATCCAAGGCTGCATGGGGCTCATCTGTAGTGTTTCCATTTAAAATAACAGACATGCCACTTATTTTCAAAGCAGATTTGTTCCCGCCACTGCACAGCTAAATGGAGTTTCAGAAACTCCATTGATGCGCATGGGATGCAGATTGTTCTCAGATGTACGTGTGGAATCGATGCCAAAATCCATGCGAAATTCCAGACATGTGTACATACTCTAATATTCAATTACAATTACAGGGACTGTCCAAGATAATGATCAATTCTGGCAATGCCCACGAATGCTGTAAAAATTGAAAGATTACATCGATCTATCTCCTGCACGCTCTCTGCACCGGTCAGGTTCTTCTCCCGCTGTCTGCTTACAGATTGCAGTGCTGATGTGCAGGTATACAGTGCATGACTGCTGCAGCCAATCACTGTCCTCAGCGGTAGGGATATCAGTAGAATTTCTAATAATCTGGACCTGTCACCGCAAAATGCAACAATCTGCAGACAGCATGTTATAGAGCAGGAGAACCAGGGTAGATTAATATATAGCTGTGTGGGAAAAGATTCAGTAAAACTTGAATTACCCTGTATATCCGTGACTGACAGCTATCTCTGTATATACACTTACACAGAGAATACTGTCCATCACCGATAACACCTCCCCCATGTACAACTATCAGTGACTGAAAGCTATCTATGTATACACACTTACACAGAGAATGCTATCAGTCACTGATAACACCTCCCCCGTGTACACCTATTAGTGACTGACAGCTAACCCTGTATACACACTTACACAGAGAATACTATCAATCACTGATAACACCTCCCCCGTGTACAGCTATCAGTGACTGACAGCTATCTCTGTATACATACTTACAGGGAATACTGTCAATCACTGATAACACCTCCCTGTGTACAGCTATCAGTGACTGACAGCTATCTCTGTATACACACTTACACAGAGAATACTATCAATCACTAATAACACCTCCCCCGTGTACAGCTATCAGTGACTGACAGCTATCTCTGTATACACACTTACACAAAGAATGGTATCAATCACTGATAGCACCTCCCCCGTGTACAGCTATCAGTGACTGACAGCTATTTCTGTATACGCACTTACACAAAGAATGGTATCAATCACTGATAGCACCTCCCCCGTGTACAGCTATCAGTGACTGAGAGCGATCTCTGTATACGCACTTACACAAAGAATGGTATCAATCACTGATAGCACCTCCCTGTGTACAGCTATCAGTGACTGACAGCTATCTCTGTATACACACTTACACAAAGAATGGTATCAATCACTGATAGCACCTCCCTGTGTACAGCTATCAGTGAATGACAGCTATCTATGTATACACACTTACAGGGAATACTGTCAATCACTGATAACACCTCCCTGTGTACAGCTATCAGTGACTGACAGCTATCTCTGTATACGCACTTACACAAAGAATAGTATCAATCACTGATAACACCTCCCTGTGTACAGCTATCAGTGACTGACAGCTATCTCTGTATACACACTTACACAAAGAATGGTATCAATCACTGATAGCACCTCCCTGTGTACAACTGAAGTCAGAAAAAGCTGAAACATAAATGCATACAATTACAAGTTTTACTGAATCTTTTCCCACAAAACTATACATCAATCTGCTCAGCTCCTCCTGCTCTATAACATGTTGCCTGCAGACTGCACTGCATTTTGTAGTGACAGGCCCTCGTTAACTTTATTTTTATAGCCTTAGACGATAAAGCAGCCATTTTGGTGGCAAAATCAATATTACACCTATCAAATCACTTGATACTAATGACTCAAAGCATAGTGAATGTGTACAATTGGAAAGACAGAACTAAGCCATAAGGCACAATGTGGATTTTTTTTGATCCTATTAATAGTTGCTAGTGAATTGCTAGACCTCATGCTCATGAACGCTAGGTCATCATAAAAAATGGCCTTCACAAAATCCTCTACAAGTCTTTCCATAAAGTTGCAGGAATCAGGCATATTGCCAGTACTTAAAGTAGATTTCTGCTGGAAAATAAAAAATCAGATAAAACATATCCAAAAGGGAGAGATTTTCGCTTTAGCATTGTAGAGAAAAAAAAATGTAAAGCCTTCATGATGAATTTAGCAGACTTCACAGCTAAGCCAATATAAATGGTTAAACTTTATGGAGGAATGTTCTTCCTCTTACCGGGAGCATGTTCATTAAAACAAGGAAAAGGAAAAAAAAACACTGCAGAGAAGAGTGAACTAAAGCAGAAGTGCTGCCCATACTAACCAATGAAGTCACAACTTTTGTCACCTTTACTACATAAACACTACTAGTACATATAAATCAGTATAGGTTGTTATGTCGGAACGTAAGATGGCCATACACATTAGATCAAAGCTGTACAAAATTGGAGAACAGTTTTATGTGAACAGGAAAATGTTTAGTAAAAGTTGAATCGGGCACGGCAGTTCCTCACTGAGCCACATATGCCGGCAATGCAGTAGTCAGAAGAGATATAGAGGGGGGCTCATTTACTTGGCTGATGCACAGGGCAATGTCTAGGAACAAATTGATCAGCTCGTTCAACTGTATTCCTATGCGGCAAACATCCACTCTATAGTGGGATGAATGATCGTAAGTATGATCATTCATCCCCATACAGATTGAATGTTTACACGGGGCAATGTGTTGCTCACAAACAATAATTCTAGGGCCATTTTCATCTCTCCCAACCCCCTCCATAAACAGCCGAGCGTGCATGTGTTCTAAATGTGAAGGTGAAAGTGTCTGCAAGATGGCAGCTACTCTCTCCTAAAGCAAATGGATTGAAAATGTTGACCCTCATCTCCTGCGACATCTGCCGTCGTGAGACAGCCAGGAGGCCCCAGATACATTCGATGGTTGTCCTCTAATTAATCTAATGTGTATGGGCAGCTTAAGCCTTCAACTAGACAGAAAAGAATAGAGAGCACCTACCGGAAATCCTGGCAACTAAAGGGGATAACATACAACTGTAATGGCAACCACATCAGTGGTCACCAAAGTTTAAAGGGAACCTCTCATGTTGAACATTGAGTCTGTGCTGCAGGAAGCCTGTTATAGAGCAGGAGGAGCTGAGCAGATTGATATATAGTTTTGTGGGAAAAGATTCCGTTTAACTTGTATTTACTTAAATTTCTGCTCTTTCTGGGCTTCGAAGTCCAGGAGGCGGTCCTATCAGTGATTGACAGCCTTCTCTCTATGACTGAGTGCACAGAAATAGCTGTCAATCACTGATAGGACCGCCTCCTGGACTTCAATGCCTGGAATGAGCAGGAGTTTAAATGAATAAAATACAGGCTATACTGATTCTTTTCCTATAAAACAGATTGCATTGCATTTTCATGGTGACAGGTCCCTTTAATAAAACACACAGAACAAGTAATATCTGGACAGAAGTTTAACAACGCATTTTTGCTGATGATTCGTGTAAATGAAAACGACGTATGCTATATACTAGGGATGCTCAACCTGCGGCCCTCCAGCTGTTGCAAAGCTACAATTCCCAGCATGTCTTAATAGCTGTAGGTTGTCCAGGCATACTGGGAGTTGTAGTTTTGCAACAGCTGGAGGGCCGAGGGTTGGGCATCCCTGCTATATAAGCCTGAAGACCATCAGAGGATCCTATAATAATGTTAATGGTCATCCCGGTTAACAACTGTCCATACTGGTCGAGAAACATGAAAGCACGTCAATCAATATAAATTATTCATATGTTCTAAGAGCATTAAGTGCTGTCTTTGGGCATGTGGACATTGATCTGCATTCCAGGTGGCCCTTATGTGACAGATGTTACCTCTCAGCTGTTATGGGTCATTTCTTATGGTCTTGGTGGACAGAGTCAGAACCTTAAATAAATCACACAGCATAAACCACATACACTAATAACATTCACTGGTTTAGGTCAAATGTTACACATGTGTAAGAGCTCCAGAAATGTGTACAACACGTCTGACCGTGACGAGAGAAATTTATTGGCCTCTTCTGGTGTAAAGGAGACTCCATACATTTCTCCACAGAAGCCGGTCTCATTCTCTTAGCTAGGTCACTTCACAGCACCATTCTTATCCATTGCCAAATGCACGCAGTATATAACATGGGAAAACTGGCATTTTACTTGCTCGATCGGGGAGGGTATTAGAAGGACCCATCTGTTATGTTCTAGAATTGTCTTCGGTAATTTAAACATTAATTCCTCTATCTGGAGCAGGCAGAGCTTATACCGACGGCTTTTTTATATGATGATCTGAAGTCTCACAATGATGTCCTAGAACTGCAAATGCGGTGAATGGAATTTGTATCAAGTACAGATGTCTGAATACAACGTGCTGGAGGTCAGAAATGCTGCAATGCTTAGATCATCTAACAGAATGTTTTATTCGAGAATTTCAGGTATGACAAAAATCTAAAGAAGCAGCAGTAAGAGCCATTCAGAAATATATAAAAAGTAGAATAAAAACGGTGATCTCGGGGCAACGGCAGACTAGAATATCTGTTGTCTTGTGCATTAGCACAGGACTAAAGCTACGTCAACATCTGCGGTCGGTAAACCCGGTAGACTGTTCTGACAAAGGAGCAGCATATATCTGGACACCACCGTGGCCTGCCAGATCCTTATTAACTATAGTTGGATCTTTTGGGTGCCCGACAAAGGAGCAGACTGTACCAGCATATATCTGGACACCACCGTGGTCTGCCAGATCCTTATTCACTATAGTTGGATCTTTTGGGTGCCCGACAAAGGAGCAGACTATACCCAGCATATATCTGGACACCACCGTGGTCTGCCAGATCCTTATTCACTATAGTTGGATCTTTTGGGTGCCCGACAAAGGAGCAGACTATACCCAGCATATATCTGGACACCACCGTGGCCTGCCAGATCCTTATTCACTATAGTTGGATCTTTTGGGTGCCCGACAAAGGAGCAGACTATACCCAGCATATATCTGGACACCACCGTGGTCTGCCAGATCCTTATTCACTATAGTTGGATCTTTTGGGTGCCCGACAAAGGAGCAGACTATACCAGCATATATCTGGACACCACCGTGGTCTGCCAGATCCTTATTCACTAAAGTTGGATCTTTTGAGTGCCCGACAAAGGAGCAGACTATACCAGCATATATCTGGACACCACCGTGGTCTGCCAGATCCTTATTCACTATAGTTAAATAGTGAAAAGTGAATAGTTCTGCATACGGTCCACAAATAAAGAAACGGAACGGACACGGAAAGAAAATACGTTTGT
The DNA here is from genome assembly GCA_033119425.1 of Bufotes viridis. Taxonomy (NCBI): domain Eukaryota; kingdom Metazoa; phylum Chordata; class Amphibia; order Anura; family Bufonidae; genus Bufotes; species Bufotes viridis. Next base: position 97,138,430 of record CM065593.1, read on the forward strand.
GTGCATGAGGCCTTATGGGGGTGTGGAAATCCTGCTAAACATGCTCTTCTTTTGTATACTATTCTCAGGCAGAGGGATGGGATACAAAGAGGGTCGCATAGGAATACTAACCACATGTAGGAAAGGATATTTGAAGAACATTATATTTTCATCATTTACGTGATTTTTCTCCTATCCAGTGCTTTTTTTTTCAATTATTTCAAGTTATTATATTGAAATACAAACTGGTTGTTTTAATGTGGAAACCACTTTCATCTATGATCTATCACAACAGCCAAAGCACTGAGTACATGTTAGCATACAGTAAATATGCTTTCAGTTTTAGGCATCCATTTTTAACCTGCCGTCTATTGGGGGGGGGGGCGTTCCTCTCCTCTATGAAGATAAGGCAGGACTTAGTGTACCTCAGTGGGTATTTATATAATATACCCCATCTCTGTATTCTACTGTCCTCCATGGACATAGCGTCATGAACTCCAGAATGTCCATGCAGTTCACGGTCTATAAAGTACCCAGAAATTTGTCTCCTAGGGCTCTATATCCAATATGGAACCCCAGCAGCAAAGCTTGTATTACAATAGATAAGAACCTAATTTGTAGGTGCGTTACCAGATAAGGGATTCTTTAACCCCTTAAGGACCGGGGGTTTTGGGATTTTTGCGTTTTTGTTTTGCGCTCCCTGCCTTCCAAAAGCCATAACATTTTTATATTTCCGCTCACATAGCCATATGACGGCTTATTTTTTGCGGGACAAGTTGTACTTTTTAACGCTACCATTTATTTTTGCATGTGATGTAGTGGGAAACGGGAAAAAAATTCCAAATGGGGTGAAATTGCAAAAAAAAAAGCAATTTCACCACAGTTTTACGGGTTTTTAAATTACAACGTTCGATTTGCGATAAAACTGACTGGTTAATTTTATTCTTCAGGTCAGTACGAATCCGGCAATACCTAATATGTATAGTTTTTCTTAGCGTTTTGATAGTGAAAAAAAATTAAAAGTGGGAATTTTTATTTTATTTTTTGTCGCCATGTTTTGACCCCTATAACTTTTTTGTAATTATGCGTATGGAGCAGTGTAGGGGCTCATTTTTGCGGGGCAATCTGAACTTTTAATTGATACCATTATGGGGTGCGTATGATGTTTTGATCACTTTTTATTCATTTTTTAGAAATGAAGCGTCCAAAAATGGCGAATTAGCCATTTGGACGCTTTCTTTCCGTTTTATGTTTACCGTATGGTGAATATTTTTAATATTATTATAGTATGGGCGTTTTTGCACATTGCGACACCCATTATGTGTAATTTTTTTATTTTTATTTATTTTATTTTCATTTTGGGGAAAGGGGGTGATTTGAATTTTTATATTTTTTTATTTAATTTTTATTTTTAAACTTTTTTTTTTTTTTACCACTTTCTTATAGTTCCCATAGGGAACTATAAGATACAATCATCAGATTGCTATTCTCATATATTCCAATGCAATAGCATTGGAATATATGAAAAATCGCATATTTCCTATGGAGCCTATTACAGTCATAGGCTCCATAGGAATACTATGTAGTACCCTAGGTTTCATTCACAGAAACCTAGGGTACTACATCATGCTCCGGCTCCCCTTGTGGCCATCAGGGAGCCGAGCAAAACCGCAAGTGAAACTTTCGGTTTTTGCTGATCAGATGCCGTGGTCAGGATTGACCACGGCATCTGAGGGGTTAAATGTCCGCGATCGGCATCGCTGCCGGTCGCGGACATGAGCTGCGGGTGTCAGCTTGATGAATCAAGCTTTTACCCGCAGCTCGGGCGCCCGCTCCGTGCGGGAGCGGGCGCCATCTTTAAAGTGCGGACGAAGGGCGTACATGTACGCCCTTCGTCCTTAAGAGGTTAATGCATTTGTAAATTCTTTATAACCAACTTTTTTCCCCATTTTGTTATTTTGTGGCCATGTGCTAAACAAAAAAAGTTTTCCCCATAATTCTGCACTGAGTACCCCATAATGATAAGTGAGAATGTTTGAAATCTTTGCTAATTTTTTGAAAAGGAAAAACTCAAATATTGCTTTGAGCCTTTACTCAGTACTTAGTTATAAGATCTTTGGCAGCGATTACAGCCTCCAGGTTTGCACATCTGGATTAGGGGATTTTCTTCATTTTTCTCAAGATAAAGGTCATGCAGATCTGGTTGGACAGGGACTATTGGTGGACAGCCATTTTCAGGTCTCTCCAGAGATTTTTTTTAGTGGGTTCAAGATCGAGCTGTGGCGGAACGAAGACATTCACTGAGTTGTCTCTAAGTCACTCCTGTGTTGTCTTGGCTGCGTGCTTAGGGTCAATGGGGGTCATTTACTAAACCGAAATACTAATAAATGACCCCCCATTGTCTTTTTGAAAGGTAAACTTTCAGCCCACTCTGAGGTCCAGAGCACTTTGGACCAGGTTTTCATTAACAATATCCCTGTACTTTGCTCCATTTAGCTTTTCCTCAACCAACCCTGATTAGTCTCCCTATCCCAGCCACAGGAAAAAAAAACAAAAAAACAAACACCCCCACATCATGTTGCTGCCACCACCATTCTTCACTGAAGGGATGGTATTGGGCAGTTGATGAGCAATGCCTGGTTTCCTCCAGACATGACACTTGGAATTGATGCCAAAAAATTCTATCTTGTTTTCATTAGACTAGAGAACTTTGTTTCTTACACTCAGAGTCCTTTAGGCGTTTTTCTGCAAACTCCAAATGGGCTTTCATGATTCTTTTACTGAGGGGCTTCTTTCTTGCTACTTTGTCACAAAGACCAGACGGGTGGAGTGCTGCAGTGGTGGTTGACCTTCTGGAAGTTTCTTTCATCTGCAGACAATATATTTGGTGCTCAACCAAAGTGACTAGCGGGTTTTTGGTCACCTCTTACCAAGGTCTTTCTGCCCCAAATACTTTGTCTGGTGGGGAGGCCAGTTCTAGGAAGAGTCCTGGTTGTTCTAAACTTTTTCATGTAAGAGGTACGGAAGCCACTGTGCTCTCGGGAACTTTCAATGAAGGAGACATTTTTTTGTCCCATTTTCCAGATCTGTGCCACCCGCCACACAATCCTGTCTCTGACCCTTACAGGCACTTCTTCCCTCCTCATGTCTTGGTTTTTGCTCTGCTATGCATTGCCAGCTGTGTAACTTTATATAGACAGGGCTGAATTTAAAACAGGTGGACTCTAATCAAAGTATAGAAACATCTCAAAGATGATCAATAGAAATGGGAGGCAGCCAGAGCTGAATTTCAATTGTCATAGCAAAGGGTATGAATAGCATGTGAAATTTTAGTTTTTCCCTTTTTAATAAATGAGCAAAAATATCTAAAACTTTGTTTTCGCCTTCTCAATCTGGGGTAATTAGTCTAGACAGGGCATACTGGGATATTTTAATTATTTTAGCACCCAAGGCCACAATATAAAATGTGAAAAAAGTGAAAAGGTATAAAAACTTTGCAAATGTACCGTAGATGAGAAAGTCCACTGCTCGGTCTCAAATTCTTCATTCTTTGCATAAATTGCAGCATTGACAAAGAGCAGTCCATGCAATGTATATGGCGGGCAGCAAAATTTAGAGACGGCTACACTCTGGGATATATATTTATTTTAAACTGAGGTAAGAGACAGATGCTTTAGGTCTGATTCAGACATCAGTAATTTTTTTTTATCTACGGACAACACATGGACCCATAGAAGACAAATATACAACCCTCATTCACTCCTTTGGTCTATGTCTTACCAAACAAAAATTTGGGGACAATTTTCTCCACCGGTTATCAGGTCCGTGTGCTTCATGGACATATGGAAATCACTGTGCATTAAAAGTCATCTCAGGACTGCTTCCATAACATGAACAATTTTTAATATGGTTGGCTGAATCAGGTCTTCAAGCTGGCCAAGTCGATAAAAGGCTAACCAATACAGATTTGTTGGGACTGGCCATCTACCTAATGTAGATGGGGGTCTCCTAACTCTCCCCCTGTAGCAAAAGTCAGGGAAAAGAAGGACCTGGCATGTTGAATTTATTTTTATGCCCCTACTGTGTGAAATAAACGTGCACACTAAACTAAGCATGCATATATGGTGGAGTTGAGTATGGAAAGCTAGATAGATGGAGGTTATCTACTCAAAAGCAACCATTACTACACAGAGCCAAGCATCATCAGTAGATGATCATTTCTCTCTTAAAACAATCACAATTACGTTGTTACTCTCCCATGGATACCAGCTTACTAAAGTAAAGCGACCTCTATAAAATGCATTTTTTTCCAGGGGAACTTGAAACTTAAAGTGGTTGTATCTAGAAAAAGGTCTTAACATGTGTTTCTTTTTCTTTTTTACTAATATATTGCTTCTGCTGGGTGACAAGCAGTAATAACACCCTAAGTAATAGTATGACTAACGAGAATCAAATACTGCACGCTACAATAGGATTTGTCATTGGGTGGCTTTGTAGCCTGCACCATACAACAATGCATTTAATCCAATGTCATATTGAATAAAGAATATTAATGCTAGATCTTGCTATGCTCTACCAAACTCTAATCCCTCCACCAAGATATGGAAACTAGTAGCCTGGATTAATACAAATGTTACACAAGACCAAGAATTGGCCGTTTCCCAGGTTTACTAGGTTGAGTTTATTGATTGCATTAAAAATTATTCCAAGCATAATTTCCTGACCTCATCAACAAAGTTGTTTGTATCATACATACTATCCCTTTATAGACTGCCCAGATGATCTCCATTCAAGACCACCACCAAGCAGTCTGCAGTGGGGAACCATTTGTGTGATGAGACTGGGGAATTGAGCTTGAATTATTCTTTTTAAATAACAAATCCTCAGTTTTTCTAGCTTTTAATTCCAAAAGAGTAGTAGCCTGATGGGCGTTTAATCTGTCCTGGTAATACCATGTTTGTATATGCAATTAATCCAGTCTATGACATGCTAATCCTGCTATTACAGGGTCTCTACTATCTAGCACACAAGAAGCCATCATAAAAGCATTAGCCAATATATTCCCACAATTACATAAAGAATATAAATGCTAGATCTTGTCCTGTTTTACCTCTGGTACTATTCCAGGCTAGTGGTTTCCATATCTTGGTGGAGAGTTCTTAGTGTCATATAAACTACCTCAACATGGCCACATAGATCTACCAAACACTTCCCAGGTTTACTATAAATGTATCAGTGGATTTAAGTATTAAAATACTTTTTTGTTTTATACTTTTACTAGAATTCCAACTATACTTAGGTATTTATTCACAACTTTGAACTTAACTCTAACTTATAGGGGAGTTAAAGGGAATGCCCGAGTTTTTGACACAGATTGCCCATTTTCAGGATAGGTCATCAGCTGTCTGGTGACGTCATGGTCATCAGTCACATGACCTAGGCCAGGGATCAGCAACCTTCGGCACTCCAGCTGTGGTGAAACTACGACTCCCAGCATGCAGAACTCCCATAGAAGTGAATGGAGCATGCTGGGAGTCGTAGTTTCAACACATCTGGAGTGCCGAAGGTTGCTGACCGCTGGCCTAGGCGATGAGCTGTGATACCAAGCATCGCCGGTATCCAATGGACAGTGCAGTGGTTGATGAGCTGCAAGGAGGCCACGGCGCTGCTACCTCCGCAAGCACCTGATCGACCGGGGTTGTAGGTGTCGGACCCCTGCTGAGTTGATCCTTTGGATAGGTCATCAATATCAAATCTCAGTAAACCTTTTTAAGCTTTATTAATATTTGGGCACTATGAACAGTGCACTAGAATCTCTTGCCCATGCAACGTGCAGCGAATCTGTCAACAGGGCGCATATCCTGCTGATTAATCTGGCAGAGGTTAAAATGTACGTCCTGGGATGTCCTCCCACCTGATCTGACAAGTGCATGCTGGGTGGTACAGTTTGCACGGCAACCATAGGACACCCAGTAAGCATCATGCACAGGTCCTAATGATCACAATAGGACCTGCACATGATACTTGCTGGGTGTTGAATACTTGCTGTGACAACTATACTGCCCAGCATACCATAGTATCTTTCCACCTCAGATATTAAATCGGATGGGAGAGTACCCCTGGAGATACAGTTTAAAATGATGCCAGGTCAGACCATACATTGTCATCTCTTTTCACAGGAGAAAAGTGGTAGAAAATCTCAATAAGGCCCCATTCACACGTCCGTAGTGTGTTGCAGATCCGCAAATTGCAGATCCGCAACACACCTTGCCGCCAGCCCCATAGAGATGCCGATACTTGTCCGCAATTGCGGGCAAGAATAGGACATGCTCTATATTATTGCGGAGCCGCCAGCCGGAAGATTGACGGCGCGCTCCGCAAATGCGGATGCGGAGAGGACAGTGTGTGCTCTCCGCGTCCATCAGGTCCCCATTCAAAATGAATGTGTCTGCACCCGTTCCGCAAATTTGCGGAACGGGTGCGGACAAACATTGTGGACATGTGAATGTGGCCTAAATGAGTAGCATTTAAGGGGGATCTATGACCTCTCCTGACATGTCTATTTTAGCAACTACTTGCATTCCCCCTGTAATAACAATTCTGGAGCCTCTATTCTTATGAGTCTATGATGTGCCAATCCTTCATTATTTCTGCTAGAAGTTATGAATGAATTACACGGGTCTCTAAAGTTACAATATTAAGCAGTTCCAGGGCGACCATTGTATGTTGAAACCATTGTAAGTTGAGCAATTGGTTCCAAACCCCCAAAATGTCATCCAAGATAAGAGAAAATGAAGATTTAAGAAAAATAAGCAGATAACTAAGACAGATAAAACAAGTCCTTACATATAACAGTCAGGAATAGCTGCTAACTATAATCCAGCTATTTTACCAGACAAGTGGCCTTGATTGGTTGGATCCGAGTCTGATGTGCTGTATGTTGAGTTTAGCTTTAACTTACGATGTGCCAGATAAGACCAATGTATGTTGAAAATATTGTATCCTATGGTCATTGTATCTTGAGGGATCACTGTACTTGCAGTTTCCAATAAAGGTCCAGATGGGTGTTACCAGCTAGGGGTGTTTCCCTGCACCGTTTGACATTATCCAATCAGTGCTACCAGTGTCAGACTGTAGAGGGACACCCTCCACAACTGGTAACAACTTTACTACAGACTGCTGGCAATTCATGTATACACTTCTAGTAGGAATAATAAAGAAATGGCACAACATGGAGCTATAAGAACAGATGCTCCAGAATTATTATTACATGGGGAATATAAAACAGACATGTCAGTTTTATATTCCCCATGTTTAAAAATAGGGCCTTAAAAAATGAGAGATGAAATCTGAATGGTTGCCGTTGGCAACAACTCTATCTAGCTTTGATAAATCTCTAAAGCTGAAATCTGGGTTTTCTGCCATCAGAAAACCTCATGCAATGTCTGTCAGAGGCTTGAAGACCTAAATATTATACAGTATAGTATGAAGAGCACCAACACTTTGAGAGTGAAAAACTAAGACGATATGGAATCTGTAAAGGTTAATTTACACGGAACGAGAATTGGGCAGATTATCAGGAACGACTGTTCCTGCGAACGGTTGTTCCCGACAATCTGGCCGTGTAAATGTGATGAATGAACGAAACCCTTGTTCATTGGGTGATCCTGTCGTTCATGCAGGCACCACCGATCATGGCGTCTGGGCAGCAGATCGTGCTGTATAAACAGCGATCTCCTCCTAAGAAACCATGATACTGTATGAGGACGAGGGATCGCAATAGCGTGTAATCACAATGTAGATGCAGCGGTCTCCTGCCCTGAACAGTCAGCCAACTGTCGGAGTACGAAGCGTTCCTTCCCGACAGTCGGCCCGTGTAAATTCAGCTTTACATAAAAAGGCATTTTCTTGTGTTTTCAATGTGCATTAAGCCAGAATAACATGCTTTATTTGGTACAAAGGCAGTAATAGAGACACAGGGGACAGAAGGAGACAAAAAAAAAGAATAATTGCACTGGGGGAGGGGAACCTGTGAAAAAGAGCAGAACATCAGAAAACCCCCTAATCTTTGGGATGGGCTGTGAATAATGGGGGTGGGGGCATGCATTATCTGAAAAAGTTAGCCAGGTGGATGCACAAAACTAATTGGTAAAGAACCATTGTCTGGGTCAAAACAGGCCACAAAAGAATCCGAACGCAAACCAGGATGTATGCAGTGTAAAAGTGACACCAAGAGATAGGACATTAAAAAATCACTACGTAAAAGGAGAATTTTTTTTTTTTTAAAAAGCCTTGCTCTTCTTATTAGATAATATATGTAAACCAATAAACGAAATCCTTTCGACAGCAGTAAAAGCGGAGGAATATCTGAGGTCAGAGACAGTTTAGTTTTGATAAAAAAGCGAATTTTCTCCCTATGGAGCCTCAGTGGTGGTCAATGTATATAAGGTTACGCCGAGATGTAAATATTCCCATAATAAGAAGAATAATCCACATCCATATTTAATAGAAATACAGACCAAGAAACTCGCTGTAGAGCTGGTGGTGGAGACCTCTTATCAGTAATAAATGATGAGATGTAGATTATACAAATGCTGAAGGAGATGGGTTGGTTGGTCAATAAATTACCTGTTGTCGCCTTAGGGTCCTTTCACACTTGCGTTCTGAGGATCCGGCAGGCACTTCCGTCCTGCCGGATCCGTCAGAACGCAAGTCACCTGAAGCATTAGAAGACTGATCAGGATCCTGATCAGTCTTCGAATTGCTTTCAGGTTACTATGGCAGCCAGGACGCTACTAGCGTCCTGGTTGCCATAGTAGGAGCGGGGAGCGGGGAGCGGCATGCCTACATTCCGTGCGGCTCGGGCGCTCTGAATGACGTCAGAGCGCCCCATGCGCATGGATCACGTGATCCATGCGATCACGTGATTCATGCACTGGGGCGCCTGACGTCATCCTGGAGCGTCCCGGGAGCCGCACGGAATGTGAGTATGCCGCTCCCCGCTCCCTGCTACACTTTACCATGGCAACCAGGACTTTAGCGTCCTGGCTGCCATGGTAACCAGTCGGAAAAAGCTAAATGTCGGATCCGGCAATGCGCCGAACGACGTTTAGCTTAAGGTCGGATCCGGATTAATGCCTTTCAATGGGCATTAATTCGGATCCGACCTGCGGCAAGTGTTCCGGATTTTTGGACGGAACAAAAAGCGCAGCATGCTGCGGTATTTGCTGCGTCCAAAAAACGTTCCGGTCCTGAACTGAAGTCATCCTGATGCATCCTGAACGGATTTCTCTCCATTCAGAATGCATGGGGATGATCCTGATCAGGATTTTTCCGGCATAGAGACCCGACGACGGATCTCTATGCCGGAAAAGAAGAACGCAGGTGTGAAAGGGGCCTTATTTAGTTATATATTTTACCTTTTTGACAGTTTTTCATCCATGACCGATTATGTTATCCCAACACTAACCACTATCCAGATGTCAGGCTGGAAAAACTTGATGGGAACGTCCTGGACATACCAATACATTAGATCCTATATACAAACTCTCGATTCAACATATCTAGTGCTCGACACATCCAACCTCTGAGCAGTACAGAGCCAATCCCTGTGTCTAAATGTCTATAAAAAATAGCATAAAAATGAATCACAGGAATGATTCACGGTAATACTTCATCACTAGACTCATTTTTAAAGGGCATCTGTCAGCAGATTTGTCCCTATGACACTGGCTGACCTGTTACATGTGCGCTTGGCAGCTGAAGGCATTTGTGTTGGTCCCATGTTCATATGTGTCCACATTGATGAAAAAAATGATGTTTTAATAAGCCTCTAGGAGCAATGGGGGCGTTGCCGTTGCCCTGCTCTCTCTGCAACTGCCAGACCCTCTCCACTTTGATTGATAGGGCCAGGTGTGACGACGTTTTTACTGCCTGGGCCTACTAATCAAAGTGGAGAGAGCGCAGCAGTTGCAGAGAGAGCTGAGCCTCTAGGTGTAACGGCAACGCCCCCGTTGCTCCTGATGGCTCATTTACATATATTAAAACTTAATTTTTGTCAGCAACGTGGGCACATATGAACATGGGACCAACACAGATGCCTTCAGCTGCCAAGTGCACATGTAACAGGTCAGTCAGCTTCATAGGTACAAATCTGCTGACAGATGCCCTTTACTGATTGAAACTTTTGAATATGGTGTATTAGGCTACTTTCACACCGGTGTTTTGGATTCCGTTTGTGAGATCCGTTTCAGGGATCTCACAAACGGTCCAAAACGGATCAGTGCAGCCCCAATGCATTCTGAATGGATAAGGATCCGCTCAGAATGCATCAGTTCGGCTCCGTTCAGTCTCCATTCCGTTCTGGAGGCGGACACCAAAACGCAGCTTGCAGCGTTTTGGTGTCCGTCTGACGATGCGGAGCCGAACTGATCCGTTTTGACTTATGATGTAAGTCAATGGGGACGGATCCGTTTTCAATGACACAATATGGTGCATTTGAAAACGGATCCGTTCCCCATTGACTTTCAATGTAATTCAAAACGGATCCGTTTTGACTTTGACAATTTTTTTTTAAAGCTAATGCAAACGGATCCGTTCTGAACAGATACAAACATTTGCATTATAGGTGCGGATCCGTCTGTGCAAATACCAGACGGATCAGCACCTAACGCCAGTGTGAAAGTAGCCTTATAGGAAAGAGAAATATAACCTATAATGTGTTACATTGCCAATGGATGAAAATTATCCCACTGATCGGCCCTAAGGGTAGGGCCGCACGTTTAGGTTTTCTGATGTGGATTAAAAAAAAAAAAAGAAGTAGTAACTGTCCTTTCTCCATTACTGATTTTGGAATTTAAAAAAAAACTGCATCAAAAAGCCTGAACTTGTGGCTGTGCCCTAAAGCGATTAAAGGGGGTTTCCAGTAGTTTAACACTTATGGCCTATCCTCAAGATAGGTCATCAATATCCGATGGGTGGGGGTCTAACACCCCGCAGCTGTGCTTAGTATTGCAGCCAAGGCACATTCAGTTGAATGGGACTATGATGTGCCTAGGCCGTGTGACTGAAGAACGTGACTTCACTGGCATAGGAAGAAGCCACAGCCCTCACCGGCCTCTTCAAACAGTTGATCGGTGGAGGTGCTAAGTTTTTGAGGGTCATCTAATAAAATTTTTAGGCCATTTTTTTGCGTACAAATAGTTGGAAGACCCCTTCTTGCGACTTAAAATGTCTGTGACACAATATTTTATCGCAGGGGGCGTTTTTACGCCATCCTCGAGTGCTGGGGGCTGAGTCTTCACTTCTGGCAAATTTATTATCTTTTATGTCTGAAAGCAGGTTAAAAAGAGGACTGAAAACTACTCTAGTTAGGGGCTGGAGTAGTTTTTACTCCAGACACACAGACTGCCGGAAGAGCATCTAATTTATGAAGAGATGCACGCCGCGTCATAAATTAGACAAATCCTCTGGCAGCGCAGAGGGGGAACAAAGACCAGCGTAAGTAGCCAGTCTTTGTAAGTGACACTAATTCTCTTGATACTTTAGACATACAATGTGATGTACAGTACATGCAATAATGTACACATGGATAAGGGCCATCTGGAATGAGGCATATACCTTCTAGCAGGCCTGAACTCTGGAACACAGATTTCTGGGAGGGCCTCAATTGATTCAGGACTTTTAGCCAGATATTGCGATATATATGGGTCAAAAAAAAAACCCAGCTTTAGTTAAAAATGAATTGGCACATGCCCACTCAAATAGGTCATCATTTATGATACAAACCAGGCTTTATGGGACCTCTACATAGTCTTGCTGGTAATTTTCTTTAATCAGAAATGGATAATTAGCCTTTGACAGTAAAAAAACATTGTGGGTCATTATTAAGACCCCCCCTACGCCAGTTTTTGGTATAAGAAAGCTGCACAGCCCTGTTATGCCCCTTTTTAAATGCTTGTGCGCCTCAATTTAGGTGCATGAAATGTTTTTGTGCCACCCTCAACACTGGGGAGTAGTGGGGGCGGTGTGGAGGAGTGTCGGGGGCAGTGGAGAGGGTGGGACCATCACAGCAAATTCACAGACATTTACGGCAGGAAACTGGCATAAGTGACTGAAGTCTACTCAAGGTCCAGTCACCGGCTGGAGTAGATTTCAATCTAGGTGCATGGAATAGTGGAAGATTCACCTAATTTACGATGAGGCCTGAGCCTCGTCATGATTAGGTGTATCCTCTGGCATTGAAAATCTGTGTAAAAAAAAGGCCTTTGATAAATGACCTCCATTTTTTATAATTAGCTTGCAATTCAAAGACCAATCATGATTTTCAGCTTGAGAAAGCAATAGAAGAGAAGGCTTGTAGAAGAAAATGGGAAACTCCAGAAGACCTCTGGCATGATCGAGCAGCCAATACTTACTTTGTACAGCGCGATTTATACCCTGCTCCCACCGCATCTTTTCAGAAATATGGGACTCCTGAAACAGATGTGTAATGGTGGATGTAATAACTCCTTAGGGGCTCTTGTTTTATTTGTGTATCAATTCTCATTTTAACATTTTACGGTCAAGGAAACAAGAGGATTTTATGTGCAGGATGGGACTCTTTGTGTAAGCAGTCCCTGTCTACCCTTTTCCTTTATGCTGCAAAGAACAAGCAGGGATGCGAGTTGTACAGCAGAAAATGGATAGCAGATGTCTACCGTTTGCATCTAATAGGTCACATTTGTGGCTGCATGCACTGTGTACTGAGCGGACGCGCTGCTATTAGAAGTATTACATAAACATGTTTAACTCTGTCTATCAAAAAAAAACAAAAAAACACTCAACTCCACACAGACCAACCCAACATGTGGCGAGATACAAAGTAGCCAATCAAAACAATTGTTACTCTCGTCGTCCTGCACTGAAGTTTTTTTTTGCAATTTCTTTGGATCTTGTTTACTTGTATGCAATAAAAAAAAAAAGAAAAAAAGTTCAGACGCATGTGTTTCTTATTGCCACATTACAAAGTAAAGCTGGGAATAGTCCTGCACTGTTCCAGTAATTGAGCAAATTTCAACAACTACAGCACCTTAATTAAAAAACGGACTCCGATTCTTGTTTGCAAGTCATCAACTGGGTCTATTGTGGGCCACGTCCTGGAACCGTGGGCTGTTGGCCCAAAATAGGATTATAATTTGACGATCATGGAAATTTCAAAACAAACATTAGATGAACGTTCTTTTATCTAATTTCTTGTTCTAGTTATCCCCCTTTTTTCCTAAACTAACTTTCTCTCTGAAATTTATGAGAAATCTGTTTTAATAAAACTAAGATAGGCTGCCTGCTCACTTAACAATTCGATTACATCGTCCCATAGAAGTCTATAGAAAGGGGAGCGGGGAGAAAATTTACAAAGAAAACAGAGTGATCACACAACACAGACATGATTCAGCAGCTAATAGAAAGTGTTATATCTCATCTAAAGTGCTTTATTTACATCTATACTGCTCAGTCCTTCTCTATGCTGTCATATATGGTGATTCAGAGCGATTATGAGTGAGTGAGGGACAGTTAGGGATCAGAATCTCCTGTATATATGTGAACTCTATGGGTTGACATCATTACAGCCAGTCTCCACCCACCAGTTCAGAGACAACTGACAATTAGGCTCCATTCGCACATCCACAATTCTGTTCCGCATTTTGCAGAACAGGATTGCGGACCCATTCATTTCTATGGGGACACACTATGTCCCACTTGGATCGGGAATTGCGGATCCGCACTTCCGTTACGCAAAAAAATAGAACATGTCCTATTCTTGTCCGCAATTGCAGACAAGAAAAGGCATTTTCTATGAGAGTGCCGGCGATGTGCGGTCCACAATCTGTGGATCCGCAAAACACACACGGACGTGTGAATGGAGCCTTAGGAGATGCAGCACACAAAGGAGAAAATTGCTAAAAAAAAGTAAAAGTTGTATAATGGCCAAATATAGTCTTATCAGTCAGTCATCTATACACGCATGGCTGCTTATTCTAAAAAGTTATCCGAAACAGGTACCCTTTAAAAAATGACTCTCACAGCTGTTACTTTGCTACAATTGCATCCAGCCTATACAGCCCTTTATGAACTCAACAGCATGAATCTTTGGGTAATACATTATACCAACACTTGTGGTACTTTACCGTAAGCAAACAATAGGGAAAGAGATATTTGTGATTCCGAGAGTTTGCTCAACTTTTACTGCAATCTAAGCAATCCTCCTTGAGCTAAAGGCCACTTTACACTAAACAACTAACAGGCAATTTTCGGGAAGGAAGCGTTCCTTCCCGACAATTGCCTGCTTGTCAGTGGAGTAGAGCTCTGCGTTTACATGCAATGATCTCCTCCACAGTATGGAGAGGTGAGATCATTAATGCCATTGCTCGTCCCCATACAGAATCACCAATTGCCGGCAGCAGAGGCTGTTTAGACAGCACGATCTGCTGCCAGCAAACGATGATTTAGGTGATCACACAAAAGTTCTCATTACCCGATGAACGAGTATTTCCCTCATTAACTGGCACCTTTACACTGGCAGACCATGGCTAACGGGCATTCCTACGAAAGCTTGTTAGAGATTGTTTTCAGCTTCTGGATTCTGGTAGCTCAAAATGCTGAGGAATTGAAATGCATATACGTTAAGTATCCATAGTATATGTGAATTGGGAATTATCCATAGTATATGCGAAATATCCATAGCTTTTCATTGTAAAATAATTAATGCTTGTTCACATAACACTGGAAGACTCCTAAGAAAAAAAGATGTATGTTTGCATCTCACCAATAAACCTACTCCTTTCTCATCACAAAATGTCAGGATCTCGAAAATCCCATATGGAGGGATCCTCATGGGATTATGATTATCCCATGGTGGCTTATGGCTCGTTTTGGCGGGAGGTTTCCCGCCAAAAATCAATGGTCAAGAAGGCTAAAAATAGCCTGGGTTACTAAATTAGGGCAGGTAGCATGGGATTGGTCAGTGAGGTGTCCTATGGTGAAATTATTGCTGGGTTAGGAAGTTTAGGGGACCCAGTTAGGACATTGGATGAAGGGTTATAGGGTGGTTTTACCAAGGCATATGTAATTGCGGTGGCTGCCAGCTTTGTGCTGTCAGCCAAGCCGCAATTGAGGATCTGCCGCCCGCCCTCCCTGTTAATTTTGTTTGTCACGGTCACTTTATTAGAAGGAGGGGAGAAGTGGTGAGCGGACGAGATGATTCTGGTACTTAGGCCGAGCTTATGCATATTATGTGTCCACGTGTCTTATTTTACTTATTGATTAGTAGTTTAATTTAGATAATTAGGTTTTCTATGTGATCTATAATCCCATGGAATGTTACTGGGCTCAGGCAGACGTTTCTTCCTGGGTAATGCCCAGAAATCCAAGAAACTTATTTAGTAGATCAAACTAAGTGTCCGAATTATTATAGTTAGGTGCTTGGCAGAAAAAACATGAATCCTGAAACATTTGTGTTCGCTGCCAAGAACAGGAAAAGCAAATACGCACATAAAATCCTTGGTGTGTCTAGCTTCATTTGACTATAATATTTATATACTGAGCCGTCTAGCCAGCAAGATACATGGCATCTATACAGACACCACAGCCTGCAAAAAAGGCCAAAAGATGTACAAAAATAGAGCTTTAACCCTACATTTTAAACCACATAGTCAGTTACTAGAGTTGACGCTTCACTGACTCTTGGCATGCTAAAGTAATTATTTGAATGGATACCAAAGAACAATGTTACACAGTTAAAGGGGTTATCCCACAAAAAAAGTAATACTATGCAATGAACAGAGCATTTTAAACAACATATTATTGCAATATACATGCAATAAAAATATAACACGTTTCTCTCTGGTAGAGGCACCTGTTTTTTTTCCCTTCTGGTCAGGGGCAGACTGGCCATAGACCCTATAGGGAAATTTCCAGGTGGGATGATGCCCAGGGAGCCACCCGAGCCCTCCTGATGGATGCTGACCGGGTACATAATCATCTGATGCTCCCTCATCATTAAATTAATTTAGAAGCATCAGGTACTTGTGCACCTAAGTGGTGGCACTGTGTTATTTGTTTCTGCTGAGGCAGTATTTTGTGCTGCACTGTGGATTTGGTTCTGCATGGGCGGTATTTTATGCTGCACACTACTGTATTTTAGGCCTCACCTACTTGGGTTGTCCTTGCCTATTTGCGTTGGCCCACCTTCTGGACCAGCTACAACATGGGGCCCCTTTTAGTTTTTTTTTTAGTCCCCCCTCTGCTACTCGTGTACCTTCTGCTGCATACAATGGTGGGTTAACATAGTCTGTAGCTTCCCCGCTCCTGAGTGCCGAAGCAGTGATCTTATAGTGAAGCGGCCCACACATCTTTTATTTTAATTCATCCCTACTTCTAAATTCATATAGAATAAAGAAGTATGTAGCTACATCTCTCTCTAGACAGTTAGGGAGGACATTACATACTAGGGATCAACCGATTATCAGAAGTACCGATATTATCAGCCGATATTCAGGATTTTGTTATCGGTATCAGCATCTAACCTTGCCGATGTGCCGATAATGCAAATACTTGTGAGCGCTTCCATTATGGAAGCGTGCACTAGTATGCATCGGGTGCCGGGAGCGGGGAAGAAGTGCAGCAAACGCTTCCGATACTCACCCTCCCTGGTTTTCTTTGATGGGGCCGGTGCTGCACAGTCCTGACCCCGCACAGCGTCAGGACGTAGTGCGCGCACTATGACCTGAAACTGCACGCTGTCAGGTGACGGTGCAGCGCGGGCCAGAGAACACAGGGGAGTGAGACGCCGGACCCGGAGATGAAGAGGAGCCGCGGCGCAGGAGAGGTGAGGAGTTTGTTTTATTTTATTAATCTAAGGTCTGATAGGGGTTAATAAAGGTCTGATCTGAGGTCTGATAGGGGTTAATAAAGTCTGATCTGAGGTCTGAAAGGGGTTAATAAAGGGCTGATCTGAAGTCTGATAGGGGTTAATAAAGTCAGTGAGGAGGGGGGAAGGGTATGGAAATTGGCATTTGGCACTAGTATATTATAAATGTACGGTAAATTATAAATTGACTATCAACTAAGGGCTTTATTAATTTATAATTTACATTTATAATATACTAGTGCCAAATGCAAATCCCCCCCCCCCCCACCTCAGTGACTACTAACTAATATAATATATATATTATAGGATATAAAATATCGGTATAAATTATCAGCTATCGGCCTGAAAATTCACAGATTATCGGTATTGGCTCTTATAAATCAATATCGGGCGATCACTATTACATACCATATGCATCTCTGGGGCTATATGTGAAGGAATATATTCTAGGCAAGGGAGCAAAGTGTTAATAAGTGCTAATAGCAATGCATCCTGGAAGATGCAAGTGCTTGATGAGCTGCTGTCCACCCACAGAAAGACAAGCAGGTCCTCCAGATATGTGAGTAAAAACAGTATTAAATTAATGGGATAACTAATATAACGTAGGACATTATAAATGCCAACTAAGGCTAGTTTCACACTAGCGGCAGGACGGATCTGACATTTAGTCCGGCGGCCTCTCGCTCTCTTCCGTGTCGGAACTCCGCCCCCGCCCCCATTATAGTCAATGGGCGACACACTTGAACTTGCGGCTAAACAGCCTGTCGGATCCGTCCTGCCGCTCGTGTGAAAATAGCCTAACAATGCAGATTGTCAAAGTGTGAGACGTAAAAGATTTTTTCCCATTAACATGCATCTCCACACAACAGTAGAGGGGATAAATACGTCATCCAACCACTGAAACTCCCATCAATCATGAGAATGGCGTCTCCGAGTTCCCTGTGTAAATCGAGAAGTGGTGGACATGCATGACCATTCACTTCAATGGAACGGACCGAGACAATCAAACACTTTACTCGGCAGTCCTGTAGAAGTGAATGGACTGGTGGTCACACATGCGTACAGCGGTTCCATTCACATTGGGGAGTCAGGTACCCCATTTTCATGATTAATGGGGTCACAGCGGTGGGACCACCTGCATTCATAAATTTATCACCAATCCACTGGATAGATGATAAATGTTTGCGAGCCAACTACCCTTTAACATTCATTGCGTAAAAGTTTGCCTTTTTTATGGATTTTATCTTCCATAATTTTAATGTACTGTGTGCAAATAAGAATGAAACGCATACTGAACTACTAAAAAATGAATTAATGTTTGAAAATATTAATCTACATCTGTCTATTAGTTCTAAAAGCTGGACAAGGAGCCAAGTAGGACTGACCCATTAAAAGATGGGCTCTTGGGGATATGCCTAAGGCCTAAGGGTACTTTCACACTTGCGTTGGTGCGGATCCGTCTGTTTATTTGCACAGACGGATCCGCACCTATAATGCAAACGTTTGTATCCGTTCAGAACGGATCCGTTTGCATTAGTTAAAAGAAAAATGTCAAAGTCCAAACCGGATCCGTTTTGAATTACATTGAAGGTCAATGGGGAACGGATCCGTTTTCAAATGCACCATATTATGTCATTGAAAACGGATCCGTCCCCATTGACTTACATTGTAAAAAAAACGGATCCGTTAGGCTCCGTCTCTTCAGACGGACACCAAAATGCTGCATGCTGCGTTTTGGTGTCCGCCTCCAAAACAGAATAGAAGCAGAACAGAGCCGAACTGATGCATTCTGAGCGGATCCTTATCCATTCAGAATGCATTGGGGCTTAACTGATCCGTTTTGGACCATTTGTGAGAGCCCTGAAACGGATCTCACAAACGGAATCCAAAACGCTAGTGTGAAAGTACCCTAATGCACAAACATTTATCATCTATCCAGTGGATTGGTGATAAATTTATGAATGCAGGTGGTCCCACCGCTGTGACCCCATTAATCATGAAAATGGGGTACCTGACTCCCCAATGTGAATGGAACCGCTGTACGCATGTGTGACCACCAGTCCATTCACTTCTACAGGACTGCCGAGTAAAGTGTTTGATTGTCTCGGTCCTCTTTTTGGAGACTTACGCC
Organism: Bufotes viridis; assembly: GCA_033119425.1. Taxonomy (NCBI): domain Eukaryota; kingdom Metazoa; phylum Chordata; class Amphibia; order Anura; family Bufonidae; genus Bufotes; species Bufotes viridis. The sequence goes on from CM065593.1 coordinate 97,157,446, forward strand.
ACTCACTCCAAAACCAAGTTTATGGGCGTTTTGTCGTATGTAAATCACTTGCAAGACAGATTTATTATTGTGACTTTTTAAATAGTCGCAAAAAAGTCGCAAAAAATTGCGCAAACTCACTCCACTCATGACCATGCTTATGTTTGACAAAATCACTTTTTTAAAATTGCGACTTTTCCAAAGACAAAGCCAAAATACAACTAGGAACCAGAAATACACCAGATTTATCAACCTCTGAAAGAGCCCATGATAAATTTGACTTGACTCAAATACACATACGCCTTCTTTGAAAGTGGAGTGAACTGCAAGAGTAATGATAAATCTAGCCCAAAGAGTGTAAATCCAGCATAAAATATGCAAAAACTCCAAATGGCACAGTATACTTGCTATACAAGCTATTTTCAGGAGAAATTATCCTGAGGCCTTCACCACCTGGGGGCCTGCGATGGCTTCCATCATACAACATAAAAACATTTTTTCAAACAACTGAGTGTTCTCAATTAAGGCTACTTTCACACTCGCATTTTCGCTTTCCGTTTGTGAGATCCGTTCAGGGTTCTCCCAAGCGGTACAAAATGGATCAGTTTGCATTCTAATGCATTCTGAATGGAAAAAGATGCGCTCAGAATGCATCAGTTTGGCTCCGTTCCGCCTCCACTCTGCTTTGGTGTCTGTCTGTCTGACGAAACTGAAACGGAGTTTTCACTGACACAATCTGGCACAATAGAAAACGGATCCGTCCCCCGTTGAATTTCAATGGTGTTCAATAGTCTTGGCTATGTTAAAGATAATACAAACGTATCCGTTCAGAACGGATGCAGGCGGTTTTATTATCTGAACGGATGCGTTTGTGCAGATCCACGACTGATCCACACCAAACGCGAGTGTGAAAGTAGCCTAAAACAATTCACTCTCTAATGCGCCCAAGCTATTATGCCTTTATTTTGATCAAATTACCAATTCAGGCCTGCGGACACTGTCAAGTTTCTCCTCGTCTACTTTAGTTTTTGGTAGGAACATGTACCACCTTGGCTCACATTAGTTTCATACTCCACTATGGTCACGTGTAAAAGGTTGGCGATATACCATATGGCATGCAAAATACAATGTAAAAATACACCGCCATCATCATGGCATGAATAGGAGTGATGTACACACGCACTGACGCTTACTTTATCCTTTTCCATTCTTCCAAAAATGGGTAAAAGCCTCCACCAACATTTATTTGGCCATAGTTATATCTATAAACACAAATATATATAGTTCCTAATAAACAACCTGGTCGTCACAGCCTAAAACACATAAAATGACAACAAACACCGTGAGGGTGATGGAGATTTGTTACACCAAGTATAACCTTCAGTATTACCACCCCTAATGGGGATATAAAATACAAAACAAAGATGAATAAAGATAAAAACACAGTGTGATGGAAAACGTACAAAGCCACAATTTTGATCATTTACCGATCCCCAGCCGTTCCCATGCTCCCAATTCGTCACCAGTATTGACACACAAGACCTACCTCAGTCAGTGATTGGTTGAATAGCCATTTTTTACGTGTCAAGAGAGACCAGCAGGGAACTGAGAATCAAATCTGGATTGGCATGGGTTTGATGACGTTAATATCACTTATTTTATTATTCTACGCCAATTTGAGCTTGCTTAAAAAATAAAATGCATCGGTCGGACAAAGGTAATACCAACCCAATGCCGACAACTGCAATGCCAACTCAGTGTCAGTGACCATGATCTATACCTCCCAACTTTTTGGACGGTCAAAGAGGGACACTTATGGTTCATTGCGTGAAAGATCCATTCTTCCTGCATATCTATACACCAATAGTTTTCGCTTACGAAAAGGCGCAAAAATAATCTGAATATATAGAAATTTCTAAAACCCCAACTGCATCAAATAATGAAATAATATACAAGACGGGCTCAAGCATACAGAAATGGAACCAACACTTTCTGGGTCAATATTGTGAATGTAATGAAAATCTATACCTCAGATTAAAAGAGAAGCATTTAAGGAGCAAAGATGGACAGAGGGACTTGGATCAAAAAGAGGGACTGTCCGTCCAAAAGAGGGACATTTGGGAGGTCGGCATGATCTCTGATCTGACCGCTTTTCGGTGTTACCATTTTTTATGTAAAGGGGGGGGGGGGGGGCGGTACTGCCATTAGTGTATATATAGACACACACCTTGATACTTTTATTTGCTGTAGGTTTTTGATACGCACTGCATGGTTTTTCTTGTGGTATGCGATAGTCATCATGTTTTTGGGACCATTGGTTGGTGCTTTTAGTTGAACCTAATCCCAGATGATGTATGGTCCAGTACTGTGCCTCTACCGGTTACTAGTCTAGAATTACGAATTGCAAATCACAATTTAATTTTGCTGTCCACATTTAGTAGCGCGAGTGTAGAATAAGAAAAGGAGCAGCAGTGCAGAGATGTAAATGATCTGACAGCACAGCATCTCTTTGCTTCAATATGGTGGATGTGATTGGCAACGTGAGAAGAATCAGATGTCTGCATCTAGTAGAAGGACATGGCAACTCCTGATGTAGACAGCGACATCATCGGACACCAGGAGACTCCGTGTGCAGGATTTGGTTATAAATGATCTACTAGAGTTCATGGCTATCGAACGTCCATCAGATGTTATACATTTCATCAAGGCGCAGCCTGCAGCGCTGGAATAAGAAACCAGCACCCTACAACCCCTTAGAGATCCCCTTCCACATCACCTTGCTGTGACAAACACACCACCAGCCAAACAATACTGTATGTAGTAAATCGAGACTGCCGCGAGGGCTGCTTCCGATGCAATTCATTTTCCTTCAACAGGGATGAAAAGACGCTTACACACATGGGCGAGAACGGTTTGCTGCAGAGGTCTTCTTTTCTGTAGGCTAGTAAACATGAACCCACAGCTAGCCAGACAGGTATGGACATTACACGGGGGTTTTGGGGTTTTTCAACACGCATAAAATCAATACAGGACCACCATGAAAGGCATGGAGAACAGTCCCTGGGAAACAATGGGTTAAGCCAAGCCATGACCCTCTGACCTCCACAATCAACACTCCCACCAGTGACAAAGCTGGACCTTTACAAAGCCCTATCAATCTGGCTTGAAACATTTGCATGCTGCAGCTTAGCACAAGGCTTCTGTTTCGTGACCATTTCCTTCCGTTTTTCAGCAGCTATATCAAGGAGGAAAAGAGAAAAAAAAATAAAAAATAACAGAAAAGCAATGGCTGCATGCTGCCAGAAAGCTCCGGACTCGTCAGATGCCTGCCCTTCCCCTTCACCTCCGACACAAATCCAGCAAAAATGCAAGGGGACAATACCACCAATTACTAAAATGAATCCATGGACCATTATATTCAGGCTTTATACATGCTGCCAGAAGCTTTAGAAAAAATTAAAATTAAAAAATTTACAACGTTCACCTTTAAGAACAGACGTGACGACTATAGAAATGCAAATCCAGCCATCACACTGACCTCAAACATGGCTTCTCTGAAATATCCTACAATTGTCAACGCCGTAAGGTGCCTCCTTCTTCAGGAGGCTGTGTCGGATGCTAGCACCTTTCTTGTTACAGCAACCAGCCTTCAAACGCTTGCCAATTACATAACCTTCCAGGCTGCGACGTAGAGCCAAATCCAGCACACGCCTGGTGATATCTAAACCCAGCTTAGCCGGAGAGAAGACCTACAACGTTCCGGGCATCCGAAGGGTTAAATCTGAGGTTTTACGCAACGACATGCCCGTTCCCACAGACCATATACCATCCGAAAAAGGCACATTTAAAATCTGAGAATGTCACCAGCTTTTTGCAATGCAGATACGTGACAACCAATAAAAATGTCCCCCAGCTCGCCTCCAGAGCAGAGCCCACCGGGCATCGTCTTACCTGTAGGAGCGTTCTCCCCGCACGGTGTGCTTCCTAAAAGGGATGATGCTGCCATTGTCATGAATAATGTCGTGGTTGTTGTTTTCTCCATTTGGGGACAGCGTTTGGGTAGGACCCGGCATTGGAGCTGTCCCAGCGACTGGGAGGAATTATTCAATCAGACTGGAAATATTTGGAATAGATGGCGGTGTAGAACGAGGCTTCTATATTGCAGCTCCCTTTTTTTTTCCGCAGCTTGTAGGCTATGGGTAGGCTGAGACCCTGCTGCTGCTGCTGCTGCTGCTACGGATTGCTCTCTCTTCCTCCCTCTCTCCCTCGCTCTGTCTATAGCTTGACGTCAAAACAGCCTGGAGCACCATCATGGTCACATGACCAGGTGCCTTACCATGGCAACCAGCTAACTCACCAGATCCCTGAAATCCAGCCCCACAATACACGCCTAATATCAAAAAGATGCATCCAAAAACAAGAACATAAACACATAAGACATATGGAGGGGGAGGGAAAAAGAGAAAGGGCTAAGACAGGCACGTAAAAGAGCAAGGGATAACAACACCCCCTCCTCCCTCGCCACCATCCCTTAACACACCCCTCCGACTCGTCCTCCTCCCTCTATGTGCTGCAGCTCAGGCAGCTTTTCCTCTAACCATTTCCTTTCAGCTCTTTGATATGCAGCTGTGCACACAAAGATCTATTCACTGCAAGACAATTCTCCAGCAATGTGCAGCAAGCAGGGCTAGAGCAGGAGAACATCATGGACCTAGATGCATCCCCCCCCCCCTGCAGGCAGTCATAGTAACGCTCCATCCTGCATCATAAATGGAGCATAGAAACGCCCCTCCAACTCTAACCTGACAAACCAACTGTGCAATCATGCATTTTCTTGCTCAACTGCACCCCCCTTTATTAATGTATACCTTATTTAATGAAGCCCTAAACGATACATCACCCTGTGACAAGCTCAGTCAACTCGATTTTACAAGGCATGAAGGGTATGATGTGGAAAGCAAATGTATAGAGTGCAGATGTGAACCTGTGAACCTAGCCTAATATAAACCCCTGATCGGCCATATAATAAAACCACCTGCCTAAGGGTACTTTCACACTTGCGTCAGAGGAATCCGGCATGCAGTTCCGTCGCCAGAACTGCCTGCCGGATCCGGCAATATGTATGCAAATGGATGCGGATCCGTCTTACAAATGCATTGCAATACCGGATCCGTCTCTCCGGTTGTCATCCGAAAAAATTGATCCGGTATATATTTTTTTTACATTTTTAAATGGAACTGGAAGACCGGAATCCGGCAATGCGGCACTAATACATGTGAATGGAAATTAATGCCGGATCCGGCATTCCAGCAAGTGCGCCGGAGAAAATACTGCAGCATGCTGTGGTATTTTCTCCGTCCAAAAACCGTAAGAGGGACTGAACTGATGCATCCTGAATGGATTGCTCTTCATTCAAAATGCATTAGGATAAAACTGAACAGTTTTTTTTCCGGTATTGAGCCCCTAGGACGGAACTCAGTGCCGGAAAAGAATAACGCAAGTGTGAAAGTACCCTAATAAAGTGTAACCTTCCTTGATGCCACTAAAACAGCTCTGGCTTGTAAAAACATGGACTCCACAAGAGCTCAGAAGGTGTCCTGTGGTAGGTGCCACCAAGTTATTACCAGCCGATCCTGGAAGGTGGGGCATCCATGGATCAGACTTGTTTTTGCAGCAGATCCCACAGACTGAGATCTTTTTGTGTTAGGAAACACCTAGGCCTGTATTACACCAACAAATCAGCTGACCAATTTCTGTCCAATCAGACCAATAGTTGGTGTGTATAACAAAAGATCTGTGTGTGTAAATGGCCATCTGACCACTGATTGGTCAAAAAACCTGTCAGATAATCTGTTGGTGTAATACAGCCCTTAAAGAGGACCTTTCACCGGTCCAAAGTTTGTTAGTGAAAGCTATGTACATGCAGAACGGCACCCAGGGATGTCCCTGCACTTACTTGTATTGTGGGTGCCGCTCTGTTCGCCTGCTGTAGCCCCCAGTACCGGCGCACGTGCAACCTCCCAGGATATGAGCTGAGCGCTGCAAATGGCCAGCGCTCCAGCCTGGGAGACACTCAGGGCAAAAGAGGATGTCTCCGCCCAAGGCAAAATTATCAGCAGCACGTGCGCCGGTACCAGGGGCTACATCGGGCGAATGGAGTGGCACCCAGGGATACAAGTAAGTGCAGGGACATCCCTGGGTGCCGCTCTGCATGTACATACCTTTCACTAACAAACTTTGGACAGGTGAAAGGTCCTCTTTAAGGGCCCTTTACATGGGCCAAGAATTGAAAAGATCATCTCTAACGAGCATTCATACCTGTTAGCAATGATCTGGTGGTGTGAATGTACCGCCAAACGCTTGCTCATCAGGTAATTGGATCGTTAGTGTAGCACAAAAATCCTTGTTTCCCAGTGGCAGATTGTGCTGTGTACCCACGATCTGCTGCCGGGAACACAGAGTCTGTATGGGTAAGAGTGATGGCATTAGTGAGCACTCCTCCCAACCATACTCTGGGGGAGCTGTAAATGCACCGGTCTTCTCTTCCAGCGATCAGCAGATTGTCGGGAAAGAACGCTTCCTTCTGCTTGTACTGGGGCCTTTACTGTACACCATCAGGGTGTTTTTGGTTTAGGTGGTATGTAAGCTGTACCCTCTACGGTAGGAAGTGTGATGCTCTGGTCAAAGTAACACCCATATTGAAGTCAATGGGTCCAAAAACTGTATCCGTATTTTGGTGATCTGTGTTTTGCATACCAAAACATACACACGTGTGAATGTACACTTCTGCTGCAGTTTTTCCACAATAACATATGAATGGAAAAACCACGCAAAACCTGAAATGTGCGCACGTAGCCTTTGGGTACTGCCTCAAAGAGTGTAAATGCTTAAAAAAAAATTCACCCACATGGTGCAGAAAATGTCCACAGTGAAATCTCGTCAGGTCAACTGTGGTTGCACATTTATGCTGCAGACCCTGCAGAGGGTGAAAAACATGGCCAAAAATCAACACACTCTGGTTCAGATTTTGCCACGGAGAGAAATCCACAGCAGAATCACTACGTGTGTCCAGACCCTAAGATGTTGTGTCCGTAAGAAAGATGGTAAAATGCGTCTTCTTTCCGGCTGTCTGCAAGTGGCATTATGTTTAGGTGCCCAACTGCTTATGGATATCTAAGACCTCTTTCACACTTGCGTTGTGTGGATCCGGTGTGCACCTCCGTCGCCGGAAATGCCTGCCGGATGCGTCACAGCGCAAGACAACTGAAAGCATTTGAAGACTGATCAGTCTTCAAAATGCTTTCAGTGTTACTATGGCAGCCAGTAAGTAGTGGGGAGCCAGGGGAGCAGATACTTACAGTCCGTGTAGCTCCCGGGTGCTCCACAATGACGTCAGAGTGCCCCACACGCATGGATCACGTGATCCATGCTCATGGGGCGCTCTGACTTCATTGTGGAGCTCCCCGGGACTCGGGAGCCACACGGAAGGCAAGTATGCTTCTCCCCTGCCTCCCCACTACACTTTATTATGGCAGCCGGGACTTTAGCGTTCTGGCTGCCATGGTAACCATTCACAAAAGCTAAACGTCGGATCCGGCGATGCGCCGAAACGACGTTTAGCTTAATGCCGGATCCGGATTAATGCACTTCAATGGGCATTAATTCCGGATCCGGCGTTACGGCATGTCTTCCGGATTTTTGGATGGAGACAAATCCGCAGCATGCTACGGTTTTGTCAACGTCCAAAAAACGTTCACATACTGAACGGAAGACATCCTGATGCATCCTGAACGGATTGCTCTCCATTCAGAAAGCATTAGGATAATCCTGATCAGTATCTTTCCGTCCTAAAGCCCCGAGGACGGAACTCTAGGACGGAAATCTAGGACAGAAAGGAAAAACACCAGTGTGAAAGAGCCCTAAGCATTAAAAATGGAATGCTACAGTAAAATTAGTATGCCAATCAGAGAACTTCACTGTGATATGTGGGCACATATGTTTGCTAGAATGATTTGGTGCATTACAACCTTCTGTTCCTGGAAGGACTGCTGTAATCCTTTCCATGCATAACACCCTTTAACTCTCCACTGTCCATCAAATGCGGTCACCGATAATAACAGCGAGTGTGCAATGGACACAATGTAACTAACTAGATAGAATTCTGCATTGGATCTGAAAGAAATCACTTCAGCAAATGTAGAATGTAAATAAGTAACACATTCCAATTTTTAAAGGGAACCTGTCATCAACTTTATTGGGCAGCATGCAGCATAAAATAGTGACAGAAATGCGGATTTCAGCAGAGTGTCACCCATGAGCTAAAAGTAAGTTGTTGCCGAGAACCAGCATCATAATCATTGTAGCCCAGGGCTTGAAAAGAGTCACATCTACCTGAGAAGATTCCTGGTTATTCATAATCTCCTGCTCTCCGCCATCTGCTGATGATTGGCAGTTCTCTCCTAGAGAGAGAGGGAGAAAACTAGGTAGAAGACTGTCAGTCATCAGCAAGTGGGCGGGAGAACAGGAATTCATGAATAACCAGGACTCTTCTCAGGTGGCCAGGACTCTTCTCCAGGCCCAGTCTGCAATGATTGTGATGTTGGTTCTTGGCAACCACTTACTTTTAATTTATAAATGACAGACCGCTGAAATCAACTAACCTGTCTCTACTTTTTTCTGCCGTTAGTATGGGAGGCATAAAGTTGATGACAGGTTCCCTTTAACCAATTAATCCTATTAAGGCCATATTCACACGTCCGCAAAGTTCGTCTGCACCCGTTCCGCAAATTTGCAGAACGGGTGCGGACCCATTCATTTTGAATGGGGTTGCGATGGATGCAGAGGGCACACACTGTGCTCTCCGCATCCGCATTTGCGGAGCCCGCCGCCGATCTTCCGACTGGCGGCTCCGCAATAACATAGAGCATGTCTGCAATTGCGGGCAAAAATAGGACAAGTATAGGCATCTCTATGGGGCTGGCGGCAAGGTGTGTTGGGGATCCAATTGTCCAATTTTTACTAAGTGATGACCTATCCTCAGCATAGGTCATCAATAGCTGATCAGAGAGGGTCCGACATCAGGGACCCCCACAATTAGCTGTTTGGGTGTAGTACTGTAACCAGAAGTGTGTGCTGAACCTGCACCATCAACTGTGTAGTGGACGAAGCTTGTCACTGCAGTGCTGCTACCATTGAAGTCAGTGGGAGCAGCTCTGTAGTACCAAGCTCCCCCCACTACAATGATTACAGTGTAGTGTAGCTGTGGTGCAGACTTTTGGCGATGGAGCTACAGCTGAACGGCGGATCAGCGGGGGTGTGGTGTTGTCGGACCCACTCTGATCAGCTAGTCCTGAGGATAGGCCATCACTTGAATAAACAAGTGTTGCCTGTTTTACGATCCGCAAAACACAGATACTGACCGTGTGCATTCCTCATTTTGTAGAGCGGAACATCTGGCCCCTGGTAGAACAGTCCTATAATTGTCTGGACAATAATAGGCCATGTTCTGTTTTTTACAGAACGGCCATGCGGACACGGAATGCACACGGTGTCAATTCCATTTTTTATGCGGACCCATTAAAGTTTCAGGAAACAGGAATTTTTTTTTTTTAAAAGTTTGTGTGCATGAGCCCTAAAAGCTATACAACCCTTTTAATAGAAACCGGGGCAGATTATAGAAGCTATCCCACAAAAATGATTTATTGCCTATTCAGCAGTGGAAGCCCGACAGTACTGAAGATGAGAGGTCTTTGATTCACTTCTCTGGATGGCGCGGTGGTACGTCCACTGCTCCAGACATCTCCATGGGAGTGTCTACATCAGCCGCATAGAAGTGATCAGATATACGCACTAATGATCCATTCAGAGAGGGGACGCTGGCAGCTCTTATTCTCAGGACCACGTGGAGGGTCCCAGCAGTTGGATCTCCTATATCCAATATTTATCACCTACACTGTGGATAATTTATAAACCATTTTTATGGGATAATCCCCTTTAAGGCTCCTGCATGATTACAACATGTCTATGGTGCAGATTCTGAGCATACGCCATTGAACTCCAAATATATATAATATAGAAATTGTGGTATACTTTCATTAAGGTTCAGGGCAGACATTCAATTGTATGGGGATCAATGGTCCAATGACAAATTGCTGCGAACCTACACTAACAGAGAAAAAAATGTAAGACACCAGGAAGCACCTCATGTGTGAGACGCTCCAATATCATGAATGCTTGGACCAACGCCTCTCCAGAGAACGTAGGCCGTAGCCTCACAGATGTTCCCAGCATTTTACTACATGGATGCAGAAATCACAGTGGTGGCCACTTGGTGCTTAGCGGATCCTAAAAAACAAAGCAGTCAACATGTTCACAGGCCAAGTGCCAAGCAGCGAACATCTTCCAGTGCATCTCCAGCTGGCCATGGTCTGCATAGGTCCTACTGGAACAAGTCAAGCTTTATATGCCTGCCATGAATGCCAAGTGTGGTCTGTGGCAAATCTTGAAAAACTGCTCCCCCCTGTGGTTTGCTAATCTATTCCATACCATTACATATAACAATAGGAAGTTGTGACTAACCCTCCACTTACCGCTCGGAGCTTCAAAGCTACCAAAGAAAGGCTGAAACAATCAAATCATTGTTCCGGTGTTAGGGTACGGCCACGCGGAGAGGTTTCCTGGTGCAGGTTTGGAAGCCAAAACCAGGAGTGAATTCACTTATTCTCCTTTTATGATCCACTCCTGATTTTGGCTTCCAACACTGAATGCACAATGACACCATTAACTCAGGCTTTCATACGCATACCATTCATATTCAAATTGTGTGTTTGCATAAAAAAACACAACGCAAGGAAACCTTCACACAGAGCTTTGTGATCCTATCCTACCTTGTCACAATATATGAATCTCTTCCATGGCCCAATAATATGGCTATGTGAATAAGGCTTAAAGGGGTTGGTTATATTACTAGATGCATGCGCTGATAACAGCACATACATGCAACTAGTAATAATCATCATTAAACTATTGGCACTGATGATAATTCATGTGTACATGCAGGTCCCCTGCCCTGTGTGCCGGTTCTGCACTGGGAACATGGCTGCCGATGGAAGATTCCGTCCGTCAGCAGCCTCCATTGACATATACTGGGGATTGACAGGGGAACGAACACATGCACAGTCCGTCCCGTGTAAGTGAATGGAGGATGCTGACGGACAGGACCCTCCATCAGCGGCCTTGCTCCCAGCGCAGAGTAGGCACGCAGGGCAGGTTCTTGCTTGTGACTAAAGAGCAAAAATGACTACTTCATATTAATAACAAAAAACTCCACCCCCATTATCCATTTGCAATAAGATCAGAGAGTCCATCACATCTGATTTTTGTCACTATTGCAGCTTGGTTGTTTTGAGGGGGGGGAATAAGTTAAAAAGGTAAAGTAGTGCCTATAAAAAGTGCTGTTATATTAGTTAGTAATCATAACAGCTATTTTAATCACTTTTTATTAAAGGGGGTTGTCTGGGGGTTGCCATATATATTGATGACCTAACCTCAGGATAGGCCATCAATATCTGATCGATAGGGGTCAGACACCTGACACCTCGGCCGATCAGCTATTTGTCTCGGAAGTGCAATGTAATACAAGTACTTGCATTGAGCCCCATCTCCTCATCAAACAACTGATTGGTGGGGGTGCAGGACCCCTGCCGATCAGATATTGATGATCTATTCTGAGTATAGGTCAGCAATATATATGGCCGGACAAATGCTTTAAGGCCTTTTCAAGGGAATTAATTGATTGAGACACTGTGGAGATCTCATTTTTGGTTGGAACTTTTAGAAGGCCTCTGTCACGATCAGTGTGGGGGGAAAACTCCACACTAAACACAGGAGGGAAGGGGAACAGAAAACTGGGCCTGGAAACTACGGAAGGAACAGGTCACCTCCTAAACAACCCTAATCCGGGACCTAACTACCTATCAATATGAATAGACCCTGAAGGTAGTAATATACATAAGCTGTATACCTAGGCCCTTATTTCCCTATATAGCCCTGGAATAAGGTAAGGACCAGAGACAACCCATTCCTCCCCAGATGGACGAATGTAAGTCTCTGTCTCAGGCCCAGATACAAACAACAGGGAATATAACAAAACACTTGGCTTAAAGTAGAAAACTGGCAACTCCAGAAGCACGACAGAGTACAACCGACCAGCTAGTTTGAAGGCAGGAAGAAAATCTATAACCCACACCTCCAAGAGTGAGAAGCAGCTACATAAAGGGCAGGTAAATTACCAACAAGCAACACCTGAAGCAAGCGGTGTGGTATTCACTAAAACACTGACACAATAAGATCTACATGAAACTTGTCAATTTAACCCACGTGATGCCAGTCTCTTGATTTCCTGGTACCTACCACAGGAACGTCCGTGACAGCCTCTCAATCCAAAAGAGGCCTCCTCATGCCCCCACCTCGACATGACGATCATAAAACGAATTATCTGTTGTGACTCTGAACGAGAGGTTTTGTCGCGCTGGAAATGTTATCTCTATTGGATTTGTTAATATAAATCAAGTGCTCTAACCTATGTAATCACATTCTGTGCGTAACATAATATAAACAACTAATTCAGATTTACAATTAATGTATTGTCTCATTCGGGACACGTTTTACACGGGTGCAAATCGTACCAGAAAAACCATTATGATGCAGCCAAGTCTTATTAACACTAGATGACACAAGCAGGCTGGGGGAAAAGAATGACCTCCTGGAAACTGCCCTACACCCTTTGGCCAGCAAAGTCTCAATTTTTTCGTCTTTTAAATAATTTAATCACGGCACGCTTGATATAAGGAAACTTCCTGTTGTAAAGAAGTGTAGGTACATGGGTATTATTTGTCGTTTTATGTTGGCTGTTTTTAAACAATAAATCCCGATTTGTTTGGCATATGTGATTTTGCAATGTCCTATCTAGCCTCTATTGGGGGTATTCTCTGGTGCTTAAAGGGATCCTCCGGGAACGATTTAAAATGGCTGCCAGCAACTTGTCCTAGAATGTGAGCAGGACTGGTTGCCTCCACTTGCAGTGCTGTGTAGGGGGTGTGGGGATGGGGCACCACGTATATTACATGTAGACTGGTGTTTTTTTACATTTACTCTAATATGGTTCATAATAATAAGACCACATCCTATTAGTAATCAATGCCAAAATTCAGGTCATTTGAAATTATTTCACTTACTTTTTTTTGTAACTGTTTATGGTCAACTTAAAGCGTTGTCCACTACTACCCTCATGATAACCCATCAATATCTGATCAGTGGGAGTCCAATACTGTGCACACCCCAGCAGTCATCTGTATCAGAGGACTACACAGCTCTGTCCATTGTGCTCCTCACTTCAGCTAATTGGATGGGGTGTGGACTGTCGGCAGGAATGGGCTGGGAACTTAAAGTGGCACTGAAAAAAAACCTAAAAGTGACCCCATGTTGTAGGCGGGTCCAAACGGACATAAACAGGCGAATGCAAATAGGCAAGGACAACACAAGTAGGCTTGGCCTAGAATACTGTAATGTGCAGCACAAAATACCACCCTATCAGAACCAAATACAACAGTGCAGCATAAAATACTGCCCTAGCAGGACCAAATTAATACCACAGTGCACAATAAAATACCACCCTAGCAGAACCGCAGTGCAGCATAAAAATAACCCCCTAGCAGAACCACATACCACAGTGCAGCATAATACTGCCTCAGCAGAACCAAATAACACAATGCTCCTAAATGAATTAATAAGGAGAGAGCATCAGATGATTATGTACTCGGTTAGCATCCATCAGGAGGGCTCGGGTGGCCCCCTGGGCATCATCCCACAGGGTAATCTACCTGTAAGGTCCATAAACATTCTGCCCCTGACTGTCGGACCCCCACGATCAGTATATTGATAGCCTATCCTGAGGGAAGGCCATCAGTATAAAAGTAAATGGATAATCCCCGAGTATGGTGTATTGGAGACAGCCCTCCGAGTGCTGCAGCCCCCTTCAGATGTCCTACTCAGGAAAGACAAGGATGGTTGCTGTTGGCTGAAATGTTAGTGACAGCAGGGGGTCCAGCAGTCGGACCCCAGTGATCAGACATTTGTGGCATACCAGTGTAACTGGTAAGTGTATTTTGCAAGTTTCAGAGCAATTTTCTTTGATTTGTGCAGCGTGTATGTGAGTCATAGTATCGCTGCTGACTCCAAGCCATTCCCCACAATGTTATTTCATATGGCTTTGCTACTTGCTAAGCGTCAGCAGATATTCCGGCAGACTGGTTCTGTGATGTAATTAAGGCACTACCCTCACATGTGGGACACTAATGTAGGATATATTCAGGAGGGGCAGTTATAACACCGCCTTCACTTCATATGACTGGTGGGTTTCTGTTGTATCTTATTGTAATATGGTTCATATATTAAAAGGTATTGGGGCGGTCAGTAACTCCTGCTCTATGCCAGTTTTCTGGTGGAGAAAAGTGACAAACTTTATCAAAATCCTGATTTTTTAGATTTTTCCGACACCATCACCGCTTTTCCAAAAAGTGGGCAGGAGGGAGCGGGCCTTCGGTGAGAGCTTTGTGGCCCTACTAGAAAACTGGTGGGCATTACATCAGAAACCTACTCCAGCTCCTAGAGAAGATTTCAGTTCTGGTGCACAGACAGCGAAAGAAACTAATTTATTAAAGTTTTTTTTTGTGGATTAAACTTTTATGTTCCATTAAACATGCCCTGGTCATACGAACATATATCTAATATGGTTTAATTACCTATTCTGCTCCGTTTGCTCATGTGAACTGGTTTGTTGTCTTGCCGACATCACGTTGTCGGGTCACATGGTTTCGACCCCCCCCCCCAATCCCCGAGCTGCACTGCCCATTGATGTGATGTCAGCATTGAGAGGCAGAGTCAGGGAGGGGCTACCTCTGTGTATGTGCACGCCCCTCTCCTGTGTCCACAGCCCTGCACCACTGTTCTCCGCCTCCACTGATGCCCCTTCAATGGCTCCCTCATCATCCTTGACTTGTCCTCACTGTGTATTAGCGTTCTATTGGATGCCAATTTGAGGTACGTTTTTTGGGGCAATGACCTTGGGTCAACCGTTCCGGAAGAGGCTTGTTCCCGTGCCCAATCACTGGCCTCAATGGTCATGTGTCCTAGAATGTCACGTTACTGGCAGTGACATTGTGTTTTTTTAGCACATGTGACCACTGAGGTCAGTAACTGGCCACAGTGCTCACAGGACCAAGCCACTTCCGGGGACCTGAAGCGCACAGGTGAGAGTTGTGTTTTTTTATTTTTTTTATTTAATTGGCCACAGGGTCGGAGGAAAAGTCTCCTAAACCAGACCATCCCTTTAATTATGTATAAAGTACACACTAAAGATTTACTGTAATTATAATTGCAGCCTAAGGAAAAATAAAGCTGTTTATCTTATCAATAAAAGATCACTCCCACCAGATAATACTTAAGGAATCT
The DNA here is from genome assembly GCA_033119425.1 of Bufotes viridis. NCBI lineage: Eukaryota > Metazoa > Chordata > Amphibia > Anura > Bufonidae > Bufotes > Bufotes viridis. Next base: position 97,172,935 of record CM065593.1, read on the forward strand.
GTGATATAAATTTGCTTGTGAAAGGAAAAAGCATTTTTGGAGGTTTTGGAAACTTAAAAGCTGTAACAAAGTTATGTGGGAAGATATATTAAACCAGTCACACACCCATTAGTAAAAAAACATGAGTGATGCAGATCACGCACCACCCGGTGACTTCATCATTGGTGCATTTCACACTGCTGGTTTTTACAAGACACCATTTCAGAGTTTCTCAGTGATTAAGTTTGCATGGTACTGCCAATATACACAGACTTAAGCAGTCCTGATCTTCTAAGGAGAAAACGAGGTGCCTGCAAGAATCACATGAAACTACTCTTTAAGGAATGAGCAGAAGCCAGTGATCTGACAGTCAATTATGTCTCTACACTTACTTTTGATATGTCAGAAACATCCCGCCAAATCGCTAGAACCAGGAGAGAGAAGGTCTCACATATCGCTCTCCCTTTGCTGGTAATGACTCGATAGAAGGTCTTCAGGCCAGGCTCTAAACCACCCTCTGCAACGATGAAGGACAATGCGATATGCTCAGCACTCAGACCCTCATTGATCAAAACGGTTGATAGGTCTCTAGGACCTATCAACAGTTTTACCAAAATTCTGTGGCCTTTTGAAGAGGTTGACTCAGAATGACAAACCATCACCTACCCACAGGATGGCTGACGAGTATCTGATGGGTGAGGGTCCCGCCAATTGAGAGAACGGGGGTCATATGTCCCCCTTTTGAATGCAGTGGTATTTGAGCATGTGCACTTATGTTTAATTCAAATTCATGGCGCTGTACTCCGCTATTTTCAGCAGTCCCATCGATTCTAAATGGAGCGGAAGCGCACATGCTAGAACATAGCTGCATTTATAACCTGAGAATACAACTATATTGCTGTCCTCAGAACGATGATGCAGTTTCATACTGTGGCACGGGTAGCAGTATTTTATGCTGCACTGGGTATCTGGTTCTGCTGGGGAGGTATTATGTTCTGCACTATGGTACTTACTTTTTCTGTCCCACCTTCTGTCAATTTGGACACTCCTACAACATGGGGCCACTTTTAGTTTTTTTCACAGAGCTTCTTTAAGTTCCCAGTCCGCCCCCGAGTCCAACTATCAGCACAACAATAATACTACAAGCCCGAGCTATTCAGCTGTAATCAGAACTCCTACAGAAGTAATTAAGTCTACTTTCACACTCGCGTTTTGGCTTTACGTTTGCAAGATCCGTTCAGGGCTCTCACAAGCGGTCCAAAACGGATCAGTTTGCATTCAGTTCATTCTCCATTCCGCTTTGGAGACAGACACCAAAACGCTGCTTGCCAAACGGATCCGTCCTGGCACACAATGCAAGTCAATAGGGACGGATCCATTTTCACTGACACAATCTGGCACAATAGAAAACAGATCCGTCCTCCATTGACTTTCAGTGGTGTTCAAGACGGATCCGTCTTGGCTATGTTACAGATAATGCAAACTGATCCGTTCTGAACGGATGCAGACGGCTGTATCATCTGAATGGATCCGTCCATGACGGATTCGCACAAATCACGAGTGTGAAAGTAGCCTTAGGCCTCTTTCACACTTGCGTTCCGAGGATCCGGCGGGCACTTCCATCCCACCGGATCGGTCAGAACGCAAGTTGTCTGAAAGCATTATAAGACTGATCAGGATCCTGATCAGTCTTCGAAATGCTTTCAGGTTACCATGGCAGCCAGGGCGCTTCTGAAGTCCTGGCTGCCACGGTACTCCGCATCAGCCAGGCGCTCCTTCATGATATCACAGGTCCCTGCGGTGCATAAATCAATGCACCGCCCGGACCAGTGACGTCATATAGGAGCGCCCGGAGGCCGCAGCGCAGGTAAGTACACTGCTGCGGAGTACTTACCATGCTAGCCAGGACTTCAGTAGTGTCCTGGCTGCCATGGTAACTGATCGGAGCCCCAGCTTACACTGGGGCCCCGATCGGAACTGCTGCTGCGCATGCACAGAGCTAAACGTCGGATCCGGCGATGCGCGGAAAGACGTTTAGCTTAATGCTGGATCCGGATTAATGCACTTCAATGGGCATTCATTCCGAATCCGGTGTTACGGCATGTCTTCCGGATTTTTGGACGGAGTCAAATCCGCAGCATGCTGCGGTTTTGTCAACGTCCAAAAAACGTTCACATACTGAACGGAAGACATCCTGATGCATCCTGAACGGATTTCTCTCCATTCAGGATGCATTAGGATAATCCTGATCAGTAGCTTTCCGTCCTAGAGCCCCGAGGACGGAACTCTAGGACAGAATGCAAAAACGCATATGTGAAAGGGGCCTTAGTCATAACACATCATCCCCCATCTCAGTATGCAGATCAATCACTGCCATACCTGACAGCAGCATATGGTAGAGAGGCGACATAAAAGCAATAATAAAAAAAAAAAAAGAATGCAAATGAGTTTTATATCCTCGCTGTTACCTGGCTAGTGCAGATAGAGACTGGGGACAAGGTAGTGGGACTGGGGGAGGAATCGAAGGGGGGACTAGAGCAGTTCAGAATGAAAGGTGTAGGGTAAAAAATACACATAAACCTCTCAAATGTATGTATACTAATGCCAGAAGCCTGACTAACAAGACTGGTGAACTGGAATTAGTGATGTGTGAGGAGGACTATGACATAGTGGGAATAACTGAGACATGGCTGGATGATAGCTATGACTGGGCAGTTAATGTACAGGGTTACAGTCTGTTTAGAAAAGATCGTCAAAACCGGAGAGGTGGAGGGGTCTGCCTCTATGTGAAGTCCTGTCTAAATCCCGTAATTCGAGAATACATCTCTGAGGGAGATGAACATGGACAACTGAGGGTCGAAATATATGGAGCAAAAAACAATAATAAAATACTAATAGGAGTGTATTATAAACCACCTAATATACCAGAGTCCACAGAAAATCTATTACTAAACGAGATAGACGAGGCGGCAAATCATAATGAAGTCGTTATTATGGGGGACTTCAACTACCCAGATATAGACTGGGAAACTGAAAGCTGTACATCCCATAAAGGAAACAGGTTCTTGGCAATAGCCAAAGACAATTACCTTTCCCAACTGGTTCAGGACAGCACTAGAGGGACGGCCATACTGGACTTAGTATTAACCAATAGACCTGATAGAACAACAGATGTGCAGGTTGGGGGGACACCTAGGAAATAGTGACCATAAAGTAATAACCTTCCAATTATCATTCAAACGAGAGTTTCTAAAGGGAGGAACAAAAATACCGAACTTCAAAAAAGCTAAATTTAGCCAACTAAGCGAGGCCATAGCCCTAACTAACTGGGACAAAGTCCTCAAAAATAAAAATACAACCACAAAATGGGAGATTTTTAAAAGCATTGTAACATCTAATTGTGAGAGGTACATACCTTATAGGAATAAAAGGCTAAGAAACAATAAGAAACCAATGTGGATAAATGGAACCGTAAAGAAAGCATATAAATCACTAAAACAGGAGGGGAGCCAGGAAGCACTGATAAACTATAAGGAAAGAAATAGAATATGTAAAAAACGAATAAAAATTGCCAAACTAAAGACCGACAGATTAATTGCCAAAGAGAGTAAAACTAACCCTAAAATGTTCTTCAATTATATAAATGATAAAAAATATAAATCTGAAGGAGTCGGCCCTCTACATAGCAATTAGGGGGGTGTTACAGAGAGCGACGAGGATAAAGCAAAACTATTAGGCCTCTTGCACACGAACGTGTGCGCCCCGTGCCCGTGCTGCGGGCCGCAAATTGCGGCCCGCAATGCTCGGGCACCGGCCGTGTGGCAGCCACAGCGGATCGCGGACCCATTCACTTGAATGGGTCCGCGATCTGCCCGTTCCGCAAAAAGATAGGACATGTTCTATCTTTTTGCGGGACGGAAGTACGGAACGGAACCCCGCGGAAGCACTCCGTAGTGCTTCCGTAGTGTTCCGTTCCGTCATTCCATTCCGCACCGTTCCGCATCTCTGGATTTGCGGACCCATTGAAATGAATGGGTCCGCATCCGTGATGCGGAATGGCCACGGAATGGTGCCCGTGTATTGCGGATCCGCAATACCGGCACGGGCGCACACGTTCGTGTGCAAGAGGCCTTAAATATTTTTTTCTCTGCTATATTCACTGAGGAAAATAAACTGTCAGATGAAATGCAGAATGTAAAAGTAAATTCCCCATTAAAAGTGCCCTGTCTGACCCAGGAAGAAGTACAACAGCGGCTTAAAAAGATTAAAATAGACAAATCGCCAGGACCGGATGGCATACACCCCCGAATCCTAAGGGAATTAAGTGATAGTCATAGCCAGACCTTTATTTCTGATATTTACGGACTCTATACTGACAGGGAATGTTCCACAGGATTGGCGCATAGCAAATGTGGTGCCAATATTCAAAAAGGGTCCAAAAACAGAGCCCGGAAACTATAGGCCGGTAAGTTTAACATCTGTGGTGGTGAAACTGTTTGAAGGGTTTCTACGAGATGCTATTTTGGGGTATCTCAATGAAAATAAGCAAATAACGCCATATCAGCATGGCTTCATGAGGGATCGGTCATGCCAAACAAATTTAATCAGCTTCTATGAGGAGGTAAGTTCTAGACTTGACAGCGGCGAATCAATGGATGTCGTATATCTGGACTTCTCCAAAGCATTTGACACTGTACCACATAAAAGGTTAGTATATAAAATGAGGATGCTCGGACTGGGAGAAAATGTCTGTAAGTGGGTAAGTAACTGGCTGAGTAATAGAAAACAGAGGGTGGTTATTAACGGTAGATACTCAGATTGGGTCACTGTCACTAGTGGAGTACCTCAGGGGTCAGTATTGGGCCCTATTCTCTTCAATATATTTTTTAATGATCTTGTAGAAGGCTTGAACAGTAAAATATCTATTTTTGCAGATGACACTAAACTGTGTAAAGTGATTAACACTGAAGAGGACAGTATACTGCTACAGAGGGATCTGGATAGATTGGAGGCTTGGGCAGAGAAATGGCAGATGAGGTTTAACACTGACAAATGTAAAGTTATGCACATGGGAAGGAATAATGCAAGTCACCAGTACATACTAAATGGTAAAACACTGGGTAAGGCCTCATGCACACGGCCGTTGTTCTGGTCCGCGTCAGAGCTGCATATTTTGCGGCTCGGCCGCAGACCCATTCACTTCAATGGGGCCGCAAAAGATGCGGACAGCACTCCGTGTGCTGTCCGCATCCGTTGCTCCGTTCCGTGCCCCCGCAAAATAAAAATAGAGCATGTCCTATTCTTGCCCGTTTTGCGGACAAGAATAGGCATTTCTATAATGGGCCGCGTTCCGTTCCGCAAATTGCAGAACGTAACGCGGAGCAGCTTCCGTGTTTTGCGGATCCGCGGTTTGCGGACCGCAAAACACCAACGGTCGTGTGCATGTAGCCTAACACTGACATGGAAAAGGATCTAGGAATTTTAATAAACAGCAAACTAAGCTGTAAAAACCAGTGTCAGGCAGCTACTGCCAAGGCCAATAAGATAATGGGTTGCATCAAAAGGGGCATAGATGCCCGTGATGAGAACATAGTCCTACCACTTTACAAATCACTAGTCAGACCACACATGGAGTACAGTGTACAGTTCTGGGCTCCTGTGAACAAGGCAGACATAGCAGAGCTGGAGAGGGTTCAGAGGAGGGCAACTAAAGTAATAACTAAAATGGGGCAACTACAGTACCCTGAAAGATTATCAAAATTAGGGTTATTCACTTTAGAAAAAAGACGACTGAGGGGAGATCTAATAACTATGTATAAATATATCAGGGGTCAGTACAGAGACCTCTCCCATCATCTATTTATCCCCAGGACTGTGACTGTGACGAGGGGACATCCTCTGCGTTTGGAGGAAAGAAGGTTTGTACACAAACATAGAAAAGGATTCTTCACGGTAAGAGCAGTGAGACTATGGAACTCTCTGCCTGAGGAGGTAGTGATGGTGAGTGCAATAAAGGAATTCAAGAGGGGACTGGATGTATTTCTGGAGTGTAATAATATTACAGGCTATAGCTACTAGAGATGGGTCGTTGATCCAGGGAGTTATTCCGATTGCCTGATTGGAGTCAAGAAGGAATTTTTTCCCCTTAAGTGGGGAAAATTGGCTTCTGCTTCACAGGGGTTTTTGCCTTCCTCTGGATCAACTTGTAGGAAACAGGCCAAACTAGATGGACAAGTGTCTTTTTTCGGTCTTATATACTATGTTACTTAAGTATAGGAACCCGACTCTGGCGTGCCCTCAGTGAATGACAACCCTCGCTACATGGATCACAAAAATGCCTACCCAGGAAAAGTGAAGGTATTTCTGTGGGACGGGAGACATGCCCTTTAAAGGGTTTGACCCGACCTTGTCTACCACCAATATCTATAAGTGACGTGTTCTCTTTAAATGAAGAGCTCGAAAAAAAAAAGAAGAATATTCATCAGCTCTAAATAGGTTACGGAGACAGAACTAGAACAGAGATTTATAAAACATGCAAAAGCTGCAGTACTCAAAGTAGCCAAGAGAAAAGCAGAGTTTGACAAAAATGCATGACAGATCAAAAAAAAAAACAGAAAAGAAGTAGAATATATAAAAATAAAACCATGAAATGGTGCCATAATGGGCAATAATATTGGCCTGATTTTTCATGTTATTATCATGGCAATGGTGCACAAGGGTAATGTCCCTTCCATATATAGTTTACGGATCAGTACCAGGACTGAGAAATCTTCTGGTTTCAAATGACAGCTTTGAACAACATGGTAAGTGCCATGTCCAGTCATCTCCAGAACATTTGAACCTCTCAATACAAGACTATAATACAGTATAAGGGAAAACAGGCACTGTGCACAGTGAAGTGTCCTAAATGTGATGCACATGGACTATGTAATGATGGAAAGGTCCAGGGCTTTGTACAAAAACTGTTCTAACAGGCAGTAGGGTGAGGTTTGGCAACCCTAGCATAAAGTTGCGGTCAGTAAAGTTGCCCATGCATAGAAGATGAATGTTTTCGACAATGCACCAATATCTAATGTCCATAGGGACCACCCCATGACTGTGCTCAACAGCAGATAGAGTTGGAAACTGGGATTAGGTGGATTACACTTGCCAATTCAGAAGGCGATTGTTGGTCAGTGGAGGAGCAATCACTAGTGCCATCGCTCATCCCCAGACGTTGTTTTCCGACAGCAGAGCATATTTAGACCGCACGATCTGCTGCCGCCAAATGACGATTTAGGTGGCTACTAGGGATGAGCGAATCGACTTCAGATGAAACATCCGAAGTCGATTCGCATAAAACTTCGTTAGAATACTGTACGAAACGAGCAGTGGCGTAACTAGAAATGACTGGCCCACAGCAAATTTTTTTATAGGGCCCCCTCCCCCAGTAATTTTTTCACAACCCCTTCCTTTCATGCCGCCCCCTTTCCTGTGGCTAGTAAAGATCGCTCTCTCAGATCAGGCCCGGCAGCTGTTCTATCCGTTTTCTACACTGTCTATACTGCCACTGTATATCATTTCATTGTGTAATACTGTTGAGGGGCTCTGAAAAAATCTTTTAGTACTTCTCCTCCACTTGGATGGGCCCCTTCTGGGTCAGGGCCCCAAAGCAGCCGCTTCCCCTGCTTCCCCTATAGTTACGCCCCTGGAAGCGACGGCTCTGTACAGTATTAGAATGTATTGGCTCTGATGAGCCGAAGTTATTACTTTGCGAAGTCTCGCGAGACTTCGGGTAATAACTTCAGAAATGTATTTCTACTGTTAAAAACCATTTACCGAACTATGTTTTGCTTCCAAGTGGTACCTTTGAAACAAACCCGAGTTCAGTAAAAAGTTTTTAACAGTAGAAATAAATTTCTGAAGTTATTACCCGAAGTCTCACGAGACTTCGCAAAGTAATAACTTCAGCTCATCGGAGCCAATACATTCTAATACTGTCCGGAGAGCTCGCTCTGTACAGTATTCTAACGAAGTTTTATGTAAATCGACTTCGGATGTTTCATCTGAAGTCGATTTGCTCATCCCTAGTGGCCACACCAATGATCAAATTACCTGATGAACTTGTTCATCGGCAGCACCTTTACACCGCCAGATAATCTCTAAGAAGCATTCCTATCTGACCCATCTGGTAGATTCTCTGTCAGTGTAAGGCTACTTTCACACTGGTGTCTGTTGCGGATCCGTCATGTATCTGCACAGACAGATCCGTTTAGATAATACAACCGCATGCATCCGTTCAGAACGGATCCATTTGCATTATCATGAACATAGGCAAAACGGTTTTCTATTGTGACATATTGTGTCATTGAAAACGGATCCGTCCCCATTGACTTACATTGTGTGCCAGGATGGATCCGTTTGGCTCAGTTTCATCAGACGGACACCAAAACGCTGCAAGCAGAACGGAATAGAGGCGGAACGGAGCCAAACTGATGCATTCTGAACGGATCCTTATCCATTCAGAATGCATTGGGGCAAAACTGATCTGTTTTGGACCGCTTGTGATAGCCCCGAAACGGATCTCACAAGCGGACCCAAAAACGCCAGTGTGAAAGTAGCCTAAAGGGCCCTTTAGATTTCCACATTGCCCAATCCTTTATCTCCCTACCCTCTTTGAAACAAAATGCATGCTCAGTCAATTCAAATATTTATGGGGATGTTTTGGGAAGACATCCTAAAGTTTATTTCACAGGAACGAGTTTTCCATCCATATGCAATCCATTTAATGAACAGACAGCATCCGGACTGAATCGGCACCCATTCTTTCAATGGGTATGTGCACATGAGAATCAAGAATCACTGATCATCTTTGCATTCAGCAAAAATCGTAGCATGTTCTATATGGCCTCCAGATGCAATGTGTTTTTCACTGATGGTTGCTAGAAGATACTGAGTGTTGGATCTCAAGCATACGAATGTGTGCCACCCGCGCTGTGCATTGGGGCTGCCAATTGCCTGTGTGGTCGGCGCTGACAGGGCAGCCGGCGGTCCTTTCATTCTCTAACCGCAGGCTCGGCCCAGGGGTGACGTCATGATGGGTGTCTCACTGCTGCGCTGGGCCGGAGACAAGGAGTGCAGGGAGATCAGCTCCGGTTAGTGAATGAAAGAACCGCCAGCTCCCCTGTGCACCAGTAATGATAGGTATGTGAGGGGGGCCACTGGGGGAGGGTCAGGGTTATAATACTGTGGAAGGGGGCCAATGGGGGGTTATTATACTGAAAGGGAGGTCAAAATACTGTATGGGGGCACTGGGAATCACTATACTGTGTGGAGGGCCACTGGCCCACTGAGGATCATTATACTGTACAGGCGGCACTGGGGGGGTTATTGTATTGTATGGGGGCACAGGGGGTCACTATACTTTCCAGTGGGCACTGGGGGTCATTATACGGTGTGGGAACATAGTAGTTTTGTATGGGATTTTACTGGCCATATATGCTATTGTATGCCTACACAGTGGCATATGTTGGAGCTTTCCATCAACGGTATTGACATCAGTCGTTCCATCAGATCTCTACGTTGAGTGTAAGGCTCTAATGCAATGTGAACAGGACCTAGTGCCTAACTAACCTATCTCTACCCTGCTCTCTAATTTAAATTACTCAGCTCAAGGCAGAATTGGCACGGAAATGACAGGTTACTAGGGACATGCTGCCTCACAAGACTGTGGTTAGTAAGTAATGAATCCTTAGCAATCGGACTGTCAGACATGACTCAGAACTGCTCATCCTAGGGATGGATTCGCTCCGTGCTCACTGTAGAGAAGAGGAGAATCAGTACATCAACAGTCAAGCTATGCCATTCTTCATAATATCTAAAAATACAATTAGAAGGATTTTCCCACTCTTTCATACAAGCGGATGCTGTGCGTGGAATCCGCTGCGTGAAAAAGAGCGAAGCCGCGCTCTGGACAGCAAAGACACGGGGCATTAACATGATTGAGAATGCTCTGTGCCTCTCTGTGATCTTTTTACTACAAAATCAGAGTGAGATAAAGTTGTCACCGTGATTTTATAGTGAAAAGATCACAGAGAGGCACGGAGCATTATCAATCATGTTAGTGCTCCGTGTCTCTGCTGTCCAGAGCGCGGCTTGGCTCTCTTTCACGCAGCGGATTCCACGCACGGCATCCATTTGTGTGAAAGAGCGCTAACTGTTATAAACGCCATGAAAACCACCACAAAAAATGCTGTGTGTGAAACCAGACTTAGCCTAGCGTCACATGGCCACAATATGGATACATATTAGATCTGTAGGACGGCCATGAGACCTAGACTCCAAATTGTTTCTACTATGGTCATCTACGTTTAGACCAGTGGTCCAGGTGCCACATTCATGACAAAGATGCTAAAACTTGGTCACGTGAAACAGACTTTGCAGAGGTTCCTCTGCTCTAGGCAAAAAATATTTGCTTGCAGCAAACAAAATAAGGCAGCCCACTGTTATACATGCAAACAATGGAACTAGGGATTAAAGATTATTTTGGATTACGTTGGTACTATACCTACTATACATGAAAAAGGGAAGCTTCTCGTGCACATTTTGTTTATCAAACTTCTATCAGGCCCATCTACCAACGTCAAGGTGGCTTATGCAGATGGGTACCTAACACTAATAGAACTGCCTCTTCTGGGCCCAACTTAAAGGGGTTTTGTCACTTGAGCAAGTGGCATTTATGATGTAGAGAAAGTTATTACAAGCCACTTACTAATGTATTGTTATTAACCCTATTGTCTCCTTTGCTGGCTGGATTTATTTTTCCATCAAATTATACACTGCTCATTACCATGGTTACAACCACCCTGCAATCCATCAGTGGTGGTCGTGTTTGCACATGATAGAAAAAAGTGTCACCCTCTCTGGTGACCGAGACCGTGGGAGCGCTCATAGGCTGGGGCCTTTTTTTTTTTTTTTTTGTTATAGTATGCAAGCACAGCCACCACTGCTGGATTACAGGGTGGTCGTAACCATGGAAACAAGCAGTGTATAATGTGATGGAAAAATGAATCCAGCCAGCAAAGGAGACAATATGGACAATCACAATACATTAGTAACTGCCTTGTATTAACTTTCTCTACATAATGAATGCTATTTGCTGAAGTGAGACAACCCCTTTAAGGCTAATTTCACATCTGAGTCTTTGCTGGATCCAGCAGGGATCAGCAAAAACACTTTCGTCATTGTAATACAACTGTCTGCATCTGTTATAAACGGATCCGGATGTATTATCTTTAAAAAAAGCCATGATGGATCAGTCTCTAAAACCATTGTAAGTCAATGGGGGACGGATCAGTTTTCTTTTGTGTCAGAGAAAACGGATTTGTCTCCATTGACTTACATTGTGAGTCATGACGGACCCGCCTTGCTCCCCATCCCAGGGTGCCCTCAGAAATGCTGCTTTTAGTCCAGCGGCCTCTTGCCGTGCGCTGCCAGAACTCCGCCCCCGCTCCCATGATGGGGCCGGAGCGGCAGTCCGGGGGCACACGTGAACTAGCGGTAGGACGGATCCGATAGGCTGTTCACCCACCGGATCAGCCTGACGGACTCCCCTGCCATTAGTGTGAAAATAACCTTAGCCTACAATGTTCAGGGCAGTGTGGAAACCAACTATATTTATACTCTGCTTAGAAGCCCTAGGCCAGGGATGGGCAAACTGCGGCTCTCCAGCTGTTGCAAAACTACAACTCCCAGCATGCAAAGAGTGCTTACAGCTATCAGCCTACAGCAGGGCATGGTGGGAAATGTAGTTTTACAACAGCTGAAGGGCCGCAGTTTGCCCATCCCTGCCCTAGGCTAAAAGGAGGCAGCTACCCTCCAAACACACTGCAAGAAAATTTAGACGAGCACATCCAAAGTCACAGGTCCACATCCATAAGGCTACATTCACACGACCGTAGTGTATTACGGATCTGCAATACACCCAGCCGCACCCCCCATAGAAATGCCTATTCTTGTCAGCTGCGGACAAGAATAGGACATGTTCTATCTTTTGCGGAGCTGTGGACCGGAAGTTCAGGTCCGCGCTCCGCAAATGCGGAAGCGGAGAGCACATAGTGTGCTCTCTGCACCTCATCCAGCCCCATAGACAGTGAATGGGTCCGCACCCGTAGCCTAAAGCGTGAATGTAGCCTAAAGCTAACTTACAAACAGCTAAAAAAATATGGCAGCACACGGTTAGGGTCCATTCACATGTCCGTAATTTGGGTCCGCATCCGTTCCGCACTTTCAGGACCCGTTAACTTTCGATGGGGCTGAAACAGATGCAGATCCGCATGTGTTTTTGCGGGATCCACATCCGTTTTTTCGGGATCCATTTTTCAGGATCCGCAATTCCGTTCATGAAAAATAATAGAACATGTCCTATTCTTGTCCGCAATTGCGGACAAGAAAAGGCATTTTCTATTATAGTGCTGGCTATGTGCGGTCCGCAAATTGCGGATCGCACATTGCCGGTGTCCGTGTTTTGCGGATCCGCAAAACACTCACGGACGTGTGAATGGACCCTTATACAGGCAAACAATGGAACTAGGGATCAGAGATCATTATGTTACTGCTTGTTGCAAAATGTCAACTATCACTATGAAAACCGCGATACCTCATACCTACAGAAAACTATAAAACGCCCCAATGTTATATGAATACAGCAATTGTTACAAATAGCCGAGTAAACAGAATTATAGGCACTGCTCTGATACCTTGTGAAATCTAACTGGAAATATAAGAACGTAGAAAAACAAGAAGCCTGAATCACAAGGAGTTTATAGGAGCCACGTTTTACAACAGTTTCTAACAATGCTTGTTACTGTGCTTTGTAAGCGGATTTATAAGCTATTTTTGTGTTTAAAATAGGTTTCCAGAGTAACCAAGTAGGTAACACGGAAAAAGAGTCGTCTGTCAGGCAGGTAATCATTTCCCCAACTCCAGAGATACTCCAGACTGAACTATGGTCCTTGTAAGCGAGCGGATGACTACAGGGGCGAGGGAAGAGGATCAGATATCTTTAATTAAAAAAGGACACAAGGGATCTATTGGCTGGAAAAGTACGCAACAAAGAATTTACTTTAGAAGTAAACAAAAAAAAAAAAAAGGCATGAAATGGGAGCATCCAATCCAAAATCTCTGGTGGAGAGGGATGATACAAAAACATAGTTGATCTTTCTTCATGGCGTACAGGGTCTGGCTAAGCTTATCATGTTGAGCTCTTTCTATCTTACAGAGACATTCCAGATGTTTCATGTTCAGGGGATTTTTTCTGTTTCCTCCAAGACTGAAGTAAACCACACACTAAAAGAATGTGAAAGAAAGTGGTTTCTATGAAGGTGTTAGACTGTGAGACATTTGGCGGCATAGTAAGAGAAAAAAAAAATTCATCATAAACTGCCTCTGTACAGTTTGATCTTAGAAGGCGTCCTACTAATGGTCTGCATAATAGCACGGTGGTAAGTATTACTGCCGGTCCTACGGGTCATGGGTTCAGAACTGGACCCGAGTGTGGTGCTCTAAGTTCTAATGGGATCCTTAGGGCCCATTTAGATGGACATATAATCTGCTCGTAACAAGTGTGATTGCTATGTAGCAAAGTGATGAATGCTTGTTTGCTTCCTTTTATTGGAAGAAAATTTAGACGAGCACATCCAAAGTCACAGGTGCACATCCATAAGACTACATTCACACGACCGTAGTGTATTACGGTATCTGAGAAACCATTATTATTTCAGCCATACTTTGCTGCTATATAGTTTGCATTATTGTTGACCAACTATACTTGTTACGCCCGTACAAAAAATAAAAATGCCCTGTGTGTGCCGTGTGGGTCCTGGCTGCTGTCATAGGGTTGTCACTGTTGCTGCATGAGGTGGGTTACCCTTTGTGTTTGCATCATATATCATATAATAAGCTAATGTTAAGGAAGTGACCTGTAGCCTTAAATGCACTACAAAGCCCAGCAAGCCCTCAGCTATTTATGCCATGCAGACACTGAATAGATTCAGTATGTGTAGGTGTAATAGGTAGCATACAATAACATGATACATTACAAGATGTGTCGTCCTTACAAATAAAGATGGTGACTGGTCTGTATAAATACAGTCACCGATCATGCAGTGTTGTGAGAAAATATATAATGATTTTAGGATTTTTACTACAGCATTATATCACTGCAGTGTGCTGCCATTTCTTTTGGGATATGTGAGAATACCACTGCATTATACAAGTGATGTCTCCTATAGGGACTAAAAATGGTTATAGATTAATAAAGTTTAGTTAAAAAAAAAATAATAATAAATGTTAAATCAAAAAGTTCCAAGAACACCCCCCGCCTGAAAATTGTCCCAATGAAATCTACATTTCGAGCCCCCAAAAACAAGCCATGTGAAATCTACTAAAAAATGAATGATTCCTGGCTCTTGGAATGTACCGACGTAACGAGACAAAACACATAAAACTACACATATTTTGGATCACCGTAACCATACTGACCCATAGAATAACAGTAAAACGCTAGTAATGTCACACCGTGAACGTCGTAAATTTAGCGCAAAAAGCAGTGTCGTAACGGCTTTTTTTTCCCTATTACAATCCCAAAAAGGGTAATAAAAGTTAGTAAGTTATATGTCCCCCAAAATGGTGTCACTAAGAAGTACAGTTCACCCACACACAAATAAAAAAGTTATGGCCACAGAAAAAAACAAAAAAAACAACCATTTTGAACTCCTCATTGGCTGAAAAAACTCCTCAAAAATGCTAATGTAGTACAACCCCTGTGTAGTGATATATATATATATATATATTTATATATACACACACAGTATATATACACACACGCGCATAAATACACACAGCTCGTGGCTCATTGCAGTACAGTTATTAGAACGTTGTCCCATAACGAGTCCTCATCACATGACCAGAACAAATTTTCACCCAATGGGAGTAAAAAACGAAGGGCATATCGAATCACTACAAGCCGAGATCCTGAAAATCCGGAGGAATTAATGTAGAAAGTACACTGGAAGAATTATATAACTTTTCATTACATATTGAATAAAATATATTGGCATAACTCAGTGAATACCCCTTTAGTTTTACAGTTTTATAGTGTTAGAGAAGATCATGCGCACTGCTACAGCAAGCATCATAGATTCGATCAGAAAAAATATCAATAAATAGCAAAATTGCAGTCATAGTTACATTATTAAAAAATTTATACTGAAAATATCCAAAACAACCATCCAATAAGACGAAGATTAGAAACCTATGAATGATTAATTTCACTCATATAATGCGTGTAAAAGCTACATCACGGTGCAGACACACTATACGGCTGCATGATGACATCATTTCCCAAATGACCAGCCTACAGCTCCAGCACTAGAGACACAGCATATTCTGCCTGCACTGGAATAAACTACTATAGCCATTAGTGGTGTGTGTATATATATATATATATATATATATATATATATTCAGGGGCGGCCTAGGATCTTAAAATGATGTAGGCAGGTCCAAATTGAAGGAAGCCACCAACAAGGTACATAAGAACCTGGTGCTTCTAGCGTTGATTAAAGACTCATGCACACAAATGTATGGCTTTTTCAGTATTTTGTGGTCCACATAAAACGGATCCACAAAAAATACGGATGTGCATTCCGTCTTTTTGCAAAACGGAACAGCTGGCCCTTAATAGAACAGCACTATCCTAGTCCGTCATGCGGACAATAGTAGGACATGTTCTATCTTTGAACGGAACGGAAGGCATACAGAGTACCTTCCGTTTTTTTTGCGGACCCATTAAAATGAATGGTTCCGTATACGGAACGCAAAAAACGGGAGGGGGGAAACGTTTGTGTGCAAGGGGTCTAATGCTGAGAGTATCAGATCATTTTGTACCCAGCTGGCAGAAGGCCTTGGGCGGCCCCATAAGCATCGCCCCACTAGGAAATTGGGCCAGTCCACCCCTGAATATAGTGGAGAGGGGTCAGTATATGTGTCTGGTTAATAAACCGACTCCTGAGAGACCAATAATCACATAAAAGTCTCGGATGTTCAGTAAAATATACTTTTCTTCCACGAGCAATAAATACCACCCATGTGTTACTACACTGGAGTTCTGCTCTGTGAAACAAACCTATTCTTCTCTTCTGGCCTCAAACCAAGCAGGCTGAAGGTGAAATCATACTGAATTCCTAAATTCTGTTTCTGCACTGTGTCAGATTTTACAAAGAGCAATAAAGTAAAAACAAGACGTTTAACAGACAGCTAGCGCAGCTACAAAATGTGAACTATCTTACTTCTGTGCTCAGCAAATTAAATACAAAGTCGTAAGTAACTTTCTATATTGCCACCAAGCACAGTACATCCTTTGTAACAGGGATGCGAGGGCTGCTGGTCATAACCCAACTTGCTGCACAGTTTTTCTTGGCTTTGCCTAAGGGGTTGCCTCGCTTCAGCAAACGGCATTTATCATGCAGATAAAGTTAATACAAAGCACTTACTACTGTGAGTGTCCATATTGCCTCCTTTACTGGCTGGATTCACTTTTCATCACATTATGCAGGTGTTTCTCAAAAAATTAGAACATAATCGAAATGGTATTTCAGTAATTCGATTCAAAACGTGAAACTCCTATTCTATAGATTGATTACACAGAGTCATCTATTTCAAGCATTTATTTCTTTTACTGGTGATGATGATGGGTTACAGCTAATAAAAAAAAAAAAAAAATCAGAATCTCAGAAAATTTATAATATTATATAAGACCAATTCAAAAATGATTTTTAACACAGAAATGTTGTAGTCAATATTTGGTCGGGGTTCCTTTTGCATGAATTCCTGAATCAGTGCGGCGTGGCATGGAGGCGATCAGCCTGATGAGGTGTAATGGAAGCAGAGGTCCTTCAGCCTGTCTGCTTTGTTGGGTCTGGTGTCTCAACTTCCGCTCGACCAGGGATGGCCAACTTGAGGCTCTCAAGCTGTTCCAAACTACAACTCCCAGCATGCGCAGACTGCCTACAGCAGGGCATGGTGGGAGTTGTATTTTTACAACAGCTGGAGAGCTGCAGGTTGGCCATCCCTGCTCACGACAATAGATTATACATACTCAATGGGGTTAAGGTCAGGCAAGTTTGCTGGCCAACCGAGCACAGTGATCCCATGGTTATTACACCAGGTATTGGTACTTTTGGCAGTGTGGGCAGATAAATAGGCCTGCTGGAAAATTAAATCAGCATCTTCATAAAGCTCGTAAGCAGGAGGAAGCCTGAAATGCTCTAAAATTTCCTGGTAGACGGCTGTGCTGACTTTGGACTGGTATAAGGCCCCTTTCACAGGAGCGAGTTTTCCGGGCAGGTGCAATGCATGATGTGAACGCATAGCACCCGCACTGAATTGTGACCCATTCATTTCAATGGGTCTGTGTACATGAGCGTTGTTTTTCACGCATCACTTCTGCGTTGCGTAAAAATCGCAGCATGTTCTATATTCTGCGTTTTTCACACAGCCCTGGCCCCATAGAAGTGAATGAGGCTGCCTGAAAAACGCATTGCATCCGCAAGCAAGTGCAGATGCAATGCGTTTTTCACTGATGATTGCTAGGAGGAGATGTTATTTTTAGACCTTCAGTTTTTTATCACGCGTGTGAAAAACGCATCGAAACGCATTGCACCCGCGCGGAAACAACTGAACGCAATCGCAGACAAAACTGACTGAACTTGCTTGCGAAATGGTGCGAGTTTTACTGAACGCATCCGGAGCCAAACCGCCACGCTCATGTGAAAGAGGCCTAACACAGTGGACCAGCACCAGCAGATGACATGGTTCCCCAAACCATCACTGACTGTGGAAACTTCACACTGGACCTCAAGCAACTTAAATTGTGTCTCTCCACTCTTCCTTTAGATTCTGGGACTTGACATTGCAGCAGCAGAGCAGCTAGAATTACATCATCTCGCCACTGCAGCGTCAATGGCGGGCAGATAAACTGTGAAGAAAATGCAGAACTCGCAGCACCCTTTAATACATCAACATCAAGCGAATTTTCAGTCCTGTAATATGGGACCATGGTACTACGCTGTAGGACCCCTAACATGAAAACTTCATGTAGTCTAAAAGAAATGCTACTATAACCCAACATAGAAATGTGGGGGATGCGAGAACCCCTCTATACATTGGCCCAGATTTACTAATGTGTCTGGACCATAAATCTGTCTAAAAACCATGTGGTGTGATTTGGTGCATTTAGGTTTTCTACACTTTTTACCGACATGCTCGCCAAGGGGGGCAGGGCCTAATGTAAAATGGGTACAGTTTTTTGGCATGCTATTTTCGCATAATTCTGGCATAAAAATCTATCTGAAAGTAAGCCAACCAATAGTTGGTATACAGTCCATGGCAAGCTTTAATCCCTGGACCAGATTTATTAGCCTCAGCCACTGTGATAAACGTGGGGCAGGTCTAGGCAGCCGGCATAAGCTTAAAATGCACTTACACTGTGCCGACCGGCAGCCTTTTATCGGGAAGGAAGCATTCTCTTGAGAATGGTAAATTGGTGAAAATGTGTGTAACTGTAACACAGAATGCATTACAAAGTGGCATCGTGACAGACATAAAACCCATTGAAAGGGAATGTGTCATCAGAAAATGACCTACTGTTTAAATCACTTTTTTCTAAAGAATTTTTGATGAGGTTATTTTTAATTTTCCATGTCACTCTTTATATCTAAACTAAAACCATAAATTCCTGCAGCTTTTGCACTGGGCACCAAGTCTACTTTCACACTCGCGTTTTGGCTTTCCGTTTGTGAGATCCGTTCAGGGCTCTCACAAGCGGTCCAAAACGGATCAGTTTGCATTCTAATGCATTCTGAATGGAAAAGGATCCGCTCAGAATGCATCTGTTCAGTCTCCATTCCGCTTTGGAGGCGTCCGTCTGATGAAACTGAGCCAAACGATAAGAGAAAACGGATCCGTCCCCATTGACTTACATTGTGTGCCAGGACGGATCCGTTTTCTCTGATGCAATCTGGCACAACCGTCCATGACGGATCCGCACAAAACGCGAGTGTGAAAGTAGCCTTAGGCTGAATGGGTCTCGATCCACCCCAAGCGCTGCAGGGATGTTGCCCATGCATTATGGGGACCCCAAAGCACGGAATGGCTCCACAATGGCCGTGTGCATTAGGCCTAACAAAAGGAGCAAAGTGTTGTTTTACACTCTTCGGATTTAGCCATGCGGTAATATTGCAATAGGGTATTTGGAAGGCAGACAAGAAATGCAGCGCTATAAAGTGATTTCCTCCTAACTATGACAGTTACTCTTTCATTGTTTTCTTTTTATGCAAAAGTGTTAGAAACGCAAGACAAAACTATCCACGAGACTGTGCTGGCAGACAGCTGTCTAAGGTAAGCGGATAACCTGCCCGGAGGCAGCAGCTGTCTATTCGACAGATCATTTTCCTTTATTTCTATAGCATGCAGGTGAGACAATTAGCGGTGTCAGGATCTGACATGTAGACTGCCACACTTGAGGCGTCATCCAGCAGTCTAACCTTAGATTGATGATGGGTTTGGTATTCGCATTGCTTTACTGATATTAAAAGGGTTTTCCGAGATTTTAATATTTAGGATAGGTTATCAGTATCTGATCGGTGGGGGTCCGAAACCAGGGACCCCCCGCCGATCAGCTGTTCGAGAAGGCAGTGGCACCACGGCCTTCTCTCTGCTTTTGTGATGACACGTTCATCATTCACGTGGCCTAGGTGCAGCTCAGCCCCATTTAAGTGAATAGGGTCGATAGGGACGATACCGAGCACAGCCGCTATACAATGTACGGCGCTGTACTTGGTGAGCTGTGCTCCTTTTCAGGCCAACTTGTATGCGCCGTATCATCTATGCCTGGGTAGAGATGAATTAAAACCACGTGGGTGGCACATAAAGAAGAACAGTACAATGTGAATATATATACAAATATATGGTATATGCTGTGCTCCTAATTACTGCAAGAGGACATTTGCAGCGCATGACCTTATAAAGTCAACTTATCTTTATTTTCACTTGTTTGTAGTTAGCGTAAAAGGAGAACCACATCTTTGTCAAGACTTCAACTCTAAACAAGTGCATTAAGCGTGCCCGGCAGAAAGAGGCTCATTAAGTCGAATATTTTTCTAATTAAAAGAAATAAACACACTTTGGGGAAAAAAAGAAATGTTATTTACTGATCAAATACAATTTTAGTTATTATAATCTCCAAATAAAGCCATTTATGTAAACCAACCAGAAGCAAAACCAGATGAACTTCACTTGAAAGCTACCAGTAACGCAGAAGAGTCTTGGGCTAGGATATTCACTAAAGCAGGGGATAAGACGGGCAGAGCAGGCTTTGGATTCAAGCTTAAAACAAGTCATCCCCAAAACAAAGGGAGCAGACTAGGATAACTGTATAAGTCATTAAATCCTTGGTGGTCCATTCTCCTTTTTAAACATTTCCCGTGAACATCTAAGGGGTGTATTTAAGGAACCGTAGAGATTACATTGATTCTGAAGTATATGACAACCAAACTCTTCTCCTGGCTTTAGATTAAAAAGTATATAAAGCTAAAGTCATAGTTCCAGAGCAAATGTCCTCATTGAAGAGCTTTAGATTGGAATCCAGTTTATAAACTGAAAACCGTTTCACTGCCCCAAGAAAAGCTGTGTGGTCATAAAACAGATACAAGGGGTCGTATATTTGAGGCCAGTGTGAAAACTGTTCCTCAACATCAGAGGTCTTTGATTTTACACTAATGTTACATCTTTCAGTTACAGGAGTATTAGGTCGCATCCACAGTGGCTGGTCTGTCCGCATCCGTATGTCAGTTTCACAGCCCCGCAAGAAAAATAGAGCATGTCCTATTCTTGTCCATTTTCGCCTAGGTATTTGTAACAAAGTACGGGAGCTGTGGAAGGGGAAAATGCAGGATGCACATGGCCGGGATCAATATTTTGCGGATCTGTTATTTGCGGACTGCAAAAACTGATTCGGTCATGTGCACGACGCCTTATTTCCATTTTTCACATGTGTGAAAAACAGAAGAATAACACCTTGCAACCATTAGTGAAAAACGGACTGCGGCTACATTTTTTTTGTGACCTGTTGAATGGAAAATGCGGCAAGGACACAGCTGGTGTCAATGTTTTGAGGACCGCCAAAACGGATACAGTCGTGGACATGGGGCCTTAAAGGGGTTCTGGACTTTGTTTAAACTGATGATCTATCCTCTGGATAGATCATCAGTATCTGGTCGGCAGGGGTCCGACACCCGGGACCCCCGCCGATCAGCTGTTTGAGAAGGCAGCGGCAGCACTGTTTACCGCCGGGCCAGTGACATCACGACTAGTATCAATTGGCCTGGGCACGGCTAAGCTCCATTCTCAAACAGCTGATCGACGGGGGTCCCGGGTGTCGGACCCCTGCCGATCAGATGCTGATGATCTAACCAGAGGATAGATCATCAGTTTAAACAAAGTGCAGAACCCCTTTAAGGACATATTCATAAGTTGGGTATTTGTCACCAGCTCTCCAAGCACGGCGCCATACATAGTACAGCAGCCGGCTGTGCTTGGTATTGCAGCTCAGCCTCATTCACTTCAATAGGCCACGTGACCGATGTACGGTGATGTCACATGGCCAAGGAAGAGGCTGCGGTGCTCTTAACAGCTGATAGGCGAGGGTTCCGGGTGTCGGACCCTCGCCGATCTGATATTGATGGAGGATAGGTCATCAATATTATTACCGGATAACCCCTTTAACAATCTTGTTCTACTGCAGACAGGAAAAAAGCAGGGAGGCTCCTGCTCCTGCCACTTGTCATTCTCGGCACGTCTCAGTTTTAACTGTAATATATGACAAAATAGAACCACGTGCATGTGCTGTGTTTAAGGTGCCTCTTTAGGTGTGGGACTAGAATCCTCACAGGCTCTGCTGCTTTCTCCCACATACTCCATAATCACCTGCTCCAGCAAGATCCAAGCTACGAAAAAGGGAAACCGTAATGGACAGAGGAGAAGAGCTTCACACTTTTACATTTTGCATACCAAAAATGAAGTCTACATGTTTTTACTGCATTGTATTATATACCAGTCTGCAACCCCTTTAAGACACCTTAGATATTTATTGTTACTATTGAAGTCATCAGAAAAGAAAGCAGCATCATTCATGTATAAAGAATGACTGCAGGAGCAGTTGCCTAGCAACCATTGTAACAAGGAATCAGTGATGATGCCTGACCTCCATGGCTCTGTGTGTCTAGCATTGTCACCTGCTCCAGCAGTGCTTTCTGGTGTATCCTCCCTGAGGGACCAGACACTATTTCAGAAACTGAATCGAGAGATAAAATATAGAACTATCAGGCTGGAGGTGTATAGAGGCAGAGAAGGAGTTACCTGTATAGTAAAAAGAAGTAGAAATTGAGTCCAGTATGATAAAATCTAAATATATCATTAAATTAAATGAAATGAATACGGTTGCAGTTATATGCACTGCTCTGTCTAGCATCATATCTAAACTCTAAGGTTGGCCATACACATTAGATAGCTGTTGGCCGTCAATAAAGATGAGCAAAGCGACTTCGAATGCTTCATCTGCAGTCGCTTCGCTAAAATATTTGTTATGATACTGTACAGAGATTCGTTTCTGTACAGTATTACAATGTATGGGCTCCGATAAGCAGAATTCCATTATTCACGAAATCACGCGCGACTTCGTTGAACAACTTCGGTAGCTAATTATTACAGTAAAAAACCTTGGAACCGAACTCTGCTTCTGTTCCAAGGTACCACTCGGAATCGAAACAGAATTCAGTTCTAAGTTTTGAAGTGGTTTTTCCCTGTAATTTTTATTCAACAAAGTCTCACGTGACTTCGTGAATAACTTACTTCGGCTCATCGGAGCCCATACATTCTAGTACGGTATGGAGATGGATCTCCGTGCAGTATAATAACACATTTTTTTGCAAAGTGGCTACGGATGTACCATCCGAAGCTCGCTTCGCTCATCTCTAGCCGACAGCTCTCTCTCCTGACCACCCCATACATATCCACGCTTGGCCAAGCATCCATGTGTGGAATGGCAAGAATGGGGTAAGCCACTGCCGGACATCTCTGGCGGTCGGATCGGGCAAGTTGAAATCCAACTGTCTGATCCTTCTCTCCCCTGACATCTGGCAAACGGTTGACCATCCGCATTTTTTGAAGGACCCATTGAAATGAATGGGGAAGCATCCTATCCGTGAAAAAAATGGAACGGACGCGGAAAGAAACAATGGTCGTGTGCATGAGGCCTATGGCTACATGCACACGACAGCTGTTTTTCTCGGCTTCCCTTTCAGTTTTGTTTGCGGATAGGACAGGAACCCATTCATTTCAATGGGTCAGCAAAACAATGCTGACAGTTCATCCGTTTGTGTTCCACGTCCATTGTCCGTGTTTCCCTTCAGCAAAAAAAAAGTATTTTATGTCCTACTTTTTTCTCATTTGCGGACAAGGATAGGCATTTATTACAAGGGATCTGTGAAAACAAAGGAATCCTCCCAAAAAAACTGATGGACCATCAGTTTTTTTTTGCGGATCCCGATTTGTGGACAACAAAAAACAACTGTCGTGTGCATGTAGCTTAAGGCATTAGATGGACTGAAGCAGACATGCTCAACCTGCGGCCCTCCAGCTGTTGTAAAACTACAACTCCCAGCATGCCTGAACAGCCTACACCTATCAGCCTACAGAAGGGCATGGTGGAAGTTGTAGTTTTACAACAGCTGGAGGGCCGCAGGTTGAGCATCCCTGGACTAGAGGATGGGGCAAGTTGAAATCCAACTCTCTGTTTCTTCTCTCTCCAACACCTGCCATTGAGGGAGAGTAGGACGGGCCCATACACATTAGATGGTCAGCCAGTCCAAGAGATATTGGCGGGTTTGGGAAAGATTTATCTAATGTGTATGGCCAGCTTTAGACCTCGTGCACACGGCCGTGCGCGGACTGTGGTATACCGACCTGGGATCCAGCTGACAGCAGGAGCGCACGGCGTCATTGGTTGCCATGACGCCATGCGCTTCATGCCGCCGCTGGACTACAGTAATACACCCATATGATCTATACAAGTGTATTACTGTAGTCCAGCGGCGGCATGAAGCGCACGGCGTCATAGCAACCAATGACGCCGTGTGCTCCTGCTGTCAGCTAAATTCCAGGCCGGGATACCACGGTCCGCGCACAGCCGTATCTGCTAAGTCAAGAGATATGGCACTATAGATTTTTTCCCCCTTTTAGGGGTGTAGCCCTTTCAAAATTTTGCTATGGAGCCCTATGATTTCTGTGCATGCACCTGGGCTAGGAGGATAAAATAATACAGATAAATATAACTCACTTCCACTTGCCCATTGCTTTGCAGCCTTGTAATGGCTACATATCGGAAGGAATAGTCTACCTGTCCTGGTCAATCTTCACTAGGCCCAGCCCTGGTCCACCGATTTATGTGGATGACACCCATGATGTCATCCACAGGCTGGCAGATTTTATCATTAGAGTGAGGGCCTAGTCCATATGTTATGTTTGCATCTATTACTATAGTGCATTATTTTCTATGACTTTATAAATGTAGCCATGCACATCCGCATATTTACTATCATATCTTGCAAGATGTTTTGTATCCAGGGGCATAGCTAATGGCTCATGGGCCCTGGTGCAAGAGTTCAGCTTGGGCCCCCCTTCCCTCAGTGCTTTGTGTGTCTTCCTATGCAGCACAAGGGTTTTTGGGCCCCCTTAGACTCCTGGGCCTGGTAGCGACTGCTACCTCTGCACCCCCTATAGCTACGCCCATGTTTGTATCCTTTTTTTTCCTGATTTGTTTGACTTGTCTAGAAGGAGTGGCGCCTTCAGGTGTGAATGCACTCCTACTCTGGGAGTAGCATTTATGTGCACGGTTGCCCCACCTATCTAATAGGCGGCCCTGATTAGGTGGTACATATAGCTGTGCGTGCTCCTCCTCTCATTGGCTGCTGTTGTACACAGAGGTAACTGGGAGCAGCACACTATATGTGCAGGGTCTGCGCTCCTGAACATAAATGCATAACGGCATAGGGAGGTTTAGCGTAGGACCTGCCTGACCTGAGACCACCTTGGCGCTGGGTAGGTGGGCACAGATGTGTTTTGATCAAAATGTATTGGCTGAGTATCTCAGATTTTATCATTAGAGTGAGGGCTTAGTCAACATGTTATGTTTGCACCTATTACGATAGAGCTGGTAGAGCTGAAAACCACCACCCGCACAGGGGGTTTGTCCTTGTGTAGGCAGCATAATAAATTATGGTCTGCGCATGCAATGGTCCTGATGACCCGATAGTTAGCTAGTGACCGGCAAATACACAGACCTAAAGTGATTACTCTGATGACACAAGGGCAGACGCTTGGTTAGCAGTTTGTCATCTCTATTTCAATCAACAGACCAGGGCTGCATTTAAAGAGAGTCTGTCACCAGGATCTTGGACTATTATCTGCAGTAATAAAGGAGTAGTACAGCAGCTAAGAAGTCCGGATTGCCATTTTATATTTTCCTACTGTCCTCCACCCCTCGCTGTTATAGTTCAAAGTGCCACCGAAATATATTGCCAGGTCTGCTGTGCATGCGAACAGAAGTCCTCTCCATTACCTTAGCATTGAACAGCAGTCAGGATTGCGTTTTAAAGTGCTCCATTGATATGAATGGGCTCCATCTGCTACAGGACCCCCGTTCCTATGATCGGCGTGGGTCCCAGCTGTAGGACCCCCAATAGATAGATGATAACTTTATATAACAGGATTACCTATAAGGAAGGGGTAGATTTCTATACTCTAGATCAGGGGTGTACAACCTGCGGCCCTCAATATCATTCTGTGCGGTCCCCAAACATGGTGACAGACTTGTAGGTCTATGTCTTGTGGCTGCTCACATGCACTTTTCATGTATTCTACCATGAGATGGGAATCCTGAAGGCGTATTTATAATATATACTGTATGTACTATATGCCATAAATACAGTATTTCAGTTGGTAATACCCCTTTAACTTTTTTTTCCGGCCCTTGGGATTCCTTCAGTCTGACAATGTGGCCCCCAACCAAAAAAGGTTGTGCACCCCTGGTCTGGATACACCGAGCTGACACTTGAAGCCTCAGGGGGCAAATCTGTAAAATCTAATCTGACTTCTTACAGGAATCCCTTTAAATTCAAGCATTTTAAATCAGTTCTATGGAGTGAAAACATCAACACATGAACCCTGTTGCCATAAATGTACTGTATTGGCTCGGTGTGTTCTGATCCTTTCAGATGCCATGCTTCTGCAGCTTATAATCAAGGGGCAGAAAAACAACCTCTTGATAAAATGCAGAGGAGCAAAAGATGTGTTCTAGAAGATGTAGTTGTGCCGCCAGATCTTCTGACTGGAAGCTGTGCTTTTAATTACAGTACAAATGTCGCCACCTGCTGGATGAATTCATTGTTACAAGAAGTAGGCTCCATTCCTGAAAAATAAGTTTGGTAAGGAGAACAAAGTACTCACAATATCCCATAGGATATAGGAAAGGAAACTAATCAGAACATTAAGAAAATGCTATACTTACCGTACAAGCCCACTCCTGTGCTGCACCACCAGACCTCTCCTCCCCGCCACTGCAGCCATGACATAATGCTTTGGCTGCAGTGGTGACGTGGACTTAGCAGTATATGGAACAAGCCTATTGAGGCTAGCTACTAACTGCTGCATTCATGTGGAGTAGACTATGGGCAAGTCACTGCTGCAGCCAGGAAAACAAAGGCCAGTGTGGAGGACGGAGTGGCGGCAACGGACCAGAGGGAGCTTGAGGTAGTAAGCATAAAACTTTTTTTTTTTAAAATTAGGCTACATTCAGTGTATGCATCCATTTTCTGGCCTTTTATGCATTTTTAATGTACGTTTTGCATCAGTTTTTAACTTTTTTTATATTTAAATCTCAAACCTGGCTGTACCCTTAGTATACACTTTCTCACAAAAGTGAGTACACCCTCATATTTTTGTAAATAGTTTATTATATATTTTCATGTGACAACACTGAAGATCTGACACTTTAATACAATGTACAGTAGTCAGTGTACAGCTTGTATAACCCTGTGTACCCTCAAAATAACTCAACACACAGCCATTAATAACATAACCAATGGCAACAAAAGTGAGTACACCCCTAAATGACAATGGCCAAATTATGCCCAATTAGCCTTTTTCCCTCCCCAGTATCATGTGACTCGTTAGTGTTACAAGGTCTCAGGTGTGAATGGGGAGCAGGTGTGATAAATTTGGTGTTATTGTTCTCACACTCTCTCATACTGGTCACTGGAAGTTCAACATGGCAGCACATGGCAAAGAACTCTCTGAGGATCTGCAAAAAAGAACTGTTGCTGTACATAAAGATGGCGTAGGCCTATGCTGGCTAACCTCCGGCACTCCAGCTGTAGTAAAACTACAACTCCCAAGATGCACACTTGCTTGGCTGTTCACAGAACTCCATAGAAATGAATGGGGCATGCTGGGAGTCGTAGTTTCACCACAGCTGGAGTGCCGGAGGTTCGCCATCACTTGCCTAGGCTACAAGAAGATAAGAACACCCTGAAAACTGAGCTGCAGCATGGAGGCCAAGACCATACAGTGGCCTCGCCATGGTCAACCAAAGAAGTTGAGTGCACGTGCTCAGTGTCATATCCAGAGGTTGTCCTTTCAAAATAGACATATGAGTTCTCCCAGCATTGCTGCAGAGGTTAGAGGGGTGGGGGTCAGCCTGTCAGTGCTCAGATCATACACCGCATACTGCATCAAATTGGTCTGCATAGCTGTCATCCCAGAAGGAATCCTCTTCTAAAAATGATGCACAAGAAAGCCTGCAAACAGTTTGCTGAAGACAAGCAGACTAAGGACATGAATCACTGGAACCACGTCCTGTGGTCTGATAAGACCAAGATAAACTTATTTGGTTCAGATGGTGTCAAGAGTGTGTGGCAGTAACCAGGTGAGGAGCACAAAGACAAGTGTGTATTGCCTACAGTCAAGCATGGTGGTGGGAGTGTCATGGTTTGGGGCTACATGAGTGCTGCCGGCTGTGGGAGCTACAGTACACCATGAAGCAGAGCATGATCCAACATGGTAACGACCCCAAACACACCTCCAAGACTACCACAGCCTTGCTAAAGAAACCGAGGGTAAAGGTGCTGGACTGGCCAAGCCTGTCTCCAGACCTAAACCCTATTGAGCATCTGTGGGGCTTCCTCAAACGGAAGGTGGAGGAGCTCAAGGTCTCTAACATTCACCAGCTCTGTGATATCATCATGGAAAAGTGGAAGAGGATTCTAGTGGCAACCTCTGAAGCTCCAGTGAACTCCAAGCCCAAGAGAGTTAAGGTAGTGCTGGAAAATAATGGTGGCCACACAAAATATTGACACTTTGGGCACAATTTGGCCATTTTCACTTAGGGGTGTACTCACTTCTGTTGTCAGTGGTTTAGACATCAATGGCTGTGTGCCGAGTTATTTTCAAGGCACACCAAATTTACACTGTTATACAAGATGTACATTGACTACTTCATATTGTATCAAAGTGTCAGATCTTCAGTGTTGTCACATGAAAAGATAGAATAAAATATTTACAAAAATGTAAGGGGTGTACTCACTTTTGTGATATACTGGATATAATGCCCCTCTGTGGAGGCCCCCTTAGTGCTCCCAGTATCTATAATTGCCCCACAGTGCGCCCTGCATATATATGTCCCCATAGCGCCCACTGTATAACACCATAATAATGTCCCGTTAGTGGCAACATAAAAAAAAAAAAAAAAATAAAAAAAGTAATAATGATAATATTCACTTCATCCACTTGTACTCACAGGGACATTTTCTAGTCACTGGAGGCCCAGGACCTGACGTTCCCATCATTGTGAGGCCACATCATATGACATCACCACACAGTGTGCGTTAGCTCCTGCTGCCTCTAGTAAGGAGCGACTGTTCCTGTGCGTGCAAGTGGATACGGTTAAAAAAAAAAAAAATTCTACGGTGTACCATTTTTAATGGCTGTTAGACGGGTTAAAAAGGGCCCACTGATTTCAATGGGGTCTGTCTGGTCATGAAAAAGACCAGAAATAGGACATGCCCTATTTTTTGACTGCTGCTATTCACTGGCTGTTAAAAAACGGCCACGTGAATAGCCCCACTGACTTTAGTGGGCTCTGAAAAGGGCAGAGTGAATGTAGCCTTATTCTGATAGTTTCCATTCCTTTAGGGCAGGCATGTCCAAACTGCGGCCCTCAGCTGTTGCAAAACTACAACTCCCAGCATGCCTGGATAGCCTACAGCTATTAGGGCATGCTGGGAGTTGTAGTTTTGCAACAGCTGGAGGGCCGCAGTTTGGACATGCCTGCTTTAGGGGGACAAAAATTGGGAAAACCCTTTAAAAGCTACGTGCATCTTCACTGGATAGGCCATCAATATCAGACGGCGGGGGCCAACTTCTGACACCCTGCTGATCAGCTGTATGAAGAGAATAGGACAGAGCCGTCCCATTGAAGTGGATGAGATGAAGGAGCTGTAATTACACCTGCTTACGGCTACTATGTCGACAGCAAGCAGGTAAGCAGTGAGAACACGAGTATCACATTCTCTTAATACAACTGATCGCCGACTGATAATGATGACCTATCCTGAGGATTGGTCATCAATATAGGATAAGCGGATAACCCCTAAAATCAGCAACATGTTAGTTTTCCGTGTGGATCTATTCAACGTCGTGTGCACGAGAACTGCGAAACAAACATTCACGTTGCTGGTACTTTTTTTTTTTTTTTTGCGACAGCAAATTGGCAGAATTTCAGTCACATGAAGACACACCTTAAATGTCCTATATCTCAAAATCAACATAAATTACCATTAGGTAACCACTTACCATTTGGAAAATACAGCTATAATTAGCTGCATCAGCAAAAAGCAGACAATGCTGAGACTAAAATTGTGCAATCTGTGTTCAGCCAGGAATTACTCCTTTATTAAAATAATTTAAACTATTAAAACTATAAACTATTAAGCTAAAATAATAATTATAAAAAAGTAAAATGGTTGCAACCAATTATAAAGCATGGCATTCATTACCTATTTCTGTCTGCATGCTTAAAAGGGTTGTCCGGGTTCAGAGGTGAACCTGAACATATATCCCCTTCTTCCCACACTCAGCCCCTCTGACATGAGCTTCGGAACATTTCATGTCCGATGCTCTCCCTTGCCATGCGCTAATGGGCTGGCTTTAGTGCTGCCCTAGCCATTTTACAGGCTAGGGCAGCACTAAAACAAACTCATCAGTGCAGGTGACATCACTGGGCTCACAGCTAGGCGGAAGCCTCCACCTAGCTTATCCATGAAGAGCCCGTAAGTCACTGAACCTCCAGAAAAAGCGCTTGCCCTGTGCAACCCAGCGCAGGGCAAGGGAGAGCATCGGAGAATGAAATGCTCCGATGCTCATGTCACAGGGGCTGAGTGAGGAAAGAAGAGGATATGTCCAGCTCTGAACCCGGACAACCCCTTTAAGAAGGTTACACTTCAATTCAATGTCTTACTGTACTTGCAGTGCCAGGGGCCTCAAATATTCCTTGGTGCTATTCTGTCAATGCAGTTATGCAGGTAACTAGAGCATAAATGTGAACAGGAGAAGCACGGTATTCCAGGTTAGGTGCAAAGCCTCAGGTCTGACCCATCACCAGATTTCACTACACAAGCTGCACACATTATTATTTACAGTAGATCTAAGCTGATGAGACTGGTGTACTTACTTCGAAAATCCATGGCGAGAATGGCTGTATAATCATTTCTGAAAGTTGGATATTAAAATGAGCTTTCTATAGTCAGTGTCTAAAATCTGTCTAAAAACTGGTGCAATTTGGTCTTCTACAATTTATTTTACTTTCTCAAAAAGAGGTGCGGCCTAGTGGGAGGGGTTGGACTTCATGGGGAATGGGTGTAGCCCAAGATATATTTTGCTACCACAATTCTGGCATAATATTCTGTCTTAAAGTAAGGCAACCAATAATTGCTATAGTGGGAGATTTATCAAAAGTGGTACAAAGGAAATCTTGGTTGGCTGGCTGGAGTGCTGAAAAATGAAAGGTGGAATCTAAATGGTTGCTACGGGCAGCTAAGCCACATTTTTCTTTGCACCACTTTTGATAAATCTCCCCCATAGAGTCAGAGATAAGTGTCTATCCTTGTACTATGTTTATCATCCAGCCTGAGCCCCTGTGATAAATCTGGTGCAGATCCAGACAGCCAGTCTAAGTTTATGTTTAGTAAATCTAGAGGCTGAACTTTCACAATGGATTTTCAAAGTAAGTACACCAGCCTCATCAGGTCTAAGAAATCTATCTAATAATGTATGAAGTACGTAATAATCTATACATTCTGTACTCTGAAATCTGGTGTCCTGAGTATCAGAGAGAAGAGTCAGCACTCAAAGGATAGTCAATAGTTTTTTTTTTCCCCATCTTTCATCGATCATTCATGGAGAATCCGACAAGCTGTGCCGCTTCTTCTCTTGGCTGTTGGCTTGATATGCTAGGTTACTGATGTAATTTCATTGCTAAATCGTCCACATGGTAACGTTCATTGCAGGGGCAATTTCTCAAATTGGAAGGGGGAGGTGATGGGCACATTAAGAGACAAGTCAATGGTTATAAGATGTTGTCCCACTGCTGAGGCCGCCACTGATCACAAGAATGGGGGCCCCATAACCAGTAAGGAATAGAGTGGCTGGTCAAGTATGTGCCATTTCATTCATTCTCTAGGGGACTGCCGCAGACAGCAGGGTCTAGCACTCGCCTATTTCTAGCAGCCCCATAGAGAATGCATAGAGCAGCATGGCAAATAATCCATTTCATAGGTATCCCCTAACCTGTGGAGAGGTGATAGTTTCTCATAACCGGAACACCCCTTTAATGTAAGCGGAGACCATACTATACAGAAGAGCACCATGTAATGAAATAACCCCCATAATTTGCAACACCTAAACCTGCATGCAGTGCTAATCACTTCTAGGACACATTGCGTTATTCACATTGTATCCTGCATGCAGTGCTCATATAACTAATCACTTCTAGGAAACACTGCGTTATTCACATTGTAACCTGCATGTCATGAAACCTGAAAATGGATCTTGCACACTGAGCTATGTAAATGTTTCCATAGTTATAAGATTGTATCATATAACCAGACTGCAGCGCTTATAGTTCACAGTCTGTTTTAAGGAGTTATGTCATTTGTCACTTCAGAGACTGGCTGCCGTCCAGTTAGCATTTACTGTAAATGGAGTGGACTGCTGAAGCATGTTTATGGTCTATACTGAACATATCACCTAGATATAATATAAAAGGTCCAGTTTCCGATCATCGCACGTTCGTATGAGTTGCATTTACAAGCAGCAATCATCCCCTTTGTATAGGGAAGAATGGTCACTACTACTACTACTACTACTCCCATGCAGATTCACTGTTTGTCAGCAGAATATCTGTGTTCACACAGGGAGATGTGCTGTCCACAAAATTATGTGTCGCAGAAATGATCGGGGAACCCAACAATCAAGTGTTGTGCTTGTCTGTCGGGTGATCGTTGGCATATTAACATGGACGAGGCAATTATTGGGAAGGAGTGCTCATAGGAATGTTCACTCCCAATAACTGGTCCGACCTCATGTAAAACACCTGCACTGGGTACTCTTGGTAGCCTGAAACGCGTCAACGTTTTCTCTGTTTTTGCATCCTGCAAAGAAATAAAGAATCTGGTTCTACGTACGGCAGTTCTGGAGTATTTTTTTTGTATTTGGGGGGTGGCAGTGCCATATTGGGCTGGATTTGCAACTGGTTCTGTCCAAGGCATTCATTATGAACAACTCGTCGCTCACTTATTTACTGCAGATGACATAGCTCCAGTACATTTTCCATTGGTTTATTCATTCCATTTCTGTCCAGAGTGGGGCGAACATTAATGCACATGGGACAGCTATTGTTTTTACAAAAATCCAATTAACCTTTTAGTATAAATTTAAATGGAAAAAAGTAATACTTGTAAGCGATTACACAATTAATTAATGTATTTGTTCAGGGTGAGAAGATTCCCATTAAATAGCTTTCTTATGTATACAGTGATAAAAAAAAGTCCTGGTGCTATAACTGTATAGATAAATGACAAAAATATATGAAAAAATAAAACATTGACCCTAGGTACACACCTAAGCGTTTTACAGCGCGTTCAAACGCGCTGTAAAACGCACAACATGTGAAAAGCCATGCTTCCCTATGGGCATGGTTCACATTTGGGCGTTTTACAGCGCGTTTGAGCGCGCTATGCACGCCACGCAAACAAGTACATGAGCTTCTTTGGGGCGTTTTAACGCGCCTATGGACAATGATGCCATAGGGGAGAATCACTGAATCGCGATTATGACGCGCGTTTCTTAGTTACAAAAACGCGCATCCAAAAACGCGCGTAAAACGCGCGTCATAAGCGCGATTCAGAAACGCCTAGGTGTGTTCCCAGCCTTATAGATTGGTAAATTCCATCTCGGGTACGAAGCACCAAAACAGTTTTGGCGCACACATGCAAACATTATGAGCTGAAAGTAATCTGTATGGGGTAAACACAGATGTAGCAGAGCAGAATCCAGAAGATTGAATTGCTATGTAAAACCACAAACGACACATAATGAACTAAGCACACTTAGCTCTGCTACACATATATGCATACATATTTCCAAGGATACTTAAGCAGGAGTAACTTTTGGGTATATTTATGATATATAAGCAGTATATTAGCCTGAAGACTTGCTCCAACAAACTCTGCATACACCGTCAGTGTCCCCAAGGTGGGGAATACGTCATACGGTACCTGATCAATGCAATGTTTTGTATAGAAATGTGGTAAATCTTAGTACATCCCTCCTCCTTAGGCCTCATGCACACGGCCGTTGGTGTTTTGCGGTCCGCAAACCGCGGATCCGCAAAACACGGAAGCTGCTCCGCGTTCCATAATTTGCGGAACGGAACGCAGCCCATTATAGAGATGCCTATTCTTGTCCGCATAACGGACAAGAATAGGACATGCTCTATTTTTTTTGCGGGGCCACGGAACGGAGCAACGGATGCGGACAGCACACGGAGTGCTGTCCGCATCTTTTGCGGCCCCATTGAAGTGAATGGGTCCACGGCTGAGCCACAAAATATGCGGCTCGGACGCGGACCCGAACAACGGCCGTGTGCATGGGGCCTTACTTTTATTGCAGTAGAAGCAATAGTAACCTGTCATGTGCATCCACAACAACATTATAAAAGGTGAATCCCTTACCCTGTGCATTCAGCTTATACACCACTTGGCAAAATAAATGTCTCCAACAAGGTTGCTGTCCTGCAAAAGAAGCAGACCTTAGATTAGCTGGTACGTAGGGCAAAACAATCGCACACAATCTATCCAATACAATGCAGCTTCTGTCGTGCTTCTGACAGAGCCATTACTTGTGGGTTTAGACCCCTGTTAGAGCTGTTAGACAGAGGCCTTTGTTGAAAAACAGCAATGTGACCGGTCTTCATTCCCGGGCCAGGAAGGCCTGGCATCTGTTTGACTCCTTTCTAAGATTGAGGTGCCTGTGGTGCGGAAAGACCTGCAAGTTTATACCGCCCCAGGTACATAGCTATAACAGGTGAGAGGTGGCAGTGACACCTGGGCGATAGTGCCCGAGTGACCCAAAGACTCCACCATTATAAAGGGCAAATGGTAGATGTGTGTGTGTGTGTGTAAGTAAAGGAGAGAGAAGTGGGTTTCACATTTCCAAGTCCACATATTAACCTAGCAGAGATAAAATTGCAATATGTGTATATATATATATATATATATATATATATATATATACACACACACATACTGTACATACACACATATACATACACACAGACACAATACATAGATGTCATAGTGACATACAAGTTAACTATAATATATACATATAAAAAAAATACATATATAATTTTTTATAGATATACAAACAATATTGAAAGAATGTAACTATATAATCTGTGCACTTATCCTTATGGTACCCATTAAACATCTCCCTATTATATACAACTCATTCATGACATTACACATAGCTTATTCCCATTAAAAAAAAAAAAAAAAAAAAAATCAACGACTGGTAACCTTTATATCAGATTAACATGGGTTGTCTTTGAAGGTTTGAAATAAATTGTTGGAAAAACTTAATGAATATACTAAAAAATAAATAAATAAAAGAATAATAAATAAATAAGACAAGATGTAACGAGCACACAATACACAAAGCTTTGTAGATACTCAAAGGCTGATACTCGTCTTGCAATTCCCCGCACCCACCTCCTGCGTTTGACAGTCCCTAAGTGCCAAGCGGAGACAGCCCCTGTTGTAGACACACGCCAGAGAGGAGTAGGCTGGGATTTCTGTCTGTGTAGTGGCAAGCCAGACGCACAATGAAGCAGCAGCGTGGTAATCTTCCCAATGATTACACCTCCATTCTTCCGGATAGCATAGTAAATATAAGGGACAGCTCAGAATGAGAGCCCGTGATCCCCCTCTGTCCTATAAAGTGCTGCACTATTGACCCGGCAATAACTGATAATTGACTCCGGCACATTCACTGCCCTATTTCTTCCAATGTCACCTTGTATATAGCACAGCTGTGGTGGTCTTAGTTGTAGTTAATCTTGAACTTTAGACTTCTCTCATGCTACACTGATGTGGAGTTTAACAACAGGTTAATGCTGTGGTGTAGTTACAATTATTATTAATCGCTGGCTGATTAAAGAATTTCACCACAGCACAGACTCCTAGGACAGAAGGCTGAGACATGTAAGCAATTATATCCACCGCCATGTAACCGAGCCCTCTCCTCACAATACACAAGGCAGGAAGCAACATTCACCATGGACATATATGCACAGTGTTTGAAGGGGTTTTCTCACAGAGAACACATCGCCTATCCACAGAACAGGAGATGTGTCTAATCGCGGGGGGTCCAAAAGCTGGGACTCCCACAAATCACAAGAACGGAGATCCCAGACTCCCCATGTGAAAGGAGCGGTAGTGTACATGCATGACCACCAACTCCGATCACTTTGGAGATCTTCATTCTCATAAACGCTGGATGTCCCCAGAGATCAGATACTCATCCTTGGATAGTTTCAGGCCTCATGCATACGACTGTATGTTCCTTCCGCATCTTATCCTAATTTTGTGCGGATCGGATGCGGACTCTTTCACTTCAGTGGGGCCGCAAAAAATGCGGACAGCATACCATGTGCTGTCCACATCCGTATAGGCCTCACAAAAAAATGTAGAACAAGTCCTATTCTTGTCAGTTTTGCGGACAAGAATAGGCATTGGTAACATACTGTGGGACCTGCGGAAGAGAAAATGTGGGATGCACACGGCCGGAATTAGGCCCCTTTCACACGGGCGCTATGTGTGAGGAGGACGCATTGCACCCGCACTGAATCCGGACCCATTCATTTCTTTGGGGCTGTGCACATGAGCGGTGATTTTCACGCATCACTTCTGCGTTGCGTGAAAATCGCAGCATGCTCTATATTGTGCGTTTTTCATGCAATGCAGGGCCCATAGAAGTGAATGGGGCTGCGGGAAAATCGCAAGCATCTGCAATCAAGTGCGGATGCAGTGCGATTCTCCCGCAAGGTTGCTTAGAGACGGGACCCGATCTTTATTATTTTCCCTTATAACATGGTTATAAGGGAAAATAATAGCATTCTCACTACAGAATGCTTAGTAAAATGTGGAATAAGGGGTTAAAAAAAAAAATAATTAACCTTATCCACTTGATCGCGTAGTTGCCGATCTCTTCTCTCTTCTTCAAGCATTAGCTGCCAGCTAAAGGACCTGTGGTGACATCACATCACATGGTCCATCACCATGGTGATGGACCATATGATGAGCTCGGTGACGTCATCACAGGTCCTTTAGCCGGCAGCTAATGATTGAAGAAGAGAGAAGAGATCGGCAACTACGCGATCAAGTGGATAAGGTAAGTTATTTTATTTTTAACCCCTCCATCCACATTTTACTAAGCATTCTGTATTGAGAATGCTATTATTTTCCCTTATAATCAAGTTATAAGGGAAAATAATAAAATCTACAGAATACTCAACCCGAACTTGAGCGATGAAGTCCGGGTTCGGGTCTGGGTACCAAACATGCCGATTTTCCCCACGCGCGTGCAAAACGCATTAAAACGTTTTGCACTCGCGCGGAAAAATTGCGCATTTTTCCGCAACGTACCCACCTCTTATACAGGCGTCAAACATGACGCCCGTGTGAAATAGGCCTTAGTGTTTTGCGTGGACTGCGAAAACAGGAACGGTCATGTGCATGAGGCATCAGCAGTGGCGGATTATAATTGGGGCGTTCGGGTCGGTCGCCCCGGGCCCGGCATCGCTGGGGGGCCCAGCGCCGACCCGAACACCCACGTACTGCGGCGGGGCATGGGAGCGTATAGTTCCCTGCCCTGCCGCCTATCACCGCCATAGGCTTCAGGCCTAGTAGGCCTGAGGCCTGTGTGGTGGTAGAAGCCCTGCGTGCGCGATGACATCATCGTGCGGCGCGCGTGATGACGTCATCGCGCGCCTGTATGGTGGCGCTCGCGCACGCTCTGATGTACGCGCGCGCCTGCCACACCATTCAGCATACAGGTAAGTATTACCGTTTTTTTTTATGTGTATGTGCTAACTTGGGGGGGGGGGGGGGAGATATTAAGGGACAGTGGGGCAAATTAGTTAAAGGGGTTATCCAAGTTAAATAAAAGTTTGCTACTGCGTTTATACTAGCCTAATAAACTTTTTTCTAAATCACTTACTGTAGTGATTTTGCACTGTTTATCCTCTTCAGATTGCGGTCATGTGACTCCTGACATCATCAGCTGTGATGTTCCGTTGACAAGCTTCTCCCTGCTTGAGGGAGTGGCCGGGCTCTGTAAACGGAACGTCACTGCCTCTGGTGCCCGCCCCCCTCTCTCTCCTCACACAGCCTCTGGTGCCCGCCCCCTCTCTCTCCTCACACAGCCTCTGGTGCCCGCCCCCCTCTCTCTCCTCACACAGCCTCTGGTGCCCGTCTCCCTCTCTCTCCTCACACAGCCTCTGGTGCCCGCCCCCCTCTCTCTCCTCACACAGCCTCTGGTGCCCGTCCCCCTCTCTCTCCTCACACAGCCTCTGGTGCCCGCCCCCCTCTCTCTCCTCACACAGCCTCTGGTGCCCGTCCCCCTCTCTCTCCTCACACAGCCTCTGGTGCCCGCCCCCTCTCTCTCTCACACAGCCTCTGGTGCCCGTCCCCCTCTCTCTCCTCACACAGCCTCTGGTGCCCGCCCCCCTCTCTCTCCTTACACAGCCTCTGCGATAGTAAGCAAGCCTTACCAGAGCTGTGGAGAGAATCGCACTGCAGCAGGTATGTGTCTGGCCCCACCCATCAGTTCTATGAGCCAGTTAACCCCTTCCCCTCCGGCATCTGGGGATGATTGTTAGAGCCCTGGCCCCTCAGCAGTTACACATTACACCTACCACACCAGGACACAAGTAAATAACTGTCCAGTATATAGGTATAGCTGTATCTGAGCTCTGCTATATCTAATCTATATCAGTATATAAGCTGGACCTGCTTCTATACAGATATATCTGTATCAAAGTTTTATATATAACTAAGCTATATATATCTAATATGGATATTACTTAGATGGCTATAGCCTAGATATATATAGCTTAGATATATATACAGCTTAGATACAGATATAGTTTAGATACATACATAGCTTAGATACATATGCAGCTTAGATACAGATATAGTTTAGATACAGACATTGTTTAGATACATACATAGCTTCGATACAGATATAGATTAGATACAGATATATGTCCGTCTTATAGATATAGCTATATCTATGCTATATCTGTATCTAAGCTTGAACTGTATCTAAGCTATATCTGTATCTCATCTATATCCATATCAAACCTATAACTGTATCTAAGCTTGAACTGTACCTAAGATATATATGTATCTAAGTTATATATATATATAAATAAGCTATATCTATCTAATATAGATATAGCTCAGATACATATATAGCTTAGATACATATATAACTTAGATACATACATAGCTTAGATACAGATATAGTTTAGATACAGACATTGTTTCGATACATACATAGCTTAGATACAGATATAGCTTAGATAAAGCTTTGATACAGATATGGCTTAGATATGAATATTGGTTAGATACAGATATAGCTTAGATAGAGCTTAGATACACATATAGTTTAGATACAGTTATAGCATGGATATGGTTTAGATACAGATATGGCTTAGATACAGATATAGCATGGATAAAGCTTAGATACAGATATAGCACAGGTATGGCTTAGATACAGATATAGCGTAGATACAGATATAGCATGATTCAAGCATAGATATAAATATGGCTTAGATACAGATATAGTATGGATAAAGCTTAGATACAGATATGGCTTAGATACAGATATAGTTAGATAAATATATAGCTTAGATATGGCTTAGATACAGATATGGCTTAGATACAGATATGGCTTAGATACAGATATGGCTTAGATACTGATATGGCTTAGATACAGATATGGCTTAGATACAGATATAGCATGGATAAAGCTTGGATACAGATATGGCTTAGATACAGATATGGCTTAGATGCAGATATGGCTTAGATGCAGATATGGCTTAGATGCAGATATGGCTTAGATACTGATATGGCTTAGATACTGATATGGCTTAGATACTGATATAGCATGGATAAAGATTAGATACAAATATGGCTTACATACAGATATAGCATGGATGAAGCTTAGATACAGATATGGCTTAGATAAAGATATAGCATGGATAAAGCTTAGATACAGATATGGCTTAGATACAGATGTGGCTTAGATACAGATGTGGCTTAGATATAGATTAGATACAGATATGGCTTAGATACAGATATAGCATGGATAAAGATTAGATACAGATATGGCTTAGATACAGATATAGCATGGATAAAGCTTAGATACAGATATGGCTTAGATACAGATATAGAAATGGAACAGGAAGATCTGCCTGTGTGAGCTAGGAGATGATCATGTGACTGTTTTTTTTTTATGCACAGTTGGGATGTGCAGAGCAGGGTGACTGGAAGGTCAGCTTGTTCACACCCACAAATATTCATGAGGCAAAGCACAGGCATTGTTGTTACACGCCCCCTCAGCATATACTTCAGCATGTAAACACAGCAATAACAGAACCAGGAAAAGCTGTAAGTATGGGGTTTTCTCTGAAGAAATCAAGCTTAACTAATTAATATGTATGTCCTGATGAGTTTTATGAGGTTTTAATTTTTTTTCCCATAAATCGGATAACCCCTTTAATGGATGGCAGTTGTGGGGGAAAATTAATGGATAGCATTATGGGGGCAAGTAAATTAATGGATGGCAGTGTGGGGGCAAATTATAGGATGGCAGTGTGGGGGCAAATTATAGGATGGCAGTGTGGGGGCAAATTATAGGATGGCAGTGTGGGGGCAAGTTATAGGATGGCAGTATGGGGCAAATTAATTAATGGATGGCAGTGTGGGGGCAAATTAATAGATGGCAGTGTGGGGGCAAATTAATGGATGAGAGTGTGGGGCAAACTAATTAATGGATGGCAGTTCTGGGGGCAAATTAATTAATGGATGGCAGTTGTGGGGGAAATTAATAGATGGCAGTGTGGGGGCAAATTAATTAATGGATGGCAGTTGTGGGGGCAAATTAATAGATGGCAGTGTGGGGGCAAATTAATTAATGGATGGCAGTGTGGGGGCAAATTAATTAATGGATGGCAGTGTGGGGCAAATTACTATATGGGGGCAGTGTGGGAAATTACTATATGGGACAGTGTGGGAAATTACTATATGGGGGCAGTGTGGGGAAATTACTATATGGGACAGTGTGGGGAAATTACTATATGGGGGCAGTGTGGGGGAAATTACTATATGGGGGCAGTGTGAGGGTGATTACTATATGGGACAGTGTGGGGGAAATTACTATATGGGGGCAGTGTGGGGGAAATTACTATATGGGGGCAGTGTGGGGGAAATTACTATATGGGGGCAGTGTGGGGGAAATTACTATATGGGGGCAGTGTGGGGGAAATTACTATATGGAGCAGTGTGGGGGAAATTACTATATGGAGCAGTATGGGGGGAAATTACTATATGAGGGCAGTGTTGGGTATTGGGGACATTATTTTTGGGGACACTATACAGGTATTATTACCTGGAGCACAATATAGGGTGTTGTTGTTATTACTGGGGGCACTCTAGGGGACATTATAACTGCTGTAGACACTATAGGGACCTTTGGGATAATTTATAAAGCTGGTGTAAAGTAGAACTGGCTTAGTTGTCCATAGCTACAGAGTTCACCTTTCATTTTTAACAGCTCCTCTGGAAAAGGAAAGGTGGAATCTAATTGGTTGCTATGGGCAACTAAGCCAGTTCTAATTTACACCAGTTTGATAAATGACCCCAATTATGAGAAATCTAACGTGTCTGTGTAACAAACTCTGTAGAGACGAGATGCGGCTGAAAGAATTAGTCATGGCGGTCTGGGTCAGACGGAGGAGAAGAGGAAAGAGAAGATCTACATGACAGGAGAAGTCCCTGGATGTAAGAGGCATGTGGTGCTGTATCCTCACTGCTGTGACCTGCGTCTCATCTTCTCTTTCAAGTCTTTATCATAATCATATGTATTTTAAATTTGGCAACTTAAACTTTAATTTTTCACCTGCAGTCCTATGTAACAGCCCAGATACCAGTGATAACTCTCTGTGTGCAGATAATGTTGTACATGTTCCTGCAGTCCTATGTAACACCCCACATAACAGAATAAATCACTGTGTTATGTGGGGTGTTAAATAGGACTGCAGGTAACATCTATGACATCTGTACACAGAGAGTTATGAGATGGTGGGGGTCAGACTCCTGTTTGAGGAGACCGTGATGTTCCAGTGAGCGCCGCAGCCTCTTTGCTCCTTACCAAGCACAGCGCTGTCCATTTGACAGCACTGCGCTTGGTATTGCAGCTCAGCCCCAATCACTCAGATGGGAGAAAGCTGCACCTCGGCCACGTGAACGATGAATGTGACATCATATGGCCTAGGAAGAGACTGTGACGCTCACAAAGCACCGCAGCCTCTTCACACAGAAAAAAAACCTGAAACCTAAAATGGAGGGGGGGGGGGGGGGCCAAGTTGGGTAGACAGCCCCGGGCCTATCATGCATTTAATCCGCCCCTGGGCATCAGTATAGTTTAAATACTTAAAGGGATTGTCTCACTTAAGCAAATTGCATTTATCATGTAGGCAAAGTTAATACACTATACTAATGTATAGTGATTGTCCATATTGTTTCCTTTGCTGGATAGATTCATTTTTCCATCGCATTATATACTGCTCGTTTCCATGGATTATGGCCAGAGAGGTAAGTACTTTTTCCTAAAATGTGCAATCACGACCACCGCTGATGGATTGCAGGGTGGTCGTAACCCCTGGAAATGAACAGTGTATAATGTGATGGAAAAATGAATCCAGCCAGCGAAGGAGGCAATATAGACAATCACAATACATTAGTAAGTGCCTTGTAATAACTTCATCTACATGCCATTTGCTGAAGTGTGACAACTTCTTTAAGAAAGCAGCACATTTTCAGGTGTTCATTTTTGTTTTTTTCTGCCCCACCTTTCAAGAGCGGTAACTTTACTTTTACGTTAGCACAGCCATATGTGGAACAAGCCCCCTCCCTCCGTTTAACTACTCAGCTCATACATACCCCGGGGGCAAGGGATGGATATATCCATCATGAAGCGCAAAGAGGTTAATTACACAGTAAGCTAGAGAAACGTATGAGGTTGATGCAATTTGCAAGGATAGAGTTTTATACAGACCGGATAGAGGAGGTAAAAATTGAAGTGGCATAGATTTGGTGGTTGCATTCAACCAAAACGCTAAGCCTGGGGAGCCTGCGAGCCCCCCCAACACCAGTGTCGAGTGCTCCTGAATCTCTCTGCTAGTCATAGAGAGAAACATTCAGCCGCATAGTTATAACTGCACAGTTCTCTCTATCCATGTGAACAGTAACTTTCACTGCGCTAGATCTGGATGCCATTTAATCCTATTTGCCAGGCTATGTGGCCCTGTGTATCCAGCTGCTGTCATTATTATGGCGTTATACATTAATATTTTTTTTCTGGCTTAGAGGGATCTATGCCCAGGTATCTTACTAGCTATAAAGGCTTAGAGAGAACAAATGTCAGGAATGTAGCTGAAAGCTACCGATTCTGCAGATTTTGTTTAGGTAGCATGTTAATAAGATTTGTTTAACTCTCATCC
Source organism: Bufotes viridis (assembly GCA_033119425.1). Taxonomy (NCBI): domain Eukaryota; kingdom Metazoa; phylum Chordata; class Amphibia; order Anura; family Bufonidae; genus Bufotes; species Bufotes viridis. Next base: position 97,216,469 of record CM065593.1, read on the forward strand.
ACTCTGCTGCTCCTGTAAATGAAGATTTTCTACCCTAAAATTCCACAGTGGAAAATCCACAGCGTACACACCCCATGAGAACATACCCTTCTAGTATGTCAATGCAAATAGTGATATACAATACTATCTATTGCTTTATATTGCATTGAACCAGGGGCACAGCGCACAGAGTGGAAAAATCAATGCAAGTAAATTACACGTCAGCAAGTTCAGTCACAAGTCATACGCTGGATGTAATTCGTTTCCATGTGTCAGTCCATGGAGATGTGCGGTTACATATACTGTCTGTATGCATTTGCATGTCGGCCATGGTTGCATGCACCTGTAATTTATTTCATATTGCCTGGACGGGATGGTCTTTATTTTTTGCAAGTCAAACACTGTAGTCATACGGGAAAGATATATCAGGATCATAAATTAGGCGCATCCTCCGGCAGTCCCTGCACCAAAACAGAAATCTACGACAGCTCAGAGCTGCTGTAGATTTAGTAACAGTTTATAAGGCTGAAAAAAGACATCTGTCCATCCAGTTCAGCCTGTTATCCTGCAAACTGATCCCGAAGAAGGCAAAAAATAACAAACTCATTTTAGGGTAAAAAATTCCATACAGTATTCAAATGTATTGGCTCCGATGAGCCAAAATTATTACTTTGCAAAATCTCGTGAGACCTCGCACAATAACTTTATAAATTTATTTGTGCTGTAAAAAAAACATTTCCCGAAGTCGGGTTCGGTTCCAAGTGGTACCATGGAACCAAACCAGAGTTTGGGAATTTTTTTTTTTACAGTATAAATCAATTTCTGAGGTTATGCAAAGTCTTGCGAGACTTCGAGAAGTAATAACTTCAGCTTATTGGAGCCAATACATTCTAATACTTTACGGAGCGCTCGCTCCGTACAGTATTGAAACAAAGTTTTATGCGAATCGACTTTGGATGTTTCATCCGAAGTCGATTCGCTCATCCCTAACTATAACCTGGAATATTATTACTCTCAAGAAATACATCCAGGCCCCTCTTGAACTCTTTTAGTGAACTCACCATCACCACCTCCTCAGGCAGAGAGTTCCATAGTCTCACTGCTCTTACCGTGAAGAATCCTCTTCTATGTTAGTGTACAAACCTTCTTTCCTCCAGACGCAGAGGATGTCCCCTCGTCACAGTGACAGTCCTGGGGATAAATAGATGATGGGAGAGATCTCTGTACTGACCCCTGATATATTTATACATAGTTATTAGATCCCCCCTCAGTCGTCTTTTTTCTAAAGTAAATAACCCTAATTTTGATAATCTTTCAGGGTACTGTAGTCCACATTCCAGTTACTTTAGTTGCCCTCCTCTGAACCCTCTCCAGCTCTGCTATGTCTGCCTTGTTCACAGGAGCCCAGAACTGTACACAGTACTCCATGTGTGGTCTGACTAGTGATTTATAAAGTGGTAGGACTATGTTCTCATCACGGGCATCTATGCCCCTTTTGATGCAACCATTATCTTATTGGCCTTGGCAGCGGCTGCCTGACACTGGTTTTTACAGCTTAGTTTGTTATTTATTAAAATTCCTAGATCCTTTTCCATGTCAGTGTTACTGAGTGTTTTACCATTGAGTATGTACGGGTGACTTGCAATATTCCTTCCCATGTGCATAACTTTACATTTGTCAGTGTTAAACCTCTTCTGCCACTTCTCTGCCCAAGCCTTCAATCTATCCAGATCCCTCTGTAGCAGTATACTGTCCTCCTCAGTGTCAATAACTTTACAGTTTAGTGTCATCTGCAAAAATTGATATTTTACTGTGCAAGCCTTCTACAAGATCATTAATAAATATATTGAAGAGAATAGGGCCCAATACTGACCCCTGAGGTACCCCACTAGTGACAGTGACCCAATCTGAGTGTGTACCGTTAATAACCACCCTCTGTTTTCTATTATGCTCTATTTTTTTTGCAGGGCTATGGAACGGACATACAGATGCGGATAGTACACGGTGTGCTGTCAGAATTTTTTGCGGACCCATTGAAAAGAATGGGTCCGCATCCTAGCCGCAAAAAAAAAAAATACGTTTGTGTGCATGTAGCCTAAGGTATAGAGCGATACAACAAGCGATTGTCGGGAGGGAAGCGTTCCTTCCCAGCAATCACCCGCTCATTAGCAGAAGTGACCGCTGCTACTACATCCAGCGATCTCCTCCATAGTATGGGGATGAGTGATCGCTAATGCCATTGCTCGTCCCCCTGCTGCCTAGTTGTTTGCCGGCAGCTGACTGTGATAAGACACCACGATCTGCCGCCAGCAAATGATCATTTTTTATCCAGTTTAAAAATCTGCATTGCCCGATGAACGAGTGGCAGTATTACACTGCCAGATCATCGCTAATGAGCTTTACTATAAATGCTCGCCAGCAATGACCTGGCCGACTATCTGCAGGTCTAATAGTCTTTAGGCAAACACAGAACAGAAGGACTAAACCTTAGGGTTTTACCCTGGCGTTCATACAGAAATTTGCAAACTGATTCGATGATATGGAGTCCATTTCACTGTCCATGGTACTGACAAGACTTAGGGGGCGGCGATTCAAAGGGGTTTTCCAGGCTCCCAATATTGATGACCTTTCCTGAGGAAAGGTTATTCATTTTCAATTTGTAAGGGTCCTGATGCCCCACACCCCCACCCAAACCTGTAGTGACCTGCTGCGGCCAGAACGCTTTGAACAGAACTGTGCTTCCTGTTCTGGCACCAGAGACTGCAGGAAACAGCTGATTGGTGTGGGGCATTAGGACCCTCATCAATTGGATATTAAAGGGGTTATCCGATTCCTGAAATGCCCGGGCCCCTTACACCCAATATACTTATACTCGTCCCCTTCGACGCCTGCCATTGGCTGACCCCTCCCCGGACATCGGATGTTTTCATCCGCGAACAGGGAGAAGAAGCTGTGGCCGTGTGGGAACCAGGAGCTGCGCGGGTGCCGGGGAGTGGGGTAAGTATATTGTGTGGGGGGCCCGGGCGTATGCTGCAGGTTTTCAGGGGTTGGAAATCAGGAGTTTGGAAAACCCTTTCAAGTGGTAAGAACACTGACAAGCTTCATTTTCTTCTAAACTTTGGATTTATGTCGCCACTCGCCAGCTCAACTAGAGAACATTCAGCCTCGCACCTCCGTGCAGATCTTCTATCACTAAAGGCGCTGTCCATCCTCAGGATAGCCCACCACATTGTAGTGGACAGAGCTCATCGCTACAGCACTGCTCCCACTGAAGTCAATGTGAGCAGTGCTGCAGTGAAAAGCACTGACCACTACAATGTTAACAGTGCTCTGCAGTTTCAGAACAATTGGTCAGTGCAGGATAGGCCATCACTTCAAGGCTGGACAACCCCTTTAATCTCCTGCCAATCTGCTCCATTTTTGTCTGGGAATGACTGAGAGGGTGGGGCTTAGTCAGTAAGGAGGAGCTTAAAGAGGTTGAGAATGGAAAGTACTTCTCCGGGGCCAGGCACAGGGTAAAAAACCACTCACCTGTCCAAACTGTTCTGGGCCCAGCACTGAGCTCCCGTGCCTGCCACTACTGGTCCCCGCTGAAGCGGATGTCACGTCCCATGCATGTCACCAATCAGTGACCTCAGCGGTAATACATCCAGAGTGGCATATGAGCTCTGAAGCCATTAATTGGGCGCAGCGTTGATGTGCCTGCGGTCAGGATGTCAACATTTCCAGTCTATTGGAAGCGGCAGCGACAGGAGCTCGCCACTGCGCCTGGAACAGTCTGAACAGTCTTTTTTTTATTTTACACCGTGCCCGGCTCTTTGGAATTTACTTCCTACTCTTGAACAACCCCTTTGTCTCAAGAGGGAGGCTCCTGCTGCAGCCAGTTATCTTACAGCCAGGGAGAGGATACTGAGGAGGAGGGGGACATGGCTGAGCTCCTGCGACAAACAGGGAAGGATGGTTTTATCTATTTCTCAATAGGTGATGCGACAAGCAAATATGTACACCGACAACCTCATTGAACAGGCTGTATGAGGACATATTTGAGAGCAGGTTTGACTACTCGTAGTTTTTGTAGACTGAGTGCTGGACTGACCGATCTCTGGTGGGCCCAGCCTCTGAGAGTAGAAAAAAATAAACATTTGGAGCCAGTCATTTGCCACCAGGGTCTAATTCTTTGAATGGAGATTGATTACACCATAGCAACCAATCAGATTCCACCTTTCATTTTTCAGAGCGCCTTTGAATTGGGTGCTATGGGCAACTAAGGCTACTTTAACATCTGCGCTTTTCCTTCCCGCTATTGATATCCGTCATAGGATCTCAATAGCGGGGCAAAACGCTTCCATTTTGTCCCCATTCATTGTCAATGGGGACAAACCTGAACGAAAAGGTGCGCACCAGAATGTATTCTATTCCGGTTTGCCTACGCCAGTTCTACTTTCCACCAGTTTGATAAATCTCCCACTGAGTGTTATAGGCAATAAGCCATATGGGGTTTTCTGCATGGACCGCCAGTCTGGGAAGAAATTATTTCAGTAAGCGCTATTTAGGTCTTATTTTCCATATTTCCTGACCAGAACACGGACCAGTTTCAGACTGCATGTCTAAAAGAGTCCCAGGGCTAAGTTTGTTCAACCCGCTAGTTATATTTGCTCTAAGACTCTCTCAGATTTACGGAGTGTGTAAGGTTACAGAGACCCAATTAGCCCCTTGCGTTACGAGCCGCGGGTCGGAGCACGCACGTCCTTCACCCCAATGACTCTGCATCCGTTAGCGCTCTGGATCGTCTTCTTTCTCCATCCTTGGACTACAGGATTTCTCTTTTGTGCAAGTCATTCCCCAGAGAGTTCGGCTATCTCTAGCGCTTTTAGCTGGAGTAAAGTGCCCCCCTGATGTATATATATCTTTGTCACCGCGTCTTTGTGATCCCACAGAAGTGCAGCAGGTCCTCTTCTAGACGAGGACACCCCCCACCATCACAATCAATCTCTAAATGTGCCTAATCACTGATTCAGCGCATACATTAGCGGTCCGGGGGCCGCCAGCTGGGGACAAGCATCTCAATAATAACCCTAATTATCAATCTGGGGCTGGGAGGAGAGGGCTGACCGGTGACAGCAGGAAGGTTACCAGCTGCCATGCTCCTGCGGATGTCACCATGAGAAATGAGGCGATCACCGGTAAATGGACGGCTCCAAGGGGAGCCATAAAGCGCCACCCCAGCGCTGCGAATAGCAGCACTTTAAAACCCCAAGTACTGTAAGTGACTGGTAATAAGTTATTTATAGAGGACTCCAGGCGGGGACCCAGTGGATTCCAGATGTGGGCAGTAGCTGTCCTGACAGGGAGCTGACAGCAGGTCTGCAGTCAGTCAGAGTTGGGGACACTTCCTGATCATGTGTCATGGAGGAAATGCAGGGCAGACACCTATAGATCTGGCACCATGTAGACAGGAGGCTAAATAAAGTGCACTGCCCCTCTGTACAGCAATGGGGGCGTGAATGGAGCCCCTAATCTGCCGTGTGAAGGAGTCATTCCCTGTGGTGCGGGGTGTGACTGACGTGTATATACACCCTGTATACGGCACAGACTGCGCGTGCAGCCCATCACACATGTGCACAATGCACCGCTGGCAGCCCCGAGTATACACTGGTCCATGGAGGAGCGCTGCACTCGCGGTACAGGTGCGCACAGCAATAAGCAGCACTTTACAGCCACAATGCACTTGACTCACCTGCTGCTGCTGTCGCACCCTCACCCGGACTCGAACTCACTGACAGCTGCTGCCGGCTCCGCCGCTTTGTTGTTTCCCCTCCCTCTCTATCAAGCTACAGTAACACGCCCAGCCCGGCCCGGTCCTTCTGCTGGATCACATGACCAGCTAGGACACGCCCTCTCACCTCATACCGCTGGAAGTCTGGGGAAGCCGTCTGCTGAGGGGCGGGGCTAGCAGGGTGTGTGACGTGTCTCTGTGTTTCCCAGCTGGAGGGTGAGAGGCGGCGTGTTCAGACTCCTCGGCTCTCTGGCGGCAACGCGTGTGGCAGATGCCTGTATACGGATAGCCCCACACGGAGGAATTTGTCCGCGACAAATTCCTCCGACTATCCCGCTGCGGTTTCTGTTGTGGGTATGCATGCGGGCTCCAGGTTTAATGCCATTGAATGGAGCAGGCTCCTGCTGCGGTTTGGCAAGCAGTCTGCGAGCTATGGTGCCAAGAATGGACCCTGTGCTGCATAAACTGTGGGCTGCCTCCCATTAGAAACAATAGGAGGCGATTTTAGTGCAGATTTGGCCTGATTTTCGGCAGTAAAACCTGCACCCAAATCGCTCTGTGTGAACCTACCCTAATGTGCTGTAACCGTGCACTTTCTGGGCTCTGCTACAGCAGAAAAGAGAAGCATCCTTGTAGAGGGGATTTCGTGAGATTTATATTGGGCCTCATGCACACGATCATATGTGTTTTGGAGTATCCCGGGCGTGTGCATGCCGCCATTGAACCCTGTAGAAATGTCCTATCCTTGTCCTCAAAACTGACAAGAATACGATGTAATGTTCTATCCTTTTTGCAGGGCCGCGTTACGTACTTATGGATGCGGACAGCCTCATAGAAGTGAATGGGTACACAGTTTGTGTCTGTTTTTCAGTGTTGTGGCAGCCGGCCATAGACCCTACTGGGAAACCCTTGGTGGGCCGCTCAAGCCCTCCTCGTGACTAGTGTTGAGTAGAGATGAGCGAACTTTAAAAAAAAAAGTTCGGCGTTCGGGTTATGGTAACTCGCGCATCACGTTATGGATTCCACTATCGCGGCATATGGAATCCCTAAGGGGCGGCTGCCACCAACCCGAACTGTTGAACAGCCGAAGGACCTGGGGTGACGTCACTGTCATGTGATCAGTGCAGGGGGCGTGGCTCAGCACTGGATCACCTCTTATCCAATCCTGTGCTGAGCCACGCACCTCTCACTGCTGACTAACAGTCTCACGAGGCAGGAGCATGCTTGGCGTCCCTAGCTACAGGCTGGAGATGCTCACAGCTTCTTCCGTATATAACTGTTCTTCTTTATGGGGCCAACCTGGCGCCAAAGTTAGTGACCAAGAGCCAGTGCTGTGCACCAATGCCTTACAGAGGACCTCTCCCCTCTCCGGACATGTCTGTTTTAGTACCTACTTGCATTCCCCATGTAATAGCAACTCTGGAGCATCTGTACTGATTTGTGTAATTCCTCTGTTATTCCTGCTGGATGTTCATGAGTGAATTGCCAGCAGTCTGCCAGGTCTGGATGAGTGGTACCGGTTGGGGTTGTGGCCCTGCACAGTCTGACATTGGTAACACTGATTGGATAGTGTCAGACCATGCATGGACATCTTTCCATGTGGACCCTCATTGCGGACTGCTGGCAATTAATTCATCAACTTTTAGCAGGAATAATAGAGGAATGGCATAACAGTTATATAAAAAGGATTGTTATTGCATGAAGAATAAAATCGTTTTGTAAAAGAGACATATCAGGAGAGGTGACATGACCTGTTTAAAGAATCAATGTGTATAACCTAAGTGCACAGTAAGTGCACGGCCTCATTGGGTGGGTCTCCCTCTACATTAGGGATCAGCACCCGCCGGTGTTCTGTCACTTTTCTATACCCGGAAGTGATGTAGCTGCATCGGAAGTCACGTGGACGCGTTGGAATCAGCTGGAGGACGTGGTGTGCGCGCTGCGCAAGTGCATTCGGCTAAAGTATAGTAATCTGGCAGAACGCCCCTGCATTTTCCCAGCCCTCCATTTCTTTACTTTCCATCTCTTTCTTTAGAATCAATGGCGGCATAGAGTTAGTTTTACTAAATGCCGAATGCACAAATTAATGTGGATTACGGGTGCGCAGCGTTCTTCCAGATTACTGTACTTTAGCCGAATGCGCTTGCGCAGCGCGCACACCCCCTCCTCCAGCTAATTCCAACGCGTCCACGTGACTTCCGGTGAAGCTACATCACTTCCGGGTATAGAAAAGTGGCAGAACACCGGCATTCCAGCTGTTCTCAAATACAACTCCCAGAATCCTCAATTCACTTCTATGGGAATTAGAAGAGCAGAATATGTTTGCATGCTGGGAGTTGTAGTTTCACAGCAGCTGGAGTGCTGAAGGTTGCTGATCCCTGCTCTACATAAACTGACATGCTGCTTAGGGCTCATTCAGACGACTATATGAATGAGTTCGCATACGGTCCGCAATTTTGCAGCACGAGTGCGGACCCGTTCATTTCAATCGAGCCGCAAAAGCACACGGTGTGCTGTCTGCATCCATAGTTCCGTTCCGCGGCCGCGCAAAAAAGAGCATGTCCTATTGTTTTCTGCAATCGTCAACAAAATGCAGAACGCACATGGCTGGTATCCGTGTTTTCTGGCCCATACGTCTGAAAGAGGCCTTATTTACAGTAAGCAGTACAGGTCGATTTTATTTTGTTTGCAGCATGTGGATGAAATTCCGTAAAACCCTATGGATACCAAATCTGTGGCATGTCCGTCCCGTTTGAACATACCCCAAAGTAATATGGAGATTCTCAGCCAGTACAGTAGTGCATCATAACCATTAGCAAGACATCATCAGCGGTGACACAGATCTCATAGCGTCGCACCCAAATTACCAGTATGCGTGCACCAGTCACTCCTGGGCAACGCAGGTGATTCATAAATATGATGCTCATTCTGAACCCCTTATATCACCCCAAACTGGCATGAATACATTGATGAATCTCCTCCATACAGCTCTAAATCACAGCTTCCCTTCAGACGATATTACATACCTGGCTGCCAGCAACCACCACTAGGGGGAGCTCAGGGCACAGGGATTTATCATTACCGTTGACTGCATTGGAAGCTGTAATTTTTTTTTTATTTTTTTTTACTGAGCTCCTCTTAGTGGTGGCTGCACTGCAGAGTTTTCATATTGGAAACAGAAAAGGCAGGTGCTCGACCCGCAGCAGCCGTATGGTGCGGAACTGCCTGCCGGATCCGGCAAAACGTAATCAAACTGGAAGCTGTTTTGCCAGATCTGTTAAACGTATTCATTGAAATACCGGATCTGTCTTTTTGGTATCATCCGAAATAACGGATCCGGTATTTCATTTTTTTAAAGCTAGAAAGAACTGCGCATGCGCAGACCGGAGAACCGGATCCTGCAATTTCTGGAACACTTGGTCCTGGATCCGGCAATAATACATTTCAATGGAAATTAATGCCGGATCTGACAAGTGCGGTAGTGTTGTAGAATTTTGGCTGGAAAGAATACCGCAACAAGCTGCAGTATTTTGTCCAGTCAAATACCGTACAAGGGACGGAACGGAAGACATCCTGATGCACACTGAACGGATTGCTTTCCATTCAGAATAGCTTGGGACAGAACGGAAGCGTTTTTTTCGGTATTGAGACCCTTTACCGGATTACAATACCTGAAAAGAATAATGCTAGTGTGAAAGTACCCTAAGTGAATGGGGTCACAGGGTGACTTGCACATTTGCTGCAACTGCAATGGCAGAATCTAAAAAAGATGTTGTGCAAAATCTCTGTGTAGCTAAACCCTTAACCCCTCAGATGCTACGGTCAATAGCAACCGTGCCATCTTAGTGGTTAAACAGACCACTCTGTCCTCTATACAGGAAATATGGGGCACGTTGTACAGTACGTTCTAATGGTACCATCCAAGATTGTAAAGGATGTAGTGGGAAGGAGGAAGAAAATTCCAAATGGGGTGGGATTGGAAAAAAAAGCACAATTCCACCATAGTTTTATGGGTTGGTTCCCTGTGCAGCAAAAACTGTTTCCTTATAATACCAAATTTATATATGAATATTTCTGTGGCAGGCCTTGGAGCCGGGGCCACAGAGAGAGCCGGCTCAGATGCCGTGGTCGCAACTAAATGTCTATGATGTGTGTTATCGCCAATCACAGACATTGTTACATTGATGCGAATGAGATTTACAATTTGTTTTTATTACTAATTGTATGTGTTTCTTTTTTCCATCATGCCCTATGAATTGAGGTTTTGCTGTATTTTTTCCATGTTGACTTCAATAAAGAATGACTGAAGCATTGAAACCTGCCCGTTAAAGCCACAGCTATCCAAAATAATCAGTTCTAGAAACATCTTCAAATTGTCCCTTTAATTAGAAAAAGTGTCAAGGCCTCATGCACACAACCATGTCTGTATTTCTTTTTTTTTTTTTAAATCAGATCATTTTTTTATTGAACGTTTTGATAAATATTACATTGTTTAGTTGTCAATTTACAATTAAGGGTACTTTCACACTTATGTTGGTGCGGATCCGTCTGTTTATTTGCACAGACGGATCCGCACCTATAGTGCAAACGTTTGTATCCGTTCAGAACGGATCCGTTTGCATTAGTTTTAAAGAAAAATGACAAAGTCCAAAACGGATCCGTTTTGAATTACATTGAAAGTCAATGGGGAACAGATCCGTTTTCAAATGCACCATATTGTGTCATTGAAAACGGATCCGTCCCCATTGACTTACATTGTAATTCAAAACGCATCAGTTAGGCTCCGCCTCTTCAGACGGACACCTATACGGTGTAAAAATATAGGAGTCTTGTACACACCATTTCTGTATTTTAGTTCCCAAACAATGGATCCCCAAAATACAGATCCCCTCCTTGTACTCTGCACATTTCTCCCACTCCCATCAATAGAAATGACACTTCTGGTCGCAATGCAGACCAGGGTAGGACATGTTCTATAATTTACGTAACAACTACATGGATCCGCTAAAAATACAGATGTGTGCATGGCCCTGAATGGCTCAGGATGCTAGCCGTAAAAAAAAAATTGTGGGTAGCACAAAAACGTTCATGTGCATGAGACTTTAGAGGTAGTCTGTCACCACTATATGACCTTATACAGCGCTTACATGGCTCTGTAGCACACCTATACATGATTCTAATGGTACCTTTGTACGTAAAGCGAGGCCGTGCCCAGGATGGGCATCACAGTGCGCAGGATCTCAGCCGGACCTAGCGATGACGCAAGGGACTTGGAGGGCGGGCAAAGGAATAGGCTGGGGAGGAGTAAAGTAAAAAGAAGGCAGAACGGTACCATTACAGTCATGTATAGGTGTGCTACAGGACAATGTAAGCACTGTATAAGGTCATATAGTGGTGACTGACTCCTTTTAAAATGTTTTTGACACAATTTACTCGGAGGTGTAAAACTATTCTCTGATTCCTCAGATGTGAATGTGTGCACTATAAGGAAGGAGAGGGGGAGACATCACATATATGTCAGTCTAAGATCAGGAATGAGTTCAGTGCAGCTAGGAGAGGTTTTAAATAGCTGCTACCAAATTAGCTGTACAGATGAGTCAGCCTGAATGCCCCATGCCATTTAAAGTAGGTCATACTAGCATCTAGCAGTGGATGAGCAGTCCACACTTTCTGTAGCAACCTAAACTGTCATGTAGACCCCGTGCACATGATCGTATCCGTTCTGCAGTCTGTAAATTGTGTATCCGCAAAACACCAATGCTGTCCGTGTGACAACAGGATTCTCTTTGTGGACACTTTGGCTTCAGTGGGACCGTGATACGCGTTTTGCGGGCATATTCTTTTTGCAAAACAGTCGTACAGATGCGGAAAGCATCCAAAAAGAATATGTTCAAAACTTGTCCACAAAATGGGGACCATGGACCCACTGAAATCAATGGGTCTGCAAAAAATGTGGATGCAACATAGACTGCAGCTGTATTTTGTGTCAATTAAAATAGAGAGGGAGCGGCAGTTGCACAGAGTGCGAGACAATAGCCCCGCGGGCGACCCGACATGCGCAGCATCATTGTAATCTATGATGCTGTTCGCTCCCATGCGCACGATCAATGCCGCTTCGGGACATATGGCCCGTTCACAGACCATATGTCTCAGAGGTCATGTGTTCGTGTGCAAGAGGCCTAAGTATGACTTGGAGGGAGAAAGGCTGAGGAAGCCTGAGAGGCTCTGTGTGGTCTCAGCCAGGAGGGCTGAGGGGCAACAAGGCTTTGTAAAGCCTGAAGTTTGGGGGCCCAGTGACGCCTATGGAGAGAGGGTTACACGGTCAGAGTCGGGAGGACTTCTGGACCATCTCCCCCCCAAGGGTGCTGTTGTGGTCACAGCCTAGGGTTGTTTCGGGTATCGACGTTTCAATACCCATTTGATACTTTTAGCCCGGTATCGATATGATACCGGGATTTGCCTTCTATCGATACTAGGCTGCGCTACTGCACAGCCCAGTATCGGAGAACGTGGCCGCGCTGCTCTCAGCGCGGCTATGTTCCCTCAGCAGCAAGGGGAGAAGAAGGCAGTCTTTCCCTCCCCCTGTGCTGCTGCTGCCACCAATAAAGAGAGACGGGAGAAGGAGACGGGGTCACTGGCCACCAATGAGGAATAACGTTTAATATACAAATGCAGGAAGAAGAAACTCATTGCCGGCACCTGCCTGTGACCGGGCGCTGCGATCCGCGGCAATTAAACCCTCAGCGCCCTGTCACAGGCAGGTGTCGGCAATGAGTTTCTTCTTCCTGCATTTGTATATTAAACGTTACTCCTCATTGGTGGCCAGTATTAAAGACATTGGCCAGTGTCGTCGTCGTCCCCCCCTTTTTCCCCAGTATCCCCTCACCTCCTCCTCGTTGGTGGCAGCGATCGGTTACCATGGCAACCAGGGCTCTATTAGGGTGAATAGGATGAAAAGATCCCAGGTTCTAGCCCCTAAGGGGGAAATAGTTAATAAAAACTGTAAAAAAAAAAAAAGTACACCAAAATATTAAGTATAAATCACCCCCTTTCCCAATTTTACATATAAAATATATAAACAATAAACAAATAAAATATTACATATCGCTACATCTCAAAAGTCCAAACTATAAAAAAAATCCTCTTTTAAGCGGTGAACGCCCATAAAAGAAAAACTGCACAATTAACCATTTTCTTTTAGTCGCCTTGTCCCTCAAAAAAATAGCATAGGACTGTTGTATTATGGGCCGGACGTTCCATAAAATGCGGAATGCACACAGCTTTTTTTGGGCATTTTATTTTTTTCGCGTGGTATCGAGTATTGCAATACTTTTTTATGGTATCGATACCGAATCAAAATTTTGGTATCAAAACAACCCTATCACAGCCTGGAGGCTGCTGGACCGTATATGGCTGAGGAAGCCGGACCTAATCCCGTGTGTGAACGGCGCTCTATATGTGAGGTAGAGACAACACTTGTATTAGGTAGAGCCCAGACGGGCAGGTTTTTATTTTGCGTGTAATGGTGCTGAAGTGCAAAAATATGGCACCTTTTGGACTTGAACCCCATTGTCAGAGGAGAAGTCAGTGATTGCAACCCCCTGAGAGAGAGCGATCCCTTACAATATGCACTACAGTATATGAAGAAAATCTAATATATACAGTATATAGTAGATATCCTGTATGTAGTGTATATTTAGTAGATCTCCTGCTCCTATACTACTATATATGCCCTATATGCAGGAGATCTATTATATATACAGTAGTAGATCTCCATAATTGACCGCATGGGGATGATGTTTTGGGAAAATCCAAAAAGCAAAAATTGTTGTCAGTGAAGCATCCACAAATAGGAATGTGTAAGCTTTTATACATTAACACAATGGCGTACAGACCGTGGGAGCTCAATGCAAGGAGATTTACAGTTTCCATTTAAAGCAATAGTAACTGTATGAATTCTTATGCACTGAGCTCCCCCTAGTGGTGGCTGCAGGCTGATAGTTTTCTAATAATCTGGGATGCAGATTTTTCAATGTACAGTGCTGCTCCGCATTATTGGCAACCCTTTATTTTTTTTCATAGACTGTACAATATCTTCAGAAATAAATGGAAATGTACCAACGTAATATCCTCATGATTTTTTAATTAGTGGTCCAAAGTAATGCAACAATAAAATATGGATTTTCAACCTACATGTTGTAATTTCAAAGAATAAACAGAATAAACAGCATGTGCAGCAATAAAGGCACCGCTAATTACCGTAATACTTGGTTGCACACCCTTTGGCATTGATGACAGCCTTCAAACGTTTCTTGTAGCCATCTATTAGCTTCTTGCACTTCTCATCTGGTATTTTCTCCCACTCTTCCTGTGCAGTTTGTTCAAGCTCTTGAACCCCAAAAATTTTCAATGGGATTGAGGTCAGGACTCTGGCCATTTTAAAACAGTCCATTTATTCTTTTTCAACCATTCCTGTGTACTTTTGGATGTGTGCTTTGGGTCCTTGTCTTGCTGGAGGACCCATGATCTTCAACTCAAACCTAGTTTTCTTACACTGGGTAGGACATTTTGCTCTAAAATCTCTTGATGATCCTCTAATTTCATGATTCCTGTGATATGGTCGAGGCTTCCAGTAACAGATGCAGCAAAGCAACCCCACAGCATGCTTAACTGTTGGTAGGGTGTTCTATTCCTTATAAGCTTCATTGCGCCGTCTGTAAACAAACTGTAGCTTTGCATTGCCAAAAAGCTTGATTTTAGTTTCATCTGTCCACAGAACATTTTCCCAGAAGGATTGTGGTTTGTCAAGGTACTCTTTGGCAAAGATCAGTCGTTCTTTTTTATGTCTTTTCTTCAGCAATGGTTTCTTCCTTGGCCTTCGCCCATAAAGCTCTGCTTGGTTTAGTGTGCGGCTTATGGTACTTGTTGAAACCATGACCCCAGACTGTTCCAGGTTGGCCTTCAGGTCTTTAGATGTTTGACGTGGTGTTTTTTCCACCATTCGCACCAACCTTCGAAGACATCTCTTGTCAATTTTCCTCTTTTCCCCACTTCCAGGGAGGTTGTTGACGGTTCCATGCTTGGCAAACCTCCTAATAACATTGCTCACTACTGAAAGTAGGATACTAAGGTCTTTGGAGATGGCCTTATACCCTTTGGAAGTCTTGTGTTTGCTAATAATAGCAGTTATGTCCTCCGACAGCTCCTTTGTCTTCACCGTTGTGACAAAAGAACAGGGCCTAACGTGGCTTTTTTAAACACTGAACTCATCATTCATTGGCTAGAACACTTGATTGTAGATGAGAAAAAGAGAAGTAGGCGGCACTCACCACTGAAATCATCAAATCTTCTTTATTGATCCATATTGATACAGTTTAAAAATATGCCTCACCGAACACTAGTAGCACTGGGGGTCGCATATGTCCACCCCAGCGCTGTTTTTAAGCTGTATCAATATGGATCATGTCTTGTGGCTACTCACATGTATTTTTCATGGGAGTCCTGGAACCAGACAATAATGGTATATACTGTGTGTTCAATATGCCATAAATACAGTATTTTAATTGTTAATACCCCTTTAAATTTTAATTTTGGCCCTCGCCGTTGGTTCAGTCTGGCAATGTGGCCCTCAACCAGGAAACATTGTGTACCATTGCTCTAGATCATTGAAAATGCCCTTTACCATCCAGAAGTAGGCATGAATGGCACATAACGGCTGAAACCAGTAATTGGCTGCAGCAGATACGTGAAGACATCGCTTCCAGACATAGGAGGCCAGAAATGGAGGGCATCAGACCAGTGGCGTTGGGTGAACTAGATTTTAAAAAGTGAGCATAGCTTATTGCATTATATTAGGTTTCTGATCAGTGTTGGCACAGGGGCAGTTATCCTTCTAACATAAGCATGTACTATATATGACAGCACGTTCCTAGATTTATGTCATTTCATCAAGGGCCGATTGTTGACGTCATACCAAGCTTTAGATTGTTAGAATAGCCCCATTATAACCAGTTGGTATAACTTGTAAGATTTGCTTTTCCCTATCTCCGGGCTGCAGAGCGATCACATGGCAGATCACGCCGCGCAGCCAGTCACATTCTGTTTACAACATGTAAATGTGGAGGAAGACTTCTCTTTCTTAGTCAGGGACAGTTGCTAAGCAACACGTAGAACAGCACAGAAAAGGAACAATCAAGCCAATTGTGGGATCTGACCTGATCCGTCATGTGGAACAGAATTATAAATGATATCACATCTGAATACTTTATTAGCCAATGTTTTTTTTTCCTTTAACCATATGTAAGCAAATATATTCAATGTCTTTTCAAGTATATATTATTAGCTTATACACTTACCAGTTTTATTGAGAAAAATAACATCTTAGCCCCGTAGTTCATCTGTATTCAGATTGGCTAAAATGATAGGTTTAGACATGTTGTAGTAGTAATGTCCTAAAGGATACCTGCAAACAAGAGAGAGTCAAGGCCTAGTTCTGGGGGTTTGGTTGTAATTGAGAAGAAGGTGAAGGTTGAGAGATAGTTGGGCCTGTATGAAGCACCACTTTCATTTGAGCAGGACCCTTGTGAAGTGAACAGGGGCAGACAACTGGAAATCAGAACACTGTTATTTGTTTGTTTTTTTCACTTAAAATTTGTGATGTTTAACGCCTTTACAAACCTGGAATCTAAGGTCTTTGAGGGGTTATGGAGCAGCTCACAAACCGGATCCTCTCCATACGCGTTAGATGCTGGCGGTATAATACAGTTCACACCCAGCCACAGTGACTAAAATCGTAGATAACTCTGACCCCATTCATTTAACACCGCATATAGTATAGTGATCACTGCACTGAGGGGTTAGTCAGAGGCAGGGGGGCGTCCTCTGACTTTAGTTGTCCTCCTGACATAAAATCTCAGGGTGCTGATTGGTTAAATATGGTAGCCTGAGGGATGCTCCGGGGCCTTCCATTGTAAACTGCCTGTTCGTTCTCCGGGCTTTTTATATTGATGACCTATCCTCAGGAAAGTGTATCAATGAATGGTCGGCACTACTCGGAGCGGCTTGGCGGTGCACGTGTCAGCGGGCGGGCATCCCAATAGACAATTTAGGCCTTATTCACACGTCCGCAATGTTCGTCCGCACCCGTTCCGCAAATTTGCGGAACGGGTGCGGACCCATTCATTTTGAATGGGGACGTGATGGATGCGGAGAGCACACACTGTGCTCTCCGCATCCGCATTTGCGGAGCGCACCGCCGATCTTCCGGACGGCGGCTCCGCAAAAAAGTAGAGCATGTCCTATTCTTGCCCGCAATTGCAGACAAGTATAGGCATCTCTATAGGGCCGGTGGCAAGGTGTTTTGCGGATCCGCAAACACTACGGATCCGCAAAACACTACGGACGTGTGAATAAGGCCTTAGAAGGAAAAGACCAGCACTCGTACGTGTTGATTTTCTGGAAGCTGGATTTATTCAGTCACATATTGCAGCATAGTGACGCGTTTCAGCACAAACGTGCCTTCATCAGACTATTAACACACGAGGACGTGTCTTTTATGTTTTTTCCTTCTAAACTATCCTCAGGAAAGGACATCAATATCAGATCGGCGAGGGTACTGATATTGGTCCTGCCAATCAGCTGTATGAATTGAAGGCGCACGCAGTCTTCCTGCTCGGATATTGATGACAATATTAAAAGCCCGGAGAACCTCTTTAAGGAAGTACAGAGAATCCCCACAGGTTGCAATAATAAACCATTGCAGTCTACGGTAGCAGCAATGAAAGTAAAAAATAAAATAAATATTTAAACAGAAATATAAAAAATTCAAATCATCCCTTTTGGACTTTTATATATAAAAATAAACAAAATAATAAACATAATTAATACAGCTGTATCCAAGAATGTGTGAACTACTGAAATATAAAAGTTTATATTTGCGGTGCATGGAGAATGCTGTAGTTTTAATGTATTTTATGTACTTATATAGCGCTACTATATTCCGCAGCACTTTACATACATTGGCATCTCGCTGTCCCCAGTGGGGCTCACAATCCAAGTTCCCTATCAGTGTGTCTTTGGAGTGTGGAGGAAACCCATGCAGACACGGGGAGAACATACAAACTTCATGCAGATATAGTCTGTGGTCACCTCACACCTGAAAAAACAAACTGAACAAAATGTGGTCAAAAGGTCTTATGTACCCCAAAATGGCACCAATAAAAACTATAGCTTGCAAAAAAAAAACTCACATCACTCTGTAAAAACTTAGGGGCACGTTTATTAAGACCGGCATTTTAGACGCTGTTTTTAATAAAGATGCTGGCGGTAGGTCCGCCGAAGTTATGAAGAGGTGCAGGCCTCTCCATAACTTTGGCGCATCCAGCGTCAGTTCTAAATGTGAGACCGCTTCCTAGCTGTCTTACAATTAGACCATTTTCTAAGCCTAAACCAGACATAGAAAATGATGAATGAGATAGGCCTGTCCCCGTCCCCGCCCATAATTTTAGACGTGGCGTGAGCAGGGTGAAGTCGGTAGCAAAAATTGTAATGTAGTTTACTGTCCTCCTCTATCCCTGTAGGAAATAACAGTACCATCCTATGAGATCTGTACGCACTGTCCACATTTACCAGGTAAATAATATTCCCAGACCAACCTGTTTTGTCTGTCATTACTCTGGGCTCCCAAGGTGCTTTTTTTTGAACAGGTGGTAAAGTTGTTGTTGCACGGCAGATAATCTCCTGAGAATGCACATTTATATATGTGTTATTACCTCCTATTGTTTTGCTATAGCTGTTATTGCAGACCACATATTAGGATTTGTTGGGAAAAAAAACATTATATGCAATCCTGTAGCACCACTCATGGATACAGTAAATGTTAAAATGTAATTACCCTAGTTTTTTTTTCTGGTTTAGCAACATAATGGACTCCTTTTGCAATAATTTAATGTTCTACAGGAGACAAAATTTAAGATAAGTTTCAGTCATTTTAACCACTTCAGCCCCCCTAGCTTAAACAACCTTAATGACCAGGCCCTTTTTTACAAATCCGCACTACACTACTTTCACCGTTTATTGCTCCGTCATGCAACTTACCACCCAAATGAATTTTACCTCCTTTTCTTCTCACTAATAGAGCTTTCATTTGGTAGTATTTCATTGTTGCTGACATTTTTACTTTTTTTGCTATTAATCAAAAATTACCGAAATTTTAGCAAACAAATTACATTTTTCACTTTCTGTTGTAATTTTTTTTTTAAAAACTACATTTCTATATAAATTTTTCGCAAAATTTATTGTTCTACATGTCTTTGATAAAAAAAAATCCAGTAAGTGTATATTTATTGGTTTGGGTAAAAGTTATAGCGTTTACAAACTATGGTGCAAAAAAGTGAATTTCGGCATTTTGAAGCAGCTCTGACTTTCTGAGCACCTGTCATGTTTCTTCAGGTGCTAGAATGCCAGGATAGTATAAATACCCCCCAAATGACACCATTTTAGAAAGAAGACAACCCAAAGTATTCGCGGGGGGGCATGGTGAGTTCATGTATCATTTCATTTTTTTTCACAAGTTAGCGGAAAATGACACTTTCTGAGGAAAAAAATAAAAATAATAAAGTTTCCATTTCTGCTAACTTCTGGCAAAAAAAAATTTAATCTCCCACGGACTCACTATGCCCCTCAGTGAATACCTTGGGGTGTCTACTTTCCGAAATGGGGTCACTTGTGGGGTGTGTTTACTGTTCTGGCATTTTGGGCAGGGCTAAATTGTGAGCAGCCATGTAAAAGCTAAAGGTACTCGTTGGAATTTGGGCCCCTTTGCGCACCCAGGCTGCAAAAAAGTGTCACTCATGTGGTATCGCTGTACTCAGGAGAAGTAGGGCAATGTGTTTTGGGGTGTATTTTTACATATACCCATACTTTGTGTGAGAAATATCGCTGTAAATTGACAACTTTGTATAAAGTTTTTTAAAAAAGTTGTCATTTACAGAGATATTTCTCTCACCCAGTATGGGTATATGTAAAAATACACCCTAAAACACATTGCCCTACTTCTCCTGAGTACGGCGATACCACATGTGTGACACTTTTGGCAGCCAAGATGCGCAAAGGGCCCTAAAACCAATGGGTACCTTTAGGATTTCACAGGGCATTTTTACGCATTTGGATTCTCACGCTTTAGGACCCCTAAAATGCCAGGGCAGTATAAATACTCCCATGTGACCTCATTTTGGAAAGAAGACACTCAAGGTATTCCGTGAGGGGCATGGCGAGTTCACAGAAAAAAAAAAATTTTGGCACAAGTTAGCGGAAATTGATATTTTTTTTTTGACAAAAATAAAATTTTACATGAACTCACCATACCCCTCACGGAATACCTTGGGGTGTCTTCTTTCTAAAATGGGGTCACATGTGAGGTGTTTGTACTGCCCTGGCATTTGAGGGTCTCCGCAATCATTACACGTATGGCCAGCATTAGGAGTTTCTGCGATTCTCCTTATATTGAGCATACGGGTAATGAGATTTTTTTCCGTTCAGCCTCTGGGCTGAAAAAAAATGAACGGCACAGATTTTTTCATTCGCATCGATCAATGTGGATGAAAAAATCTCTGCCAAAATCAGTGAGTGCGGTGGGCTGGGCACTAACTACCTAACAAGTAGCTAGCTAACTGGCGGTGATAAGGGACCCTTATGCCCCATTCACACGTCCGAAATTCTGTTTGCGGAACGGAATTGCGGACCCATTCATTTCTATGGGGACAGACTTTGTCCCGCTCGGATCCGGAATTGCGGATCCGCACTTACGGGTCTGCATTTCCGTTCCGCAAAAATATAGAACATGCCCTTTTCTTGTCCGCAATTGCGGACAAGAAAAAGCATTTTCTATATAGTTCTGGCAATGTGCGGATCTGCAAAATGCGGAAAACACATTGACGGTGTCCGTGTTTTGCGGATCCGCGCCGCGGATCCGTGGCACGGATCTGTGGATCCACGGATCCGCAAAACACATATGGACATGTGAATAGAGCCTTACAGGGTGGTGATCAGTGACAGGGGGGTGATCAGGCAGTCTATATGGGGTGATCAGGGGTTAACAAGGGGTTAATAGTGGTTATAAAGTGAGGGGGGGTGGGGTGGGGAGGGTAGTGTAGTGTGGTGCTTGGTGCAACTTTACATAGTTACCTGGTCCTCTGGTGGTCGATCCCAGTAAATGGGACCAGAGGACCAGGTAGCAGCTATAGCAGACGCTGTTCACAAAACAGCGTCTGATATAGCTCTTTGATCTAATTTATTTTACATTTACAGCCTGCCAGCGATTGATCATGGCTGGCAGGCTGTAATATAACTGCAGAGCCGCGCTCTGCTGTGAACGCGCGCGCGTTCACAGCAGATCTCGCCTCTCGCGAGATGACGCACGGATGCGTCCAGGAGGAACAAACTTGCCGCCGCCTGGACGCATCCGTGCGTTCAGCGGTCGGCAAGCGGTTAATTACCGGTGATGCCGACTATGACCACTGGTGAGGCCCAGATATGAGCATGTTCAGGCTGCTGAAGCCCTATTAGAAAAAGCCATGCCCTGGACATATGTAATCACATGTCTGTATAGAAGCATTAAAGGGGTTATGCACTGCAGAGATATTAATAACCTATCCTCAGGATAAGTCATCAATATCAGATCAACGGGGGTCCGACTCCCAGCACCACCACCAATCAGCTGTTTGAAGAGGAGGTGTGAGGATAGGTCAGCAAAATTTACCCACTGTATAACCTCTTTAATCTGCCACTGAGTCCCATTTAAAATAAACACATTTTCTTGAAAAGCGAGGCCAGACAGACATGAAGTCATATGGGTCCAAAATATGGGCACGTTAGACATACACAATGAACATTCACTCCAAACGTGTGGTAAAACTACATGCACACGACAGCTGTTTTTCTCGGCTTCTGTTTCAGTTTTTTTTGCGGATAGGACAGGAACCCATTCATTTCAATGGGTCAGCAAAAAAATGCTGACAGATCATTCGTTTGTGTTCCGTGTCCGTTGTCTGTGTTTTTTCCTTTCAGCAAAAAAAGTAGTGCATGTCCTACTTTTTTGTCATTTGCGGACGAGGATAGGCATTTATTACAAGGAATCTGCGAAAACAAAGGAATCCTCCCCAAAAAAACTGATAGACCATTTTTTTTTTTTGCGGATCCCGATTTGCGGACAGCAAAAAACAACTGTCGTGTGCATGTAGCCTTATACAGATACAATGTTCAATGTTTTAGGTCATGTTGCAGATTTTCAGTTCAGATGGAATTAGTATTTTTTGTATATTCCCTGTGGAAATGCAGCGTCTGGGTTCACATGAGCGTGTCCGGATTAGGTCCGGATGCGTTTAGTGAAAACTGTGCGATTTCACAGGCAAAGCCATTCAGTTTTGCCTGCGATTGCGTTCAGTTTTTTACGGTGCAATGCGTTTTGATGCATTTTGATGCATTTTTCACGCGCGTGATAAAAAACGGAAGGTTTACATCTCCTAGCAACCATCAGTGAAAAACGCAACGCACCCGCACTTGCTTGCGGATGCAATGCGTTTTTAACGCAGCCCCATTCACTTCTATGGGGCTAGGGCTGCGTGAAAAATGCAGAATATAGAACATGCTGCGATTTTAACGCAACGCACAAGTGATGCGTGAAAAAAACGCTCATGTACACAGCCCCATTGAAATGAATGGGTCAGGATTCGGTGTGGGTGCAATGCGTTCACATCACGCATTGCACCCGCGCGGAAAACTCGCCCGTGTGAATGCAGCCTAAGGGCTCTTTCACACTTGCGTTTTGGTTTTCCGACAGAGATCCGTCGTCGGGTCTCTATGCCGGAAAAATCCTGATCAGGATTATCCCAATGCATTCTGAATGGAGAGAAATCCGTTCAGGATGCATCAGGATGTCTTCAGTTCAGGACCGGAACGTTGTTTGGCCGGAGAAAATACCGCAGCATGCTGCGCTTTTTGCTCTGGCCAAAAATCCTGAACACTTGCCACAAGGCCGGATCCGGAATTAATGCCCATTGAAAGGCATTAATCCGGATCCGGCCTTAAGCTAAACGTTGTTTCGGCGCATCGCCGGATCCGACGTTTAGCTTTTTCTCAATGGTTACCATGGCAGCCAGGACGGTAAAGTCCTGGTTGCCATGGTAAAGTGTAGTGGGGAGCGGGGGAGCAGTATACGTACCATCCGTGCGGCTCCCGGGGCGCTCCAGAGTGACGTCAGGGCGCCCTAATCGCATGGATCACGTGATCCATGCGCATGGGGCGCTCTGACGTCATTCTGGAGCGCCCCGGGAGCCGCACGGATGGTAAGTATACTGCTCCCCACTACTACTATGGCAACCAGCACTTTAATAGCGTCCTGGCTGCCATAGTAACGCTGAAAGCATACTGAAGACTGATCCGTCTTCAAATGCTTTCAGGTCACTTGCGTTGTTACAGATCTGGCGGGCACTTCCGGCAAATGGAGTACACGACGGATCCGGACAATGCAAGTGTGAAAGAGGCCTAAGAGAGATTCAGAGACAAACATGAAGCACCACACAGGCCCCATGGAAATAAAATGTATGCTGGTAGTTATCTAGAACCAGTTAGCTACACCTGATGTGACACTTGGGTTTTGCTAGAAAGCAGCACTGGATTTTAGTCCCTTGGGCCCACCAGAGGAAATGATTCTGAGGGCCCATCCTCAGTGTACAGTCGTGGCCAAAAGTTTTGAGAATTACATAAATATTGGAATTTGGAAAAGTTGCTGCTTAAGTTTTTATAATAGCAATTTGCATATACTCCAGAATGCTATGAAGAGTGATCAGATGAATTGCATAGTCCTTCTTTGCCATGAAAATTAACTTAATCCCAAAAAAACCTTTCCACTGCATTTCATTGCTGACATTAAAGAACCTGCTGAGATCATTTCAGTAATCGTCTTGTTAACTCAGGTGAGAATGTTGACGAGCACAAGGCTGGAGATCATTATGTCAGGCTGATTGGGTTAAAATAGCAGACTTGACATGTTAAAAGGAGGGTGATGCTTGAAATTCCATTGTTAAGCATGGTGACCTGCAAAGAAACGCGTGCAGCCATCATTGCGTTGCATAAAAATGGCTTCACAGGCAAGGATATTGTGGCTACTAAGATTGCACCTCAATCAACAATTTATAGGATCATCAAGAACTTCAAGGAAAAAGGTTCACTTCTTGTTAAGAAGGCTTCAGGGCGTCCAAGAAAGTCCAGCAAGTGCCAGGATCGTCTCCTAAAGAGAATTCAGCTGCGGGATCGGAGTGCCACCAGTGCAGAGCTTGCTCAGGAATGGCAGCAGGCAGGTGTGAGTGCATCTGCACACACAGTGCGGCGAAGACTTTTGGAAGATGGCCTGGTGTCAAGAAGGGTAGCAAAGAAGCCACTTCTCTCCAAAAAAACATCAGGGACAGATTGATCTTCTGCAGAAAGTATGGTGAATGGACTGCTGAGGACTGGGGCACAGTCATATTCTCCGATGAAGCCTCTTTCCGATTGTTTGGGGCATCTGGAAAAAGGCTTGTCCGGAGAAGAAAAGGTGAGCGCTACCATCAGTCCTGTGTCATGCCAACAGTAAAGCATCCTGAGACCATTCATGTGTGGGGTTGCTTCTCATCCAAGGGAGTGGGCTCACTCACATTTTTGCCCAAAACACAGCCATGAATAAAGAATGGTACCAAAACACCCTCCAACAGCAACTTCTTCCAACAATCCAACAACAGTTTGGTGAAGAACAATGCATTTTCCAGCACGATGGAGCACTGTGCCATAATGTAAAAGTGATAACTAGTGGCTCGGGGACCCAAAAAGTTGACATTTTGGGTCCATGGCCTGAAACTCCCCAGATCTTAATCCCATTGAGAACTTGTGGTCAATCCTCAGGAGCCGGGTGGACAAATAAAAACCCACTAATTCTGACAAACTCCAAGAAGTGATTATGAAAGAATGGGTTGCTATCAGTCAGGAATTGGCCCAGAAGTTGATTGAGAGCATGCCCAGTCAAATTGCAGAGGTCCTGAAAAAGAAGGGCCAACACTGCAGATACTGACTCTTTGCATAAATGTCATGTAATTGTCGATAAAAGCCTTTAAAACGTATGAAGTGCGTGTAATTATATTTCACTACATCGCAGAAACAACCGAAACAAAGATCTAAAAGCAGTTTAGCAGCAAACTTTGTGAAAACTAATATTTGTGTCTCTCAAAACTTTTGGCCACGACTGTATATAGGATTTTAAGGTCCCTGTTTAATTAGCGGTCCATTACTGTCAGAGCTTGGGCCCACCGGAGGATTCTCTGCTACTCTGGTGGGCCTGTCCAACCCTGCTGGTAAGCAAGTAATGACTTTAATATTATTTTTAAAGTGTTGTTCCAACATGGTAATCCCATTCTGAGAAAGAAACCGGGCTATTGTTGGCCATCCAAATCCACCACAGCAAAAATGTAGTATTACATGGCAGCCATCCTTTATAAGAATGCCTTAAAATGGCATCACGAATAAGGGTCTTATTGCTAGGGCAACTACTTTAAAAGACTTTTACAGGACTTTATTACCGATGACCTATCCTCAGGATAGGTCATCAGTATCTGATTGGTGGGGTCCGACAACTTGGACCCTGCCGATCAGCTGTTTAAGAAGGCACTAGCGCTCTGTGAGCATCGCGGCCTTCATGAAGCTTACCAAGCACAGCGCTGTACTCAGTATAGCGGATGTGCTTGGTATCGCGCTCAGCCCCATTCACTTCAATGGGGCGGAGCTGCACCTAGGCCACATGACTGATGAACATGCTGTCACTGGCCTAGGAAAAGCTGAGAGAAGGCCGCATTGCTCAAAGGAGTGCCAATGCCATCTCAAACAGCTGATCAGCTGGATTCCCGGTGTCGGACCCTCAAGCATTAGATACTGATGACCTATACTGAGGAGAGGTCATCAGTACAAAGATCTCAGAAAACACCATTAAATATCATAACTTTTTCAAATAATGAATTCATGATTGTGTCACCTTAACATTAACTGTAAGGTATACAAGTGATAATAAAACCAACAACACGAATATAAAGCCACACAATCAATACATAAGGTTTTTAAAAATTCATTTTAATGAAGAAATAATTCCATTCCAAAATATAGACACACAGTTATTATAACCACTTCAAAATAGGACATGTCCCATGTAGGTTCCACACACACAAAAACAATACTTAACAGCAATACAAAAATTCCATACAGTAGTAGTTTTGTTACAATATCAATGAAAATTGTCAAATTCTTTAGTGTGTCTGCTCTTGCGGTCTTCAAGTGGTCAAGTTCAGTAGTTATAGAATTACAAATATCAGTTAGTAACCTTGAGATTTTTCGATGATATTTTTGGTTCAGAAGTTAAAAGGCCTGTTCAAATACAGAGGATCGCTCACTGTTTTCTGCTCTGTATATTACTATGACCCCACTTGATTGACGCAACCTGAGGTTGCCCATATTTACAAGGTCTATCTACATTATACTTTATCTTTTCCTTGCACAGCGACTTAGCAGCCATTTTGTGGGCTGACCACATGTTCCTGAGAACTCCTATCCCAGCTTCTCCAGTCCAAAGCCAACAGAATCAGCAGGACAATGACTCCACTGGTTAATAATGATAAAAACACATGAAAACTTCTTTCAGCCCACAAAATGAGCTCCTCCACTCTGTGCAAGTGACAGGAGTACTACAAGATGGGAAATAAATAGAGCAATATAAAAAGATACCTTTGCTAACTAATTATTACATGACCCATGCAAATCAAAAAGGAAAAAACACAACAGCAAAAGTACCCTAGGAAAGTATCATAATGAAGGCCACGCAAATTATACGCAAAAAACTAAATAGCCTACATTCTAATTACCTCTCTGTATACATTCTGTGAACACTCAAAAAGCAATATATGCGGAACTAGCCTACTCTATGGTTAAGTATAACATAGGCTAAAAGGCTGATCCTCTATTGCCAAACGTTTCTATGGAAAGCACCCAGCAGGTAAACCTTACCCTGACTCCTCAAGTGAAAACACCAGAGACTGTACCTTTACCATGACTTTCCAGGCATCTTTTTCTCATGGCACTTTTTCTTCAACTCATGCTTGGGTCATGAACACAAATTCAATGAAAAATAGATACACACAGTAATAGATAAGAGCTGATTTGATAGAGTTTCATGCAGTTATTACCTAATGTACAATAAAATTCCTGTAATCTGGAACTAACGGTACCCAACAGATGTCAGGTTATCAAACATCTGGACTATTTGACAAGAATGTAAGGATATGTATCAGAACTCCATATCTCGCCGTAAGAAAACAGAGAGTTAATGATAAAAGGATAAAACAATCACTGGGGCAATACCATCCAAATTCACCTTCTCACAAATCATATGGCTGGAACCATCACTGACTGGAGAAACATAGGGTCCCACTGTAGATTGCATGAACTTACTACTGTATGATACAGTTCTTGAAATAAAGTATTGCTAATATCATAGAAAATCTTAAACAAGTGCTTTAATCTGTGACCCAAAGCTTGCAAATGGGTGCCATTATTTTTCAAAAACACTTTACCTCAAGTGATCTTTCGAACCAAGCACCACAAGAAGGGTTCCAGCTGTCTTCATTACTGTGAGACACTGGGAATTAGATGGTCCCAGCACATGGCTCTATATAAAAGATCTATTAAATATGATCTGGAAGATGATACATTTTTCCTGAACTGAAATTTAACGATACATCAAAGATAATGTCTAATGATGTGATACCCACAAAAAATGTTGACGAGCACAAGGCTGGAGATCATTATGTCAGGCTGATTGGGTTAAAATAGCAGACTTGACATGTTAAAAGGAGGGTGATGCTTGAAATTCCATTGTTAAGCATGGTGACCTGCAAAGAAACGCGTGCAGCCATCATTGCGTTGCATAAAAATGGCTTCACAGGCAAGGATATTGTGGCTACTAAGATTGCACCTCAATCAACAATTTATAGGATCATCAAGAACTTCAAGGAAAAAGGTTCACTTCTTGTTAAGAAGGCTTCAGGGCGTCCAAGAAAGTCCAGCAAGTGCCAGGATCGTCTCCTAAAGAGAATTCAGCTGCGGGATCGGAGTGCCACCAGTGCAGAGCTTGCTCAGGAATGGCAGCAGGCAGGTGTGAGTGCATCTGCACACACAGTGCGGCGAAGACTTTTGGAAGATGGCCTGGTGTCAAGAAGGGTAGCAAAGAAGCCACTTCTCTCCAAAAAAAACATCAGGGACAGATTGATCTTCTGCAGAAAGTATGGTGAATGGACTGCTGAGGACTGGGGCACAGTCATATTCTCCGATGAAGCCTCTTTCCGATTGTTTGGGGCATCTGGAAAAAGGCTTGTCCGGAGAAGAAAAGGTGAGCGCTACCATCAGTCCTGTGTCATGCCAACAGTAAAGCATCCTGAGACCATTCATGTGTGGGGTTGCTTCTCATCCAAGGGAGTGGGCTCACTCACATTTTTGCCCAAAAACACAGCCATGAATAAAGAATGGTACCAAAACACCCTCCAACAGCAACTTCTTCCAACAATCCAACAACAGTTTGGTGAAGAACAATGCATTTTCCAGCACGATGGAGCACTGTGCCATAATGTAAAAGTGATAACTAAGTGGCTCGGGGACCCAAAAAGTTGACATTTTGGGTCCATGGCCTGGAAACTCCCCAGATCTTAATCCCATTGAGAACTTGTGGTCAATCCTCAGGAGCCGGGTGGACAAATAAAAACCCACTAATTCTGACAAACTCCAAGAAGTGATTATGAAAGAATGGGTTGCTATCAGTCAGGAATTGGCCCAGAAGTTGATTGAGAGCATGCCCAGTCAAATTGCAGAGGTCCTGAAAAAGAAGGGCCAACACTGCAGATACTGACTCTTTGCATAAATGTCATGTAATTGTCGATAAAAGCCTTTAAAACGTATGAAGTGCGTGTAATTATATTTCACTACATCGCAGAAACAACCGAAACAAAGATCTAAAAGCAGTTTAGCAGCAAACTTTGTGAAAACTAATATTTGTGTCTCTCAAAACTTTTGGCCACGACTGTATATAGGATTTTAAGGTCCCTGTTTAATTAGCGGTCCATTACTGTCAGAGCTTGGGCCCACCGGAGGATTCTCTGCTACTCTGGTGGGCCTGTCCAACCCTGCTGGTAAGCAAGTAATGACTTTAATATTATTTTTAAAGTGTTGTTCCAACATGGTAATCCCATTCTGAGAAAGAAACCGGGCTATTGTTGGCCATCCAAATCCACCACAGCAAAAAATGTAGTATTACATGGCAGCCATCCTTTATAAGAATGCCTTAAAATGGCATCACGAATAAGGGTCTTATTGCTAGGGCAACTACTTTAAAAGACTTTTACAGGACTTTAATACCGATGACCTATCCTCAGGATAGGTCATCAGTATCTGATTGGTGGGGGTCCGACAACTTGGACCCCTGCCGATCAGCTGTTTAAGAAGGCACTAGCGCTCTGTGAGCATCGCGGCCTTCATGAAGCTTACCAAGCACAGCGCTGTACTCAGTATAGCGGATGTGCTTGGTATCGCGCTCAGCCCCATTCACTTCAATGGGGCGGAGCTGCACCTAGGCCACATGACTGATGAACATGCTGTCACTGGCCTAGGAAAAGCTGAGAGAAGGCCGCATTGCTCAAAGGAGTGCCAATGCCATCTCAAACAGCTGATCAGCTGGATTCCCGGGTGTCGGACCCCCAAGCATTAGATACTGATGACCTATACTGAGGAGAGGTCATCAGTACAAAGATCTCAGAAAACACCATTAAATATCATAACTTTTTCAAATAATGAATTCATGATTGTGTCACCTTAACATTAACTGTAAGGTATACAAGTGATAATAAAACCAACAACACGAATATAAAGCCACACAATCAATACATAAGGTTTTTAAAAATTCATTTTAATGAAGAAATAATTCCATTCCAAAATATAGACACACAGTTATTATAACCACTTCAAAATAGGACATGTCCCATGTAGGTTCCACACACACAAAAAACAATACTTAACAGCAATACAAAAAATTCCATACAGTAGTAGTTTTGTTACAATATCAATGAAAATTGTCAAATTCTTTAGTGTGTCTGCTCTTGCGGTCTTCAAGTGGTCAAGTTCAGTAGTTATAGAATTACAAATATCAGTTAGTAACCTTGAGATTTTTCGATGATATTTTTGGTTCAGAAGTTAAAAGGCCTGTTCAAATACAGAGGATCGCTCACTGTTTTCTGCTCTGTATATTACTATGACCCCACTTGATTGACGCAACCTGAGGTTGCCCATATTTACAAGGTCTATCTACATTATACTTTATCTTTTCCTTGCACAGCGACTTAGCAGCCATTTTGTGGGCTGACCACATGTTCCTGAGAACTCCTATCCCAGCTTCTCCAGTCCAAAGCCAACAGAATCAGCAGGACAATGACTCCACTGGTTAATAATGATAAAAACACATGAAAACTTCTTTCAGCCCACAAAATGAGCTCCTCCACTCTGTGCAAGTGACAGGAGTACTACAAGATGGGAAATAAATAGAGCAATATAAAAAGATACCTTTGCTAACTAATTATTACATGACCCATGCAAATCAAAAAAGGAAAAAAACACAACAGCAAAAGTACCCTAGGAAAGTATCATAATGAAGGCCACGCAAATTATACGCAAAAAAACTAAATAGCCTACATTCTAATTACCTCTCTGTATACATTCTGTGAACACTCAAAAAGCAATATATGCGGAACTAGCCTACTCTATGGTTAAGTATAACATAGGCTAAAAGGCTGATCCTCTATTGCCAAACGTTTCTATGGAAAGCACCCAGCAGGTAAACCTTACCCTGACTCCTCAAGTGAAAACACCAGAGACTGTACCTTTACCATGACTTTCCAGGCATCTTTTTTCTCATGGCACTTTTTCTTCAACTCATGCTTGGGTCATGAACACAAATTCAATGAAAAAATAGATACACACAGTAATAGATAAGAGCTGATTTGATAGAGTTTCATGCAGTTATTACCTAATGTACAATAAAATTCCTGTAATCTGGAACTAACGGTACCCAACAGATGTCAGGTTATCAAACATCTGGACTATTTGACAAGAATGTAAGGATATGTATCAGAACTCCATATCTCGCCGTAAGAAAACAGAGAGTTAATGATAAAAGGATAAAACAATCACTGGGGCAATACCATCCAAATTCACCTTCTCACAAATCATATGGCTGGAACCATCACTGACTGGAGAAACATAGGGTCCCACTGTAGATTGCATGAACTTACTACTGTATGATACAGTTCTTGAAATAAAGTATTGCTAATATCATAGAAAATCTTAAACAAGTGCTTTAATCTGTGACCCAAAGCTTGCAAATGGGTGCCATTATTTTTCAAAAACACTTTACCTCAAGTGATCTTTCGAACCAAGCACCACGAAAAGGGTTCCAGCTGTCTTCATTACTGTGAGACACTGGGAATTAGATGGTCCCAGCACATGGCTCTATATAAAAGATCTATTAAATATGATCTGGAAGATGATACATTTTTCCTGAACTGAAATTTAACGATACATCAAAGATAATGTCTAATGATGTGATACCCACAAAAAATTTACATTGAGGTGTACTTGAATATCTAGTCAACATTTTTCTTCTGATCTTGAAAGATCCCATAGCATCAAAGCATCAAGCCTACTGCTGGATGATCAGACTCAAAGTTAAAGGAATTTTACTTTACTTTTAAATCTTCCTAATATAATTTAGACTAAACACACATGAACCGTAACAAAACCACTCCATGATTCATTTCAGGGAATCAATGTAAAAACTGCAATCTGCAAAAAAAAGTCTAACTAATCAAGCAGACAACACACTCAAACCTCCACTGTCAGACTTCTCGTCGGCCTCATGATTTTCAGTTGAGGATACTTCTGGTGAGGTATGTGGATTGAGTGGTTTAACGTAATAGAGACCCTCATAACACGAACAAAGGGGTTGAACTTTCAGTTAAAATATGAATTTTCTTTATTTACATCCGATTGGCAGGCCCCTAGACTGAAACTTAGTTTTAAAGGAGGTTATCCTCTATCATTTGCAATCTGGGTCATTGCTATTTAACTCCATCAGTTCAATAGTCTATCTGTAAGACCTTTAAGGAGGACATCACGTCCGTACAGAAGTGCGACTGATGCAGACCACTACAGTTGCACTATCGCTGACTCCTGCAGTCTTTCTTTTCCTTCTAGCCTCTCTTGTTCAGCCGCTGGTGGTGGCATTAGCTTCGGCACTAGATATCAATGAATTGACAGCTGGGTGGTCCCCAGTGCTCAGAGGTAATGGGGCCCTGTACCTGACAATTTACTGCTGTCTCTTTAAAGATAATGCACCACAAGCAATGTAACATAAGGGTCTTTTCCCTGTACTCCCAGTGCTCTTTTGTGGTTGATATACTTTGAATTGTGTCCCCGTCCCTACCGATCTACTGGTCTTAGAGATATCCATAAGTGACGCTCTCCAAGATTATACATTATGTGTCATATGATGTCAATTAACTCACCTCAAAATACCACCAGTCTGCCCTCCTGACAGGTCTAGTATTTCCCAGGAAATAGCAATTCTCAAAAAAAAATTCTTAGAACCCCACTTTGTGTTATTCCTCCTTGAAAATGTTGAATTATTGGCATTGACAACTTAGGCTTCGTTCACATCACCATTTGTCTTTTCCGTTCTCAAGCTCCGTTCAGGAGAACGGAAAGGACGGATGCTGTACATAACTGACACCTAACTGACACCAACGGAGCCTAAAGACCCCATAGACTTTAATAGGGTCCGTTTGGTGTCCGCTCAGAACATGATTTTTGAGCGGACATGAAAGTACTGGGGTCTTTAGGCTCCGTTGGTGTCAGTTATGTACAGCATCCGCCCTTTCCGTTCTCCTGCTCCTGAACGGAGCTTGAGAACGGAAAAGACAAACGGTGATGTGAACGAGCCCTTAGTGTTACAACTCTCGTTGTCAGAGTGTAGGTCTGCACAGTCAGACACTAGCAACACTGATCTGAAGTGTGCAGGACTCATCCCCAACATCTAGCTGTCAATTTGGGAAGGAAAAGGTGCTGGGGTTTACCATTCCCATTATCAATAGGCTGTACACACTCTCTGCTGTCAACGTCTGACTGTAGTGACACATCTTACTGACCGGCACCAAGTTACTATATTATTCATACATGTACAGTAGGAATAACATAGGAATGGCTCAATGCAAAGAAAGGTGCTCCAGGATTATTATTTTATGGGGAATACAGACCCTCCTTAATGTAGAATTCTGAAGCTTGGACATTGGGGTACATGCTTAGTATGTAACTGGGCAAGTTATAAGGACAGAGATGATGTTCATTTTCAAAAGAATAATAACCACTGGGTGATGATAATCTTAGTGAATGCCCTTAATCAGCCATGTTGTGTAATACTCCAGATTCTATACATTTATTTATGGCTTTAAAAAGGCTGACACGAGTTCAGAACTACTTTCACATACATTGTTCCTTTTTGCAGACTATCTTCAATGGCATCTGTCAGCAGATTTGTACTTATGAAAGTGGCTGACCCGTTACATGTGCACTTGGAAGCTGAAGGCATCTGTGTTGGTCCCATGTTCATATGTGCCCGCATTGCTGAAAAAAGTGATGTTTTATTAAATGCAAATGAGCCTCTGGGAGCAATGGGGTCATTGCTGTTATACAGAGAGGCTCTGTTCTCTCTGCAACTGCTGTGCCCTCTGCACTTTAATCGACAGGGGCAGTCAGTGTAAATGTGATCATGCCTGCCTTGTCCTGTCAATCAAAGTGCAGAGGATGCGGCAATTGCAGAGAGAGTAGAGCCTCTAGGTGTAACGGCAACACCCCTATTGCTCCTAGAGCCTCATTTGCATATATTAAAACTCACCAATGCGGGCACATATGAATATGGGACCAACACAGATGCCTTCAGCTGCCAAGCACATATGTAACAGATCAGCCAGTTACATAGGTACAAATCTGCTCACAGATGTCCATGGACAACTTTTGCATGGGCAAAAAATTATTCTTACAGACTATGTGACCTGCCTTCCCTGACGACATAGATGCTCCCCTTCTCGCACACTGATCTTCGGTGTACATCGTCCTCCCCCTCCCGGCTGGTATTTAGAACAGTGGGAAAAGGGATGGGGTGATTAAAAAAAGATGACAAAGCAGAGTGCTGTCTCCTCTGTGTCAGAAGCAACAGGGTAACTAGCTATGTGAAGGAGTTACACAGACTCTACATGATAGAAAATTTGTGATGACGAATATTTAGAAAGTTGCTTCATTTTACATTTTGGAATCAAATAAACAACAACAACAAAAAAAAAATCGCAAAGGTGTCCATAGACTTTAGGTACAGTACAGTTCCTTTCAGTCAGTGACTTTCCTACTTACAGGAATTAGATACAACAATTAACACAGAAAATTACATTTTCTGACATAACAAATAAGTTTCACTGTGTAAACAGACTTTTACTAGCAAATGATCTACATGAAAGAGTGTTCCTGCCATTCGTAACCATAATCCAGTGCATCCCACCATTAGAGTTGCGTGCTTCCTCATATTCTCTTTCACATACACGCAAGCCCTTGTGCTTTTCACTGCTACCTCTACTCGCCCCAAAATCGCATGCAAAATGTCTAGCGGCCATAAGGCATTCAGAAAACAATTCTTAGTATATTCACCGCTTATATGCAGGCGGACATTTTGCCGCATATTAGTGTGTGTATCGTATTAAGTCAGTAGGACCTCGCAATATCGCTGAGGGAAAATGGCTGCCTTCACTATGTCTATGTGACAGATGCAGTTTTATTTTTGCAGGCATGCAATAACCGTGAATACAAAGACCACAATACAGCAAATAAAAGAGCAAACTGTCAAAGAAGGTTCATATGTGCAACAAACAGCAAAATAAGAACAGATGATTGTGAGGCGACAGCAATGTGGAAGATAATGAGTTTCTGCTAGTTCGGGTTTTTTTTGTTATGGCACCTGTGGTTTATAAACAGCTTTATCCTTTCAGCTGCCGAAGATGGGCATGCAGTGCCCGGCAGAACCCTGCAGCAGTGAAAGGGTTAATAATGAGTAGCTCAAAACATAGTTCACAGTTTTAATAGCATCTGTGTGGATTGCAAAAACTAGATTCTAAATAGTCTAAACATTGTATAATTTGTCCTTTTCTTGTATATGATAGCGTCTATATTGAAAATGAAAAATATATATTTATATATATAGATATATACACTAAAAACTCGTATGGCTGATCTGTGAGTTCTTGAGAGAACGAAAGAAATACAAAAATTATACAATTAGCCCTAACGTCATTATTTTATTGTCAACGGGCTTTGAACACATAAATCTCTGTAGTTTTCCCAAACTAATAAAAAAAAAATATTTAAATCAAGGAATCCAATTCTATCCAGTGACTGAAATAGACGTAACGTACTGTAGGGAACTGCTGCTTTACTACTGCCGTTACCGGTGACACCAAAATGAAAGCCAGGATTGCAGTCCCAGATTAAGTGCAAATCCTGCTGCAGGAGAATGAAATAAAAAGTGCTGTTCTTGTGAGTGATTACCATCCACGTGCATTGCAGGGTGCTGGAGGCAGTACTCTAGTGTTCTTAGTTTCTCTAGCGCTCAGAGTACACTGAAGGAAGCCCGGCTTAAAAAGAAAAAAAAAGGGGGGGCTACCGGTAGTTTGCAGCAAAACGATGCACTGCACAATGGTTCACAACGCAGCGGCGCGGCTTGCCTAGATACTGCTACTAGATAAGTGGCTGAGTAGGTTCAAATGGAACTAAGGCACTCAGACAAATAGTAGTAACAGCTGATATCATACAAATCATTGGCTTCTATGGTCCACCACGACGTGGTGATAGAGAGGATCTCCTCTGGTAGTTTGGCCAGTGACAGAGAAGACATTTGCATACACCTGGTTGATATATTCAGTGTTGTCGCGATAGTGCATAAGCAGGTCTGTCTGAATACTTTTTTCCCCTTCCCCTTGGAAGTTAGGGAGATTTCAGTTTTCAAAGACGAGAGTGCACCAGCAGCTCGTATGTGTATCCGATCTAGGACGATGAATGTATGACCGCGTGTACAAATGGCTATATTTTTCAAAAACGCTAATTATGATTTAAGTTGAAATATTTTTTTGTTTGTAAAGTAATAGTTAAAACACACACCTACAAACTACACGGTTCAGAACAAATGTGCTGTGCTACATTCCGGTGGACTCG
Organism: Bufotes viridis; assembly: GCA_033119425.1. Taxonomy (NCBI): domain Eukaryota; kingdom Metazoa; phylum Chordata; class Amphibia; order Anura; family Bufonidae; genus Bufotes; species Bufotes viridis. The sequence goes on from CM065593.1 coordinate 97,252,641, forward strand.
GATGGGGGTCTTTGTACTAAAAGATGCAGCTGGTGAGGTCAACCTGCGTTTTTCCTGCCGGATTGACGGTTGACGACCAAGACTTCTCATGCTATGTGCATCTTCTCCACACTACAGCTTTTCTGTAAGATGATAAAACAGGCTGGTTAGGCTGGGTTCCCATCACGTTTCTATGATCAACTTAGCAGATCCATGTAGCAATAAAAGCAGATGCAAACAGAACCATTTGCATCCGTTTGGCATAGACTTAAAATGTGATGTGTGCCCAACCTTACAATGCGATTCCCCAATGCACATATAGATTCAGCTTTCATTACACAGAGAAACAAATACCTAGGGAGCTAATCTGATAGGGCATTAGATGTTTAACCCTTTTCTACCCAGGGTGACTTTCCATTTTAGTGTTTACGTTTTATACTCTCTGCCTTCCCGAAGCAATAACTTCTTTTTTTTTTTCCATTCACATGGTCATCTGAGGGCTTGTTTTTTGTGGGACAAGTTGTACTTTCTTATGGCACCATTTATTATTGCATACGATGTAGTGGGAAGCTTGAATTGGAAATGGAGTCTTGTTTTTACGGCATTCCCTATGTGGTAAAACTGACCTGTGCCCTTCATTCTCTGGGTCAGTATAATTACAGCGACATTTGTATAGTTTTTCTTGTTTTAATACTTAAAAAAATAATAATAACTTTGGAAAAAAACTAATTTTTTCTTTGCATCGCCATATTCTGACCCCCATTTTATTGTGTGAGGGTTCATTTGTTGCATAGCAATCTGTATATTTCCATTTTGGGGTGTGTATAACTTTTTGATCACTTCTTATAAAAATAAAAATAAATCGCTATACTGAGGATAGGTCATCAATATCAGATCAGCAGGGACCTGACTCCTGCGAAACTTAGAACTCTCTATCATACTCTTTTTGTTGGCAGAATGTGTGCCGACAACGCCCGACCCCCCCACTGCAGCCCACACATTAGAAACCCTCCGACAACTGAAGTCAGAGGTTATGAAGCACCCAACTTACACAGATTTGGCACCATCTTATTGCCACCTTTTTTGAAATTTAAGGAAAAGAAGAGTCTTGTGTGATAATGATAGTTACGCAGTGATGCATCAGTGGCTATGCGTTCAACCAAAAACTGTTTTTGCTGATGGTATTAAAAAGATGGTAAGATGCTGGGTAAAATGCATCGCAAAGGAAGGTGACTATGTAGAAAAGTAACATTATTGGTTTTTCTTATTCAAGATTTTTTTTTTTTTTACAATAGTAACATTTACATTGTAAGGAGGCAAAAGGTGTCATAGTAGCTATACAACTCACTAACAGTATGGCAGTGTTTCAGTAAGATAAGGTTATAGTTAGAATACTCAATTTCAGAGCAGTATTTATGATAAACAAGAAAAATAAGGCAAAACATAATGCCATACGTTAATATTAATTGAGCCTACGTTCAGGAACTAAATTGAAATGTAATTTGTTTTTGAAATTCTTAATAGTTTTAAAAAGAAAAGTGTGGAAACTTTTTGAAGACCCCTCGTACGTACTATATTTTTGGAGAAGGGGACGTTGATCCAGCAATTTGTACTGATGGCCATATTTGTTCCTGTAATGTGGGGCAATTGGCAAGCTCCTTACAGGGTTTTTTTTTCATTCCTCTGTGTCAAGAGAGTAAGATTACAGGTTGGATTTCATGGACCTGTGTCTTTTTGTTTCAACCGTGTCAACTATGTACGGTAACTACATTGTATTGAAATGATATATATTATATTGAGAAAAGCTGTGATTTGTAATAAGAATATTACAGAACACACCCAATTTCTAGAGCTCTCTGCTACAATGTCTAAGTTGCCACAGCCGCACGGAGATATTTCTGACTGGCAGGTATAAACTAAGCCTTGGGTGCCCTCTGCTGTTCATAGGACTGCATTTTCCTGCCTGAGTCCTCATGCTCACTCAATACAGACAGTAACCATATAAAAGTGTATATATATAAATTTCATATATACAATTTACATGATGAATTTCAGTAATGACACAGCCAGGCAGAGGTTTTATGTAGTACAGCTTCCCTTCAATGTGACAGCTGTTCTAAACTGAGAATACTATAGACAATAAAGGCAGCTGACCATGCCTGAAACTAGATCATCTACATTTACCTACACCTAGTGGCTCATGTCTTTGGTTACAGCACAAGTTATTAAATGTTGTAACACTTAATGATTAAGGTGGAGAATACTTACTTTAGAGGGGGAAGGAAAGAGAATAGTGCATTCAGCCCTGCAAACTGACCTGTAGAGAAAAAGAAGCAGTGCTTATAATGAAACCAGTGATTAAATATTGTAGAAAAAATTTGCATAATTTTATACAGACACAGGTTTAACACTACAATATTCCTGGCAGGACTCATGCACATGGCCATTGCCCGGCCGTGCCCGTATTGTAGACTGCATAAAGTGTATCCGCAATATATGAGCCCCGGCCGTGTGCACACCGCATAACGGATGCGGACCCATTCACTTGAGTGCTTCAGTGGGGGTTTCTCTCCGTGCCCCCGCACCGCAAAAAAATAGAACGTGCGCATGGATCACAGACCCATTCAAGTTAAATGGGTCTGGATCAGTCTGTGGCAGGATGGACCCCAATGCATGGAACGGCCGTGTGCAGATTCAGTCTGCCCCCTTGGATTAAGCTCCCTTTAGAAAACATCTATGACCAAGTGTTGTGGTGGGAACACCCAGGATCAGGAACTTCATGCTAAAACCCATGGAGCAATATATGTAAAGCCTCATGCACACGGGCGTGCACGGACTGTAATATCCCGGCCTGGAATCCAGCTGACAGCAGGAGCGCACGGCGTCATTGGTTACTATGACGCCGTGCGCTTCATGCTGCCGCTGGACTACAGTAATACACCCGTACGAATGTATTACTGTAGTCCAGCGGTGTCATGAAGCGCACGACGTCAGAGCAACCAATGACGCCGTGCGCTCCTGCTGTCAGCTGGATTCCAGGCCGGGATACCACGGTCCGCGCACGGCCGTGTGCATGAGGCCTTACCCACTGAAATCAGTGGGCACATTTTGAAATATATGGATATCAATGGCCCTCCAGAGTGAGAGTTGGTCTCTTCAAATTCAATCTTTAGAAAAAAAAATGTAAACATAAAGAGAGATCACATAAAGAGTTACTAGGTAAAAACATCTGGGGCTTGGGCCCCACATCTTTTGTCCAGGGCCCTAAACAGAGTGACCGCCAACCATACAACTGTCTTGAGGACATGGGGGTGGGTCCCTGTCTGACCAGTCAGTGCTGTCATTGTCCTACTGACCAGTGCCACAACCCACCTGGTAACACACAACTGGACCTGCATTGAAACTGTTGGCAGTTCATAACTTCTAGTTGGAATAACAGTAATGGCACCACCATTGATGCTCCACAATTGTTATTACGTGGGGATTGCAAGCAGACACATGTCAGGAGAGATGACAGGTCCCAAAGATCAATATTATGGCTCATACATATGTATAAAGATGTTTTCCACTTGTTTGGCTAAAACATAATACCAAGGAGAGCCTGAGAATTACTTGCCTGGGTCATTTGAGAGTAAAAAAGAATATTTCTCACTTGTTCCGACCTATGTGATTTGGTCCCTAAAGTAGAGACCAAGCACAATCATGTTACCTGGTAGGCTTCATCCTGCAGCTTTTGTTTGAGATACTCTTCCATCTTCAGTTCATTTTCAAGTTGGCGCACAGAGTCGTTCTCATAGGTTTCATCTTCATGTCTGTTATATGGATCTTCCGGGACCCTGCACATATAAGTTTAAAATTTAGGTCAACAGTAGTCGTTTCGCCTGAGGCCACTTCTTTATGCATTTATAATACTATTTACATTTGAAACATATTAGTAAGATTACATAATGACCTGTTACATTTTAATATAGTGACCCCTATGGGCATCACTAGGTTAAAACATTCGGGGCCTTGGCCCAGGATGTTTTGTCCCAGGCCCCGAATGTACTGCCTTCTAGGACGTACTGCAGGAGCTGAAGGACCCGTGATGACATCACAGTCAGGTGATCTGTGCTAGAGGCAGAGCTCCAGGGTGGAAAAGGACCTGCAATGATGTCACCGTCATGTGAAGGCAGAGGGCGGAGCTGAGCTGTGAAGAGGAGAACTAGTGGAGAAGACCCTGCCTGTGATGGCTTCTGTGACATGAGGAGAGGCAAGTGAAGGGATAGATTCAATGTGAGAGGCAGAGTAATCCTCTGAGTTGTAGTTCTCCTCTCTTACAACACCTCTGTATGTTAGGGGTGTTATTTACATGGGACTGTATGTTGGAGGAACTGAAGCGAGGGGAGTGATGTTATGTAGGCCTTGTGATAGCAGTTTAAGTAGCATCCATCACGCAGCCATTTCTATAACCAATTGCAGTCTATGTGTAAAAACAGGTACAGTGGGGGTAAATGACGTTTTAAGGATTAAAATAATTTTAAAAATACTCCCCTCATCCAACGCGCGGGGAAACTGACTCCTCATTGGATGCAGCAGGACCTGCGCTCCAAGTGTGATGACATCACACGATCACGTCCTGCTGCATCCAGTGAGAAGAGAGTGTCCCCACTCGTGAAACTGAATGAGGTATGTTTTTTTTTGTCAGTCAAAATGCTGGGGGCCACATTATTAACGCTGGGGGCCACTATGGGGGACATTATTAATGCTGGGGGCCACTATGGGGAACATTTATTAATGTTGGGGCCAATATGTGGAACATTATTAATTCTGGTGGCCACTATGGGGAACATTAACCTTGGGGGCCACTATGGGGAACACTTATTAATGCTGGGGGCCAATATGGGGAACATTATTAATTCTGGGGGCCCACTATGCAGAACATCATTAATGCAGGGGCTACTATAAAAGACATTACTGGGGTCCACTATGGAGGACATTACTAATGCGGGGGGCCACTATGAGGGACATTATGAATGCTGGGGGACAATATTAGGAACATTATTAATGTTAGGGGCCACTGTTGGGGCATTATTTACAATTGGGGACATTATGGAGGGTTGGGATAAGCCAATGAGATTCATCTGTTTTTAACAGTCAGATGGCGAGAAAATGGATGCACAAAGGGTTCGAAAATGGTCATAAAAAAGCTAACAGTGTCTACTTTTAAAGACCTCTTTTTTTTTTTTTTTACATTCATGTGAATGTAACTTTACATGGGACTGTATTATGGAGGATACAGGAGGGATGGTTTGATGTTATTTACATGGGCCTGTATGTTGGAATGGCTGGGGCATCATAATTTCTGAGGGCACTACAGGGAGGATTATAACTATGGGGGTAATACAGGGGCATTATAAATACAGGGGACATTATCAGCGTCCTGATTGCTACAGGGAGCTCTGTAGGAGTGCTTATACATCAGCCATCAGCCGTATTACTACTGGGGGGGGGGGTCTGTATAGAGCTTTATTACCACTGGGGGAACAATAGGGGGGGCTTATTTCTACTGGGGCTCTCTAAGGGCATTATTAATACTGGAGGGCTACTTCTACTAATGGGGGCACTCTTGGGGAGCATTATCACTGTTGGGGGCATTGTAGGGGGCAGTATTACTATGGAGGGCATTCTAGAAGGGAATTATTATTGGTGGGACTATGAGGAGCACTATTACTATGGGGGGGACTATCTGTATGGCACTATTATTTATTCAGGATAGTATTTGGGGGTATTGGTGTGTCACACTCTGCAGAGACGAGGCGTGACTGAAAGAAGTTGTCTGGACCGTATTGAGAAGATGATGACACAGAAGATCTACATCAGAGGAGACGTCACCTGGGCAGGGCCGGCGCTACCATAGAGGCAAGGGGGGCAATTGCCCCCGGGCCCCGAGTCCTTAGGGGCCCCCGGCGCCGGCCCGCTCGCCGCAAACAACCAACCCTAGCTACTTACTACTAAAAGCGCACGGCCTGAAAGAGTGGGTGAGGAGGGGGCAGGGCCCACGGCCGCTCTGAGCTCCGCTGCCTGGCCTGCCTGCAGTGGCTGGAGCGTGCCGCAGGCTCGTAGCTGCCGGACAGGCACGTCTTTACGTGACGTTGCCTTGCCATTGAGCTGAGTGAGCTGTGAGCTCCGCCCCCAGAGAGAAGGAGCGACGAGCCATTGCCAAGGCCAACCAGTCAGACACACATCCCACCTGGCCCTGCCGGTCCCTCCCTGCTGAGTCAAGTGAAGTTCGGTAACCGTCTAGTAGTAACCTAACCTTACAGGGGGCGGGACAGAAGGAGAGATGGGGAGAAATGTGCCATGAGGGGTGGGGATTTGGTGTTGGAGAGATGTGCTGCTGCCAGCCCACTGGCACATGGATTGGAGTGGGAGAAATGTGCCATTGTCATTGGGGGAGGGAAGGGCACAGAAGGAGAGATGGGGAGAAATGTGCCATGAGGGGTGGGAATTCGGTGTTGGAGAGATGTGCTGCTGCCAGCCCACTGGCCCATGGGTTGGAGTGGGAGAAATGTGCCATTAGGAAGGGGGGGGGCAGTGAAGTGTCATGTGGGGGGGGGGGAGCCCCCTTATTGTTTTTCGCCCCAGGGCCCCATTTCACCTAGAACCGGCCCTGCACCTGGGAGGTTGTGGATGTGAGAGGTATGTGCTGTATGTTTGATAGTGTCTATGCAGCAAGTAAAATGTCTTTAGTGCTTGTGTAGGCGGGGGAGCGTCGACTGGGGCCATATGCATTGGGGCTTGGGCCCTGGATCATTTGAGACCCTAGAACGCCCCTGGTGACCCCTGTATACAGTAATTTAAGTGAAGCCAGATGAAATTAGATTTTCTGTGCAACACCATGCAATATACCATACCATGCATGAAGGCAGTACCATGACAGCACTCCAGGGATGGTGGAAAGGGTTTTCATAGATGTGATATTATGTCCATGATATAACTTACTGATGCAGGCAAGAGCTGTCAGCCTACAGTAAAGAGCTTCCAAGGTAACGTCCCTATCAGTATGTCTTTGGAGTGTGAAACCCGGAGGAAGCCCACGCAAACACCGGAAGAACAGAATATACAAACTCTATGCAGATGTAGTCTTGGGTCAGATTCGAACCACTGAGCCACCATGCTACCTTACAGAGTTTTTAACTCATGCAGCACCTCCTTAACTGTGCTTCTAACTAACTGTATAATGGGCCAACATGCCAATATAACAGCTCGTGCAATAAACACATCTTATTTATCAGAATCTCTAGCATTCAGGCTTTATTTAAGGCTCATTCACATGTCCTTGTCCGTGCTCTAATTCCATGAGCAGGTGGTCAGTGATGCATCCGTGAAGGATCTGCGTGTCCGTTTTTTGCTGTCCATGTTGCATCCGTGTTTCACTGACACTGAACAGCTAAAAAATCATTTTCAAAGAATCTTCTCTTAATGATCCGTGAAACACGGATGCAACACGCATGGCATCCATGGTTTTCACGGACCCATAGACTATAATGGGCGCAATGGATCCGTGAACACGTACAAAATAGAGCATGCATCCGTGCTAAAAAAAACTAACCCATGGACCGTGCTAAAACACTGAGGTGTGAATACACACATTAAAATGAATAGGGAAAACACATACAGCACACGTCCGTGAAACACTGACGTGTGAATGAGGCTGATCACTGTGACATACATGTCAGAAAATGATCCAGATGTATGCAACTATATGCCATATACAGCCTTGCAGCGCTGGGTCCTAGGTTCAAATCCAACCAAGGACAACATCTGCATGTGAGTTTGTATGTTTTCCCTGTGTTTGTGTGGGTTTCCTCCGGATTCTCCGGTTTCCTCCTACACGCCAAAGACATACTGATAGGAAACTTAGATTGTGAGCCCCATTGGGGACAGTTGGATGCTAATGTCTGTAAAGCGCTGCGCAATATAGTAGCGATATATAAGTGCATAAAATAAATAAATAAATATACAGTTCCATATGTTGCCTATAGACAGCAATTGTATATTTTTTTCTTTTGCTGTGCTAAATTAAATATTAAAAGTACAGCGAGCTTTTCCTTTCCAGCTAAAGATAATATATTCCAATGTATACAAGCCCAGCGAATGCCAAAGAACATTTTTAGGCTAGGGCTGCACTGCGACAAAAATTGTGCCGCACGACAAAAAGGGTACAACTACACAGCGACAACGATGTGTAGCACAGCATTCATGTAGCAAAATATTTTATGTAATGATAGTCAATGGTGTTGCACTCAGACATGACAGTAGCACAAAAATCCAACTTGGATGGATTTTTATGCGACTGTCATGCTACAGCTGCAGCATGTCGCATGCTCCACACCATTGACCATCATTATAAAAAATGTTGTGCGACTTCTCTGCGACACATGTCACCGTGTAGCCCTAGCCTTAGGGCCTATAAACACATTCTGCATATGCATCAGTAAAAAGTGGGAACAGATCATAAAAATATTAAATTCTAAGAAACACATTGGAGGAGATTCATCAACTCCCCTGCGCCTGAAAAGTGGCATTAAAATGTCGGAAACTATGTGTCGCATCTCTCAGATTTTTCACCGCCCTCGCCACTTTCCCTAAAGGAAGCATGACAAGGGCGGGAAGCTGCCCCGACAAATTTATCTTCATTTATGCCAGTTTTTTGGTACAAATGAAGTCAGAAATGTACGATGTCTGTTTAGACGCACAGACTGCAGGAGGATGAGCCCAGTTTATGACAAGGTGTTGATAAATCTCCTCCATTGACTCGATTAAACAGATGCATACATATCTGCACGAATATTTCCAGCAGCTGAAGAATTATGGTTGTATGTTGGTTTTCTGGCATGAATCTGAGCAAGGAAAGCTTTCTCGGAGGTTGGAGATGGGACCAGGTCCTCAAAGTGAACCCTCCCGTACTCCGCATTCACACTGCCTTCTGCTTCATTTCCCACATCTAGAAAAGACAAAAATGGGAGTATTAGACACAAACTGTTATGAAAGCAAAATGACATCCCCAGGCTGTATGTAGTGATCTGCTGTATTTAAAGGTATGTCTACACAGGAAGCAAAAAGCAGTGACAAAGTCCAGGAGCTCCATGTGGATTTTTCTGGGGATTTCTACCTGCGCATTGCACTGGATGTCAATTTCCATGTGGATTCCATGCAGATTGTGCTGTCCCAACTAATAGCTCTAATTAAGAATTCATATTAAAGGGCAGATTTGTACCTGTGAAACTGGCTGACCTGTTACATGTGTGCTTGGCAGCTGAAGGCATCTGTGTTGGTCCCATGTTCATATGTGTCCACATTGCTGAGAAAAATGAAGTATTATTATATGTAAATGAGCCTCTAGGAGCAATGAGGGCGTTGCTATTACACCTACGGGCTCAGCTCTCTCTGCAACTGCTGTGTCCTCTCCACTTTGATTGACAGGGCCAGGAATGACGACGTTTTCACTGCCTGGCCCTGTTATTTAAAGTGCAGAGGGCACAGCAATTGCAGAGAGAGAGCAGAGCATCTTGTTGTAATGGCAACACCCCTATTGCTCACTTGCATAAATTAAAACTAAATATTATTTTTTCTCAGCAATGCAGGCACATATAAACATGGGATCAGCACAGATGCTTTTAGCTGCCAAGCGCACATGCAACAGGTCAGCCAGTTAGGTTTATATCTGCTGACAGATGCTCTTTAATTGTATTGTGTGTTATATCTGTTATCTCCTATACTTTGCTGCCATCTAGTGGACATTGTCATATTTGGTTTTACGTAAATTATCTATGGTTGTAATTTATATGTCATTCTTCTTGTAACTCATCCTCTTCTGTAAGCTCATATGCTGTGTCCTTCAGTCTTTTCTGACTGCATCACACAGCTGGAGAGAGGATTTTTCTTTGACCTCTGTCATCACAACAGACATCATGCATGTACTGGCCAGAATTATGGAAATGGCTGAGTGGCTTGCTGTGCTACACTGTTTGTGTAGCTCCCATTTACTGCGATGGGAGTTATAGAAACAGCAGAGAGCCAACCACTCAGCTGTTTGCATAATCTTTCCTCCTCAGACCAGTATTTACTGTGGGTTATTCCCATCTGTGCCATGAAAGGCTGAGATGGGACAACCCCTGTAAAGAGACTCTGTCACCAGGATCAACCCTAATTAACCAGGCATACTGCTTTGAAGGGCTTATCATGGTCATTAAAACAATACCTTTCTTTTGTCTGTATGTTAAACAGCTGCAGAGATATGTGTTGCAAATGAGCAAGTTTGAGCACCAGGAGGTGGGACTGAATCCTTGAAGCACTGCTTGGTAACACCCCCTGTGCGCTACACACTCCCCTTTCCCTTGATTGACAGGGGTAGACATAAGCATGCCGAGATGTGTCGTAGCATCTACATATCATATAATCTATGTACTATACCTTTACCACATTAAGATATGCTAAGAAAGCTAATATACATATTACTACTTTATTCACAAGCACAATATATGATCATAAAGGCACCCGTAATATGTATTAGCTTATAAGCATAGAAAAAACATGCTTCTCGATGTGGTGATCCTATAGCTTAGTAATAAGTGGTTTACCTTGTATGTAGACATCCTAAGTTCAAGTCCCAGGAGAGACTTACATAAACTTTTTTTTGTTATTTTTTTCCTCTCATTTAAACTATAATAAAAGGCTATACGTTAATAAATAATACAGTATATAATTATATATTAATTAAAAAGGCCATAGAGTTTTTTCTTGCTTAGAAACCCAAAACTGGTTTATTTACAGGCACAACCAGTAATATTTATTAGCTTTTTAAACCTAAAAACATTTTTCTTAATATGATAAAGATAGAGACGTAGTATGGGTTAAATGTGGAAGAAAAAAAACATTGAAGTCTCTCCCAAGATTCAAACTTGGGATCTCTTCATGCAAAACCAAGCCAAGCTATAGCATTACCACATGGAGATGCATGTTTTTTCTATGTTTAGAAGATAACACATATTTACTAGTGTCTTTATAATAATATATTGCGTTTGTGAATGAAGCAGTAATATATATACTAGCTTTCTGGGCATATATCAATGTAGTAAAGCTTTAGTACTTAGGATATATGATATGTAGATGCTAGGACACAGCTGTGCCCTCAGCATGCTGATGTCTTGCCCTGTCAGTCAAGGCTAGGGAGAAGTGTGCAGAACACAGGGGAGTGTTACAAAGTGCTCAAATGATTCAGCCCCACCCCTTGGTGCTCAAACTTGCTAATTTGCATATGAATAAAAGTGCAGATATCTCTGCAGCTGTTTAGCATACAGATGAAAGAAAGATATTGTTTTAATCAGCATGATGGACCCTACCAGGCAGTATGTCTGGTTTTATAGGGTTGATCCTGGTGACAGAGTCTATTTACTGTCTGCTTCCCTTATGATCTGGGATAGACAAAAATGAATTGGTACTATCCCAGGTGGTCTAGAGTGGTTGAGGGTTATTTTCCTCCAAGATGGGATACAGTGGTAAAGGGTTTAAAGCTTGCTTCCCTTGTAGCCTAACATAATAGAGAGGAGTAATGTGCATTTCACTGGTGGTGTTAAGTAATGAAGGGGTAGTACCTGCTTCTCTGGTGGTTTAGGGCATTGGGCAGCAATGTATGCTTTGCTAGTGGTCTAAGGTAATGTATGGGTGCGAACTGGTTTACACATCTTCCTAAGCTCTAACCATGTATAATGTATATTATCTCATTTATGGAAAACTAAGTGTGATGTGCTTGTTCCTTTCACCTTTCTTCCTGCGCTGCATTGATCAAACAGCACTGACAGCAAGGCTTGTGTGATTACAAAGTCACATAGTTCGCTCCATGACCTGGTTTTGCCTAATGATTAAGAAAGAGGTCATGGGCATGTGTCACCATCACTACCATACCATATACATCATACCATAAATTTCTTGCTAAAAAAAAGTGTAATGCAGGGGATATGCATATATACTACTGTATAAATTTATATTAATATATATATATATATATATATATATATATATATTTAGAACAGATTTCCCATGAAGATGTTTAATGTTTGATTCCTTATAATAGTAGTGAAATAAGACAAAACAGTAATACATACAATACTACAACCATTAGCCTACTGTATCAACACAGTTCACTCAATAGGAATATCAGCAAAATAACATTTCCTTTTTAACACCATGTTTTTTTTGTTTTTTTTTTTTAATATAACCCGTTCACATGTGAATGATTCCTGCTATGAATATTTGATAAAACGTTTTGTAACAATTCAGAAAAACTTACTGAACAACCTCCCAATCTTAGTGAATTATGACCACTTATTGGTGATATTTCTCATGATTTCTTTGTGTTATTTTGTATTTTATGAAGCTTTTTAAGCAAGAATTATACATGTTTGCTAGTACAGCTGTCACCTGTGCATTTTGCATATTTGTCCTTTTTGCTTGAATTATTAAAGTGATATAAACATAGTAATTTGCAAAGCAGAAGCGTTAAAATGCCACTTTTTATCTTTTCTGCTGGAAACAACTACTGACATAGCATCACTCGCCTCAGAAAAGTATGTACTTACAACACACCTACCAATTCAAAGCCTTTACTGAAAGGTTTGCAAGAAAACCTTACAAGTTTGCATCCTAATTTATTTTAAGCATCCAATATATAGTAAAGGAGATGCAGCAGCAGCATGGGAGACATAGTACAGCAGCAATGAACAGTGTAGCTGTGAATCCAGATAGACAATTCACTGGATTCTGCAACAGTGTCTCCTTGTGTCTCTCTGCCTCTCTCTAGCAGCTCCTCCCTCCTAATCATCCTCACTTCTCTATAGACTTCTATGGGCTGCAGCTATAACCTGATCTCTCAGTCAACCGCTAAATTGTCTTCACTAAACATGTACAATTAAGATACATCAGATATATACAAACTTGACATTAAAACATTAAATAAAACTGATTTTACAATTCCTAGCTTTTCTTTCTTTCGTTAAAAATAAAAAAATAAATCTTGCAACCTTACAGGTGAAGGTTTCGCACTGTATAGAGCAGTGGCTGCTAAGTATATGGTGTCCCTGGGTATCGAGCAAGTGTATGGTGTCCCTGGGTAAACAATTCAGACACCAAAATACTACAGCTTCTCCCAACAGTTGATGTTGGAGGTGCAGAGAGTGAGACCTCCAACAATCTGATATTGATAGCCTATTCTAAAATTCCTTCCTTTTTATCCTCAAATTCCTTCCTTCCTTCTCAAGCAGATAGAAATATATATAATTTTGGTTAACTTGCAGTTTAAATATTTTACACCATAGATAAACCTTAGCAATCAGAGCCTAAATTAAACGCCTCTTTGTGCTGCCCACTACCCAAACGTGCACAACGTTACACTACTTGTAGGAATCATGTCTACTCTTCTATCCAAGAAATAAAAGAGGATGCTCAATGCAATTATTCTTACCTGACTTGAGCTCCTTCACTAGAGAAGACATGGTGTTGGTTATGGAATCAGCTGCCACCAACAAATCATTCCGCAGATTTCTTCTTGCACCTAAAAAGATCAAAGCAATAAAGACACAAGACATTGATACTTAAAGCAGAGGGTAAGATCATCAAGTTATTAATAAAACTTCTGTACCACTCAATTTTAGGTTAATTGGCTTCCCACCTAAAGTAGCTAGCTCTAGGGATTGGGTACTTAAAGGGTTTTACCGAGTCTTTATAACTAATTACCTTTCCTCTGGATAGGTCATCTGTATCTGATCGCTGGGGGTTCCTGATCGCTGGGGGTTCAATACCTGGGACCCCCGCCGATCAGCTGTTTGAGAAGGCATCGGTGCTGTTGCGAGTGCCACAGCCTTCTCACAGCTTATCCTAGGCCACTTGACCACCGATCACTTGCAGCACAGCTCCATGTAAGTGAATGAGGCCGAGCGTGATACAAAGCACAGACGCTGTACAATGTACATTGCTGTGCTTGGTAAGCATGGAGAAGGTAGCGGCGCTCACAGGAGCGCCGGTGCCTTCTCAAACAGCAGATTAGCGGGGATCCAAGATGTCGGGACCCCACAATCAGATACTGATGACCTATTCAGAGAATAGGTCATCAGTAATAAAATATTAGAAAACCCTTTTAAAGAGGACTCGACGGGCCATACTGTTGACATCTCCTGCACAGCCACTGATGTGCTGGTGGCTATGCCCCACTTCACACTGTCCCTCTGAAGCCTCTTCAATGATGACATTTGTGCTTTTTAGGGTGCACATGCTCTCTCTGGCTCAAAGAGCCAGTATGTGCATCCAAACCTGCCCAAGCCTTTGGCTGGCCTTCCCCGGGTATTTAAATGGTCACTAATGTTTCACACAATTTTTCATAAATCAATAGTACAAGCGACCATAAAAAAACTTTGTAATATGTCTTATCACAGACAAATGTATAATTCTCATGTTATCAACTGTTTACCTCTCCTCTTCTCCCCTTGCTAAATGTTTCCCTCTTTAAAATTTGATTTAAATCTGTCCAGGACAGGAACAGCTCACAGAAGGATCCTATTACACATGTCAATACAAGTCTATAGAGAGGGGAGGGGAGTGAGCAGGAGCTGGGGAGGCAGAAGAGACAGACACAGACAAAGAGATTGCTGTAGCTAAATAGGAAGTTTATATCTTGGCCCATGTGCTTAAGTCACAGCCATACAGGTAAGGGCCACTCTGTAATGTCCCCCATGATCCTGGGGCTGCTTCTGAGTGAGTAAGAGAAGGTTAGGAAGCAGATTCTCTTCTGCTTTCTGTGAGCAGTGGATGCAGCTAGTTTCTACGTACTATATCTGGGAGAACTGCAGAGTACCTGAAGTGTACCTGTAAATTCAGGTGACTTTTCAGAATATGCATTTGTGTGTGTACATGGTGAATAATACTGCATTTGGCCATTATATGATCTGAATCCTGTATTTATCACAAGTTTTTCCCTCTACAAGCTCCATTTGTCAGTTTTCCCTGAGTTCATCATCAGGAGAGATAGAGAACATCTGCTATGATGTCTCCATTATACTACACACAGAGAAAAGAAGAGATCTGCTTCCCTAACCCTCTGTAGCAAACCCTCGGCAGCAGCAGCATGGAGGACACAGCAAAGCAGAATAGCAGTGAATTTAGCACTGGGGTAAAAGACAGAAGCAGCAGCATGTTGTCTCTCTGCCTCTGTCTCTCATTAACAATTCCTCCCTCCTAGTTCACCTAACCTCTCATAGATTTATAAGGGCTGCACCTGTAATCTGATCTCTCAGTCAGCTGTTAAACTTGTAAACTGAAAGCGAATAATCAATGTAGGGGCTGGGGAGCAAGAGAAAAATCTTATCTTTGCTTGTACTATTAGTTTATGAAAAAAATGAAATAACATGTACTCTTTAAAGAAACATTGGCATTTTTGCTGGCCATTTCATCAAAAGTGAATGGAGCCCTATTGGTTTGCAAACAGACTATGCAGCACTACAAGGCTAATCATTCTCTTTTATGACTTACTCTGAGCAAATGCTTCTTGCACATCTCCACCAACCCCTGTGAGAGAGTCCTGAGGAGTGTGTGTTGGGGTTGAGCAAGCTGATGCAGATCTTATAGGCATTGGGATAGGTCTGCTGATGGTATGACTGGGAGAAGAGCGAGGAGAGCCTGCCCCCTGAGACTGTAAAACAAACAATCAGTAAGAAAATGTATATATGACAAAGCATGTGTATCGTTGTGTGCTATACAGATGTAGCAGGGTTAACACACAAACTCTTAAAGGGGTTTTACCATCACATACAATGGGGGCATTTAGCTAGGATATGCCCCCATTGTTTAACAGGTGCGGGTCCCACATCTAGGACCCGCACCTACAACAAGAACGGAGCTGGGAAATGAATGGAGGGGGCACTGCGCATGCGCAGCCGCCCTTTATTAATTTCAATGGGGCCTCCGAATATAGCCGAGCGCTGGGATGGCTATTTCTGTCTGACCCATAGAAATGAATGGGAACAGGGGCCACGCTTGGGCAGTGCACTCCTATTCACTTGCATGGGAGCAGCGGTGAGCAGTGCTTGGTGGTGGTCGGACCCTGGAAAACCCAGGGTCCTCCAGCCACAGCTCTCCCCGCTCCGTTTTCCCCATAGGTGAGGGTCCCAGAGGTGTGACAGACAATTGGGGCATATCCTAGTGCTATGCCTCCATTGTATGTGATGGGAATACCCCTTTAACTAAATTTCTTAACTTATCGTGTTATCTTGAAACAAAAGCTATTGAAAAGCAATTGAAGGTGTTTGCTTCATGCATTTAGTTTAGAGAACAAGTCTCATAAAGCATGTGTGTTAACTCTACTACATCTGTAACTTCGCAATCAGCTAGGCCAGGCATGTCCAAACTCCGGCCCTCCAGATGTTGCAAAACTACAACTCCCATCATTCCTGGACAACCTACAGCTATCAACCTACAGAAGAGCATGATGGGAGTTGTAGTTCTGCAACACCTGGAGGGCCAGAGTTTGGACATGCCTGAGCTAGGCATTGTCACTGGGCATTCCTGACTCCTCAGGGGTCTACTATTCAGCCAAACAATCCATAATAGGTGTTACCCAGTTTTTTCACAGACAAATATAACTGAACAGAACACAGAAGAAAATAGAATGTATTATTGTATCATCTAAACTGTACCAAGAAGGTCCGAGAACTATGGAACATCCTATATCATAGCAATTAGTACATATAAACTGTCCACAAAAGAGAGTTTTTGTTTTGATCCGTAATTGATGGAAATTAAGCAAAAAGGCAGTGAAATCACAGTCCGAACAAGTCATGCAGCTAACGTGTCATACTGTAAGCTCTGATCAGGTATTAAATAATGGTTAACAAGAAGCACTACTACGTATTTCACATGTAAGTACCGGCATGCGCAACTACAACCTCTGAACCAGCTAGATGCCTTGTTATCAACTGTGCACCATCAGTCCCACACTATTTAGGTCTTGGTTTCCCATCATCACTACTTGATTATTATCTCACAGAAATATGATATTTGCGTGTTACATATTTGTAATGTGCAAACACATACAGCAATGGGAACTGGCTAAAAACTGTTGTTAAAATACATGGTAAATTTGTTGCTCATTTTGGTGCAAATTTTGTATTGAAAATCAACAACACAAGTCCAATGTAACACATGTCAGTGGAGTTTCCAAAAAACCTATTTACATGGAGCCGAAAACATCTGTGTGGATTTAAAGGGGATTGTGCAGGCCATATATATTGATGACTTATTGTCAGGATAGGTCATCAATATCAGATCGTCAGGCGTTCAACACCCACCGATCAGCTGTTTGAAGAGGAGGCGTCGCTCCATCTGAATGCGGTTTCCTCTTCATTACACTACACGTCGTCTCCCTTGCAGTGGCGGCATAGTGTAATTACAAGTACACCATTGTAATAACACTACACTTCTGAGACGACGGGCAGTGTAATGAACAGGAAGCAGAGCTCGCATGGAGCGCCACCTCCTCTTCAAACAGCTGACTCCTTCTGATCTGATATTGATGACCTATCATGAGGACAGGTCATCAATATATATGGCCTGCACAATCCCTTTAAGGCATAATGAAGAATTTTAAATGTGCTACATGCTCATTATATTGCAGATTGGCCACAGATTTCACACTTTTTAATTTACCCTTAATGGTAAATTATGGTGTGGTCTAGTGCATACTCGCTATATAGATATATAAATGACAACTAAGAACACCGAGACAGAATGGGGTGCAATATCAGTATATGCAAATGTAGGCGCTCAAAACAACAGAAATAAGGTCAAAGAACAATTTTTAAAAATGCGTCTCAAACGTATTTACTTTTATAATAAATACATTTAAATGGGGCAATAATAAGAACTCTAGAGCCAAAAATTTCAGACACTTGTGATGCAGGTAAATATGGATTATGTATGCACACAACATATCGTACACAAGATATAAATAATCTACAAATGCTCTCTGATCACGAAAAGTTTAGCTTCGGAAAAACTGACATGTGGTTTTTAATGTGGCTGCAGTTTTTTTTACAGGTGAAACATGTTAAAGGGCTTGGCCACTTTCTTGCTACTTATGACCAATGTGTAAGCAAGAGGACTATATGGCACTTACTAATATAGGCTTTGTTGATATTCTGTGCTATTTGCTATGCCCCTTGTTAAGCAAATCTTCTGTGCTGTCCATAAGATGGCCTCTAATGGAGGGTAACGTGACCAGACATCACTCCACCTCCGCTCCCAAAAGTACAAGTGCAGATGGCAGGTGCAGTGTATATCAATGGAGACATCAAATAACCCTCCATCAGCAACCGTTTTATGGACAAGACCTCTGTGTGGACAGCACAAAAGATTTGGCAAACAATGGGGTATACCTCATAAAATATAGAAAAAGACCCAGAATTTCAACAAAGGCTATATCAGTAAATGCCATATAATCATCATACAAACACAATGGTTAACAGGAGCCAGAAAGTGGCCAAGCCTTTAAATAAATGTGATTCACTTAGAAAAACTGCAACGGCATCGAAAACAACATCAAAACTTTATTACGGTTTTTCTGATGCAATTTTAACCACCTACATGTGAAGTTACCCTTACAACCAACCATGTCCATTTTTTTTAAAGGGAGTCTTTCACCAGGAAATTCGCTGTTAAACAGTCACAAAGCTTGTAGGACTAGCCTAGCAGAATGTAACTATACTGGCCACTTAGTGATACAGTATGTATCACTAAGACCTATTCATATGAAAATGAGCAGTCAAATGCACTAAGGGCAAGCCCAAGCCACTCTGTGTACCATTACTCCTAATGATTTCTCCTCCAGCCCCACCTCTCCTTGACTGACAGGGCCTTGTTTCTGTATAGTCATCTTGCCTGGCCCTATCAATCAAGGAGAGGGATTGTCTCACAGAGGAAGCAGGAGGAGTAAGAGTGCACCTACTGACTTGGGCACTTAACTGCTTATTTGCATACAGATCGAAAGTACTTTTTCTCCATAATGAAGCAACTGATCACTAGGTGAAAGGTATCATTACATTTAGCTGAGCTAGCCCTACAAGGCATTGTGTCTGGATTAACAGTGAATTTCCTGGTGACAGGCTCCTTTAAAGATATCTCAGATATATCAATTCTAAAACATTGTTAAAACTGTGTGTTAGTTGCTTGTTAATCCTGATTCCATTTTTCACATCACACCAATACAGCCAAAACGTGCAACCAATAATGGCAGTATACGGGAGGACTTACTGCATGTCTCAGCTCTTGTTCCTGTAAAATGTTCATACACAGAAAACAGAATATAAAGGATCGTTAATACGCCTGAGGCTCCCCGAACTATAGGAGGCTGCAAATACAGACTTACAGACATCAGTATAAAAGGGGTTAGAAAAACATTGCTGCTTTCTCCCAAAAACAGGGACACACATGTCCACAGGATGTGTCTGGTGTTTAAATTCAGCCTCATTCAAGCGTGATGGAGCTGAGCTGTGATCTCAAACACAAACCATGGCTAGGTGTGGTTCTTAAGAAAAGGAGTCATGTTTTATACAACCCCTTGATTTATTCTACTATAACAAACTGCAAAATTTTACTTTTATCCCTCACCTTTAAGAGTTTCATGAGTCCTTCGAGCTGTACCATCAGCTCCCTCCTGCTTTCTTGTAAGGCGGACATCCTCTGCTCAAGTTCATCTTTTCGCTGTCTGAAGGATGAGACGAATCAGATCAGAGCTCCTGATACATCAGTCATGATTAAATAATGGGGCTGATTGCAGTTAAACTTTTTTGACCTATTACCTTAAAGGGGTTCTCCGGGAATTAAGAAAATAAAAAGTTAAATATTACTTTATTATAAATATATTCTCAAATACCTTTCTGGGTTATAATGGCTCATTTTGTCTGGGGAGCAGTCATTAGGAGAAATAAACTGGCCGCTGTCCTACTAGTACATGCAAAATCTGTCCTAATCACACAGCAGGACAAGTTACGTTACAGCACTGAGCTAAAGAGCTGCCTCGTCCTCCTCTCTATTCTGCTTCTGAGACATTATGATCCCGAATACAGCTGATAAGATCTTCAGCTGCATCTCTGTAGGAATGAAGTTCATGAGGAGACATGAAGTACAGAGAGGTCGTGGGGGTGTAGTAATGAGCAGCAGCACTTCTATGCAGTCTCCATTACCACAGCCCCTCTTTACCACAGTCTGTCCTGTCCGTCCTCTGTATATCATGTCTCCTCATAAACTCAATTTCTACAGAGATTCAGCTAAAGAACTTATCAGCTGTATTCAGGATCATAATCCCTGACAAGCAGAACAGAAAGGAGGATGAGGCAGCACTTTACCTCAGTGCTGTGAAGTAACTTGTCCTTCTGTGTGATTAGGACAGGTTTTGTGTGTACTAATAGGACGGCAGCGATTTTATTTCTCCTGATGATTGCTTCCCAGACAAAACGAGCCATTATGACTACTGAAAGGTATTTGGGAATATATTTATAATAATGTAATATTTAAGTATTTTCATTTTCTTAATTCCTGGAGAACCCCTTTAATTGCTTCTGTACAAGTAATGCACACAAGCAAATGAATGGAAAATATATTAGTTAGACAAATAAACTGTCATATGCAACTACAAGAGTTTGTTGTCAGACTATGGTAACACAACACACAGTGGTATAAAAAGTCCTTTATTAAGACCGGCGTTTTAGACTACGGTCCTAATAACCCAAATATCTGGCAGTGGATCCGCCGAAGTTATGAAGAGTGGCTGGCTGCCAGTGTAAATGTAAACCAGCTTTCTTGCTGGTTTACATTTAGACCATTTTCTACGCCTAAAATAGGCGTAGAAAATGATGAATGAGATGGTCCTCCTGGCCCGTCCTTGTCACGCTAACTTTTTTAGACCTGGCGCGAGCGGGGAAAATTCAGATTGCAGCGCAACTAACCTTTGTGAAGCAATCTAGACCAGAAATATGGCTAATAAATGACCCCCAGTGTCTGCAGATGTGCATTATATAAATGACGGCAGAAACTGCTCAGGTCCAAAAAATCCAAGACTGCTAGTAGAAATGCCTCTATTGTGTATTCTTTTCATAATGCAAAATGACAAATTAAATTATAAGCGTTTCATCTGAGTGTAAATTGGAATCGACAAGGGAGTGCAAAACTGAATGATCTATGTAATTTCAGCAAGACCGAAAAATGTTCCAGAGAGTATCTTGTGATGTTAATGAAAGCTCTGCATTGTCCCTCTTCAAGTGCCTCCACACATGATCAATAGGGTTGAGGTCCGGTGACTGTGGAGGGATTTCTATGACTGTCCACCCTTTTCGCTCTTATTTATTCTTCATGTAGTTCTTCCAGTGTTTTTGTGTGTTTTAGGTCATTATCCTGCTGCAGTATGAATGCTCTTTCCCAAGGGGACCATGTGGAGTAAAAGAATTCAGCACTACTTTTCCTTTATCTGGACCTAGTCAATTTGAGTTAACTCCACGTAGTAGGCAAAACTTCCCCAGAATCGGATATTACTACCTCAATAGTTCACTGCTGAATTGATACTGGGTGGTATACATTTCTCTCCTGTTTGTCTCTTTACAAAAACCCTTGTATTTCAAACTTATAGGGGTACTCCAGCACAATACAAAAGTTCTCCCATGACATGAAAATGGCTAAAAAAATAAACAAGGAAGCTTATACTCACCTTGCTAATCCCCCATGCTCCTGTCTTAACACAGCAGGAAATGGCAAGGAACGATACTCGGTGCAGAGACAGCAGTGCAGGGGATCAGCCAGGTGAGTATAAGTGCCTTTATTTTTTTAACCATTTGAAGGCCAAGGGAGAGCTTTTGTATCATGCTGGAATAGCCCTTTAAATCTCAAACTTGGACCATAGTAAGTAGGACTTTTTCCCCAGTGAAATATTGCTTTATCCGGGCGTTGGTACATTCCAGCATTTAACCCTGGGTTCAGACCTGAGCGTTCTAAAAACGCGCGTTTTACGCGCGTTTTTGTCGCGCGTATTTCAGCGCGTTTTTGAAAATAGGAAACGCGCGTAAAACGCGCGTTCTTGTGATTGACTACTGTGGTGTCAATCACAAAACGCGCGTCAAACGCCCCAAAAGAAGCTCAAGTACTTGTTTATGCGTTGGGCGTTTTACAGCGCGTTCAAACGCGCTGTAAAACGCTCAAGTGTGAACCACTCCCATAGGGATGCATTGGTTTTAATCTGTTGAGCGTTTTACAGCGCGTTTGAACGCGCTGTAAAACGCTCAGGTGTGAACCCAGGGTTAGTCTCTTGCCAAATACTTCTGCTGATTGGAGTCTCTCATTCTTTATTCAGCACAATCTGTATCTTTGATAAAGTTGCTGTTCTCTCATAGTACACATCACAAGACCAATAATTAAGCTTTATTCACTAGCTTGTAGTTTGCCTGCTTATTAGTATGCTTTAGGCTACATGCACACGACCGTTGCCTGCCTCCGCGTCCGCTCTTCCTTGAAATTTTGCGTCCGTCAAAAAAAAACGGATGACGGACCGTTTTTTTTGACGGATCCGATTTTTATGGCAGATCCATTGTAAAAATGCCTATCCTTGTCCGCAAACGTGAAAAAAATAGGACGTGCACTATTTTTTTGACGGAATGAAAACACGGATCACGGATGCGGAACAAAAACGGTTGACCATCCGCATTTTTTGATGGACCCATTGAAATGAATGGGGAAGCATCCTATCCGTGAAAAAAAACGGAACGGACACGGAAACAAACAACGGTCGTGTGCATGGGGCCTTAAATGTATTAATTATTCAGTTTCTGGAGAGTGTCTTAGATTGTCATGCACAGCCCACCTAGAAACTCTCAGACTAAGGGCTTATTCAGATGGCCGTACGAATGAGTCCGCATTAGCGTTGAGCGAACTTGTGTTTTAAGTTCTGCGTCCAAAGTTCGGGTTCGGGTTATTAAAGAATCCCGTTATGGATTCCGCTACCACGGACCATAACGGAATTTGGAACCCATAATGGGATTCTTCGATAACCCGAACTTGAACTTTGGACGCAGAACTTAAATAACAAGTTCGCTCAACACTAGTCCACAATTCTGTGGAATGGGTGCGGACCCATTCATTTCTATGGGGCCGCAAAAGATGTAGACAGCACACTGTGTGCTGTCCGCATTCGTAGTTCCGTGCCGCAGCCCCACAAAAAAATAGAACATGTCCTATTCTTGCCGGCAATTGCACACATGGGCCGGTATCCGTGTTTTGCCTAAGGGCTCATTTACACGTCAGTGTTTTGTTCGGTGATTTCCATCAGTGATTTTTAAACCAAAACCAGATGCGGCTCGAAACACAGAGCAGGTGCAGATCTTTCCCTTATACTTTATGTCTGTGGAGGCTCCAGTCCTGGTTTTGGCTCACAATCACTGATGGAAATCACTGACCAAACACTGAAGTGTGAATGAGGCTTAACTATGATTTAATGTTAAGAAAATCCTTTTTGCTCAGAATCACAATTTTGTTGCCATGTTCCCACTGTCACACGCCACTGCCCTGATAAGCAGATCAAACCCACCTGAGAGTGGTTTGAACATGAGCTTGAGGGGACTGCCACATGTTCACATTTTTTTTAAACCAAAATCAGGAGTGGATCATAAAAGGAGAGAAAGTATAATTGACAGATACTATGTCTCGTGTTTTTTTAATCCCCACCTGGTTTTGGCTTCAAAAACTTCATCAGTAAATCTGAATGTGTGGACATACACTAAGGCCTCATGCACATGAATGTTTTTTTTTTTCTGTTTCTGTTCCGTTTTTTGCGTTCCGTATATGGACCGTATACGGAACCATTCATTTGAATGGGTCCGCAAAAAAAAAAAGAAGGTACTCCGCATGCCTTCCGTTTGCGTATTTCCGTTCATGTACTATTATTGTCTGCATAACGGACAAGGATAGTACTGTTCTATTAGGGGCCAGCTGTTCCGTTCTGCAAAATATTGAAAAAGCCATACGGTCGTGTGCATTAGGCCTAAGGCTGGGTTTCTGGGTTTAGGCATTCTGATTCTGTTTTTGAAGCCAAAAACCAAGTGTGGCTCATAAAGCGAGAGTAAGTATAAGGGTATGATCACACGTTCAGGTTTCCGGATGCAGTTTTGGAAGCCAAAATCAGGAGTGGATCATCAAAGGAGAGAAAGTACAAAGGACAGATACGACGTCTCTTCTTTTCTGAATTCACTCCTGGTTTTGACCTCGAAAACCTGAATGTATAAACCCAACCTAAAGGAGTTGGTTCCTTTTGTAGTACTACAACATGAGTAAGTGCTGGACAGCGGGGGACTATGATACAGATGCCCTGATAAGAATATATTTGTAAGCTGATTATAGTGCTGTTTCCATATTTGAAAATATCAATATAAAGTGGCCAACCCCTTTTAAGGCTTAGTTTCCATGTTGCGACTACTACATGTAGCCATAACACCACCTTCCTATGATGATCAATAGCCACACAACTGTGCAGGTAAAACAGAGCTGCAGGTGGACTGGGTCTCCAACACATTAAAAATTTTTTGCTGCAGTTTTTGAAGCTAAAGCCAGGTCTGGAATCAAATACAGAAGCCTTTCCTTTGAACATGGCCTCTGCTTATGATCTGTTCCTGCCTTTAAAAACTGCATAAAAACTGAACATGGAAACTAAGGCTAGGGCTACAAGGTGAAGAGCTGATCACTACAGGTCTATAATACTCTTATATTTCGCAGGCCTTTAGTATATAACACACAGCACAGCTGAGGTGCATGTTTTATGAGGTTAAGTTAAATTGGTGGGGGTTCAAACTGGGACCTTTCTTCATTAGTTGAAGGCTAAGTGAACTTTTGCAACCATTTTATTGCTCCAAAGCTTAACTTAAAAAAAATCAAGCATGTTTGCAAATAGTCTTGATTTTAAAAAAAACCTCCTCTTTGGTTACAGACTTCAAACTAACCCTGTGTGTGGCCTGATCCTGATGTCTATACTTCCTTCTATATAACATCTCTCCTAGTATCTGTAATTTTGGAAAATAATCATAGACTAACGGATTAGACTACACAGAGGTATAATGTCTTTTAGGAAAGTTATTGGTGAGCCAAATACATATTCCTGGCTGGTAAATGATGCCATTTATTTATTCCTTTGTAGCTGCTGCTCTGCATGGTCTTGAGTTTGCCTTTCCCTAATATTACATCCATATACGTATCGTACAGGATGGTATGAAATTACTTTTTTGGTCAGTGATGACATGCAGTACTTTTAGTCCGGCGGCCTCTCGCTGTGCGCTGCCGTCGGAACTCCATCCCTGCCACTATTATAGTCAATGGGGACGGAGCGGCAGTCGGAGGACACACGTGAACTAGTGGCAGGACAGATCCAACAGTGTGAAACTAGCCTTAGGGCTCATGAACATATATTCTTTCTGTGTCCGTTCCGTTTTTTTTTTTTTGCTGACTGTATGCAGAACCATTCATTTCAATGGGTCTGCAAAAAAAAAAACGGAAGTTACTCCGTGTGCATTTTGTTTCTGTATGTCTGTTCCGCAAAAGAATAGAACATGTCCTATTATTGTCCACATAACGGACAAGGATAGTACTGTTCTTTTAGGGGCCAGCTGTTCTGTTCCGCAAAATACGGAATGCACACAGACGTGATCTGTATTTTTTGCGGATAAGTGTTTTGCGGACCGCAAAATACATACGGTAGCATGCATGAGCACTTAAGGTTATTTACACGGACTGATTTAGCATGCAATTATCGGGAACAAACAAAATGTTCCCGATAATTGCCTGATCATCAGGGAGATGAGGGGTGCATTTATACGCAGCAATCATCTCCTCTGCATGGGGATGAGAAATTGCGACAGCTTGTCCCCATCCAGTTTTATTCTTCCTGGGAGATCGCAGTTTACAGAGGGAGATGTGCTGCACAAAAACAATGATTTTAGGTGCTGACGATTACCTAATGAACAAGCGTTTGCTCGTTTCACGTTGTGCTCAGCAGCATCCTTCACACAGGTCAGTTATAAGGAACAAGAGTTTCTACAAACAGTCATCCCTGATAATTTGCCATATTGTTGTAAATCTCTTTTTAGATATGCAACCTTCTTAGGCCTCTTTCACACTTGCGTTCTTAGGATCCGGCAGGCACTTCCGTCCCGCCGGATCCGTCAGAACGCAAGTCGCCTAAAAGCATTAGAAGACTGATCAGGATCCTGATCAGTCTTCAAAATGCTTTGAGGTTACTATGGCAGCCAGGACGCTATTAAAGTCCTGGTTGCCATAGTAGTAGTGGGAAGCGGGGGAGCGGTATACTTACAGTCCGTGCGGCTCCCAGGACGCTCCTAAATGACGTCAGAACGCCCCATGCGCATGGATCACGTGGTCCATGCGCATGGGGCGCCCTGACGTCACTCTGGAGCGCCCCGGGAGCCGCATGGATGGCAAATATACTGCTCCCCCGCTCCCCACTACACTTTACCATGGCAACCAGGACTTTAGCGTCCTGGCTGCCATGGTAACCATTGAGAAAAAGCTAAACGTCGGATCCGGCAATGCGCCGAAATGACGTTTAGCTTAATGCCGATCCAGATTAATGCTCTTCAATGGGCATTAATTCCGGATCGGGCGTTACGGCATGTCTTCCGGATTTTTGGACGGAGACAAATCCGCAGCATGCTGCGGTTTTGTCAACGTCCAAAAAACATTCACGTACTGAACAGAAGACATCCTGTTGCATCCTGAACGGAATGCTCTCCATTCAGAATGCATTAGGGAAATCCTGATCAGTATCTTTCCGTCCTAGAGCCCCGAAGACGGAACTCTAGGACGGAAAGGAAAAACGCATGTGTAAAAGGGGCCTTATTTAGAGTCTTTGGTTAGATAGTTTTTCGTCTAGTTACACACATATACTGTAAGCTACGTCCTGTGTTTTTAGCAGAGAGAATAAATACACTCAGTACAACAACAAATGTGCTCCAAAGCGCTAAAAACATTTATGTAAAGAAGGACAAATAGAACAATATGTGGCATTACTTTAAATTGTTTGCTCCCCATAGTTGATGCACTATGTCGCAGTTTGGTCTTTTTTGTTTGATGTTTGCCTTAAAAGACAACCTTGCTGTCAAGAGGACTGTTCTGCGGGATCGCTAATAACTGTATGGATGGGGACAGTATGTAAAGAGTCTGCTTCATAATGCTGTTCTGTAGCCAAGCTGTGATGGATTGCATCTTTTGTTACCTGAGCAGTCGGAGTTCTGCGAGTAAAGTGGGGTTCTGTTGTGCCTTTTCTGGTGTGGGCTGAGAGGCCTGTTCATGTTCAATTCTCAGCCTCTGTATTTCCTGCAATATTTCTCTGAAAACAAATTAAGGACAAACAGTTACTTTGACGTACACTAGTTTTACATTTGCATTCACATCTGCTGTTCACCTCTGGACCTCATTGACTATAATGGAACCTAGCGGGTTTCGGCCATCCAAAAAACGCTGCCTGCACTGGTTTTTGTCTGGCCGAAACCCAGTGCTCTTACCCGGAACCGGATGGATCTTATTATAGTCAAGGGGTGAACGCTGTGGCCTCTTCCTAGGCCTGTGACATCTTGTTCATCAGTCACATAGCCTAGGGCTAGGCACAGCTCAGTCCCATTCAAGTGAATGTGGCTGAGCTGCAATACCAAGCACAACCGCTATCCAATGGATGGAGCTGTGCTTGGTAAGCTGCTAGGAGGCCTCGGTGCTCACAGCTCATCGGTCTCCTCAAACAGCTGACCGGCGGGGGTGCTGGAAGTCAGACCCCCGCTGATCTGATATTGATAACCTATGCTGAGGATAGGTCATCAATATCAAAATCCCAGAAAACCCCTTTCATTTACAACGGCGGCTCTCCCCCTAAACAAAATCCGCAACCATGCGCTGGCGATGCAGACTTTGATCATTATAAGTGCTATTATTAATAATAATGACAGAAGTAAGATTACATACCCGTGTCCAAGGTAGTAGGAGGTGAATAGAACCTATGTAAATAAGCTGGCCTGAATTACTAACAACTGTGAGATATGGAGCCTGGAGGCATTCCCAAACTATCAAGATCTTCACTACAGGTAACATTACCCTGCAGTGTAATGACTATACTCAAAGAGCGTCCCCAAGAGAAGCCATAAACCTTCCACAAATGGCACACACTGTACCTGTTTTTATTTTCCAGCTCTGCAATAAGCTGTCGCTGCTGCTTATTGGCATCGATCGTAAAGGAGATGTCTGGGCCTCTCTGCTGACTCTGCTGTAATAAAACAAGACATTCTTATCAAGACTCCCTCCAGAATCCCCGCATAAAGCTCACAATGACACCCAGTAGGGGAATAGACAATCGACTGCAAGATGTGCTGAATGGAGAGAAAAAGAGCAACGTTTTTGTCTCAAGCTGTTCTGCTTCAAGAAATACTGTTTCTTCTGCATGTGACCACCATCCGCACCAAAATCTACGCTTACACACAGGCGTAATGAAACTCTGTCTGCGCAGATGTTAAAGGGGCATTCCCATTAATAGAACAGAAGCAGTACATGTCATCAGAATCTGATAGGTGTGGGTCCTGCCCAGGGGCGTAGCTAACGGCTCATGGGCCCTGGTGCAAGAGTTTATCTTGGGCCCCCTTCCCTCAGTGCTTTGTGTGTATTCTTATGTGGCACAAGGTTCTTTGGGCCCCTTCAGGCTCCTGGACCTGGTAGCGACTGCTACCTCTGCACCCCCTATAGCTACGCCCATGGTCCTGCCTATGGGACCATCACCCTGTAGATGAACTGCGGTACATTGAGGTGAATGGAGAGTTGGCTGTGCCTGCCTATTACCCCCAAAGGTGCTGGTTTCATCTCTGTAGTATTATTTAGGGATACGTCCTTTAAAGGGAGTTTCCAGGAATTGAATATTGATGACCTACCCTCAGCACAGGTCATCAATATCTGATCAATGGGGGGTCTGACTCCTGGCATTCCCAACCAGCTGTTTGAAGAGACCACAGCGCTCTGATGAGTAAGCCGGTGACATAATGTTACTTGGTTACATGGCCCAGATACAGCTTAGTACCATTGAAGTGAACAGGCCTGGCCTGCAAAACCAAGCACAGACACTATACGATGGATGGCGCTGTGCTTGGTATGCTGTGAGCACCCCGGCCTCTTCAAACAGCTGATCGGTGGTGGTGCTCGATGTTGGACCCTACCACTGATCAGATATTGATGACCTATCTTGAGACTAACCCCTTTAAGACAGGAATATCCCTTTAAGTAAATTACCAACCGCTGCTTCCAAAAAGACCAACCTTCAATTTTATGAATTGTCACTATTGATATAGATTACATATACATTTCAGTGTAGATACCGTTTCATTTCAGACAATAATCCTTGCAGTAATAAATTATATTTCAGGTCGGGTGAAGAAATCATTCTATTCTTCCCCGCAGGTTTCTTTTGAACCCAACAAAGCAGATCTGCCGTCCTCCTCTAGTATCAGACTCACAGCAGCAACCAATTGTCATGTCAACTTGAAATCATTAAGACAACTCAGTTTTCGCAGATATACAATTCTACCCCCTATGGGTGCCCTGTCTGATGTGACAACTGAACAGACGGCGGCTAGATTGAGGGGGTCATGGATTATAAAATTCTAATAACTGAAAGATCTTACATTAGTTGGGAAATATGCAGTATATTCAAAAGGTGTAAGATTGCTACATTGTAGTATCTTATTGGGATGTCCAAGTTTAGGGTGCATTCAGACGAACATGTTCTGCAGTCCACAAACCATGAAGCCACAAAACACAGATACCGACCACGTGCATGCACAACCAGTATCTGTGGTTTGCAGACCACTAAACACTTACAGCCATGTGAATGCCCCCTTAAGAACACCTGTCAGCAGGATCAACCATATGAAACCAAGAAAAGCAAATTTTATTCTTTATACATTGAAGGTTGTTGCCAGCACTGGAAAGTGGAGGAGCTGAGGTGCACCGTTGGGCTCGGGCCCGCCCCTTGCTGCCCCAAAGCCCTAATTTGCATAAAGAAAACAAGTCTTTTTTTTTTTATTGGAAATGCCGCACGGATTATAACAAGACAGCTATTGGCACGATCAGTAGGATCAACCCTGCTAGCCTAGCCATCATGTCTGGATTAGAAGGAACCTGTCACCAGTTTTATGGTGCTTTAAAGGTAATCTGTCACAGATACATTATGAATCCAGCCTGCATGCGAGATGAGCAATCATCAGTACTTTGTAATGGTCTTTGTCCTATTTCAATATGTGGCCCCATTGCGTGGAAATCAGAGTTTTTGTTTTATGCCTTGTAGCCCCTGGGTGCAATGAGGGCGGTCCTGTTGCACCTTTTTGCACCCGAGGCTCCTCTCCTTTCCCTCACTACTTTGACTGACAGGGCCAGGCAGTAAAGATGTTCTCACGCCCCCAAGTCCTTAAAGGGGTCATCCAAGTTAGGATAGATCATCAATATCACATCGGCAGGGGTCCGGAACCCGGAACTTCCGCCGATCAGCTGGTTGAAGAGAAGGTGTTCACTGTGCCAGCACTTCCTTCTCTTTATTTTTAACCTGCTCGCCGTCGCAGCGGCAGAGCTGTAATTACAACTAAGCTGTTCCATTCATTGCTATACAAGCCTTCTCTTCAACCAGCTGATTGGCAGGGTGTCTGGTGTTGGACCCCCCTCCCCCCCATCTGATATTGATGACCTAGGTCATCAATAAAAATAACTTGGACAACCCCTTTTAAGTCTTGCAGCAGCCGGTAGTCTCCATCCCTGTACGGCATGTGCGCCGAATGTACTGCTTTGAGACTTCACGGCTGGGAGTGAGTACGTTTTCACTGCCTAGCCCCGTCAGTCAAAGTGGTGGAGACACAGCAGGAAATGGAAAGGAGCGAACCCTTGGGTGCAACAGCAGCTCCCTTGTTGCACTCAGGGGCTAATAAGCATGAAATAAAAATGCTAAAATCTTGTATTTAACAGCGCACGCCGTTGAGCCCTCATATTCATGAGCCCCTGTCTGTGCCTACCCACTGATGTAGGAAAAAACTGTCAATTGGCGACAGGTGGGCAGGGAGATCCGGGAGCACGTGAATTTCAGGACTCATCTCCCCTGTGCTGGTTCTGTTAGGATTTAGCAACTAGGGCACCATAAAACTGGAGACAGATGCCCTTTAGACCTGGGTTCAGACCTGAGCGTTCTAGAAACGCGCGTTTTAGTTGCGCGTATTTCAGCGCGTTTTTGCAAATAGGAAACGCGCGTTCGTACGCGTGTTCTTGTGATTGACTACTGTGGTGTCAATCACAAAACGCGCGACAAACGCCCCAAAAAAAGCTCAAGTACTTGTTTATGCGTCGGGCGTTTTACAGCGCGTTCAAACGCGCTGTAAAACGCTCACGTGAGAACTAGGGCAATAGGAAAGCATTGGTTTTCATGTGTTGAGCGTTTTACAGCGCGTTTGAACGCGCTGTAAAACGCTCAGGTGTGAACTTAGGGTAATAGTATTGAACTTGCTGACAGGTGCTCTTTAAATGCTTATATATTCAGCATTCAAAGATTCGTTAGCGTTTTCCCTAATTTCTCAGTTGATTTCTTCTCTGTACAGTGTACAAAAAACTGTTGCTACCTGGAAACTACTGCTGTGGATTATAGGTAGTAGAAGAGGAGATAATTGTACTTTTGCTAACATTTATCACTAGGGGATGCAGTGACTGCACCCGGACCCTCCGCAATTGCCAGCCCCCAGCTCCTCCTCCCAGCTCGCTCAGTTTTATGGGGAGAGGGGGTCTGTGGATGGCACTGTTATGGGGGATCTGTGGATGGCACTGTTATGGGGTGGGGAGGGTCTGTGGATGACACACATATATAACAGTGCCATCCACAGATCCCCCATAACAATGCCATCCACAGATGCCCCCATACAGTGCCATCCACAGATCCCCCATAACAGTGCCATCCACAGATCCCCCATAACAGTGCCAGCCCTGTTATGGGGGGGATCTGTGAAGGATACTGTTACAGGGGGCTGTAACAGTATCCTTCACAGATCCCACCCATAAAAGTGTCAGTCATAGATCCCCCCATAACAGTGAGTCATCCCCAGATCCCCCATAACAGTGCGCCATCTCCAGATCCCCCCATAACAGTGCGCCATCCCCAGATCCCCCCATAACAGTGCGTCATCCCCAGATCCCCCATAACAGTGCGTCATCCCCAGATCCCCCATAACAGTGCGTCATCCCCAGATCCCCCCATAACAGTGCGTCATCCCCAGATCCCCCCCATAACAGTGCGCCATCCCCAGATCTGCCCATAACAGTGTGTCATCCCCAGATTCCCCATAACAGTGCGTCATCCCCAGATCCCCCATAACAGTGTGTCATCCACAGATCCCCCATAACAGTGTCCCATCCACAGATCCCCCATAACAGTGTCCTTCACAGATCCCCCCCATAACAGTGACATCCACAGATCCCCAGTAATAGTGCCATCCACAGACCACCATTAGTTCCAAAACCACCAAAAGCACACCTTTTGGTTAAAAAAAAATGTTTTCTTATTTTCCTCCCCAAAAACCTAGGTGCATCTTATGGGCCGGTGCGTCTTATAGGGCGAAAAATACGGGTAAATAAAGATTATTATATATTTTATAGTTATAGTCCCATGATCTTCCTTTTTTTTGGTTTGGAATGTAATTGTAGTCGTTTGATCTGGGGACAATGTTTGAATGAATATGAGTTTGTTGTAGGTTCTTATCCACTAGGACCAGACAGAAGTGACCGTCAATAAAGAAATTTAGGCTTGAGCATGGGACAAATCCCCATCTGAAGCCTCTGAAAAGACTATAGACTGCAGCAGTGGACAGAAAGAGAGAAGGGAGATGGCACGTGCACACTGCATGAGCTCTCTCCTCATACAGGTGAGTTGCCGGGTGTCAGACCCCCGCCGATCCGTTACTGATCCTGAGGATAGGTGATCAATAGTAAAAGCCCGGACATCCACTTTAATAGGGAAATACATCATCCCAAGCTCAAGCCTAAAATATTTTCATTTAGCATTATATTTTTTTTAGCATATACTCCACTATCACAGTGGATATGGTAGAACCTAAAGGTTTACACTGAGACTGCTACAGTAATTCAAAATATAAATACTGTAAAAATACTGTAAAAGTATTATATATAATTACATAAAATTACTGTAAAAATAGATATTGAAAACCATAAAAACAAAAGAAGCACTCAAAAAAGTCCTAACAGGAATGTAACTTTTTCATGTTCCTATTCTAGAAGAAATGTACTTACTGATGAAGTGGTCTCGGCTGCCAGCCTTGCTGCATATCTGGCAATCAATCTATGTTCTTCATCTAGGCGGCTGGGACTGTCAAGCATTCTGTACAAAGAAATTTAGCAGAGGAAGAAAATGAGCAAAATAAATATTTTACACCTTGAAACTTACTATTTAATAAAAAAGTGAATGGCGCTTCCACATTCATGATAATTGCACTGCAACAAGGAGCAATGTGAACTGAAATGTGCTCCAGACGGAAAACAGAGATTTATTACTGTAAGGAGATTGTTAGAGGTTTTCCGAGATTTTGATACTGAGGACCTTTCCTCTGTCAGCTTGGTATCACACTTTACCCCATTCACTTCAACGGGGCTGAGCGCAATACCAATCACGCAATACCAATAACAAGCATGGAGCGCCGGTGCCTTCTCAAACAGCTGATCGGTGGGGGTCCCGGGTTTCTGACCCCCACCAATCAGATAATGATGACCTAGGTCATCAGTATCAAAATCTCAGAACATCCCTTTAAAATATGATAAAAACCGGTTTATACGGCATTTAGTGTAATTTGTTCTGTGGGGCTGTATAATAGTCTATACAAACACAATATGATAATGAATATAATTTTATAGTAGAGTACAGTATAGTAGCAGGCAGCCCTTTATGGGTTTGTATACATCATATCCCCAGTGGTTCAGACATGACAATGTAAACAATGAGAGTACATTGTGCAGCAGGTTCATTCATAATTGGATGGTGATGATGACTTCTTTTTTCTGTCTGCTCTTAGAAATGAAATCTATGACTTTTCAAAACACACCATGATGCTCTGATCAGGTTAATGATTATATGCCTTCTCATTGGGCCACCAGACCATCAGAAAGGTAAATATCAAAAAGCATATACAATTTCGACTACCTATCGGATTTATCAAATAAAAAACAAAAAAACAAATAATGGAACTACATACATGCCCATGTAGGACTAAATGTAGCCATACATAATTAGATTGAAGCTGTTTGATAGTTGAACATCAGTTAAACAAACATCTGGTGAACGATTGTTTCTCAGACACAGCCATACACATTGCAGTCCATATTGGCCGCAACAGTTGTTCAAATTGGTCATACATGTTCACTTAAACTGGCCAATAGATGAAAAGTCTTTCTAAAAAATGTTATTTCAAAGAAAGATTGTTAGTTCACGAACAATCTAATTTTGAAATAACTTTTGTCCGACTATGAAAACCACTGGAATGAGAACCTTGTGAGTCAAAACCGGGATTGGAGCCTTCACAGAGATAAGGTCTAAGGGAAAGATTTGCACCTGGTCTGTGTTTAGAGCCACACCTGGTTTTGGCTCAAAATCAGTAATGGAAATCACTGACCGAACACTGTTTGAATAAGGCTTAATTCTGACCTAAGCCAAGTGCTGTGCCTTGTAAATAACTGCTGTGTTTTAACCACTAAACATGTGCCCTCTGTGAGATACACATACTGTAACTATTGCATTAGTTCACTCAATACTGAGTCACTGAATAATCTTCCTGTGGGGACTGAAGTAGCTGTCAACGGCCAATAATACTTATAAATTCTGACCCCCTTACACGTTGAGGTGGAGGATTTATTCCGCTTTATATTGGGGTTGAGGCCCAAAATTATTGATGTCATTGAGGGTAAAGAATGCGTTGCGTTTTTGTAGGGGGACCTTCATGAGTTTCTCCAGTGGAAGAAGAGGATTGTGGCGTGCTGGGCACCTTGGACTCTAAATCAACATTTTTAGAGAGTCAAAGAACGTATTGGTTGTTGTAGGGAGGCCTTGATGAGCGTGCAACGAGACCATGGAGTGACAAATTTACACAGCCTACAGACACCACCCCTTTTTTTTCCACGTGGACTGAATCAAGACTTGACAGGTGTTTCTTTATGATTAAAGGAGCTAGCATTGAGGCTACAGTCTCTCTTACTGAGTGTACAAGCTTATTGGAGATAACACCACAGTTGCTTACAAGGCTCAACATTTGACGATTACACTTCTTGGGAGAATCATGATACTTGGCAGATACTATGGTGCCAAAAAAACAGTATCTTATAACTCTCTCCACTAAAAGTGTGTCAGGGTGTCCGGGTTGACCACCTACATAGTTTCCTTTCTATTTTGGGCATGGCGGTGGCTACGTCATTTCAAGTGTTGATCTGGCTTTTAGTCACGCACTGGCTCCTCTTTCTGTCAGGTGTAACTCACCCACATACACTTCAAGCTGGAATCTGGTCCAAATCCAGACGCAAGCTAGAATGCCCTGCTATACAAGCCCACAACATCAAGTCCCAGTGGAAAAGTCTGCTGGAGAATAAATCTTGGCATAACCCTGCAACCCTAGCCTCCTCCAGTCCTTACAACCCTCCAACCCATCTGAAGGTCAATGGCAGCTGTTTAAAACAATTCTGAGGCCTCACAATTCCAAACATGACATTGAGTGGTCTCAAAAAGGAAATGCTACCGGTGTTGTCAGCCTGGCCACAAACAGATCAGCTGCCCAACAAAAAACAGAGGGATAATCTACCTCTTGCCCCTTATCCTGTACATATTGTCCACACAGTCAGACCACTTCAAGTCCAGTTAGCCCCTCAACCCATCTGAAGGTCAATGAGCGCCAATCCTGGCATTTCACCATTCCGACCACGAGTAAGTGCTACAGCTGTGGCCAGACCAGTTGCCCAACCAGAAAGCACAGGGAGCTTTGCCCATTTCCCCCTTGCCTATACATCTCATAAACTTTAGCTTGCCTGAGGAAAGGCTACCACCAACAGAGTGGACTCAAGGACCCTGCATCGTGGAAATTCCTCCTAGGGTGTATAACACCCAGCTCCAATAAAATGCCATCTGCGGAATGTCTTTATTGATGGACACAAGGTAACTGACTTCAGAGACACAGGGGCATTCCTGACCATTGCTAACCCGTGTGGTTCGACAGGAAGCAATTTATCCAATTACAATGCCATTTTGTGGGAGCCATCACCAGACATCAAACTGCCCAGGTACAGTAAAAAATGGAGATGACCGTGGATTAGCCTCAGTGACACTCTGGTGTGGAATAGGAAACCCAGCAAGACCTCTTGTTCCAGAAAAACTGCTGTGAATTCTTTGGAAGAAATATGAAGATTTTTTTTGTAGAAGTCAATGTTTTTAGGCATTGTTCTTACCTTGGACATTCTGAGCTATGAGCTATCTGTATGGATAATGAACTGTTAATCACGGACTGATGAAAGTTACTGGGGACTGCAAGTGAGGTGGTCAGTGGCCTGTGTAGGCCACATGGCCAGCTCACTTATTACTGAGGAGAGATGGTGCATTGTGATTTCCTGGTATGTTTTTTTATATGTCTCCAAATCGTGGTCGATTTTACATGCGCCTTGTCAGTTTGTTGCATGTTTTGCTCAGCCAGCATGGGAGTCAACACAACAGGGGGAAGAGAATTTACTTATCTTCATTGTCTGTCTACATCCTAGCTAAAAGATGTCGGCCTCCACCTAATGACCTCCCACTGAGACTGGGTATTTTGGCATCTATGACTTGTCCAATTGTCCAGTTCCTGGAGACGCTTTCTGCTGATTAGGGGATGCCAGCCTTCAATGCTGAGGGGCAGGAGTGGACTAGAAACTTAAAGTGGCCCTGAAAAAATAAAAATAAAAAGTGGCCCTATGTTGCAGACGGGTCCAAATTGACAGAAGGCAGGGCAACACAAGTGGGCAGGGCCATCAAAACTGGAGGCTGGGGCAGCAATACCATAGTGCAGCACAAAATCCTATCGCTCCAGCTACAGTATTTAACGGTACAACCAACTTGACCACAGTGATATTGTTGAATCCTTGAGGGCACCTGTGGCCGTCAGCCAGGTGCATATGTATCTGATGCTCCTAGTATTAATTAATGCTGAGAGCATCAGATCATTATGTACTTCGCTAGCGACTATGAGGACTCAGGTGGCCCCATGTGCATAGGCCCACTGGGAAATTTTGCTGCAAGATCGAGTGCTAGTCCGCACTTGAAATACAGTGAGTCTCTATGCACCTCTATGGCTCTATAACTGTACTACAGCTATGTGCATGGGGCTTAAATGCAATGCAACTTAACCCAGCAGTTGATCAGAAAAAGCTTGCTGCAATATGTACTATGATATGTTTGTGTAATGTATCGTCAGTGATTCCAAGCTTTATGAAGATCGCTGGTTGCTAGAAAAGTCTCTTATACATTTGTAAATTATGTAAAGATCCCAACAAGTGGGGCAACCCCTATGTTATATTTCTGAAGGGAATGTTTTTAATATGTTGCGTGATCGTATCTTTTATGCACCACTAAAAATCTGTTTTTTAGTGGTGCAAAAATCAGTTGCTCCCATACTGAAAATAACTGTCGTCTGTAAGTACAGGTAATGGCCGTTGATAAACGTGCTGTGATTGTCAATTACAGCTCATTACAGGGCTGACTATCTGCCCTTGTAAGGTTGCCTTCACCATGAGCAGATTTTGTTGCAAACTTTCATTTCCATTCATTTGAATGGTGGTGTTTTGGTGGGAAGCACAGGGATCTCTGTATATATATATATATATATATATATATATATATATATATATAGAGTTGAGCGAACTTGTGTTTTAAGTTCGGCGTCCAAAGTTCGGGTTATCCAAGCATCCAGTTATGGATTCCGCTACCACGGACCATAACGTCATTTGGAATCCATAAGGGGATTCTTCAATGAATCCGAACCTTGGACAACACGGAGGACCTGGGGTGACGTCACCGTCATGTGATCAGTGCAGGGGGCGTGGCTCAGTACTGGATTAGATAAGAGGTGGTAGCCTACGACCTCTTATCCAATCCAGAACTGAGCCACGCCCCCTGCACTGATCACATGACAGTGACGTCACCCCAGGTCCTTCACCCCGTGTTCCAAATACCGTTATGGTCCGTGGTAGCGGAATCCATAATGGGATGCTTGGATAACCCGAACTTTGGACGCCGAACTTAAAACACAAGTTCGCTCAACTCTATATATATATATATATATATATATATATATATATATATATATACACACAAACACAATTATTATTTTTTTAAACAGAAGCCTCACTCTTCTGACTCTAGACTATCCAAATCACAATACCTCAGAACAAGTGACAGAAAGTGAAGCACGAAAAAAAAAAAAAAAAAAAGCAATCCATGAATTGCATTTCTCAGTCACGGTAGTGTGTGGATTCAGAATTACTTCCAAATGAGGGAGATTTAAAGTACTAGACAAAAATCTGCCAAAAGAACTGACATACATAAAAAATGTAAAAAATTGTAGAGCAGCTTCAGATTTTGGATCTGTGCCTACTGCCTTCAAAAAATCTTTAAAACAGCTTAAAAGATATTTGAGGGGCGTCCCAACAGTTCAACCCCTTTTTAAATACAGATACGTTGTAGAGGATTGCATTAATACACAGCACTGCAGTTCAGATAGGCAAAGGAAACTGCTGCTTTATTTTCTTAACCATATTGTACCATTATTTTACAATTATAGAGACTATAAATGAATTGCTAGCAGTTTCCAGTGAAGGTCCAGCTTGGTGTTACCAGTTGGAGTATGTCCCCACACAGTCTGCCACTGGTAGCACAAATTAGATAAGTTCAGACTATGCTGTGAAATCCTGAGCCTGATAGAAGCACTGCCTATACACTGCTTCTGAAGAGAAGATCCTGTGTATCTGTAAGGCTAGTCTCTCCCTATTTATCACTACTTATCAGCTTTCTGAGCTCCCTAGATTAAAACGAACATAGTGGAAAGGCAGGTCACTGCATACAGTACTGGCAGATTCAACAGAAAGGAGACACCCACTGCCTCTGATTGAAATGCATCTAGCTGTGCAGCTAAAACAGGGGATAATATGGCTGAAAGAGACTTTAGTTTTAGCCCAAAAACCACCTATTCCTTCACACTTATGATTTTACAAGGAAGTACAACCATTATGCAAACTGTTTGAAAACTCAGTACGCTTTAAG
This sequence comes from Bufotes viridis, assembly GCA_033119425.1. Taxonomy (NCBI): domain Eukaryota; kingdom Metazoa; phylum Chordata; class Amphibia; order Anura; family Bufonidae; genus Bufotes; species Bufotes viridis. Next base: position 97,292,089 of record CM065593.1, read on the forward strand.
AGCTGATTCACATGACCGCAGTCAGCCCCAAACCGACTGCATCTTATTGATTTATGATAGCGTCAGTTCCTGATTGCAGCTTGTGTGAGTACAGTACAATACAGGAGTGATCACATAGGAATTGTCCATCATAAATAACTATGATGCAGTCAGTTCGGGTCATTCGTAACTTCTAGAAGGAATATTAAATGAATGGTAAAACATAGAGTCATAAGTAGTTGCTAAAACAGACATGTCAGGAAAGGTTACAGGTTCTCTTTAAAGACTAATGGGGTCATTTATCAAACTGATGTAAAGTAGAACTGGCTTAGCTGCCCATGGCAGCCAATGAGATTCCACCTTTTATTTTTGACAAATGAAAGGTGGAATCTGATTGGTTGCTATGGACAGCTAAGCCAGTTCTACTTTGCACCAGTTTGATAAATCTCCCCCTAAGGGTCCATTCGCACGTCCGTGGTGTGTTGCGCATCCGCAACACACCCGGCCGGCACCCACCACAGAACTGCTGCGGACAAGAATAGGACATGTTCTATTGTTTGTGGAGCCGCGGACCGTAAGTTCGGGGCCACGTCCAGCCCCATACAGAATGAATGGCTCTGTACCTGTTCTGCAGAATTGCGGAATGGAAGCGGACCCATTTGCGGACATCTGAATGGAGCCTAAAAATTATCGAAGTGGTGCAAAAGAAACTGGCTTAGTTGCCCATAGCAACCAGATTCCAACTTTAATTTTTTTAGCGCAGCAGTTTCCTTTGCACCAGTTTTGATAAATCCAAGTCCATGTTCATCACAACCATTTTGCTACAGTGCATCTACAAAAAGGTAACAGACTACAGAAGAAAACCCTGTGTAGTCTGATCCTGAAGCCCAGCATACTGCCCCCTGCTTCTTGGTGACCTACTAAATGTAAGTTAGGAATAAGTAGATGATGTAGGCGAGTTTATAAGCAAAATTTACTGCAAAGTTGTGTAGTTTTTTACACCTTATATACTGGAACGAAAGGAAAAACATACTTGTAAAAAGTGTCCATGTAAGAGTATGGGGGAGTTTTACTAATCAAAATGTGCCAGAATTCTGGCTCAATTTGCACAAACCAAAAAATACAAACAAACACGTTGTGGTGTCTCACAGGGTGAGGTAATTGAGGGTGTATATGTGTCTCCCAGGTTCCTAGCATGGGCTGAAGAAAGCTATTTAGGGAAAGGGTTAAAAACCTAAGCCTGGGTCCTGATGAGCTGCACATGTTGGGTTGCTAGATAACTGGGCTGGCAAAAAGGTTTGCTTAGAACTCCCCAGGAGCTGGAGAAGCCACATCTCACTGAGGAACCTCTGAAGGTCCAGAGCCGAAAAACTGCAAGTATCACAGGTTGCTGTTCAGGTTTTCTCTTCCCAGGCTGATGAACTAGATAGTTCACATCGCTTATTTTTTTTAATAATGGTGAAGGGCCCTTGCCATTTTGCTAAGAATTTGCTCTCTATGGTGGGTATTAACACGAGCACCCGGTCCCCTGGACTAAAATGACGCAGTTTTGCCCCTCGGTTATATATTCTACTTTTGGCCTGCTGAGCTTGCTGCATATGTTCTCGAACCAAGGGCATGACTGCCTTGATCCGGTCCTGCATCATCGATACATGCTCAATTACTCTGCGGTAGGGGGTCGATTCTTGCTCCCATGTTTCTTTAGCTACGTCGAGTAGCCCTCGGGGCTGCCTACCATACAGAAGTTCAAAGGGTGAAAACCCCGTAGATGATTGTGGTACTTCTTGTATGGCGAACATTAAATAAGGAAGTAGGCAATCCCAGTCCCTCCCATCCTTAGCAATTACTTTTCTCAACATGTTTTTAATGGTTTTATTGAATCTTTCCACCAATCCATCCGTTTGTGGATGGTAGATGGAGGTTCGGATATGCTTCACCCTGAATAGCCGACACAATTCTTTGGTCACCCGGGACATAAATGGGGTGCCCTGATCCGTTAAGATCTCTTTAGGGATCCCAACCCTACTAAACACCTGGACCAGCTCCTTGGCTATGGTCTTTGCCGTCATATTTCTTAACGGAATAGCTTCTGGATATCGGGCGGTGTAGTCTAGGATCACCAGTATGTACTGATGTCCCCGAGCTGATTTCACAATAGGGCCTACCAGATCCATAGCTATTCGTTCAAATGGCACTTCTACAATGGGCAAGGGTACCAGTGGGCTTCTAAAGTTAGGGGACGGAGCTGTGTATTGGCACTCCGGGCAAGACGCACAGTAATCCCGTACCTCTGCTACTAGCCCTGGCCAAAAGAAACGCATTAAAATTCGTTCTTTTGTTTTTTCCATCCCAAGATGTCCCCCCAACAAATGACTGTGGGCTAGATCCAAGACAGTCTTCCGAAACGGCTTGGGAACTATCAGTTGTTCAACGATGTCTTCACCTTGCCTGATACAGCAAGTTATTTTGCATCGCCATATGGGGATAAGCAAGCGTGACACCTGGGTAAACCAGTACTCCATCTATTATTTTTACATTTTCCCGGGCCCGAACCAAAGTAGCGTCATTCAGCTGCGCTGTGGCAAAATTGTCGTGTGAAACCTTTATATCCGCTAAGACATTGTCAACCCTCTCCCCTGGCTCCCCACTTACATCCGTGGTTTCGGTATCCCCGGACATTACATTAAAAGGGAAAACAGCCCCATTAGGAGACGACAGAACCTCCTTAAGAGGCTCAGGCTCTGTGCCCCTTTTTCCCACAATTCCCAGAAAAAGGAAAATCCCTCCCCAGTATTACATCATACAAGAGAGTGGGCATTACCGCTACCTGACAGGTTACCCGTTTGAGCACAGTTCCTATGGTAACCAGCGCTGTATTATACTTGCGAGTGTCTCCATGAATACAGGTGACCCCTACTGTTTGGGTCTGTAAGCTATCGGAGTTTACCAAACTGGCTTTGACTAATGTGATCATACTGCCAGTATCAAGGAGAGCCTGCACCTCTCTCCCTTCTACGGACACCGGACACAGATGTTTATCAACCTTTTCAGGGGTCTCAGTAGAACAAACCACTTTGGCAAACAGCGATTTCATGGTTGGCATAGTACTCATATCACACTGCATGGGTTCAGAGTTTAACGGGCAGTTAGCCGCAATATGTCCTGGTCCCCTACACCGGAAGCATTTGATAGGTTCTGGTCTAAATAAATCAGTCTTGGCCCTCTCGGTGCGTTCTGGCCAGACTTCAGCTTTGGACCTTGTATCCCTTTTAGGGGCCGCACCCTCGCAGGAGCACCCCCTGCCGACCACTTTCCTGTGTCAGGTGGGGCTTCCGTATCAGGTCCTCCGCCGCCGCATATCTTTCCACCAGAGAGACCAACTCATCTGCGCTGTTAGGGTCACCGTGGGTAACCCACTTGCATAATTCTGGTGGAAGAGCTCTAAGATATCTGTCCACTACCACACGCTGGACAACCTCTGGAGCTGATAGAACATCTGGTTGTAACCACTTTTTGGTTAAGTGTATTAGGTCGTACATTTGGGAGCGAGCTGGTTTGTCTGCCTGAAACACCCAATGGTGCACTCTTTGGGCCCGAACTGACAAAGTGACTCCCAAACGGGCCAAAATCTCGGCTTTCAGCTTACAGTAATCCTGAGCGTCAGCAGGATCCAAATCATAATAAGACTTCTGAGCCTCTCCACTCAGAAAGGGGGCTATCAACCCTGCCCACTGTTCTGGTGGCCACCTTTCACGCTCCGCAGTGCGCTCAAAGGTCATCAAGTAAGCCTCCACATCATCCGTGGCAGCCATCTTTTGTAGGTAGTTCCCAGCACATATGTCCTTTTTTCCCATGAGGCCACTTTCAGTCAACCCAGGGGTCTGCTCTGCAAGCGCTGCACCACCTCAGTCAAAGCAACCCGATCTTTGTTTTGCATCTCGGTTAGAGCGGTAAGTTGCATGGCCATAGACCGCGTCAGATCCTCTGTCTGCCGGTTTGCTTCTTGCTGCACTTTGGTTGCATGTTGCTGGGCTGCAGTGGCTTGCAGCAAAGCTTTTAACATATCCTCCATGCCAGGAGTCTCTCTGGGCAGCAATGTAGCAGGTTTTACCCAGGACATAAACCGGTTATCAAGTCCCAGAAACCAAAAAGTAGGCGGCCGTTACCCTTAGCAACCGGCTGCCCAGCCACCAGTCCACTTTAAACCCACACAGGTTTTTTGTAATATAGCAATATTCAGCAGCAACCTGCTCCAGCGATCAAACAGGCTTCTGTTCCTTTAAGTTCGCACCCAGCAACAACACTGCAGTATCCAGCTTTTCTGAGGTGTCGCTGCCCGCATCCGACACCAACTGTGGTGGTCTGTTGCCCAGCTCCCCTTTCCAGGGGTGAACAGGCAGGGGGATTAGTCAGATATCTACCGCAAGGAGAGCTCAGGAGCCCGAAGTGCAGTTACACTGGCATCCTGCCAGCTTTATTTCACAGGTTGAACAAAACACAAATCATAAACAGAACACCTAGCCTTGTCCAGGCTCTAACTAAACAATAGTTCCCTCTCTAGGACGTGGCTGTGCTAACCTCAGCCCACGCAAAATAACCACACAGTCTGAACAGCAACCTGAGATACTTGCAGTTTTTCGGCTCTGGACCTTCAGAGGTTCCTCAGTGAGATGTGGCTTCTCCAGCTCCTGGGGAGTTCTGAGCAAACCTTTTTGCCAGCCCAGTTATCTAGCAACCCCCCATGTGCAGCTCATCAGGACCCAGGCTTAGGTTTTTAACCCTTTCCCTAAATAGTTTTATTCAGCCCATGCTAGGAACCTGGGAGACACATATACACCCTCAATTACCTCACCCTGTGAGACACCACAACGTATATACATTTTTAATGTGAGGCTACACTACACTTTTGTAGCGCGACTGGTTGATTTTAACTCGGGATGAGCGAACTTGTGTTTCAAGTTCGGCGTACAAAGTTCGGGTTATCTAAGAATTCCGTTATGAATTCAGGCTACCACGGACCTATGATCCGTGGTAGCGGAATCCATAACGGGATTCTGAGATCATCGTAACCTGAACCTTATACACCAAACTTGAAAACATAAATTCGCGCAACACAAATTTTAACTACTGAACCACAGCTGCAGTCAAAATGAATGCATTCAGTAGAATGCAATCTACAGGGCTGCAGCTGTCACTCAACAGTTAAAAATCACGCGCTACAAAAAGTCGTAGTGTAGCCCAGGACTTAAACATCTTTTTCACCCCATCCATCAAGTGTCATGAATTAACTGGAAACTGGCATGGGTTGTCTGAAAGGGGACGCGGCGTATGATACAACAACTCTGGCACAAAGTAAGCAAACTAATAGGTTGTATAAACTTAGTCTAGACAATCTAATGATGCACCTTATATTAATATTAGACAGGATCAGTAAATGAGCCCCTATGTTTCCAAGCAGTGAAACAGTTCACCTATGAAACATAATGCAGACCTTTACAATGCAATGGAAGACATCTGTTAAAAATCCAGAAGAAATACAAGTAATTGTATCCACTGGATGTGAATGGAATTGAGTAATTCCTCATTGTCACATGTATTGTACTGTACTTTGTTGAAATCTGTTGGTGCAGAATCTGCAAAATATATGCCTTGTGTAAGGGTGGCCCAACAAGTCCTGCTGACTTTGTGTCAGGTGGTTGAGATGGCTGTTTTTGGTAGCCTGTTTGTGATGCATTGGTGCTGTTTGGCTGTAGAAAGATTTCGGACTACATTAGGCTCATTGAATCCTTCAAATTGGTGATTTTGTGATATTCCCCTAAAGCAAATACTGTACAAAAGAGCTTATTGCTGCCAAGCCCCTAAATGATGCATACCGGGAGAGTTAATGCTTGGTACAGAAAAATGAATAAATCGAACTGCTCTTCTAAACAAATGAGATGAGTATCAGTGTCTTATACAATGTATGACAACCACCAAACTGCCGAGTATCCAGAGCATGATGCAAGCTTAGTCCCGTTCTTACACATGCATATCTCTTCAAGTAACTGGGGCACTTAAGAACATGCTGAATGACATCATCTGACTTGGCTGACTAGGCTTCCTCAGCAAGTGACCATCATATGCTTCAACCTCCGTGTTGTACAAACAAGACAATTGCCAAGCCTTAACTAACCGTGAAAGGTTGTTCTGCAGCATATTGGCATATACCCCGATGAGAACATGTTCATCAGCCAGCCTGTCTGCCACATCCAGGCTGTACTGTAACCTAGAAGGATGGTTTGGAAATGGGAAAGACTTAAATGTAAAAGTAAAGAACAAAGGAAAATATAACGCGTACATGCCAGCATGAAAGTGAGGAGAGCAAAGAGAAGATAGCATGCAGCCAAATAAACCATCACCTCCAGTCAGGATATTAGGATACAGGAAGCATGCACTAGCTCCTACAGCCCACGTGCTCAGCTATCTGGAAACCTCAGTTCTACAAACTGGCGAGCAGTGTGGACAAAAAAATATATCTTATATTTCACAAAAAAGTCCTAGGATCTCTACAGCTCTGTTAACATCACGTTTGAACCCTACCATGTTCAGTGTACACTGCCCTGCTTATATCATTAGTTTTAATATGAGGGAGAAAAATAAGTTATGGGACAGTGTACGCTGCTTAGGCCTTAGTAACTGGCATTACTCGTTCTGACAAGAACAGCCTGCCGGATCCGTAACTGCTGTCTACAGCCATGCGCTGCCTGCAGCGGTATTTGTCCGGCCGCCTCTAAGCATATTTGCTGTGCTGCGGCCAGATATCTGCCGATCCACATTAGAGTAAATGGGGCCGGGCGGACTTAAGGCAGCACACAGCAGTACACGGTAGTTATGGATCAGGGTGGGTTTAGCAGAGGGGGCTTAGCCTCCCGTAGCCCACCAGATTTACTATAACTTAAGCCAGGAAGTGGCATAACTTGTAGCTACAATCTACACCAGCTCCTATATGGCGCAGATTTCATTTTCTGGCACACAGAAAGCCAGAAGATGTGCCACCACAGGCCTCTTAACAAATCTGGCGCATCTTGCTCCAGTGCGTAGGAAACCCCCACACAGTGTCCTAGCTGTTAGTATGCCCATTCTGTCTGGACTGACATCCCAAATGGCACAGCTAACTCTAACTTCACATGAGAAAAGGGAAGTCAGTCAAGGCAGAATGGGCACGCTAAGGCTAGTTTCACTCTAGTGGTCAGGAGATCTAGCAGGGAACAGCCTGACAGATCTTTTTGGTTCCGGCATTGCCGGAAACTACATGAATGCTGTCTGGACCTATTAACTATAATGGGGACAGGCGTAGATCCGGCCGCAACCTGGCAAACATGCCAAGAATCGGCCCGACAAATATAGCTGCTGGAACAGTTTGCTGGATTTCCCAAACGCTAGTGCTAAAACTAGCCTAACCCTTCTTTTTCCCAAAATCGGAGAAGACTTGGGACACCCTCCTATAAACTAGTTGGCGAGTTTTGCCAAAATCAGTAGGTTTGTCCAATATTTGTCTAATGTTTATGGCCACCCTTAGAATATCACCTTGTAATCGTCTGCATAGGCATTCATCATATTAAAGGGATTTTCCAAGATTTTTATACTGATGGCCTATCCTCAGGAAAGGTCATCAGTATCTGATCAGTGGGGGTCCGACACCCAGGACTCCCACCAATCAGCTGTTTGAAAAGGCTGTGGCGCTTGCAGTAGTGCCACAGTGTTTGCTCTGCTTTTCCTAGGCCAGTGACGACACGATCATGTGGCCTAGGTGCAGCTCAGCCCCATTTAAGTAAATTGGGCTGAGTGCAATACCAAGCACAGATTCTATACAATGTACAGCGCTATGCTTGGTACGCTGTGAGAAAGCAGTGCTGCTCACAGAAGCGCCCGTGCCTTTTCAAAACAGCTGATGGCCGGGGCGTGTTGGACCCACACCGATCAGATCCTGAGGATAGGTCATCAGTTAAAAAATCCTGGAAAATCCATAGAATTTAAGTAATGAATAAAGCAGTCTACATTATTATAATGTCAAATATAAAAGCTGTCTTACTGAAATGAATCCTATAATCTGGTGGAAACCAGAAAATACTTTCCTTGTTAGTTTGAGACAATGCTTCACGTGTAGATGGAAAAGTAGCAAGAGAAGCATAAAAGAGCAAAAGATTGCAGATTTTTACACAAAATATTGTGAGTATAAAACTGGTGCAAAGCTCTTGATAAATTCCTCCTCTGTCCTTCATGATATATCCTTCCGATTACTTTAGTAGATGCTCCTACACTACAGTATATGCAGTTTGATTTAATAACACCCAATGAACTAGACTACACACAACTTAGTAAGAAACAGTCACCAGGACCCAACACATCGATGCCAAAGGTGGATGGTAAAATGTTATGCTGAAATTTCCTATATTGTACTCACCGTGGTTTCCTATAGTCACTTTTATGGCTATTATATAGAGAAAACATGGCAGGAAAAGCAATGTTGACAGTTGTGGAAACGCATTAGGTAAGTCTATATATTCTGGACCTGCAGGCTTCAAACAGCAGCCATCTTCTCGCCCCACGCTCTGCTTCAGTTAGCCTCATTATAAGTGCACTGCCGCTGTTCAGAGGCTGTAAGCAGGCAGCCGGACTATTACATAAACCAGAATCTACGCCTCTTGTGGAGAGGTGAGGGCTCTCACTAGATAGATGCGTCCACTCTGACTACATGTTTCCGAGACCTTAACCTTTAGGCCTCCTGTTTTCTGCAGCCAAATTGGCCTTGATCAGGTGAGAAGAGATGAGTATGACAAAAACAAGTGGAGCACCGGATAGTGGAAGACATGGTCGTACTATGATAATAGTAATGACTGCTTGGCTCTCCTGTTTAATCCCATAGGACACATCACTGCTGTCAACAACGCTCATGGCTACAACGGACATGAATCTGAGTACTCTGAGGAAACCACTGGGTCTTCCTACTATTGTAAAATCAATCACATTTAGTGTTCTGACAACTAACAGTGCATTCTACATTATAAAATGGCCTGTATCAGCTATTACAGCTCCTCCCTATTAGTGAATGGGGCTGAGCTGTAATGACAGAGGCCACGGACAGGAGAAGCTCTATTTCTGGGGGCAGGGGGCAACAGGCCCTTTTTTTCTAATCCTAGATGATTCCTAAAATAATGTGTCACTCACATTAATTTCAGACAATTATGGAATGATAATATTAAAGCAACCTTACAGTTCTAGATAAATTTGTGTTATTGAGCTTGAAGAACAATATACCGTAATATTTTTGAGCCTTTTATAATATCTATGTACTCAGTGTTATATACTTTGCCTTACTAGGCGTTTTTTAGCATGTGCATTCAATGTTATATACTCAGCTTTATAGGAGATCTTAATTCTAGGTGTTTAGTATTATATACTCAGCCTTATAGGGAGTTTCATACTATTTATGCAATTATTTTTATACTCCGCTTAATAGTAATCTTTGTATTTTCTGGATACTTAGTTCGATAATTTTTGCTCTGGGCCATATTTTGCGCCGCTTCGGCGGAGTGAACAGCTATCTAAGTATTCCGCTGTATATATCTAACTTTGTGTTGCCCTGAGGGAGCGATATATTATTATATATGTATTCAGCTGTACGCTTTTAGCCAGATTAACCATTTTTGGTGGAATACAATAATTTAGGCTCTCTTTTCTATCTTATACACCTAGCTCTGTAGAATTGTACTCAGGTAACTATAACATGGAGTGCTTCACCAAAATTGTGTTCCTCATGCAATGTTTTTCTGTATCTATTTCTATCGTACCTTCCTCTTGTTTTGTATTGAAGTTATATACTATGATTAAATAAAGATTACTATATATTTTATAATTATAGCCCCATGATCTTCCTTTCTTTTTGGTTGGAATGTAACTGTAGGGAAAAATATTTGGATCAATATGAGGTTGTTGTAGGTTCTTATTTTTAGTTCTAGATAAAAATTTGACATAACATGAGGAATGCATAGTTAAAGGGGTTGTTCGGCCTACAACCCCTATAGTCCTAACCTGTGCCCCATAAAACAAAAACCACACTCATCTGTCTGTGGTCCCACCGTGTCCACGTTGCTGCCCCATTCTTGGCTGCAGGTAGTGGCTTGGTACCATCCCCGCTGTAGATAATCACATACATCAGTGGTCACATCTGCTGGAACGATAAGTCACAGTAGTGACAGATGTGACCGCTGAACCCTGTGACTGGCCACGCCGGTCATTGGACCAAACCACTTCCTGTTTCTGCAGGGACCAGAAATGGCCAAAAACCGGGCAGCAGCACGGGCATGGCAGGACCATGGTCAGGAGATTGTGGTTTCTTGCTTCAGTGGGCACAGATTAGGACCATAGAGGGTGTCTGCTCCTAGGCAGGACAACGCCTTTAAAATAGCTGATGTGCTTCATTTTATTCATTTTGCAATGGATCTACCAATATTAGGTCCCCTCTGCATTAATTTAAAATGTCCACCTGCTTCTCAGACTACCCTATGCGCTGTATATATGAGTACTCAGAGAAACTTCTCTCTGCTCTCAGATGGATCATCACTGATGGGGGCAGTGTCTCAGACTACCAACATACAGTGTGGATAGGATATTCTGAGACACAACACCCATCCCCATTCCTGGAGTGGGTTGTGTCTCAGAATACTCTATCTACACTGTACTCCTGTAGTCTTAGATACTCCCCATTTTATTTTTGGTCCGTCTGACAGCAGGGAGGAGCTTCTTGGACTACTGAAGCACACTGTGCAGATGGTAGTCTGAGAAGTGGGTGGCCATTTTAGGTGAATGCACAGGAGAGCTGAAATTGGTGGATTTGCAGCAGAATGAATAAAAAGGACTGCATTATACTTTAACTATAAATTATCTCGTTATGTCAAATTGTTAGGCTAATTTCATATCTGCGTCTGGCTGTTGCAGCAGAGAATGCAAGGAATTTGCAGGACAAAAACGCTGTCTGCATAGTTGCCGGACGGATCTCTGCCAGACCCCATTATAGTCAATGGGGTCCAGCGGAAAGGCGGCAGTATCCAGCAATGCCGGTTCCAGAGAACTCCGGAATAACCTGCTGGAGACGCAGCCGCAAGTGTGAACCTAGCCTTATCCAGAACCGGAGGTTGCTTTAATGGTGATGAATGTTAATATTAGAAACCAAGGATTCAATCAAGTTAATGCTGAGAGGATAAGACAGAGATTTTTGTAAATTGTCTTTTCTGAGTTTATAAGTGATGAAAGCTTTGAATACCGCACTTTGCATTGTCATTAGTATAGGTTAGCAGGATTAAACTACCACTACACACCTGCATGCTCTGCCAGACTGCATGCAGATCCTAGTACTACAGCCCAGTCTAAAACTTACCCTTTGCCTTTAAGTAAAGTTGGAGCAGCCATAGCCAGCTGTCTGCTCTGCTCAGTTTCTGAGGTCTTTTGAGTAGAGCTGGTTGAGGAGACAGAACAATGCTGAGAAAAGTTCATAGGAAGAACAAAGGGGGATGATAAACAAGTGGTGAACGAATTCTGCAGAACGTAAAGTAATTGGTTCTCTGGTAATGGAGAAATTAAAAGAAGGACGAAATATAATTGAATTTACAAATGCATTAAACAGAGGAGGGCTGGAATGATGGATATTACTTAGACCCGCGCAACTAATCTAGACATGGAAGAAGTACCGTTTTTATCCTGCTAATGAAAATATGTTCAAAGGAATTAGTAATTATCTGGCCATAGATATAAGAATTTTAATAAAGGTCCACTGTTTATCTATTGTGACAAGTTTTTTTTTTTACCCAATGGGGAAGATTTATCACAGGGGAAAATGTTAAAGTTGGCTCTACAGGAGTCTGCGTTGCCATATTAATTTTGCCAAAATTTAAATCAAACGCAGGGCTGTGGAGTCAGCAAGCCATTGCTTCCAACTCCCCTGTCTTTCCACACTCCGTCTCAGACTCCAGCTCTTATATAAATGTATCCTCATGTATACAGGGATCTCAAGTCTCCCGGACGTTCAGGGAGTCTCCCGCTATCAGATAGCGGCGCCCTGACGCTCGCATGAGAAACAATATATCCCGGAAAGCAGGGCTCGAGTCCAGGAGGAACGGGGTTCTTGCACTTTTTTCACAGCAGGAACGCCGTTCCTGTTCAGGGCAAAAGGACCAGGAAGCAGTGAAGGCTTTGTTCTCACCGCTTCCTGGTCTTCGGCTGTCGGCTCTGCAGCCTGCGCACAGGAGTGAGTCGCTCTGTGACGTCACACTGTGCGCAGCCTTCACAGCATAGCCGACAGCAGCAGAAGAGGAGCGGCGGCGTCCAGGAGCAGGAGAGGGTAAGTGTTTTTTTTTTTTTTTTTTTATATTTTATGGACTGTGAGAGGCACTGACTGGGGGCTGGTGAGAGGCACTGGGGGGCTGATGGAGAGGCACTGGGGGGTGGAGAGGCACTGGGGGTGATGGAGGGGCACTGGGGGGCTTATGGAGAGGCACTGGGGGGCTGATGGAGAGGCACTGGGGCCTGATAAGAGGCACTGTGGGGCTGATGAGAGGCACTGGGAGGCTGATGAGAGGCACTGGGAGGCTGATGAGAGGCACTGGGAGGCTGATGAGAGGCACTGGGAGGCTGATGAGAGGCACTGGGGGGCTGATGAGAGGCACTGGGAGGCTGATGAGAGGCACTGGGAGGCTGATGAGAGGCACTGGGAGGCTGATGAGAGGCACTGGGAGGCTGATGAGAGGCACTGGGAGGCTGATGAGAGGCACTGGGAGGCTGATGAGAGGAACTGGGAGGCTGATGAATGTAATAAAAAGTTTGTGGGGAAAAAAAAAAAAAGTAAAAAAAAGAAATTCTCCCTGAAATGAGAAGTGCACCTCCTTGAAATGAGTTTTTGCAGGTTGGGATGTCTGTGTATAATAAGTAATACAAACTAAGTAACTGTAGTAAAGTGTGTCATCAGGCTTTTCATCAGCCTCATGTAAATCAAGCTACTTAGATAGAACATAAAATATATCTGTAAAAGTAGATAAATAAGTTTTTCGCCGATACGTTGCCTCTTTGCAGCAAGTCCCAAAGGTGAGGTGGGCTATTCACACGTAACGACTTTAGTTTGACGGACCGCACAGAGATTATCAAATTCCACCACTTGTCAAGGGCCTTCCAAAGTAATCGACACAGGTTAACATTAGCTTCTCACAGTGGTCTCTAATACACGGAGCCCTGTGAGATAACCAGAAAATCGCAGATAGGGTGAAGTACTATGGTGTCTGTTCACACTTACCATTTGGTTTTAAAGATTGTGATATGCGCATTTTATCCTCCTAAATTGTAAGTATAATAAAACTTTTAGGCAAAATAGTTCTACGGTACTTCACTATTGGAGCACTTCCTTCATAGATGCTATAAAAGTCCATCAGGTGGACGAGAGGATAGATGAACTGCTTTGGTTTTCCTATATGCCTGAATGTTCTCCTGCACTTGTGAGTACAACTTGTATACGACAGTGTGAACAGACACCATAGTACTTCATCATATGTGCGATTTTCTGGTTATCTCACAGGGCTCCGTGTATTAGAGACTACTGTGAGAAGCTAATGTTAACCTGTGTTGATTACTTTGGAAGGCCCTTGACAAGTGGTGGAATTTGATAATCTCTCCGCAGTCCGTCAAACTAAAATAAAATATATCTGGAAGACAATTTCTGAACAAAAATATTTTCTAAGACTTGAGTTCACACAATGTTTTAGCCCTCTGCAGTGCTTGCATTGGCGGTATACATCCGAATACCCAAATCCTACCACTGTTTTAGATAAATATGGGGCTAATGACCCATTTACACAGGCAGATTATATGGATGATTATCGGGAACAAACATTTGCTGATATGATACAACAAATCATCGTTTTTCAGCAGCACATCAGCCTGTTAAAGAAGGGATGTACTGTAGGGAAATAGAGAAAGTCTAAGCGGAAAAATGATTGTAATAACAATTGTTCACCCTCACACAGGCCAGGTGATCGCTGCATGTAAATGCTACTTAACCAGCAGGCAATGACTATGAATAAGCATTCATACGAACACATTTCTACCGACTCCACAGCCCAGGCACAATGTTTGATGTGCATCTTAAAGTCTAACGCTTCTGATGTCACTTCACTTTCTTCACCATCCCTGTACTAGAGTAAGGCTCGTTTCAGACGAGCGTGTTCTACACATTGGACTTGCAGTGCGAGTATGTGGCAGCTTCCGTCTTGACCTCCCAACACTGATGGGTCTGCATAGCATTATACTGATTTATGATGCTAGGTGACCCTTACAGTTCTGGAATGTATTGGATAACACTGACATAATGTGCACAACCATCCACACTAGCCTACGGCCAGCTAAGGTCAGAGGCACACTCCTGGAGCTCAGGAAAACCAGAATACAAGACAAAAGTAGTATCCACAAAGCTAAATAGATTTACACTTGATGACAAGGAGTTGTCTCTATGAGACACATAGCACTGTTGCTATATTTAGTGAAGGACCAGAAGAGGCAGTGCATGGCAATATAATTCTCTATTTGGTGTATCTCTGTTGAATCATTGTGTCAAGCACTGCCCGCTATGGTCCGGCACTATGCATAATATGGTGCATCAATTTGCCCTGAGGATTATCCTCTTGAAATGGATGGGAAACCTAATATACTCCAACCTCCAATACAAATACATTTAAACATGTCTGTTTTAATAGGACAAGACTACCTAGATCCTACAGTATTTTTGAAAGAACTAAAGCTTTTATTGAGAACAATGAGCACCACGTCCCTCATACTTTGCTTTACTTGTATTTACAGAACTGGCAATTGACATTGTTGCAGACCTATACTAGATTTACCATCAAACAATGCCAATTTGGATGGTATAATACTAGTGTTAAAAAGGTCATCTCATCTCAATGGGGGCATGTGGCTAGGATATGGCCCCATTGTCTTATAGGTGTGGGTCCCACACCTATCTCTTAAACTGAGCCCCGCAAAGTGGTGTCTAGAGGACTCCAGTATGACCACCAGCAAGCGCTCTTCCCATAAAAGTGAATGGGAGCACACCACGCATGGCCTGCCACCGCTCCTATTTGCTTCTATGGGCCCGATGGAAATAGCCGATCCAGTGCTCAGCTACTTTCGGTGGCCCCATAGAAATGAATGGAGGGTGGCTGCATATGCGCAGTGCGCCCTCCACCATTTTCAGAGCTCCATTCCCGATATAGGTGGGACCCGCACCTATCAGACAATGGAGGCATATCCTAGCCCTATGCCGCCATTGTCTGAGATGAGACAACCCCTTTAAATTTAAACTAAATTATTTATCAGCAAATGTTTGCAATTTCATGTTTTTTGTTTCTTCACATTTAAAATTTCTCTCCTCTATTTTTGAATTGCCTGTTGCTCCAGACCATCCCTGAAAGTTGAATGTGGCTGTATTGTAAGGGAATTTTTAAGTACTGATTGGTTCTTTCCCCTTAAATTATGCCTCTTTAATATTACTATTTAATATTCTGTCTACTGACTGAAACTACCTAGATCCTACAGTACCTTTTTAAAAAAAACTAAACTTTCATTGAGAACAATTAGCACCACTGCCCTCATACTTTGTTTTACAGCACATTAATAAAATCTATATAGTCCAATTTCAAATGTTCCCAGCAGTGAGAACCTCGATCAGCAAGTAGCAGTGGGATTAAAGGACCGGAAAAACGCTGCCCAAACTGGACAATCACTTTAATATGGTAAAGACATTCCGCATCCGAATATGGTATTTCATACCCCTATTCAAAAGCAGCGGCTGAAAATCCAAGTTGAATAATATGTGCTGTGGATTTTAAAATGTGCAGCATGTTCATTATTTGCACAGATTCTACACAGAAAAACCGAGTTTAATGGGGCTAATCCTCATGTCTATCTATTAGAACATGCGCACAAGAAATCTGAGTGCCAGCCTCAGATTTCTGTCATAGATTATCTGAAAAATAGACATCTACGCCAGAATGTATGAACATACCCTACTGGATTTCTACAGTTATTTCTCAACAGCTGGATTCTTTTCTATAGAGGTGGAAAAGAAAGGTGTCCACATCTGGTAATACATGGGCTGACTTTGCACTTAAAGGGGTTTTCTCACAAAAAATATTGTACAGTTTTCAAACCAGCATCTTAATCTGAATGCTTTTGTAATTGTATGTAATTAAACATTTTGTATAAACACTTATTCAATAAAAGTTATTCAATAAACGGTATCTGTATAGCGCCACCTGCTGTTTTTTTTTCTTATTTCTTTGTCTGGCTCACTGACAAGGCCGCACATGCTCAGTTTCATCCTTCAACTGCTTCCTGAGCTGTGATAGGGAGAGAGCTGCAGCAAAAAAGTCACGCCCCCTTAGTTGCAGCAGAAAAGACACTCCCCTGCCAGCTTGATATAAATCTAGCAGAGCAATGAATGGGAGGGGAGGGGGGATCTCTGGATCCATGTGAGGTACAGGGCTGGTTGTAGTTTTGTTAGAAAGAGATGGTCATGTACTATATGATGTCTGGTTTTCATTTTTTACATTAATCGTCGGATAATCCCTTTAACAGCAAGCATGGAGGACAGGATTATGGTCAGCCTATGGCTCCAGGAAACTGGCCATAAACGTCAAAAGCCAGCCCAATCCAAAATTATCTGGCTAACCGTTGTATAAAAATATTGAGATTGTATGTGACAGCTTAGTGATGAGGGTGACAATTGCAAAAAGGGTGGTCAGTTAGATTTTTCAGCCCCTCTGCAGATTTACAGCATATCTGATCACACATTGCTTTAGGAAAAGTTTTTACATCATAAGGTAATTTGCTGAAAAGGTGGTAAATGTATGCCCCTTCCCTTGTGTGACAAAACTGCCAATTTAGTCTGCCTCGTTTTTGTCAGAATTGCTCACAAGAATGGTTTGACATACCACTAGGCAGCTGGATGCAAGATGCTTTTCATTCTTTTATCCAATGTGCATGGACATAACCAAAAGTAAATGAACCATTATAACAGGTCTCCACGTATTAAATCATATGTAAGGTGCTATAAGTGGTAGACTCTAAAACCAATAAGTTTATTGATATGCATTAAAACATGGCACAAGTCCAATAGACTATATGCCCGAAAAAGATTCCCCAAAAAGAAAAATCCTATAAGTATTTTCCCAACAGGGAGGGAGAGGCAGATTATACCAGATAGATGGCTAGGGGGAGACAGGTGAGGTAACCCTACCGTATCCCTTCCGTATCCCTTAGCCCGAGAGACTCACCTGATGGTGGTAAGCCCTCGTCCTCGTACCTATCCCTATAACCCTGAATGTCCCTAAAATCACCTGCGCACCCTGACGCGTTTCCCCCTATTCAAGGGTTCATCAGGGGGTCACCAAAACAAAGTCAGGTTTTAATGAATGGTCATTGGTGTAACCGTGAAATAAGAGGGGGCTGGTGATAACCAGCGGTACCTGAAGCAGATGAGGCAGCACTCGTCAAATGACATATATAGTGTGGCGGCCCCTCAGGTATCCAGCCCCCTCATGGGTCCATCGATATCCAGGAATGGAAAATCCTTTTATCCAATGTGCATGGCCAGCATTACATAATTATTCTCATACATATATTAAAGGGGATCTCTGCGAATGATTTAAAAAAGCCACCAGCAACCTGTCCTAGTGTGTGGGCACGACTGGTTGCCACCACTTGCAGAGCTGCCTAGGGGGGGTGAGAGGATGGGGCATCACTACACACTACAACAGATAGTACTTAAGTGATCCTGCCTATGATATGCCTCCATGGCTGAACAGCCTGACAGGAACGCTCACCAATGTGTAATTTATGCAAAATGTCAGAGCGCAGTGTGTAGGGAGGCACTTCCCACATTACCCCCTTGGCAGCTCTGCAAGTGGTAACAACCCGTCCTGCCCACACACTAGGTACAGGTTGCTGGCGGCCATGCTACGTCTTTCCTGGAGAACCCCTTCCATTAAGCTCTAAAATATTTAACTAAATTTCATTTTTAACTTTTTAACTGAGTTTGTATTGGCTCCTTCCCATAAATCTTGGATGCAACGTGAGATCAAACACTGGATCCATGTTACCATGTGTCTGTATGCACTAACCATTTTCTAACCATGTTTGATACAGTATCTACAATAAATACTTTTATGTCCCATCAAACAGAAAACTGAGCAGTTTTGCAACTGATTCCTTTTAGTCTTGAGCCAATTATTCATCCAGAGCTGTTGGTTTATAGTAAATCAAATCTGAGTACAGAGCCATATATTCCAACTTGCATATGATGACATAAATTAAAAATCTTGACTGCATCTTAAAGGGATTGGCCAACTTTTAAATGTTTATTTTTTACTTATTTTTTTTAAATAACCCCCCCTATCCGTCCAGCTGGACCTGTCAAGGGAAGCATACTTGCCTGCTCCCCAATTCTCAGTTCTTGGCTAGAGCAGTGCCTGTGACCCCTGTCCTTGCCCGAAGTTCACATGCGGGGACTAAACCATGGTGAAGACAGTGGTGGACCCATGAAGCTGGAACTGACAGTCGGAGAGTAGGTAAGTATGCTTTTCTTAACAGATCCCACTGAGTGGTATTATTTAAAAAACTCAGAAAAGTTGTATAACCCCTGGTGTTTTACTGGATCAGTATATGACTCTTGGTTTTACCGCTGATTGGCTGTCTTAATGGGCAATGGAAGCTTGTGCCAGTGCTGCAGTCTCTTCAATGTCGGATTATCTACTTGAATAGAGTACATACAGCATCATATTCAAGTGAGCAGGATTAAACTGTAATACCATGCACCCCTGCTACTGGGCAGGCAGACATTATAGAGGCAGCAGCACTGGCACAAGCATTGACTCCGCTTCAGCAGAGAGTCAGACCTCTGATGATCCTGGAAAACGTTGTTAAATTATGCTACTAGGAAATCCAAACATTTTCACTTTGACAACACTCACAACCTGTATTCAGAAGAGTCACTGGTGACATACAATTTTGGCACTATAGAAGACACAGCATGCAGTCTATGTTAGCATTAGCTGCCATCTCTGGCTTATCTAGAAGCATCTAACAGCACCAGGAAGCTAATGGTTTAGGGTACAGTCTAGTGAGCTAACACGGTTAGTGGTTTAGTTCTCTCAAACGTACCGTGGCATGTTCTGCAGCTGACATACATACATCTTTATCAGAGAGTGTTCATCAGTGGCGGCACTAGTTACACTTACATTGTCAGGTAACCTGAATGAGTCAAACAGTCCATAGTTATGTCACAAGCCAACGTCACAAGTAGTTAGTTGGGTGGATCCAAAGACTCCCAATAGTACCACAGCTTCATAAAACACAACCAGAATGCAAACTGGAAATTTATTAGAGCCTGATGGCCTCAAACTCAAACCAGAAGCAAAACCATGCAGCTTGCATTAATGCAATGTAGTATAGCCTGCACTTTTAGCTTTGGTGTTAAAATTGAATGTTCTTGTCTTCTACTGTTGATTGTAATATACAATGGATGGACATACTTATATAGTGCTGTAAAGATCACATTAAGATCCCACAAACAACAAAGAGAACATCCCATTACCAAATCACTGTACACCTACAGTATCAGGTATGCACTATTCACTGACTATACATATTCTACAATTTGCTTTATAAATGTATGTGACTTTTATACTTACATTTTGTTAGTGAAAGGGCTTCCTGAGGGAACGGAGTGAGAAAATATAGTGTCATTCATGCTGGTAACTGGTCTTGGAGGCCTACAAAAAAAGTAAATCTTTACATTCACAGCTTTTTGCACAATGCACATAACACAATTTACAGCTGCTTAATGATATAATTCTTCAAGACACTCAGTGTGAGAATGCAAGCTGAAATAACCAGTCCACATAAGGAAAACTTATGGTGTTCTGGTGTTCGCAGAGCTCTATGGGGGTGAGAAGTGGCTCTTTATAAAATATGTGGCATAACAGGACTGGTATACACTCAGGTACTATACTGTATCTCAGCAGTAAATGTTTGCAATATTTGACATCTTGCCTATGAAAGTCCGCTTTGTGTATAACATATATAAAGTTGAAACCAGAAGTTTACATACACTATATAAAAAGACACATATGCATGTTTTTCTCAATAGCTGACATGAAATCAGAATAAACCTTTCCTGTTTTTGGTCAATTAGGATTACCATAATTATTATTATTTGCAAAATTCCAGAATAATTAGGGAGAGAGAGAATTTTTTAAGGCATTTTTATTACTTTTTGCAAAGTCAAAAGTTTACATACATTTCATTAATATTTGGTACCATTGCCCTTAAACTGTATGACTTGGGTCAAACGTTTTGGATATCCGTCCACAAGCTTCTCACAATAGTTGGTTGGAATTTGGGCCCATTCCTCCTGACAAAACTGGTGTAACTGAGCCATGTTTGTTGGTCGCCTTGCTCGCACCTGCCTTTTCATCTTTGCCCATACATTTTCAATAGGATTGAGATCAGGGCTTGTGATGACCACTCCAAAACATTGATTTTGTTATCCTTAAGCCACTTTGTAACCAGTTTGGCAGTATGCTTCTGGTCATTGTCCATTTGGAAGACCCATTTCCGCCCAAGCTTTAACTTCCTGGCTGATGTCTTGAGATGTTGCTTCAGTATTTCCACAAAATCTTCTTTCCTCATGATGCCATCTATTTTGTGAAGTGCACCAGTCCCTCCTGCAGAAAAACAACCCCACACCATGATGCTGTCACCCCATGTTTCACAGTTGGGATGATGTTCTTAGGCTTTCAAGCTTCTCCCTTTTTCCTCCAAACGTTACGATGGTCATTGTGGCAAAAAAGTTAAATTTTAGTTTAGTCAGACCACAGGACATGTCTCCAAAAATGTAGGTCTTTGTTCCTTTGTGCATTTGCAAACATTAATCTGGCGTTTTTATGTTTCTTTTGGAGTAATGGCTTCTTCCTGGCAGAGTGGCCTTTCAGCCCATGTTGATACAGTACTTGTTTCACTGTGGATATTGAAACAATCTTACCAGCTTCCAGCATCATCTTCACTAGGTCTTTTGCTTTTGTTATTGGGTTGATATGCACATGTCGGACCAAAGCACGTTCATCTCTGGGACACAGAACCCGTCTGTTTCCTGAGCGGTATGGTGGCTGGACATTCCCATCTTGCTTGTACCTGTGTATAATTGTTTGTACAGATGAACGAGGCACCTTCAGGTATCTTGAAATTGCACCCAAGGTTGAGCCAGACTTGTGCAAGTCCACAATTCTCTTCCTGATATCTTGGCTGATTTCTTTAGACTTTCCCATGATGCTACACAAAGAAGCAGTGTGTTTCAGGTGTGCATTTAAATACATCCACAGGTATGTCTCTAATTAACTCAGATGTTGGCAACAAACCTAACAGAAGCTTCCAAACACATGACATCATCATATGGGCAGTCCAGAATTGTTTAAAGGCATAGTAATCTTAGTGTATATAAACTTTTGACATTGCAGAAAGTAATAAAAATGCCTTAAAACATTCTCTCTCTCATTATTCTGGCATTTGGCAAATAATTACATTTATGGTAATCCTAACTGACCAAAAACAGAAAAGGTTTATTCTGATTTCATGTCAGATATTGAGAAAACATGCATATGTGTCCTTTTATATAGTATATGTAAATGTCTGGTTTTGATCTCCAAAAAGACAAAGTTAAAGATCAAACACACTTTTTAAGAAATATCAGTGTATTATTTTGGTTTTGAACAATTTCAGAGTAAAAAAAATGAAAGGAGTACCTTGCCAAAAGTATGGGAACTCAGATAACGTTGACCGAGGTCTCAGACCTTAAATAGCCTGTTAGGGTTAAGGCTTGTTCACAAGCATTGTTAGAAAAGGTCAGGTGATGCAAATTTCATAGCTTTATAAATACCCAGACCCAGCTAACCTTGTCTCAAAAAACAGCAGCCATGGGTTCTTCTAGGCAGCTGAAAATAAAAATGGTTGAGACCCACAAAGCAGGAGAAGGCTATAAGCAAAGGCAAAGCCTTTTCAGGTTGGTATTTCCTCAGTTCAAAATGTAATTAGGAAATGGCAGTTAACAGGAACAGTAAAGATGAAGAGAAGGTCTGGAAGACCAAGAAAAATTTCAAAGACATCTGCTTGTAGGATTGCTAGAAAGGCAAATCAGAACCCCCAATTGACTGTAAAAGACCTTCAAGAAGATTTAGCAGACTCTGGAGTTGTGGTACATTATTCTACTGTTCAGCGTCACCTGCCCAAATATGACTTTCATGAAAGAGTCATCATCAGAAGAAAACCTTTCCTGCAGCCTCACCACAAAACTCAGGATCAGAAGTTTGCAAAAGAACATCTAAACATGCCTGATGCTTTTTGGAACTCTTTGGCCACAATGAGCAAATGAATGTTTGAAGAAGAAAGGGCACAGAATTTCATGAAAAGAACACCTATCCAGGCATTAAGCATGGGGGTGGATCAATCATGCTTTCGGGTTGTGTTGCAGCCAAAGGCACAGGAAAAATGTCAAATTCTGGAAGCAACCGTAAAAAAAAAGCTAAAGTTGAAAACAGGATGGCTTCTACAAATGGATAATGATCCTAAACACACCTAAAAATCCACAATAGACTACCTCAAAAGGCACAAGCTGAAGATTTTGCCATGGCCCTCGCAGTCTCCTGATCTGGACATCATTGAAAACTGTGAACAGACCTCAAAAGAGCAGTGCATGCAAGACGGTCCAGGAATCTCACAGAACTAGAAGGCTTTTGCAAGGAAGAATGGATAAAAATCCCTCAAACAAGAACTGAAAGTGAACAGTTAGCTGGCTACAAAAAGCGTTTACAAGTTGTGATACTTGCCAAAGGAGTTGCTACTAAGTACTAATCACAGAGGGTGCCCAAAGTTTTGCTTCAGACTCATTTCCTTTTTTGTTATTTTGAAAATGTACAAGATAAAAATAAAAAAAAATTGTTTTTGCTTAAACTACAAAGATTGTGAGCTCTTGCGAGCAGGGTCTTCATTCCTCTTGTTGTAATTATTGACTTGTCTGTTGCTATGTTATTTATGACCGTTAGTACATGAACCCCTGAACTGTAAAGCACTGCGGAATATGTTGGCGCTATATAAATAAGGATTATTATTATCTTCAACTTGCTTAACTGTTCACAGTCAGGGTAATTTTGACCAGTGGTGCCCAAACTTTTGCAAGCCCAGACTTCCACATTATTATTATTATTATTATTATTATTATTTATTTTTAGAGCGCCATTCATTCCATAGCGCTGTACATATCATAAGCGATGCACATACATAATACAGGCAATTGCCTTAAGCATGAACGAGACAAGTTACAGACTGGTACAGGAGGATAGAGGGCCCTGCCCGTGAGGGCTTACAATCTACATGGTATGGGGGATGGAGACAGTAGGCGAGGGTGAAGCTGGTCATGGCGGTATAGAAGCAGCAGTGTCACTGGTCGTAGGCTTGTCTGAAGAGGTGGGTTTTCAGGTTGCTTTTGAAGGATTCCACTGTAGGTGAGAGTCTGATATGTTGGGGTAGCGAGTTCCAGAGTATAGGGGATGCACGGGAGAAATCCTGGAGGCGAGTGTGGGAAGAGGTGATAAGAGGAGAGGAGAGAAGGAGGTCCTGTGAGGATCGAAGATTGCGTGTGGGGATGTATCGGGAAAGTAGCTCAGAGATGTAGGAGGGGACCGATTGTGGATGGCCTTGTATGTGTGGGTTAGTATTTTAAACTGAATTCGCTGGGCAATGGGGAGCCAGTGCAGGGACTGGCAGAGGGGAGATGCAGAGGAGTAACGGGGGAGAGATGGATTAGTCGGGCAGCAGAGTTGAGGATAGATTGTAGGGTGCGAGAGAGCTAGATGGAAGGCCACAGAGGAGAATGTTGCAGTAGTCTAGGCGGGAGATGATGAGGGAATGTATAAGCATTTTTGCCGATTCAAAGTTGAGGAAAGGGCGGATGCGGGAGATGTTTTTGAGTTGGAAACGGCAGGTGGTGGAAAGGGCTTGGATGTGTGGTCGGAAGGAGAGGGCAGAATCAAGGTCACTCCAAGACAGCGGACTTGGTTGACCGGGAGAGTGTGCAGTCATTGATTGTGATAGATAGGTCTGTTGGGGGAGTGAGCAAGATGGGGAAAGATGATGAATTCTGTTTTATCCATATTAAGTTTTAGAAAGCGAGAGGAGAAGAAGGAGGATATGCGAGATAGGCATTGTGGGATTCTGGATAGTAAGGTGGTGATGTCTGGACCAGAGAGGTAGATTTGTGTGTCATCAGCATAAAAGTGATACTGGAAACCATGGGACTCTATAAGCTGTCCCAGGCCGAAGGTGTAGATAGAGAAGAGCAGGGGTCCTAGGACGGAGCCTTGTGGGACACCAACAGAGAGGGAGTGAGGCGAGGAGGTGGCGTGAGAGTGGGAGACGCTAAATGTCCGGTCTGTGAGGTATGATGTGATCCAAGAGAGGGCCAGGTCAGTGATGCCAAGAGATGAGAGAGTTTGTAACAGAAGGGAGTGGTCGACAGTGTCAAAGGCAGAGGACAAGTCAAGGAGAAGGAGGACAGAGTAATATTTGTGTCGCTCTCTCTTCTCAGACTCACACAGCTGACGAACTTCTGTCCAGAAGTTCGTGTATACAAGCATTGCTGACAAACATTATCATGCTTTTGTCCTGACTTTATGAAATTAACATGCAATAATAACATTTTCGCTTGAGTAAGAAAAATATCGAGTGCCGTGGTATAATCCTTGAGATTAAAAAGGCCCTTGCATTCCTAATGTTATAACAATTATGAAGCATCTAGTCTTACAAAGCTATGATGTGCAATTCCTACTAGAAGTTATGAATGAATGACTAGCAGTTTGCAATACAGGTTCCAATGAGTGTGTGTGTGTGTGTGTGTGTGTGTGTGTGTGGGGGGGGGGGGGGGTTACCTGCACAGTCTGACACTGGAAGCGACAATTTATTAGTTAGACTGTGCAGGAACAACCCCGCAACTAGACCTTCATTACAGATTGCTAGAAATTCATAACTTCTAGCAGGAATAACAAAGGAAAGATACAACATAGACTCATAAGAATAGATTCTCCATAATTGGTATTACATGAAGAATGCAAGTAGTTGCTAACACAGACATGTCAGGAGAAGTGACAGCTCCTCTTTAGCCTAGAAAATACTATTTCAAACTGAATTCATTTTGTACGGCAAGAAATTCAAAGAAAAAAGTTATTTTGATATTTCAATAATGTACTATGTTTGGATGAAAACATGTAGGAACAATGGATGTACATTTTATATATTGTACAAGAGTCCTTACTGAATATAAAAGCAGGAGTAAAAATGTCAATGGAGACTAAACATAATGCAATCTATTCACTAATGATAACTGTGCGGGTGATCTTTAGCTAGAATGGTGGCAGGTGTGAATACTCACCAAGTGTCCCTTTTGATGCCAGAAAGGAACAGAGAGTACAGAATTTAGGTACATATGACATATTGAGTAATGTAGTTATACAAAGCAAATTTGGCTAGTGGTATTATTTATTTGTAGCTCATCTTACATGTACATTGTAAATCAGATTAACAGGTGATATACGTAGAACATAGCACAATTTATACCGAATATGAAGATACACAGTGTAGAGGGAGAGTTCTGTCCCTACAAGCTAGCATAAAGCTACATTGTTGCCATAATTAATGCAATTTAACGGCAAACTAATGCAAGGGATTTAAAGACATACACGTCTGACACCTCCCACGCTTGCGCAGCTCTTTCCATAACTCTCACTGGCTTGAATGGAATACCATCTCCCCATTCAGTCTGTGGGTGCCTCACCTGGGGTATATCCGGTCAGGAAAGGTCAGGTTTCCCTTACAGGTGGAGATCCCAGAAGTAGGACAGACTAAGTGTAGCTAGAATAATTCTTTCCTCTGGAACATCAATTTTATCTATTATCACCTTTTAACCTAAGTACTTTTTAGCCACAAATCCATTACAAGGGTGTCTCATGATGACGACCTCTTTCCATATACCCTGTTGGGAAATATGGATCTGATAAAAGGTGGTCACTCATTTGGAAGCTTGCATTACATGGACAGCTATGCACGTAAATGAAACATTGTGTGATAGTGGGTCTCTGTTTTAGAGAGAAAGACTTCTCTGCACTGAATATAAATATAAGTTGTATGAATAAAAAATGGAAAAAGTCCAAAGTGGATGGAATTGAATTACTTCCAAAGCCAGATTAATAGCCTATTACATATTAAAATGGTTTTCTGGGCAAAACTAACTTATGGTCATGAAACTCACTTTATACACAGCTAACTTCCTAAAATACTTAATTTACTTGTCTGTAGATCCAAAATCCAAACTCACGTGACCCCGTTACCTGCTCCACACAGCACCCCTGCTAATGTCACGTCCATAGAGGAGCTTCTCTCTCTTTCGATTCAGGGACAGACTGAGCGTGTCAATGCCTAACTGATTTGTATGGGTAAGTGGGTTATAAGGGAATCCAGCCTCCAGTCTTGTTGGATATGGTCATATGAAAGGGTCTATAGCGCTGTCTGCACATGCTCCAGGGATGGAGCCTCTGCCTGGACTAGAAGAAAGAAGAATTCCTCAATGGTTCTGATGTCAGTGGAAGCACTGTGTGGAGCAGTGGATAGCATCAAGCAATCAGAGTTTGGATCTGGAAATACAGACATTGCAAGTATATAAAGTATATTAGGAAGTGTGTATAAAGTGGGTTTCACGACTCTAAGTTAAGGGGTTTGTCCGGGCAAACCCCTTGAGTATGTGAATTTTGGGGAAAGTCGGTATGTTTTGGATATGGGCCCACAATCTAATTTCCCTATAACACACACATAGAAATTTTATAGCATTATAGCATTTCAATTAAATAGTAGCGTTCCAGAACAGAAGCCAGACTGTTCTGCTAGATCCATTGCACATCAGACACCAGGGGTCCGAATGAGGTGCCTGGCCTTCTTTTGGCCTTAATAGCGTTATTTGCTTTGTCTTCTTGTCATCAAATGAGAAGGAGCTTATGACAGGGACTCCAAACAAAGCCTCTGAAGGCAGCGCCAAATCAGCCTTAAAGGGCTTTTTCAGGAGAAGAATATTGATGACTCATCATCAGGATAGGTCACCAATATCTGATCGGTGGGGGTTTAACACCCAGCACCCCAGCTTATCAGCTGTTTGAACTGAGGATAGCTCATCAATATTCTACTCCCGGAAAACCATCTTAATCTGACTGCAAATGTAAATATCTATAATACTTTTAAAGTTCAAGAGTATCAGTACAAAAAGTATAATTTCAGACAAACTAATTCAACAATAGGAATGGGCTCAGGCAGTCAAGAATTTCTGTATGGCCAGTGTTCTAGTTGCCCTAGGAGACATTTCTCTATGGTTTTACTGATCGGGTTCAAAGTAAATATGTGGCAACTTTCCTTCAGATAAAAAGTAATTGGCATTGACTAAGACAAAACAATATGTTCTTTTGCACGAACAACTGAGTTTGCCAATATTAAGGTTACTATACTTTGTACATTAGTGAATATACTGAAAGCCAACATAATAGTATCTATTGTACATGGTTATTGTCACTAAGGAATTTAATTCACATCAGAATTCCGACCTTGAGCATGTTGCTCGGCTGCATCAAAGATTGGGGATACAAAGGATTTGCATTTGTTTTCATGCCCAAGGCTAACACGCAATTCACAGCAACCTAAAGCTCTTTGGTCCTTACAGACATTTAGAGTAGGTTCTATATGGGTGAGGAGTACAATACTCACACAATATGAGCCAGGTTTAAAGGCTTTTCAGGCTGATCGGGAAACATAGGATGCAGAGGCTCATGGCTGGAAGCACAGCTTAAAGACTTGCTTAGTGCATTGGTGAGCTTCTTTGCAGGGGATTTCTGTGAATATTAAATACACATAATGAATAAACCATTTTCTTTAATTAGAAGTTTCATTCTAAGTTGATTTTCCCCCCACAGTAGTGGGACAGGTACAGGTACCAATAGTGTACTATGACTACTACTATAAATTTTCTACAGTACTTATTAGGCTCCGTTCACATCATGTTTTGAGCTTTCTGTCAGAGATGTAGGTCTGGAGGCCTCAAAATGCATACCTGACGGAAGGCTCAAGCGTATCCTATTGTATAGGCATACGGTAGGCTACGTCCCCCACACAGTCCCTCTCTACAGTAGTTTAGTTCATTCACTACTTTCTTACTGAATTCTTTTCCAGAATTTAACCCCTCCACCATAAACAGCACAGCCTCAGATGAGGTAGAGCGTCCAGCTGTGCTGCTTATGTTAGGAGCAGGAGCATACACATCTCATAGGGCTCCATAGCAAAACTTAGTATGGGATCACAGCACCTAGTTTCCCGCTTGACGTGCGTCAATTGCTCCCAGGTAATGCAGAACATGCGAAACGCACCATATTTTAGACTAGTTACCTTTTTTGGAAGAAATTTTAGTTAAATACCAATTGTACTCACAAAACAGTTGACTTTGGCCTCACCCACCTTATTCGCCTTTTATGCCGGAAAAAGTAGAACATGTGCTTCAAATATTTGGCGCTCATTCTGAACACCATATTTCTCAATGTATTTAAACCAGAAAACGTATGAATATATTGATAAATCTGCTACCCTTTTAATACAAAGCTCAGTGGCTGTCTGCAGCCACCACTAGGGGGAGCTCAGTGTATAGGAATTAATAAAAGTACTATAGAAGTTGTGATAATCTCTTTGCACTGAGCTCTCCCTAGTGGCAGCTGTGTCAAAATGCAGTGTTTTCAAACAGGGAAGAGATGAACGTTTGGTTTCCTGTTCTTCTGATCCGTCAGAACAGAAAAAGACAAAAAAAACGGATCCTTTATTTTGAGCATCCGTTGGGTGGGCACCTCTGACCTACACCTCTGACAGAAGACTTTTCTCCCCTCTAAAAAAATGTATCTCTGGTGAAAATTACAGAAACTGATGCACAATAAGCACAACGCATGCTCAAAATAAAAGATCTTTTTTTTTTCTTCTGATGGATCAGAAGAACAGAAAACAAAACGGTGATGTGAACTCGGCCTAATCCTCAGTTGTCCCTAAATTGGTAAGATGGAGACTAGTTTTAATGATGTCGCCCCATAGACTACCATAGAGACAGCAATTCCGTTCCCTAACTCTTATTATAAAGAAGTGGTGAGCAGTAGCGATATGAATAAAGCACTTGGTGTGACATATAACACTTATTATTAGCTGCAGCATCTGCTGGACAGTCAGCAAGTTCACAGACCAGCGTCTTTAATGTGCACAGATTACAGATGGCATCTTTTTTAGCTGCACCGGGTCTTACAAGTTACAGGCACATTTCTATATTCTATGTATGCACTCAATTTGATTTATACCAGTGATCAGCAGCGATCAGTACAGACGATATATAATATCCACTGCTGCATGGCTGTTATATTCAATACAAACATGTACCGTATACAGAACAATATAAGAATGAGAATGAAAATACCTGAAAACAACTCATAGTTCTTCTAGTCCAGTCTGCAGAACCAGCTCTACCAACATAGTCCAACTGCACACACTATGCCGCCATAAATGCTTACACATGTGCAGGTTATAAACTAGGTCCTTCCAGAACCATAATCAATGTACTAATCCCCTCTCTGACCAAATTCCTTGTCTGCCCTGCCCTATCCTTGGTGGTTAGTCCACTCTTGTGTGTGCTTCTTGTGCGGTGCAGCTGCAGAACCCAGTGAACCTTCTCTTACCCATGACGTATACTCTTTCATTTGGTGTTGGTTGCTATGGGAACCACTGGCATGCCCCCTCCAGAAGCAGTCCTGACAGAGCTGGTAATTGTGACACTGCTGGCAGCGATAGCGGAAACCCATCATACTCTCACTGTGGCAATAGGAACACTCGACAGGGTGGAAGACTGTAAAGAGAATATTTCACAAATAAAACTTATAAGAAAGAGGTTAATTGGGCTCTAGTCAGACCTAATCTACAGTGCCTTGCAAAAGTATGCAGCCCCTTGACTTTTTTCGTGTTTTGGTGCCTCACAACCTGGAATTAACATGGAATGGTTGAGGATTTGCAACATTTAATTTACAGAGCATGCCCACAACTTTGAAGATGGTTTTTTTTTTTTATAGTGAAGCAAACAACAAATAGGACAAAATAACAGGAAAAGTCAATGTGCATAACTATTCAAGCCCCTAAAGTCAATACTTTGTAGAACCACCTTTTGCAGCAATCGCAGCTCCAAGTCGCTTTGGATAAGTCTCTATCAGCTTGCCACATTTTACCACTGGGATTTTTGCCCATTCCTCCTTGCAAAACTGCTCCAGCTCCTTCAATTTGGACGGTTTGCGCTTGTGAACAGCAATCTTTAAATCTGACCACAGATTTTCTGTTGGATTGAGATCTGGGCTTTGACTAGGCCATTCCAACACATTTGATGTTGTAGATGTTTCTCCTTAAACCACTCAAGTGTTGCTTTAACAGTGTGTCTAGCCTCAAATCACGCACAGAGTGGTAAAGGTTTTGCTCAAGAATTTCCCTGTATTTAGCACCATCCATCTTTCCCTCAACTCTGACCAGTTTCCCAGTCCCGGCTGCTGAAAAACATCCCCACATCATGATGTTGCCATCACCATGTTTCACTGTGGGATGGTGTCATTTGGGTGATGTGGTGTTGGGTTTGCGCCAGACATAGGGTTTTCTTTGATGGCCGAAAAGTTCAATTTTAGTCTCATCAGACCAGAGCACCTTCCTCTATACATTTTGGGAGTCTCCTACATGCCTTTTCGCAAACTCACAACGTGTTTTTTGCTGAAAGTAATGGCTTTCTTCTTGCCACTCTGCCATAAAGCCCAACTCTATGGAGCATACGGCTTATTGTCGTCCTATGTACAAATACTCCAGTCTCTGCAGCTCCTCCAGGGTTACCTTAGGTCTCTGTGCTGCCTCTCTGATTAATGCCCTCCTTGCCCGGTCCGTGAGTTTTGGTGGGCGGCCGTCTCTTGGCAGGTTTGCTGTTGTGCCATGTTCTTTCCATTTGGTTATGATAGATTTGATGGTGCTTCTGGGGATCATCAAAGATTTGGATATTTTTTTATAACCTAACCCTGACTTGTACTTCTCAACAACATTGTCCCTTACTTGTTTGGAGAGTTCCTTGGTGTTTATCACAGTGTTTGGTTAGTGATGCCATTTGCTTAGGTGTTGCAGCTTCTGGGGCTTTTCAAAAAAGGTGTGTATATGTAATGACAGATCACCTGACACTTAGATTGCACACAGGTGGACATCATTTCACTAATTATGTGACTTCTGAAGGTAATTGGTTGCACCAGAGCTTTTTATGGGCTTCCTAACAGAGGGGGTGAATACATACGCACATGCCAATTTTCTGTTTTATATTTCTAAACAAACGTTTTATTAATATATTTTTCTCATTTCACTTCACCGACTTAGACTATTATGTTCTGATCCATCACTTAAAATTCAGATTAACAAAACATTGAACTTAAGGCCTTAATGTAACAAAACACGGAAAAAGTCAAGGGGGGCGAATACTTTTGCAAGGCACTGTATATTGTAGTCCAGGGGTCGGCAACCTGCGGCACGTGTGCCAGAGGTGGCACGTAGACTGAATTTTGCTGAAATGCTAGCTGACACAAAAAACTTTTCATTCTTGTCACCATTGGTTACTTGCTCCACCACCAAGCTGTATATTAATGAAAAAACACTTCAGACATGTCACACACGACACATCTGCTAGGCCCGTCCATCACACTTCCCAACATGGCCTGCACATAGGAACGATAGCTGAGCGTGAGACTCTACTACAGTGCTGTCTTCTACTTCGCTGCTGGAATGCTCCTCTTCAGGGCTGCCACAGAAAGGTATGTGAATAGACTGGTCATGGACTGCCGAAGGATGCATTAAATTTTTGACAAGGCGTGCCCCTCATCATTAATTAAGATTACAGAGCTGTACCTGGTAAGCAAAGAAATGGGCGAACACTCGCCAGAGTACTTTTGTCTTTCCAGTTGGACCCCCTGATCTGATATTGATGGCCTATCCTAAGGAGAGCATACAGCAAGTCTACACTTTATTGCAAAAGAAATCGAGCAACATACTTACCATTTTCTACATTCGCCAGTCGATGCAGAAGAGGTAACCAGACAAGACACTGAGGTGGTGGATCAGACATAAGTGTGTCCAAGAATGAATTTAAGCTAACTTTTTTCTGTTTGGGTAAAAAACAAAACATAAAAAATAAATATGATCAAATCCATAGAAAATATTCACGTTATCAGCATATTGGTGAATTGTTCAGCAAGATTATTCTCCAACTATACTTTAGTAAATAGATATGTCACATCTTTAGATAAGTAGGCAGGACACATTTCACCTTTCACTTTCTTTTCTAGACTGTAAATCTTGCGTATGTTTTTTTGCCATTATTACAGAAAGCTACCACTAGGCTAGAAGTCCAAAATGGCCACATGATGATAATGTTTCCATGAGAGTCAAAAACAGAGTCTTAATGGGCATCTGTCAGCAGATTTACACCTATGAAACTGGCTGACCTGTTACATGTGTGCTTGGCAGCTGAAGGCATCTGTGTTGGTCCCATGTTTATATGTGCCCGCATTGCTGACAAAAATTATGTTTTCATATATGCAAATGAGACCCTAGGACCAATGGGAACGGCCCCATTGCTCCTAGATGCTCATTTGCATATATTAAAACATAATTTTTCACATCAATGTGGGCACATATAAACATGGGACCAACATAGACGTCTTCAGCTGCCAAGAGCATATGGAACATGTCAGCCAGTTTCATAGGTGTAAATCTGCTGACAGATGCCCATTAAGACTCTGTTTTTGACTCTCATGGAAACATTATTATCATGTGGCCATTTTTGACTCCTAGCCTAGTGGTAGCTTTCTGTAATAATGGCAAAAAAACATACGCAAGATTTCCAGGCTAGAAAAGATGCAGGTCAGTCAGGTACAAATCTGCTGACAGATGCCCTTTAATAATGTATTGTGAAGCACATTGGTATTAGAAATACAACAGAAGAGTAAAAGCCTAAAATAAATCACACGTTTGTTAAAAATTGCACTCTGTGCAAAACTTTCCAATTTATTTGTGGTCATTAGAAGACTCTATGCAAATGGGTTCCGTAACCAGTTTATTTTAACCAAAATCACATCATTTGTCATATCATGAAAGGTGGCCAGTTTAAGGGCCTGTTTACATGCCTGTATCTGAGGTCCATGTTCCATTCCATACTTTTTTTGTCAAAATCAGTAGTGGATCCCAGCAGGAGAAAAGAGGTAAAAGAAAAAAACGTAATGATAAAATATTTTATTCCAAAAGAGTGACACACAGGCATGAAACGTGCCTTTTTCATTTTTATTTTATTCTGCACTTAAGCTTAGTTGTTTACCCCTAACACCATTAAATGGCTTTAATAAACTTGTAATAAATAATTAAACACAATTGTTCAAATGAAAATATTCTCCCTGCAATGGATCTAAAATTGTGCAGATCTCACTGGGTTCGCTCAATATAAAAACAAGCCCCCGGCTACAAACGCAGCATTAAAGGCTGGCCGGAGTGTACAATTTCTGTGACTGCAATGCTTTCACACAGCTGAGAGTGCTGGTGTCTGGGACACAACAGCAGAATATTTAAATAAAATACATTGGTAGCAAAAAGTCGAAATCAGCCTTTACAGCTGTCAAAATCATTAATGTGTGGGCAACTTAAAGGGGTTGTCCAATTAAAAATATCTTAAATGTTTTCAACCAGCACCTGAATTGGAATACTATTGTAATTACATGTAAATACCAATTTAGTATAAGCCACTGAGCTATTCATTAAAATCCCAGTGACAAATCTTCCATACTGCAGCATAGCCAGACAGATTTGTCATTCCAGGAAAACGGACAGATTCCCACCATATCCCATTATAGTCTATGGAGTCCAGCAGTGAACAGCAGTATCCAGCAATGACAGATTTGGTGAACTCCGGCAGGCTTTTCTCTGTTGGAACCTGCTTTAGTTGCTTTCTGCAGCAGTTTTCAGATGTCCATGAAGAAAGGACTACACACAAACGTTGTTGAGCAAGTTATGCTTTATTTTTCTTGTTTTTCACGGTTTAGTGTACCTTTAGGACAATAATTAGCCACATTGTGGCTGATCAGTCATCCACAGGATCTTCATACAAACTAGACCACCAACAACATGTCTGACTAAACTGAGCGGCCAGGGAGTCTGTGTGTCTATTGGAAATATTCCTCAGTGAACCTCACCTCATCCTGCTTCTAATGTGTTATTCAGCTCTGATATATATGCTGTGCTGTTTGTCTCATTGCCTGAGGATTATGCCTAGGTTGCTAAATTCTAAAAAGGCGCTATAATCTACTTGTCTGCCTATGTAATGACTTCTTCCTGATTACCAGGCTCTGACCCTCTGCCGCTTGACCTGACCCATGCCTGATCACTGTACTGACCCTGTGCTGCCTGCTCTCACCTTTGCACTGTTTCTCGGATTTGCACAATCTCTGCCTGACCCAACTTTGAACTGTCATTGACTACGAGTATTGCCTAAACCCTGGGTGCTTCGCACCGGGGTCTCTGACCTCACTGGGCCAGATGTCATCCACGCAGGGACTACTCCAGAAGGTAGGGGACTGGTGGCTCACCTGCAGCGAAGTCCAGATCCCTGTATGGGGGTTAAATAGTGAATACCAGGATAATGCTCTTAGGTTTAGCCCAAGGGCAAACCATGTGGTTGACACAGTGGTTCCACACACACTGATCATTACAACTGTCATGTACCATATAATATCCTATTTTAAATAGTCATGAAATAACCCCTTTTAAGGCAATACCCACACAGTGTAGCCATGATGTGGCCACTGTTCAGCGATATCCCTATAGCCATCCAATGAACTAATTAGAACCTGATTTGTTTGTTCAGCATTCTTCGTTAATGGCTGTCACTCGAACACTGCCAAGAGTAAACATGTTGCCAGTCATCTGCCAAACAAGCAACACTCGTTTGTTGGGTGATCTGATCTTACAACATACAACATTAAAAATAATTGTCAGCTATAAACAGAGGGTCAGCTGCCAGCAAATGAAAATTGTATGGGGATGAATGATCGTGTTAACGTTTGTCCCCACACTAACAGTAACTTTTGCATGTAAACAGGCGTTCTCCGACTACAGATATTAACAGCTTATCATCAGAATAGGTCATCAATATCAGATCGTTGAGGGTCCGACACCCACCCTGATCAGCTATTTTGAGCTACTGTAACGCCAAAACTTAGAAGTGTATGGAGCGGAAGCAGAAGGCTCCGTACACTGTGTACTGAAGCTCTGCTCCCTTTTATGTTGTATGCTGGCACAGCTTCTACACGGTATATGGATCTGTCTGCCTCCAGCTATTTACACTGTATAGTTTCTGGTGCCACAGCAGCTTGAAACAGCTGACTATTGTGAGTCTCGGACCCACACAGATCTGATATTAATAACCTATCTGGAGGAGAGGTCATCGACCCCTTTAATGAGCGCTGATTTACATTCGCTATTGTTGATCGGCACTCAATAACAGGCTGTGTAAAAGGACGCTGTGCTCCTCACAGATGAACAAAATATGGACCAATGGAATTTATTGCATATGAAATGTAACTTCTTGTACGGCTAAAAATTATTTGATTTGACTTTTAGAGCTTTTATATTCATTCTTAGTCTCTGTTCACAATGGTGTTTAGAGATGTTTTGGGGGGAGCTCTGTCTACCATTAAGGTAATTTTTTTTACATCAAAAGAAGTACTTCTGCAGTAGTATTCATACCGTTAAATACACCCCAACCTAGTGTCAGTTCAGATAAGTCCTGTTCCATGGCTTCCGTTAAAAAAAAATGTGATCGATGATGTCAGGGTTAACATAGCCTTATAAAACACAACATAATCATGACGTTGCATTCTTCTACCTGCTGTGAGAAGCAAGATCTTGCAGATTGCTCTGTGTAACCAAATGAAGGTCCTTCAAACACAGCAGTTGGTAGTTTCAGCACCTCCTTCAGAAACTGGTCATACTTCTGGTATACCATGACACCACTAGAATCAGAGATCAGTGAGAAAATATCTATAAGAAGCAGAAAAAAAATAATCAGAGATTAAAAGGGAAATAAGGTGTCAACATTTTTTTTTTTTTTACATAAAATTGGCAGTGTTCCCCACAAAAATGTTTATTCTGGCCTGATAAAAAGATACACAATGTAAATTGTAGTAAAGGTAACCTTTTTATTGGAGAAAGTTGCAAGTCCCTTTTTTTGCAACAATATTTAGTTGTACAGACGGTTTTACACAATGTTGGACATTTGGGCGGATGGGACATAGCTGGGGTCAAATTTACAAACATTTACTAGTATGCCTGGAAACAGGGATAAATGTTAGCCAGGCGCTGGAGTAGTTTTTACACCAAGTGCACAGATTGCTGGAGATGTGCCTAATTTATAAGGTGCACACCTTGTCATAAATTAGCCAAATCTTATGGTGCTATAGGGGGGAATCTAAGGGCTGTATAAGACTGGCAGATCGCCTGCCAGATCATCGCTAACAAGTAGAGTTGAGCGAACTTGTATTTTAAGTTCGGCGTCCAAAGTTCGGGTTGGGGTTATCGAAGAATCCCGTTATGGATTCCGCTACCACGGACCATAACGGCATTTGGAATCCATAAGGGGATTCTTCAATTAACCCGAACCTTGGACAACACTAAGGACCTGGGGTGACGTCACCGTCATGTGATCAGTGCAGGGAGCGTGGCTCAGTACTGGATTGGATAAGAGGTGGTAGGCTACTGAGCCACGCCCCCTGCACTAATCACATGACGGTGACGTCACCCCAGGTCCTTAGTGTTGTCCAAGGTTCGAGTTCATTGAAGAATCTCCTTATAGATTCCAAATTCCGTTATGGTCTGTGGTAGCGGAATCCATAACGGGATGCTTCGATAACCCCAACCCGAACTTTGGACGCCGAACTTAAAATACAAGTTCGCTCAACACTACTCGTTACCGATGAACTGGCAGTGCAATACTGCCACCCATTACCCGATGAATGAGTAAAGGCTCGTTCATCATGAAATCCAGATTTTTAAACTGGCTTAAAAATCATCGTTTGCCAGGGCAGATGTCTAATCACGATCTGCAGCCGGCAAACAACTAGTCAGTATGGGGATAAGTGATGGCATTAGCAATCGCTCCTCCCCATACTCTGGAGATTGCTATATGTAATAGCATTGGTTTACTCCACAAAAGAGCAGGCGATTGCCGGGCAGAACGCTACCCTCCCGACAATCGCCTGCTACATCGCTGTATGTAATAGACAAATATTTAACTACGTTAACACAAACGTCATCAGTAT
Source organism: Bufotes viridis (assembly GCA_033119425.1). NCBI lineage: Eukaryota > Metazoa > Chordata > Amphibia > Anura > Bufonidae > Bufotes > Bufotes viridis. The sequence goes on from CM065593.1 coordinate 97,329,675, forward strand.
TTTTTTTTTGTGGATCCGTGTTTTGCGGACCACAAAATACATACAGTTATGTGCATGAGCGCTAAAGCTGATCAAAATGGACCATTTCGATCTAAACAAAGATTTTTCAGTTCAAATTTAAAAACAAACAATACTTTTAGCCGACCATCTTTTTGCCTGATAGTCGGATGAAAGATTTTTCATACAAAGAAAGAATCGTTCATGGATGAAAGATATTTCTTTGTGAGAACGTTCTCAGAAAGATCTTTCGTCTATTGCCCGGTTGCATTGGATATATATGGCCTGTTTAAACAACTGTAAAGGCCAATATGGACCTTGTTTGTTTAACTTATGTTCAACCATCAACCAACTTTTATCTAATGTGTATGAGCAGTCGGGATCTGTACTTGTTGGTGGGGTCAGCAGTGACAGACTTACCAGGCGCCAATGATTAAAGGGGTTGGTCACTTCCTGGTTACTTTTGACCAATATGTATATAAGATGACTATATGACACTTACTAACATATCTTTGGTTGATTTTCTGTGCTGTTTGCTTTATTTCCTAAATCATGTCCCCTTGTTGGGCAATTCTTCTGTGCTGTCCACACCTGTCCATAAAATGGCCACTGATGGAGGGTCATGTGACCAGGCAAAAATAACTCCAGACACACCACTCTGCCTTCTCCACTCAAATACCACATCTGCCATTTGCACTTGCAATGTTGAGAATTTAGTGCAGATGGCAGAAAATGGCACAAAATATCAACAAAGACTATATTAGTAAGTGCCATATTGTCATCTCACAAGCACATTGATCATGAGTAGCCAAGAAGTGGCCAACCCCTTTAAAAATTCAATATTAGAGTGTATTTCATCTAAAACAATATAGCAGACACCAAAGCCAAGTCCTCATTTTGAGCCAAGTAAACAATCATAAACAAAAAAAATACCTGCCTGCCTGGGTACTGGTGAAACAGTGGTTTTCTCACTTATAATCAGCATCAACATTAGATCAGGCTTTGCACAACAAGCAGGTCTTGCAGCTTCCAGACATTGAATGAGCATTTCAGTCCTGTATTTATCCCAAAAGTAATGATCCCAGCGGTTACACCTAAGTTTGCTCCAGGCTAGGGGAACATTGTGTATTGGAGTGGGGGAGGGAATGGCAAGTCCCACTACAAACACCTACAGTGGCATGCAAAATGTGGGCACCACTGGTCTAAATTACTGTTACTGTTAACAGTTAAGCAAGTTGAAGATGAAATGATCTCCAAAAGGCATAAAGTTGTATTTTGTATTTTAGGCAAAAACTTTTTTATTTTTTATTTTCATCTTTTACATTTTCAAAATAACAAAAAAAGGAAAAGGGCCCAAATTAAAAATGTTGGCACCATGCATGGTAAGTTCAGAATAGCACCCTCTTTGGCAGGCATCACAGCTTGTAAACACTTTTTGTAGCTGGCCAAGAGTCTTTTAATTCTTGTTTGAAGGATTTTCATCCATGTTCTCCAGAATTTGCTGGAATTTCATTGAATCCATTCTTCAAATAAAATACTCCCTGTGCTATTGGCTGCAACACAATCCCAAAGCATGGTTGATACACTATCATGCTTAATCGTTGGAGAGGTGTTCTTTTCATGACATTGTGTGCTCTTTTTGCTCCAAACATACCTTTGATCATTGTGGCAGGAGAGGTTTTCTTCTGATGACTCCTCCATGAAGGCCATATTTGTGCAGGTGTCGCTGAATAGTAGAGCAATATACCACAACTCCAGCGTCTGCTAAGACTTTCTGAAGGTGTTTTGCAGTCAAGCGGGGGTTCTGAGCAGCCTTTCTAGCAATCCTACAAGCAGGTGTCTCTGGAATTTGTCTTGGTCTTCCAGACCTTCCCTTGACCTCCACTGTTACCTGTTATCTGCCAATTCTTAATTATATTTTGAACTGAGGAAATGGCAACCTGAAAACACTTTTCCTTCATTCATAGACTTCTCCTGCTATGTAGGCCTCAACCATTTTAATTTTCTGAGTGTTAGGCAGCTTCTTAGAAGAACCCATGGCTGAGGTTTTTTGAGAAAAGGTTACAGGAGTCTGGGTATTTATAATACTTTGAAATTTGCATCACCTGGCATTTCCTAAGGATTTCCTAAGGATTTGTGAACAAGCCTTAACCCAAACAGGCTATTTAGGTCTGAGACCTTCGTCAAAGTTATCTGAGATCTCAAATCTCCTTGGGTTCCCATACGTTTGCAAGGTACTCATTTACTTTTTTTTATGCTAAAATTGTAAAAAAACTAAATAATACACTGATATTGCTCAAAATGTTGACAAGTGGCTTTCATCTTTAACTTTACAACTTTTGGAGATCATTTAATCTTCAACTTGCTTAACTGTTCACAGTAATAGTAATTCTGACCAGGGGTGCCAAAATGTTTGCATGCCACGGTACCTAACATTCTATAAAAATCCAGCCCATAATAAAATTTGAACAAAGCACCTCAGCTAACTGCACTTCGCTGAGACAACCCAGCTTTCTGGATTTTTTTTACCTCACACATCTGAGCATTCTGGGTTAGATATAGACCACCTCCGGCACACTTTACCAGACACAGTGTTACATCAACCTAAGACAAGCATACTCATCCTATGTAATAAACAGGTTAGAGAGATCTTCTGGCTGTCCTAAGCAATATTTCATGTCTTATTTCTATTGTTCTGTTAAGCAGCACAGATGAGAACTGTGTTGACATTGCTGAATAGCTGACAATCAAACTCTACTAACTGGAAGACAAATTGCTTGGCTTGGGTGAAGTGTTACGTCATGGACTGACAGTAATTCTATGGAAAGGTAGCACTGTATCTGTGTTACTGGTTGAGCGCTATAAAATGCCAACAGGTGTCAAAAGATGTACCCCTTTATAAATCCCATATGAGGGATTTATATTGGATTCAGTTTTGAGTTCCATATATAAAGGATATAGGAGAGCTATAAAGGGTTCAGAGATGGGCAACCAGATTATTAAATGGGTTGGAAGATCTCTCCTATAATGAGAAGCTAAAAAATTGGGCTTTTTTAGCTTAGAAGAAAGAACCCTTAGAAGAGATGTTATTTACGTGTATGAATATATGTATGGTCAATACAATACAATACAAATACAGATTCCTGTGACCTCATGCTGTGAGCGTCAGGTCACAGCACAGCCGACGGCAGGATGAGCGCTGGAGGTGAGGACTGGAGCAGGAGAGGTAAGTGTTTTTTTTATTTTATGTCATCTGAGGCTGGGGCTGACAAGAGGCATAGGGGCTGATGAGACGCATGGGCTGATGAGAGGCATGGGGCTCTTCTCTGAGGTCTGATTTGAGGGTCATTCACATTGGTCTGATTAGAGGTCTGATCTGAAGTCTCATTAACATTGGGGGTCTGATTGGGGCTGTCAGCTGAGGTCTGATTAACATGGGGGAGTCTGATTGGTTGGTCTGACCTGCGGTCTAAAGAAAAACACTTTTTTCTTATTGTCCTCCTCTAAAACCTAGGTCTTATTGGCCGGTGCGTCTTATAGGGCGAAAAATATTGTAATATTGTACTGTATAATTGACCTGCTAAAGGTTGAACTTGGAGCTCTGCCTTTTTTATACTATGTAACACTATCTTGCTGAAAGTTATTAAGTTTCTCAGGCATAGCTTTAAAGAGAAAGTACTGCCTTTGCGTTTTCCAACTGATACAAGATAATAATAAATATTCTTAAGGTCCCATTACATAGACCAACAATCAGGGCAATTATAGGGAAGGAGAGTTCCTATGAACACTTCTAGAACCACCTGACCCTGGTCTAAGGATAGTTAGTATAATTATACATGTATGATATCAATGCCTCTTGGGCAAAAAGGTACCCTGCTTGCCGTGACCACAAAAAAAGGAGTGTATTAATACGTAAATTTTATTTTGGCAAATTTAAAATAAATCACAGTGCTACATTAAAAAAATGCTACTTATCGCCACACACCTAAGTATCCTTTCATATCGCTGCTGAATGGGTATCACTGGGTGTGCACCCCCATGATTCTCTTTCTCCCCAACTGTTGTGTCCTGTCAGTTTGACCTGCACTGGCTACATCGGGGGTATTGGGCAAGTGTGAATGCAGAATGCCATATAGGTAGCTTCTATAAGTTAGGATCGCTCGTCATTACGATAGTATCCAATCATCCATCATCTAATTCACCCCATTCTGCTCTAGTGTTGAAGATACAGACATGCTCAGGAACTGAGTAGTTCCTGCTATCTCAAGGAGCTATTGCGTCTGTCATCGGACTTAAACTTCAAAAATGAAGGCACACTCTGTGCTTGTCACAGAATTCAGAGTGAAACTCTATCCTCATGTTCGCTACTGCGCTTGTCTTAGGACTTCAAAACTGATAGGCAGAGATCGTGTGCACTTCCTCACCTGTCAAAGGTCTTTGGCTCAGGAGGTAATGCCACTGCGCCTGTAAAAGAACTTATATATGACAGGAATCGTTCCTGTGCATTTCTGTACTGGTCTTAGGCTACTTTCACACTTGCGGTAATTTCGATATTGAGATCCGGCAGAGGATTTAAATTGATAATTTTTTATTTTGCATGGCGTTGTGTGAAAACAAAATGGAAAAATCATTTTTTATGACAGGACACAAAACCGTAGATTGCAGCAGTTTTGTGTCCGGTCACAAAACGGAATGCTGCCGAAACAGCATTCTTTTCATTCAGAATGCATGAGGACTAAGCTGAATATTTTTTTTTTCCGGTATTGAGATCCGGCAACAACTCAAGTGTGAAAGTAGCCTTAGAATCTATGCTCCAGTGATATTGCACCTGTCAAAAAACTGTCCATCATTCCTATGTGTTGCTGCACGTATCAATGAAAATAGATGCAGGCAATTTTCTGTCTTGATAATTTTCTGTATCTATATTTAAAACTCAGTAACACAGTTGTTACATTGGAGATTTCAGGGGAACCATTCCATTCTTGTGGACAAGTTATTCTCAGTACTATTCTAGTCTCTTTGGATTTATATTGGAATCCATATATAGTATTGCTGCGATATTATGATTTCTTAATATTTTTGTTTTTCTCTCTTCTTTTCCCCCCTCTATTGGCGGCTAGGGATGTATTGCATTTGCATGGTAAGTGTAATGATTACATTATTTTTACTTTTATTTATTCATTAATTGTTAGTTGCATGGCATTTACTTTCTCAAAATATTGCACAGATATGAATCTCTTTTAATCAGTGATTTTTAATATGTAAGCTCTCTGATTCATATAAATGTTCATGATCATGATCCTTGGATATTTATTTTATTAGAAATCATAGACACAATGGGCGTCATTTACGATCAGAAATACGCCTATACTAGGTGTATTTTTGGCACAGATTGCTGCGCAAAGGTCAACTGCGCCGCAATCTGCAAATTTTCCCCACTCGAACCAGCTCTAAAAAAAGTGGGCATGTCATGGTCAGGGAAGGGGACGGGCCGGCAGACCCATCTCGTTCATCATCTTCTACACCTGTTTTAAGCATAGAAAATGCTCTAAATGTAAGACAGCTAGGAAGCTGGCTTACATTTAGACTGGTGCTGGATACCCAGAAGTTATGTAGAGGCCTGCGGTTCTTCATAACTTAGGCCGATCCGACACCAGAGAAGGGGCTTATTAAGACCGGCGTCTTAATAAATGACCACCAATATGTCTGTAAAACTGCATATTTTGATAATTATTTTAACAGTAGACTAATTGTCTATCTATTTGGGATATCTACCTATTTCCTATAATTTTCATGACTGGATGAAAATTTATATAAAGTAAGAATATGTGAAGCCTTCATTGAGGCCTTTTGGACTTAAGCTTTCCAAATGGTAAATCCATTGGGTTTCCTCTTGCAATAAAATCTTATCCAGGTCTCCATGTCTTGGGTCCAGTCCCTTTTTGCATATTCCCCAAAATACCAGGCTTTTCGGTTCCCCTCTGTGAAATTGCCTTACGTGCTGTGAAATTGATGTATAAGCTTTGGTATTATATTGAGATACGTGTCATCTTAGTTCCTGCATAGTCTTTCCTACACAGATTTTGGGGCACATACATTTAACTACTGTATATACACCACTCCTGTGGTTTGAGCTAACTACTGTGGATTTCAGCAAAGTTTGATGAACAGTCATTGGAAGATAGCTGCGTACAAGAACATCTTTGAGGTGCCTCTTCAGTAGGTAACACTGGGTCTAGATGTAATTACATCTTACAGATTATTGTCCACCCTTAAGATGTGCCAGTGTCGCTGTAGTATTTTATATACTTTCTGGCATTGTTGGTCATAAGTGCCAATATATCATATGATTTTGTTCATTAGGGCTTTTGTTTTATTCTCCCAGGGGTTCTCTATGGTTTGCAAATGCTTTGTGTAAGGGTTTTTGGGTGTAGCCCCTGTCCCTGAATCTTACTTAACGTAAGACACATTCTTTCTGAACCTCTACTTCTTCTGAACAGTTCCTTCAGGCTCTAAGATAATGTCCAATTGGTATCCCCTTTTTCAGGGGTTGAGGATGAAAACTTTTCAAATACATAAAATTGTTGGTAGATGTTGGTTTGTGGTGGATTTCTGTCTGGACACTGCCAGCAGGCCCCATGGTAATTCTGAGGTCTATAAAGGTCAATGTATTATCTATCTCAGAGGTAAACCTCATTCCTAGACTGTTCAGCTAACAAAATCACTGGTTAAAACAAAATGTTCCTGGTCAATTTGTTGTACTGTTCCGTGAAAACAACAGTGCTCTTCTATCACCCCCAAAACAATTTTGCATAACTTGGTGCACATTGTCCCCATTGCTGTTTCCTTTATCTGGTGATAGTATTTCCTGTTAAAAATAAAATAATTGTGTGTAAGGAGAAGTTGTAATAGAGTGAGTACAAAGTTATTGTCAGTTTGTTGTGTACCTTTTGTGATGCTTAACGTGCGATGGATGCCTGTGTAAAATGCTTCAATATCCACGCTCGCTAACTTGGTATTCTCTGTGACGTGAATTTCCTGGAGCCTGGTGACATTGTCTTTAGTATCTTTCAAGTAAGATGGTAGTCTCGGAACAACGTGACAACATTCTTGCTGAAGTTCTCAGTCAGATTGTTATTCCTTCACACAATAGGTCTTCCAGGGCTGGCCTTTTATTCTTGTGCACTTCGGGGATGGCATACAATGTTGCAGTTGTCGAATATATATAATAAAGACATTTTATTCATCTTTTGTGATTATTTTTGCTTCTATCAATATCCCTTCAAATTCACCAAGAAATTTTTCCATAGGTTTTTTTTTAATTGTTTGTATGTGTTTGAATCTTTGAGTTGTTTATCACCATATCCTCATATGCTGCTCCTAATTTACAGTATTTGTCCGATTTTGGGTACTTCAGTTTCTTTACATCGTCGGTGGCTAGTTCAACAAAGGTTTCTATATTCCCAAATTGCGAAAGGGGCAGGGTCAATTTTGATCTTTGTTTTAGTGTTGATAGTGGCAGTTCTATTCTATTTATGGTCAACTCACTTTATTTTTGCAATTCCTTTAGTGTAAAAATTGCTTCCTCTTCTTTTTTTTTTTTCAAATATTTTAGATCCCTTTCTCAGTTTATTTTTATTTTTTTTGTAGTGCCAGTTTACATGCAAAGAGGTTGATGTCTTTCACCCATGTGAAGCAGTCAAACTTAAGAGTTGGTATGAATGACAATCCTTTGCCTAATAGTACAAATTTTTCATTTAATTGAATTGATGAAAGGTTAATGATCTATATTAGTTTTTCATTCTTTTTCCTTAGGTTTTCCCATTGTAGGTCTATTTGTCCCTGTTCCTCAACTGGACCCCTGCTTGCCTTAAAAAGGCATTGCTGCTGTTGGTTGTGACATTTGTTCGGAAGCTGATGGTACATATAAACCAGAAGATGAGCCAGAGGATCCCTGAGTCTGGATGCCCATATTGGCTAATATATTTGTTGATGCTAAAAGGTTGTGATTAAGGTAGTGGTGTTAGTATATTTTTCCCCCCATATTTTTGTTAGATTTGGATTTTTCTGAAAATCAGGCTATAATGTAAAGTGTTGCATTTGGCTTTCTAATTGCGATGCAATTTTTGTGAATGCAATCTTCTCATATTCCAGAAGTATTAAAACACTCTTTTTTTGTGGATTGCAGGACAAAACTTACCAGGAAAGGTTAAAGGACCTTAACATGTATAGCTTGGAAGAAAGAAGAGACAGAGGGGATATGATAGAAACTTTTAAATACATAAAGGGAATCAACACGGTAAAAGAGGAGAGAATATTTAAAAGAAGACAAACTGCTACAAGAGGACATAGTTTTAAATTAGAGGGGCAAAGGTTTAAAAGTAATATCAGGAAGAATTACTTTACTGAGAGAGTAGTGGACGCATGGAATAGCCTTCCTGCAGAAGTGGTAGCTGCAAATACAGTGAAGGAGTTTAAGCATGCATGGGATAGGCATAAGGCCATCCTTCATATAAGATAGGGCCTGGGGCTATTCATAGTATTCAGTATATTGGGCAGACTAGATGGGCCAAATGGTTCTTATCTGCCGACACATTCTATGTTTCTATGTTGTCAAGGCAAGCAGGGTACCTTTTTGCCCAAGAGGTAACACGTGTTAACAATAAAAGCTTATTCATCGCATGATAGCACACTTTTCATGGCCATTTTCAACCATTTTTGCATCCGTTTTCTGTTCGTCTTTACTGGACATTTTGCATTAATTTTTAACAGTGGTTAAAAAGTCCATTAAAAATGGATGAGTTTTATTGGCTTTTTTTAATTAAAATCCCAACCACTGCAGTATATATAATGTCCCCCATAGTGGTCCTCCATACTGGCTCCCAGCAGTAATAATGTCCTCCATATTGTCTCCGAGCAGTAATAATGTGCAACTCAAATGTTTATGCAAAAAAATAAAAAATACTCACCTCATCCACTTGCACACACAGAGATAGTCATTCTTTACTTGATACAGAAGGACCTGCACTCCCGGTGTGATGCCGTCACCATGCAATCATGCTGGGAGTGCAGGTCCTTCATCAACAAGAGAGGAGCGACCGTCTCTGCACACAGTGGATGAGGTAGTTTTTTTAAAACTGTAACTCCTAAAAGGCTACTTTTCACTAGTCTACCTCCTTTTCTGATCATTTGCTGCAATGTAACCTTACTGGAAAACCCATTTGTAGTTTAGCAAGAAACAATTTGAAAGGAAAAACACATGACCGAACCATCAGACTATTCGCAGAGCTTGCCAGCAGTCAGTGCCCCTGGCACAATGTACAACCAACCTTGGTACAAATAGGTCTGCAGTGGAGATGTACAGATAAATTAAATCAAGAGACTATTAGTAAATTTTTTCATTTACGGTCTTAGAGGCATTTGAACATATAAAAGTATTGCAATAATGCGCTAACAGTGTTAGTAATAAGCTTGTGTGTATTTCTTCTATTGTGACTAGCCTTCTCCAGCCGGCATCACTACACTATGGATTTTCAATTTGTTTAATCTTATTGCATTTTTCCACAAGCATTATCTTATTAATGATGGTAACATCTGGTATTTATATTAATATCATTGCATATATTAACATTTCTACAGTATTTATTGAGAGATTGAAACATTTTTAAGATGTATTCATGACCGTAGTAAATCCACATTTGTCCAAGATCTACATTTTTCTTCAACTAAAAGGTTTCCATTTTCTCCATCATTCACATTAGAATGTGCTCACACATTTCTATATATGCAGTAGCAGAATACTCTGAACTGTAGTTGAATGCTCCTGGTGCTAACTGCATAATGGCTTCTAACAGGCGGACACAGCGCAGAGGCCCCTGTGCCCGATCAGCAGATGGGTTCTAGTTATTTAAAATTTAGCAAGTTAAAGGCTCCTCTCTCATGTCTCTCTAGCAAATCCCTTACAGATAAACCTGCTGGATTATAATCCAAAAGTAAGAGAGACCATAAAATGCAAAGGCTCAATCTACATGCAAAATAATAAGCATTAACCCTTTGAGAACATAGCCCTTTTTCATTTTTGCATTTTCGTTTTTCACTCCCTGCCTTTCCAGAGCTATAAGTTTTTTCTCTTTTTATGTTTACACAGACATATAAAGGTTTGTTTTCTGCAGGACAAGTTGCACTTTCTATTATCACCAATATTGCATACAATATTGCAATGTAGTGGGAAACTGGGGGGAAAAAAAATCCAAATGGGATGGAATTTGAAAAACAAAACAAAACACAATTGCACCATGGTTTCATGGCGTTCCCTATATGGTAAAACTGACCAGTTCCTTTCATTTTCCAGGTCAATACAATTACAGCAATACCACATTTATTTTGTTTTTCTTGCGTTACTGAAAAAGGTAAAAACTTTTAAAAATATTTTTTTTTCTTTTCATTGCCATATTTGCCTATAACTTTTTTATGGTTACATCTATGGAGCTGTGTAAGGGCTTATTTGTTATGGGGCAACCTGAAGTTTTTATTAATGGCACTTTGGAGTGTGTATGACTTTTTATTTAATTTTTTTTGGAGATCAGCCAGGTAAAGCCATTTCGTTTTTTTTTTCCATTATGGTGTTCGCAATATGGAATAATTACATTTAGATTTTAATAGTGTGGGCATTTTGGGACTCGGCGTTGCATAAGAGATTTATATTTTTTATTGTTTATTTTTATTAAGGGTAAAAGAGGGCGATTTGAATATTATTATTTTTTTTATTAATTTAATTCCAACTAGGGTGCCTGAATGTGCAATCATTAGACTGCTTCTCACATATACTAGTGTGATTTAATACAGTAGTATATGGTAAATTTTGTATATTCCAATTAAGCAATGCCACCTGCAGGCTTACATTGGAATACACCTGTGATATGCTGGAACCTCTATGAGGCCAACAGGCCTATTACCACAGAAGAACAGATTTCTAAATCTCATCAATGAGAAGCCATTTGGGCCCCAGGTGCATAGTTCTCTCATAAATTACCACAGCATCTGAGGGGGTTAAATGTCTATGTGATCAGCGTTATGGCTGATCACAGACATTAGCCTCAGGTGTCTGATGTGTGATACAGCAGGCGCCTGGTGGCTATGGTGCCCGCTCCTCTTCAGAGCAAGTGCCATCTTTAAAAGAGACGAAATCCGCAGTACATGTATGGGTTAAGATGTAGTGGCCCCCCTTACCTAAAGGGATCTTGCGCAGTTGTACAGGTGGCACATATTAAAACAGACACCCTACTAAAACAGAATTATATTGTGAAGACAGACATCTACATGTCGCCAATTCATTATGCCTAGTGCTGGGCCATAGGGGGCAGTACATTACACAGAGATTTAAAGACAGAAGCTGTGCACATCCCCATTTGGTCCAACAAATATTAGTTTTGCAAGGAGTACTCCTTCAAGGAACATTTCAGCTCAAGTTTATAACCAAAAGAGAAACCTTCTTATTGATCTTGCTTTTCAACAGTTAGTATACTAATACACTAAAAGCTGTAGCACCAAATGTCCATATTAACTTAGTATAAGCTGAGATTGAAGAATATAAAGTTGGACTTACACCTCAATTTGTCCATGATTTTTCCTCCGCATAGTGTGGCCAGTGACATTTTGACAGCAAATACTGTGATCTTGCCATGTCCTTCCCTGTAGAACAGAAAGAAGTGAAAAAGGAAATTTTATATAAAAAAAATTGGAGAACAATGTGTCAAATCCATGGAATGAATCTGTAGTGTGCACTTTCAGTACAAGATTTTATCATTATAATAAATAAAATAAAAATATCCACAGGATAGTTGATAAATGTCTAATCTGCATGAATCTGACCACTGAAGCCCCCACTAATCACTAGAACTGATCACTGCTCTATGGGACTGCTGGAGATAGCCAAGCGCTTGTACTCTGCTATCCCCGGCAGCCCCATAGAGTTGAATGGAGTGTCGAATACGCATGCGTGTCTTCTGCTCTGTTCAAACAGGGAACAGAGACCCTCATTCTAGTAAACATTGGGAGCCCCAGTGGTCGGACCTCCACCGATCAGTCGATAGGGGATAAGTTGTCATGGGGCAACCCCCTTAAATGGCCAGAAGTAGTTTAGTCGGCTTAACTTACATATGAACGTGCAAAGGATCTGTCTGACCAGCAGTGGCTTCCCCGGCGATCACAGTGATTGCTGGAGATTAAAGAAGCCACACCAGCTTCTACTAAAAAAAATTGGTTGTCTTCCCGAGTAATTAATTGCTATAACAATAGATTCTCCGGTTGATCACATTTTGTAGTTATCAATATGGCATGTGGATATTCAATAGGACAACCACTTGCACATAAGATGGTTAATGACTGTCCCAACCAACTTGGCACAATTCAGCCAGCATTGTCAATATAAATAGAGATTTCGTATACGGAAATATACTTACGGGTCATAGGCTGCCAACAAGAAGTTTAACAACAAGCCGATAGACTGTTCTACATTGATTTGGTGGGTTGTTGGCATCCGCTTATTGAGCTGGTAAAATATTGTAGATAGGACAGCCTCCAGGCGTGCCACGTTCAGTTCTACATTAGGATCCAGGTTGTTTAGTGAATTTTCCCGAAGCGCTTCAATAATATTCCATATATCTACCAGGTGCACTGCGTGGAAACACATGGCAAATCAGGAATGTCCATGACAACAATTATGCATGCAACACCGACATTATCTGTGTATGGAGTGTGCCCGGATGGTTGTGATGGAAGGGCACAAATAGTGAAGGCAAAAAGACAGATTGAGACACAAGAATTGTAGCATATAACAACATTTTACTATACACAAAAATACATACATCTGTCAGCAGAATTGTACCTATGACAAAGGCTGACCTGTTGCATATGAGCTTGGCAGCTGAAAGCATCTGTGTTGGTCCCATGTTGTTCTTTTAATATATGCAAATAAGCCTCTAGGAGCAATGGGGGCGTTGCCATTGCACCTAGAGGCTCTGCTCTCTCTACAACTGCCGCGCCCTGTGCACTTTGATTGAAAGCACTAGGGGTTTTAATGTTTTTACTGTCTGTCCCTGGCAATCAAAGTGCAGAGGGCACAGCAGTTGCAGAGAGAGCAGAGTCCCTGTTGCTCCTAGAGGCTCATCTGCGTACAGTAAACCATCATTTTTCTCAACAATGCGGGCACATATGAACATGGGACCAACACAGATGCCAAGTGCACATGTAACAGGTCAGCCAGTTTCACAGGTACAAATCTGCTGAGAGATGCCCTTTAATCAAACATCACGGCCGTGTTAGCTCTCTCATCAGTTCGGCGTACGCTCTGTCCAAGTTCCCATCAGTACATCTCCTTCTGGTGTGGAAACTACTATCTGGACCTAATCAATATATGGGAGCTAAGTATCTTTTTCTTCCTTTATTACTATATATGTTGCACGATCTTACTATTACCCCCTGATGAGCCGCGGGTGCGGTAGAAACGCGTTGGAGTTATGTGTTTGCATACATCATTACTATATCTTTAGTATCCTTCCATAAGCATCCCTAGTGACTATCTTTACTGGTTCTGCCTATGGTATTGGATATAGGGCAACTTAGGGGAATAACAGATCTAGGTACGGGGACAGGGCATCCCCACCTTTAGGAGGTGTCCCTGGGTTGAGCAAGCCATAGGGTTAGAATTAGGGACAGATTTTTAATCCCTTCAATATCAAATAACCCATGTACCCCTACCATTATTTTTTATTTATCCTTCCCTTCTGGATAAAATTCTATTTTTTGTTTGTCTGTGAGAGTATCTGACACGGTATTCGTCTCTATATATGATTCACGTTAGGGCTTTTCTTGGCCTATTACCCATGTAAAAATTAAAGGTATTTTTAATACAGCACGTTTAACCTAGATCTTCCTATTCGACTGCAGCAGGTCTCAACTGGTGCTCACCCCCAAGAAGCTTAAATTTCATTATGGTGCCTGGCCAGCACTTTTATCAGAGCCTACTGTCCACTATAGGAGTATGATGCACAAGCCATGTCACCACTGGTCATTCAGGGTGAGAGCAGTGTGCTGTCTCCATTTATGGAGCATTTAGTAGCACCATCTAGAGGCCAGTTTGCACCACTACCTGAACCAACATTAGCAGCAGCACAACTCATAAATTCAGCGCGGAATTGGTTGAATTCCTCCCACCTGAAATCTTCATGTTGGACAAAATATTTTTATGTTCTATGTTAGCAATGAATAAAAGGGATAGCTAAAATCTTACCACACTATGAGGGACATTTATCAAGGCTGGCGTATTTCCTTGCACTGGCGTGAGATGCACCTATTTATTGCCTCTTAACAAATCAGGAGCATCTTTGCCCTGCTGTGCACCAGATATTGAAGTCTACGGCATCTACAGGCTGGCATAGACTTCAGCTATAGCTTCTGCCAATTTTTGGCAAAAGTTATAGTAAATGCGGGGGGTGGCACAAAACCCCGTCCTCCTGCTAAGCTCCACCCCTTCAGAAAAGTGCCGAGAAGCTCTATAAATCCCCTCAGTTTCTGGTTACAGTTGTAGGGATTTCACTAAGAAAAAAATACTTTTGATACAGTACCACACAAGAACCTTGTGCTGAAGCTACAAATGCAGGAACTAGGGGACAATATATGTACATGGGTAAAGAATTGGTTAAGGGAAAGAAACAAAGAATCACTGTAAATGGTACATACTCAAAATGGGCTAAAGTAAGCAGCAGGGTACCACTAGAATCTGTGTTAAGCCCAGTTCACTTCAATCACTTTATTAATGATCTTGAGGATGGGACTGAGAATAAAGTGTCAGTTTTTGCTGATACTTAAAACCAAGTTTGACTGTAACATACACGTACAGGAAAGGATTCTTTACAGTTAGAGCAGTGAAACTTCTTAATATCCTACCCCAAGAGCTAGTGAAGAAGATACTATGTCAGCATTGTAAAAAGAGCTAGATACTTATCTAATAGCAAATATGAATAAGGGTTAAAATTAATGCAACAATGTTGTATAAATGATCTGAGAATGGTTGAACTAGATGGACCTGTCTGTTTTTTCAAGCTATGTAACTGAAAAAATCCCCTTAAAAGGGCTTCTGTCATTAGGAACATCGTTATTAAACTAGCTTACTTTAGTCATGTGGTGGAATTGTGGAGTGCGGGGCTTGATAAATTCCTGTCCAGTGTCTTACTGTATAACATATTACGACAAAGGGTTTCATTTATGTCCTTTTATTTATAAGACTTCCATACAGAAAACATAGGGAATCGTGACCTACACTTAAAAGGGGCCAGAAGCAAATGAGTCAGCATGCTAAAAAGCATTGTAGGAGGTATAAGAAAGAAAACACCTACTTAAAAAGCTGAATCTATTACTTCTATTGTGTGGGCAGGGAAAGAATTAGATTTATGAAACTCCGTCAAAGCCAGTTGGGTCATTATCAGCTGGAAACAGCAATTGAAGTATATGGTAACATCTGCTGTTGTCTTAATTAAGTACCCCCCATGTCCTGTCATCTCTCTCTCCTAGCCCTTTCATTTACCAGTATAAGTATGGAGTCACACTCCTACATCTGTCTAATATAGTCTTATAGTCTTCACGTATCCAGAGTATGGCACGCGTCACAATCTCAACACAATCGAAGCAGCCCAATAGAACAAGCATGGGCCGTGACCTGCTGAATGTTTTACCACTGTAGACCTGCAGGCCAGACTGCTTTCCATCAAGAGGCAATATTCATCTTCTGATATTTACCATTTATCACCTCTCCAGATTCATAATCTGGGATTGCAAACTCATGTACATGCACATATTGTGACTCTATGGACAAGCGGTTCATTTCTATGGACAGGATTAAATGGAATCCCATCCTACTGCGAGATTAAAAAGTATATCTCGAAGCTATCTCGAATCCCATAATATAGGATGTGCATGAGACTAAGTGTCCCCTTAATGTGTGTTAAAGGAGTTGTCTGCTGTATGCTAAAAGACTGGCCTTGATTTACAAACATGTCACCTAGACTCTCTATAAAAAGGGAGGAAGTTGGAAGGGCGTGGTTTAACTGGAAAAGAGCCTAGGATGCAACATTTAGCACTAAACCTGCTCCACAATTGAGGGGCACAAGTCTGTCTCAAACTACCATTAGCTAGTATAGAGTTAGACAAAAGTGTCTACCCAAGTACCACGCTTACCATCCACCCTGAGACACTGATAAAATGCACACCATATAGAACAGTGGTGGCTAACCTCCAGCACTCCAGCTGTGGTGAAACTATGACTCCCAGCATGCTTCATTCATTTCTATGGAATTCTGAGAACAGCCAAGTAGTTTTACCACAGCTGGAGTGCCGGAGGTTAGTCATCACAGATCTAGAATACTAGTAAATCTCCCCAGCATCTACACATTGCAAGGGACCAGTCAGAAGATTCATGGTGCCTTAATCGTGGCCCACATAGAAAAATAAAAAAAAGGCAGTCTCCCTCATTACAGTAAACTTTGTTCTACTCTGAAGCGCCGTTGTGTTTTAGAGAAAACATAGTTTTAAGAAGAGTCCACGCACAAGGAGAAGTCTCCACCGGGCAGTTTCCCTCTGAATTGTCCCCACCCTGCTTGGCTTGATAGACAGGTCTCTTCTTGTGAATACAGGTAGGAACCTTTCAATTAAGCCAATCCAGGTAGGGAGACGCCAAAAGTCTAGCTCCATAGAGGACTCCTTTACTAAGTGATAGCCTATCCTCAGGAGTTAATGGGAGCAGCACTGTAGTAAAGAGCTCTCTCCACTACAAGGCTGAAGTTGCTGTGTAGCTCCGGTCCTGAACTGCTAATTGGTGGAGGTGCAAAATGTCGAATCCCTACTAATCAGCTGTTGATGGCCTATTCTGGGGATAAACCATGAGTTAGAAAAGGCTGGACAGCTCCTTTAACCCTTAGGCTGTTAGTGCTGTACATGTAAGTGCTGGGAGGGTCTTTAGACATGGCGCCCGCTGCAAAGCCGGCAGGTCTCTGCTGTTTCAAACAGCAGAGGCCAGTGGGTAATGTACACGACCGGCAATAATGCCAATTTTTTAAATTAGTAAATATGGGCTCATGTTTCTTTCTAACTACAGGGTTGTAAAGGCGATTCTAGGCGTTTGCTTTTATTTGCAGGTAATGATAATATCCTCAGTATTTCCTATAACATGCATGATTCTTATTCATTTGGTGGCTGTTTTAGTATTCGAAAAACAAGCAAAATATTCCATTATAGGCAAATTCATTTCAATTCATGCTAAAAGGTCGTCTTCATTTATGCCACATCTAAGCTAGTTTTAGTTGCTGCAGACTGGTTTTTCATATAATGAACACATGGAAAAGCATAACAAAACCAAAAACAATACACAGAACTCAAGAATGTATAGAAGAGAGTATTATTATTCTACCGAGGCTAAACAATACCCTGCTGTCAAGGAGAGGCAGGCTTTAGACTAGAAATACTGATGTCTATTAAGATGTGACATCATCGGATTTCCCTCTGCCACTGCCGAAAGCAGAGTCTTGCTGAGCTGTCAGAATCATACAAGACTCCCACTCTTCTCAGATCCAACTGATGCCAATATAAATGAACAGATGGAGAGCGCAGGCAGTTCTGTGTTTGAAAATAAAAGTGGGACCGTTCTTCCGTTGGCTTATAAATTGCAACCTGTCCCTAAGAAAAGTCATGATGTTCTGCAGCCTTTTTTCATATTTACCACCGACAGTATGTTATTGTGCACTGGTGATGGTGAATATCTCAACAAGGCTTTCAAAGCACTCATTTTTACTCTCTAATTTCTAATGCTTAGAGATAAATACCAATGCACTATAATGCATAATACAGAGAAATGCATGGATGTAAAGTTGGTTCACTTATATTCAAATATTGGGGGAAGTAGAAGTAAATGCAATTAATTAAAAGGCTAAAACTTTTTACTAATAAGCTTTCTGACTGACCTATCTAAGGGTAGGTTCACAACTAGTGAAACTAGGTTTTGAGGCAGATTTTCCTGCAGTTTTTCTCAGCCAAAGCCTGAAGTGGATTGGAAAGGAATCAGAAATACAAAGGAAGGACTTATAATAGTTACAGACATTCGATGAGCATTTTCATTCCAGGAAACATGCTCTGTGTGTAAGAGGTATGACCCGGCCTGAACGCTGCCCCTGTGAAGTGGTCACATTATAATGATTTATGATGTTTTGAATTTTAGTCTCACCGTCAATCTACTGAACTGTTATCACATAATGCATGACTACAGTTCAGTAGATTGGAAGTTTATTTATTAAATTTATTTACTCACTTATATAGTGCTGGCATATTGGAGACCTTATCATTGCTTGCTGTCCCTAATAGAGCTAACAATCTGAGCTCCCTATCAGTATATCTTTGAAGTGTGGTAGGAAACCCACGCAAACACAGGGAGAACATTCAAACTCCATGCAGATGTCTTCAAACATCGGATTCAAACCAGCGCTGCAAGGCACCAGTGCTAACTGGTGAGAATGGAATTCACAACATTATAAAACATTACTGGTATATTGTTGCAAGTTCACTTCACAAAAACAGCATTCAGGCCGGGAAATACAGCTCTCTAACAGAGCGTTTCTTGGAATGAACATACTCACCTAAAACTAGCCTTATACTTATCCTGCTGGATACACTTCTGGCTTTGGTTTAAAAACCTGCAGGAAATGTGCCTCAAAAACTCCTAAAAAAAATCCATGTGAACCTACCCTAAAAATTACATGAAAACCTGCCTGGACACTAGTGTCAGAGATCTGGCCTGTCGGACCGGCATTGCCGGAGGTTTGTGAAGCCCCGTCTGGCCCCATTCACTATAATGGAAAATGGCGGCGACCGGTGTACATTCCTGCAAATATGGCGAGAATCGGACCACAAAAAAACTGCTGTGTGCAACAATGCCGGAGTGCGTAGAGCTCCGGCAGCCTGTTACCTGCTAGATCTCTGAAAGCATAAACGTCATTACTATGGGTATGTTCACACATGCAAGGTTTGTTCCAGAAATTACCTGCCTGTTTCATACATCCGAATGGAAATCCATGGCTGTGCTGCAGAAAACTATTTCTGCTGAAGTTCTGATATTTGTATGCCAAAAATGTGGCTGCAGACTGTGCCTATTGATACTATCAAAAATGCCAGAAACCTTGACGTTTTAGAATGCAATTTAGATCTGTATATTTTTCTTGGCTCACTACTGAGAGATGTCACAACCAGCAATGCGGATTTTGTAGTTGAAGTTAGCTCATAGATCCACGTTAATTTGTTCTGCTATTTGTGCTGCATTTCTGCAGATATTTTGTTGTTTGCCTTGAATGAATTTGATGGTCCATAGATCTTTCATGGAATAAAAGTAATTCTGATCAGCTTCTGAGTTTTTTTTTTTTTATGTGATTGGCCGTTGTGGTTGACTCAAAGAAGCAGTCCTAGAAAAAGTTCTGCTCGTGGTTTTCTGCCACACTGCGTAAATGAAATATACTGCAGAATGTACAAAATATATACACAGCACCTGAAAGCACCACAGCACTACAGGTCCCCAATGGGACTCACATTCGCACCTAGGACCCCAGTGCTGCAAGGCAACAGTGCTAACCACAGCCACCGTGCTGCCCATGCCCAATAAAAACATTTTTTTAGAATAAGCATAGGACATCATCACATCTCACAACAAGGATTGAAGTCTGACCAGGGTGGAAAAAGTAATGCATAACATTTCTGCAATGACTATTAAACTTTCACTGTCAGGACAAGGTTTACACTTTTTGACAAACACAAATAATTATAAAATAAATTATAAAATAGTGATATCATAGCTTTCCTGAACGTACACTTCTCAGTCGAAATTAAACTGTACAAACTGCACTGTACAATTACGAGCATCTTTATGCAATTTTAAAAATATAAATTTCCATCACAATGCAAAATCTGGAAAAGTCTGACTCAAGCAGAGTCTTACACACAGAACAGCTCCTGAAAATGAAAGTTCAGGATGTGCAGAGTTCTTACGTGTCATTTATGCCTATGCCTGCCAGTAAACAAACGGCCTGATTAGTTATACATCTATTCACTCCCTGAGTCTAATCGTATTCTCACTACTTCATCAAAAACAAGCCCCCATGCAGTATGTGACAATCAGAGAGCACATACAGTGCATTCAGAAAAGTCTTCAGACTCTTTCACTTGTGCTAAAATTAAAATATATTCACGTTTTTCCCTATCAACTTGCACTCAATACCCTTTTTAAAGGGGTTGTCTCACTTCAGCAAAGACAACGTGCTTACACACTATAGGAAAAGGCACCGAAGGTCCACAAGAGTGCACAAAGGAACTTTTTCCTATAATATGCAAGCACGACCACCGCTGATGGACTGCAGGGTGGTGGTAACCCCTGGAAATGAGCAGTGTATAATGTGAAAGAAAAATGAATCAAACCGACAAAGTAGACACTATAGACAATCACAATACATTAATAAGTGCCTTGTATTAACTTTCTCTACATGATATATGCCATTTGCTGAAGTGAGACATCCCCTTTTAATGAAAAAGTGAAAACAGAATTTTAGAAATGTTTTATTATTAAAAAGGGGGAAAAAAAAAATCTAATTTCGCATGGACATAAGTATTCAGACTCTTTGCTATGACACTTGAAATTTAGCTCTGGGGGGCTCCCATTTCTCTTGACCGACTTTGAGATGTTTCTACACTTTGATTGGAGTCCGCCTGAGGTAAATTCAGTTAACTGGACATGATTTGGAGTGGACCCCTGTCTATATAAGGTCTCACTGCTGACAACGTACATCAAAGAAAATACCAAGCCATGAAGAAGAAATAATTGCCTGTAGAGATCAGAGACCGGATTGTGTGGATGCAAAGATCAGAAATAGGGTACAAAAAATTTCTGCTGCACTGAGCACAGTGGCCTCTATAATTCTTATATGGAAGAAGCTTGGCACAACCAGGACTCTTTCTAGAGGTGGCTGCCACTAAACTAAGTAATCAGGGGAAAAGGGCCTTGGTAAGATAGCTGAACAAGAACCCAACAGTCACGGCTGAGATCCTGAGTGCAGACAGGGGGAAACTTTCAGAAGGTCAATCATCAATGCAACATTCTACTAATCTGTGCTTTATAGCAGACTAGAGGACTCTCAGACTGTGAGAAACATAATTCTCAGGTCCAAGATTGAACTTTTTGGCCTCAATTCAAAGCGTTATGTATGGAGGAAACTAGGCGGTGCCAACACCACCCCTATAGTGAAGCATTGTGGTGGCAGCATCACGCTGTGGGGTGTTTTTCAGCATCTAGGACAGGGAGACTGGTCAGAGCTAAGGGTAAGCTAAATGGAGGAAAGCACAGAGACATTTTGTACTTGGACCATAGACTGGGCTGAAGGTTCACCTTCCAACAAGACAATGCCCCTAGTTAAACAGCAAAGACAACAGAAGAGAGGGTTAGAAACTGTCCTTGAGTGGCCCTGAGAGACCTGAAAATGGCTGTACACCAATGGTCACCATCCAACCTGGCAGAGTTACTTGATACTAAAATATTTAGCGCTGTAGTAATGTAAGCATTAGCTAGAAAATACTGCTCCAAAAATTTCGGAGACAAACAATTAATCTGCTGATAAACTGTGTCTGTGAAGAATCACATAATAATCCCCACCGACCATCGCTTCCCCCTCACTGTACATCTAAAGCAGTACACCCCCGAGATTAATGAAGGGCATTGTGTGATGTAACTATACTAACTGGAAGCATGGGTGATTCATCACGAATGACCTATTGGGATTAAGCTTGCAAATTAAGACATGCTACAATGGTTATGAAAATGTGAATACCGCCTACAGGGTCCATATATATCCCATGTAAAATTCAAACATCCCAGTATAACAGATATGTGACTCAAAAATATCGGGAGCCAAATGCAAATACTCAGAAATCACTTTATTAAATAATAAATAGTTAAAATTCCATAAAAAGAAGAAAGGTGCAGGTGCTATAGCGCCACCCTGGACCTCTACATAGGCAGTTATCAAATCAATCTGGGTATAACGTTGGTACATTCCAATCAATAAATATAAAGGTCATTACACCAGGACAAAACAGCCTCAGAAAAGAAATTTTTTTGTAACACCATATATCATGAAATCAAGCCTTACCCAGCGCAGTATATATCACGCCCAGAGGACCAGGATGGCGCCACCCGACGCGCGTTGGCGAACCTTCGTCCGGACGAAGGTTCGCCGAAACGCGCGTCGGGGTGGCGCCATCCTGGTCCTCTGGGCGTGATATATACTGCGCTGGGTAAGGCTTGATTTCATGATATATGGTGTTACAAAAAAATTGTAGGCTGAGGCTGTTTTGTCCTGGTGTAATGACCTTTATATTTATTGATTGGAATGTACCAACGTTATACCCAGATTGATTTGATAACTGCCTATGTAGAGGTCCAGGGTGGCACTATAGCACCTGCACCTTTCTTCTTTTTATGGAATTTTAACTATTTATTATTTAATATAGTGATTTCTGAGTATTTGCATTTGGCTCCCGATATTTTTGAGTTACAGCATGTTTGATGGGAGTATATGCTCTATTGTATGCATGTTTCAATTGGCATCTTGAGGATATGCCTGGTATTACATGTGAGGCACTGGCTATAGGCATTAGATGCTTCCGTGGTTTTCTTAAACAGTAACAGATATGTGAGCAGGGAGTAAAAGAAAGGGTGTAGTTACACAAGAACTGCAGGTGCTGCTTTTCACAAAGTGACCAGTAGATGTCTCTGTGCATACTCCCATAAAATAAACAGCTAAGCCCTATTTTTTGGCCATATACCATAAAGGAAAAAAAAACGCTTTTATTTGATTGGTACAAAAATGTATATAATAGCTTTATAACAATATTGTACACTATTATGTACTGGACAAAGATATGACAGAAAAAAGCATACTGAAAAGCAGTCCGTACATTCTGGGCAACCACCCTGCGTGTATGTTCTGCTTTGTATTTCAGGGTCTGCTGCATATCTATGAATACCTTGTATTGTCTAAAATTTTACATATAACAAAAAAGATGGAAAAAAAAGTCTTGTAGAAAAAGCAGCACATCTAAAAAGAAACATTATTTACTATGTAAAATAATAAATATTCTCTGGCACAGATTATAACACTGGTTAGCTACAGACCTCTCTAGCAGATATTTCATACTCCAGGTACACAGAAGATCAGCATTTCTATACTCGCATGCTTAAGTCTAGCCAAATGGTTACACAACTGGTTATTTCTAAGTTATTGCCTTTGGCATGTTATCAGGGTTCATCACATGTCAATCCGTAGACTTAGTAACATAGTAACATAGTATATAAGGCCGAAAAAAGACATTTGTCCATCCAGTTCGACCTGTTTCCTGCAAGTTGATCCAGATGAAGGCAAAAAAAAACCTGTGAGGTAGAGCCAATTTTCCCCACTTAAGGGGAAAAAAATTCCTTCCCGACTCCAATCAGGCAATCAGAACAACTCCCTGGATCAATGACCCCTCTCTAGTAGCTATAGCCTGAAATATTATTACGCTCCAGAAATACATCCAGGCCCCTCTTGAATTCCTTTATTGTACTCACCATCACCACCTCCTCAGGCAGAGAGTTCCATAGTCTCACTGCTCTTACAGTGAAGAATCCTTTTCTATGTTTGTGTACAAACCTTCTTTCCTCTAGACGCAGAGGATGTCCCCTCGTCACAGTCACAGTCCTGGGGATAAATGGATGATGGGAGAGATCTCTGTACTGACCCCTGATATATTTATACATAGTTATTAGATCTCCCCTCAGTCGTTTTTTTTCTAAAGTGAATAACCCTAATTTTGATACCCTTTCAGGGTACTGTAGTTGCCCCATTCCAGTTATTACTTTAGTTGTCTCCTCTGAACCCTCTCTAGCTCTGCTATGTCTGCCTTGTTCACAGGAGCCCAGAACTGTACACAGTACTCCATGTGTGGTCTGACTAGTGATTTATAAAGTGGTAAGACTATGTTCTCATCACGGGCATCTATGCCCCTTTTGATGCAACCCATTATCTTATTGGCCTTGGCAGTAGCTGCCTGACACTGGTTTTTACAGCTTAGTTTGTTATTTATTAAAATTCCTAGATCCTTTTCCATGTCAGTGTTACTGAGTGTTTTACCATTTAGTATGTACGGGTGACTTGCATTATTCCTTCCCATGTGCATAACCTTACATTTGTCAGTGTTAAACCTCATCTGCCATTTCTCTGCCCAAGCCCCCAATCTATCCAGATCCCTCTGTAGCAGAAAACTGTCCTCTTCAGTGTTAATTACTTTACACAGTTTAGTGTCATCTGCAAAAATAGATATTTTACTGTGCAGGCCTTCTACAAGATCATTAATAAATATATTGAAGAGAATAGGGCCCAATACTGACCCCTGACGTATCCCACTAGTGACAGTGACCCAATCTGAGTGTGTACCGTTAATAACCACCCTCTGTTTTCTATTACTGAGCCAGTTACTTACCCACATACAGATATTTTCTCCTAGTCCAAGTGTTCTCATTTTATATACTAACCTTTTATGTGGTACAGTGTCAAATGCTTTGGAGAAGTCCAGATATAAGACATCCATTGATTCACCCCGGTCAAGTCTAGAACTTACCTCCTCATAGAAACTGATTAAATTAGTTTGGCATGACCGATCCCTCATGAAGCCATGCTGATATGGTGTAATTTGCTTATTTTCATTGAGATACTCCAAGATAGCATCTCTTAGAAACCCTTCAAACAGTTTACCAACAATAGATGTTAAACTTACCGGCCTATAATTTCCAGGCTCTGTTTTTGGACCCTTTTTTAATATTGGCACCACATTTGCTATACGCCAGTCTGGTGGAACATTCCCTGTCAGTATGGAGTCCGTGAATATCAAAAATAAGGGTCTGACTTGGTAAAAATAAAATATAAAGGACCCAATCATTACACATCATTACCATCAGGTTAGTCTAATTTGGCTATATGTATAGAATGCTACATAGGAATCCCTCCTTACAAAGTATTACTGAATTTGGATGTGTCTACATATCATCTCCAGTCCATATTTTCCAAGGTCAGGGTTGCAAGCAGACTTTCTGTATTGCAGAAGTTGCTGTCCATAGGAATACGTTGTATGTGCAACTTTCATGCAACTCTATGTGACAACTCTGTAATTATGCTCCTGATGAAGGGGGACTAAGAAAACCCCCCCGAAACGCGTTGAGCTGTATATTTTATATAATAAAGAGATCTTTTGGATGAAGATACAAGTCCGGTGCCTGATTTGACATCTCCTTCCTACCTGGACACTTATCCTGATCTCCAACATTCTACAAGCGATCCCGGCCGGGGGGGACCCACCCCAGGTGTCTTGAGTTTATCCTGGTGGTGACCTCCCAGTGAAGTGAGTGTAAACCTTTATTTAAGTGTTTTTTACATGAAAATATGCTGGCCAGTTTTCTCACTATGTAGTACCTGCTAAAGGGAAGCACATTTATTCAAGTTTGGTGCAACCTTACCACTGGAAAATCAGTTTTTTCCATATATTTTATCCTCATTTCGTGCTCAGTAGATATTCATACAATCTATAACGTTTTCTAGTGTCTATATACCTACTTCTAGTCTAAACTTTTTCCTCAGATAGCAAAGACAATTTTAATAAGATTTCCTCCTATTTATATTGGGATGTGGCGCCCACACTTTTTCTTTTTTTCTCTCATACCTGTATTACTGTCAGTAACAGGCAGCAGGGAAGTCAGTATGGCGAATACTAATACAGACTAAACGTAAAACAGTGTAAACTTAGGCTTCTTTCACATCTTCGGTACAGCCTTCCAGCAGGCTGTTCCGGCACAGCCGGGTATTGGCTGAACATAAGCCGTTTTTTTTTGCCGGCTGAACCCTGGCATATTTCCCATGTGACGATAGGATCTCCTCCAGACCCCATTCATTCCGGTCACATCTGGCCAAGCAGGATCCGGAGAACTGCCGGAACAGCCTGCCAGAATCCTGTGCCGCAAATGTGAAACTATCTTCAGACAATCATTACTGGTAACGGAACCAGATTTATCACAGTGGCTGATGTTGGATGAAAAATGTGTTGTATCTTTGGACTGTCTAGTGTAACTTTACCCCACTTATATGTTGGCTTCTTTGTTTGGCACATTTTTTGGCACAGGGAGATGTAATAAAGCCATTCACCATTTTACATGAAGCCCTGCCTCTTTCTGGCAAGCCATGCCTCCTTGTTGGACGAGGTGTAAAAAGGTTAAATAAATGTTGAAAACACTTAAATAATTGCGCATTAGCAATAGTAAATCTGTCCTATGATGTTTTCTGTGATTTAAAATATGAGGATTACTTCCCTTTAATAAATATCCCAAATAGTACATTTCACAATAAATGAATAATCCTGATATGTGTAGCAAGCAGGGAATGGGTATTTCATGTAACTGCACCATAAATACAAAATACATAGAGGCAATGAGAAGTGGGGAGAGTAAAGACAGATCAGGAGATTGGTTATGAGTTCCTGGCCAGAAGTAAACCCTTTACACGATATCTGGGGCGTTGCTAGGTTAAAACATTCGGGGCCTGGGCCACTGATGTTTTGTCCCAGGCCCCAAATGTCCTGCCTGCTAGATATAACTGTACTGCCATCCTCAGGATGGCAATACAATTAGTTCTAATGCACTAAAGGGCCTGTGATGACATCACAGGTCATGTGAAGACATCACAGGTCATGTGACAGGCAAAACAGGCAGTGGTTGAAAAGGACCCGCAATGATGTCACCATTATGTAACCAGTGCAGGAGAGGACGGCAGTGAAGAGAAGTCCTGGGGGAAGAAACCGTGGCGAGGTCTGCTATATGAGGAGAGGTAAGTGAAGGGAGAGGCAGAGCAATGCTGGGAGTTGAGATTATTTAACTGGGATTGTATGTTAGGACTAAAGGGAGTGATGTTATTTACATCGGACTGAATGTTGGAGGGGGCAGGGGCAGGGTGATGTTATTTACATGGGACTGCATGTTGGAGCCGGCTGTCGGAGGGAGTGATGTTATCTACATGGGACTGTACGTTGATGGCTGCTGTGGGAGGGAGTGGTGTTATTTACATGGGAATGAATGTTACAGGGGTCTGAGGGAGGGAGTGATGTTATTTACATGGGACTGAATGCTGAGGGGGTGATGTTATTTACATGGGACTGTATGTTGAAGGTGGCTGGTGGGGGGGAATTATGTTATTTACATGGGACTGAATGTTAGGGGTTGAAGTTTACATGGGATTGCAGGTTGGAGGCGGCTGGGGAGGGGGTGATATTATTTACTTGGGACTGTATGTTGAAGGCGGCTGGGGAGGAGGTGATGTTATTTACATGGGACTGTATATTGGAGGGGGCTGGAGAGATGGTGTGATGTTATTTACATGGGATTGTATGGTGAAGGGAGGAATATAACTACAGGGGGCACTGCAGGGGGCATTATAAATACTGGGGGCACTTCAGGGTGAGCTTTACAACAGTAGGGGGCAGTATAAACACTGGGGGCACTGTAGGGGTTTTATAAATCCAGGGGACATTAGGTGTTTTTATTACTACTGGGGGCTCTATAGGAGTGACTTATAGATACGTCTTATTTCGACTAAGAGCACTATGGGGGGCCTTATTACTACCGAGGGGTCTGTAGATAGCTTTATTACCACTGGGGGAACAATAGGGGGCCTTATTTCTACTGGGGTCTCTTCTACTAATGGGGGCACTCTTGGGGAGTGTTATCACTGTTGGGGGTACTGTAGGGGGCAGTATTACTAATGGGGGCATTCTTGGGGAGCATTATCACTGTTGGGGGCACTGTAGGAGGCAATATTACTAATGGGGGCATTCTTGAGGGGGGCATTATCACTGTTGGGGGCAGTATTACTGGGGGCATTCTAAAAGGGAATTACTATTGGCGGGACCATCAGGGGTATTATTACTGTGGGGGCACACATTTTTCTTCGGGATAGTATTTGGGGGTATCGGGGAGCACAGCGAGCAGCAGGATAACAGTGTTGGGGGGTGATGATAGAAATGTGAGGAAGCTAAGATGTCAGTGTGTCACACTCTGCAGAGACAAGGCACAGCTGAAAGAAGTTGTACGGACCTAATGGAAAAGATGATGACAGAGAAGATCTACATCGGAGGAGACGTCACCTGAAGGCCCCTAAAGCAAAATGTGGCGTGTGGGTGGAGGACTTAGAGAACTGGGCCATATTCATTGGGACTTAGGCCCCCGATTCTTTTGAGACCCTAGAAACGCCCCTGCACGATATTACAGCAGACTGTCAGGCAGAAAGCGTTCCCTCCCAACAATCTGCTGCTCACTGGTGGAGTAGACCCCTACATTTACATGCAGTAATCTCCCCCAGAGTATGGGGAGGACTGATCGCTAATGCCATCGCTCGTCCCCATAACGCCTCGTTGTTTGCCGGCAGCAGGTCGTATTTACACAGCACGATGTGCTGTCAGGAAACGAGGATTTTTGTGTTCATAATCGTCGGGACATTTACACAGCCAGATCCATCGATAACGAGCGTTAATATGAACGCTCGTTAGCAATGATCTATGCGATTCTCAGCCCTCTCAGCATAATCAACTGTGCTTAGGATACTTCCGTTTGAACCATTTCAGGATCTTGTTAGTTTTCCCTA
Source organism: Bufotes viridis (assembly GCA_033119425.1). Classification (NCBI taxonomy): domain Eukaryota; kingdom Metazoa; phylum Chordata; class Amphibia; order Anura; family Bufonidae; genus Bufotes; species Bufotes viridis. Next base: position 97,358,468 of record CM065593.1, read on the forward strand.
TAAATGTCTAGCCATTTTCAGTACATGTGCTTTAAATGACAGTCACAGAAGTCACCAGAAGCAAAATGGCCGCAGGCAGAAACTGTCACACCACACATAATGTCAGGCATCTACAGATTTCTTAAAGAAGGAAGGAATATCATTTGAGTGACCACTACTTTGTCATGTGCTGTGCACCACCATGGTTGTATAATTGTCACCTGCTAGTTCTTTGAGATGATATCCGTAGCAGTGCCTGTGGTTAACTTTTTACGGTTCTACATAATATTTAATGTCTTTAAGACTATTCAATTGATTTGCTTACTCACAATTGCATTTCTTCTGTACAAATCGAATTTTACATGCCGTTCTATACGTAGACAAGCGAATACGATCCAGATCTTGAGCCCCTAGTAGGAAATAAATGGTTCACATTAGATAGATGGATGTAACTAATGATACACTGTACATAGGGTTCAATTTGAATCATGCTGGTTTCACAAACTATGTTCTTAACACATAATAAGTTCAGCATTGAAAAAAAAAAAAAAAAGGACAATTTACTGTTTTTTATTTTTTATTCATTTTTTTAAATGGTACACTAGTCCTACTGTGTAGCTAGCCTCAGATACAGTTGTGTTCAAAATTATTCAACCCCCAATGCTGTAAAGGGCTTTAGGGAATTTAGTGTACATTTGTAATTGTGTTCAGAATGAAATCTTACAAGGACTTTTTAAAGAACCAAATGCAACTAAAATGACATGAATTGTTTTTGTAATACAGTATTAAATGTTTTTTTTGTGATTTCTTCTTTGACACAATTATTCAACCCCTTAAAGACTACCACTCTTAAGAACAGAGGTTCATTCAAGTGTTTTCGATCAGGTATTGAAAACACCAGTGGATGTCAAGGAGCAGCAATCAAGCATTATAAGCACCAATTAGGCAGATGTAAAATGACTGTGATACTCAGCTCCTTCTAGACATTTACTGGTGTGTTTACAGACATGGTGAAGTCAAGAGAATGGTCCAGGAAGACAAGAGAAGAGGTGATTTCTCTTCACAGGAAGGGCAATGGCTATAAGAAGATTGCAAAGATGTTAAACATACCAAGAGACACCATAGGAAGCATCATTCGCAAATTCAAGGCAAAGGGCACTGTTGAAACGCTACCTGGTCGTGGCAGAAAGAAGATGCTGACTTTGACTGCTGTGTGCTACCTGAAGCGCAAAGGGTTGAAAAGTCCCCGTGTGACTGCTGAGGAACTGAAAAAAGATTTGTCAGATGTGGGTACTGAAGTTTCAGCTCAGACAATAAGGCGCACACTGCGTAATGAAGGCCTCCATGCCAGAACTCCCAGGCGCACCCCCTTGCTGTCTCCAAAGAATAAGAACAGTCGACTACAGTATGCCAAAAGTCATGTGGACAAACCACAGAAGTTTTGGGATAGTGTTCTGTGGACTGATGAAACAAAATTAGAACTGTTTGGGCCCATGGATCAACGCTATGTTTGGAGGAGGAAGAACAAGGCCTATGAAGAAAAGAACACCTTGCCTACTGTGAAGCATGGCGGCGGGTCAATCATGCTTTGGGGCTGTTTTGCTTCTACAGGTACAGGGAAGCTTCAGCGTGTGCAAGGTACCATGAATTCTCTTCAGCACCAGGAGATATTGGATGAAAATGTGATGCAGTTCGTCACAAACCTGAGGCTTGGGAGACGTTGGACCTTTCAACAGGACAATGATCCCAAGCATACCTCCAAGTCCACTAGAGCATGGTTGCAGATTAAAGGCTGGAACATTTTGAAGTGGCCATCGCAGTCACCAGACTTAAATCCGATTGAGAACCTCTGGTGGGACTTAAAGAAAGCAGTTGCAGCATGCAAGATTAAGAATGTGACTGAACTGGAGGCTTTTGCCCATGAAGAATGGGCGAAGATACTCGTAGATCGCTGCAAGACACTTGTGTCAAGCTATGCTTCACGTTTAAAAGCTGTTATAACTGGAAAAGGATGTTGTACTAAGTACTAAGATTGAATGTCACTTGGGGGTTGAATAAAACTGATAATGATGTGAGCACAGAAAAGACATTTGTGGTTATTTCATTATAAATGTTATGTTATATTTGTCTGACTTACAAGTGCCTCTTTGATTTCATTGTAAACAAGATGACTGAAATGATCAAAATCAATGTCAAACTGGCCAAAACACTCAATTTCAGTGGGGGTTGAATCATTTTGAACACAACTGTACCTCATCTCATGGGTGCATTCTGGTTTTCTGTTGTACAAATTCAGAAAATGTTGCCCATTGTATGAACCTCGGTGTGGCTTGGTTTTTCACATAGAGGACCCCTTCCACTGTTGAAACAACACTGTGTTTGGCTTATCCTCAAGACCTTAATAGCTGATTGGCAGGTGTCTGATGCCGCACACACCCACCTGTTTTAGTGTAGTTACAAGTACCCCCCAAATCCTGACTTAGGCGTCTCCCCTAGTTAAGCCAGTACTCTCTGCTCTGCACTGATGAGGGGCAATCACCCTGAAACAGCTGTCTGCAGATGAGGTGCTGGCTTATTTAATATCCGAGTCATGTCTCAAGGTCTAGTTATTTATAGGGTCAAACACTGACTTATAGGATAGCTGCCTTATATCTGGTGGCATTAGAAGCAGAGCTTCTTAACAGCTCATTTGCATCCCTTTCTTCCCATTGTAGTTCCAGTGCAGGGAGTCGGCACTGGAACTACACAGCTCCATCCTTTTTTTTGCGAATGGAGCTGATTACTACAGCGCTGCGCCTGTTGTGGGGTGTTGGACTCCCGCCAATCTGGTACTGATTGTCTATCTTGAGCATAGGCCATTAATAACTAAATCCTGGAATGTCCCTTTGATGTAAGTTCATTTATTAGTATCTGAATTTTGCTTTCTCCTTTTTATGTAGATTGCCCACTATTGGGCAACCCTTCTTCAGACAGAAAGCTACTAATCTTTTCTAAAGATAAAATAAGCACAGTACCTTACAAGCCATTACATGACAGATCTTATTTTCTACAATTTGTGTATTCAGCCAGAACGCTCCCGCTCCCTGCTTATATGCCAACTAACATTTCTATAGACCAGGAACACTCAACTGCATCTGGACTGGCAACCCCTGCATGTTTTGATTTCAACTGGACTGAGGACGCAGAAACGGTTGAATACAATGGTGAAGCAGGAGCCTAACCATTCCCTGGCCATTGGTGGTTCCGCACAGGTAAGAGCGATGCAGTAACATTTTTGCACCTGTTGCGCTTAGCCACAGACAGTAATAGCACAGACCGAAAAAGACCTGCTCCACTCTGTATGTCAGGGGAATGCACTTAATGGGGCATCACTTTGTGTGGGGGCCACTTAAAGGGCTTCTGTCACCCCCCTTAACCCATTTTTCACTAGCTGACATTAGCTATTTGCTAATGTCAGCTGAGTCGAAATATATATTTATTACCTTGTCCGAAGTTGTAATTTACGAGAAAAAGCCACTTTTATTATATGCAAATGATCTTCGCTACCAGCAAGTTGGGCGTTTACTTGCTGGTAGCCGCCGCATCTCGATGAGTTATGCACGCCTTCCTCGTTTGATAGACAGGCCAGCGCTTCTCCTCCTCGCACTGGCCCGTCTGAAGGTAAATCCGCGCCTGCGCCGTGCCGCTCAGTAGTCGGGCGCAGGCGCTCTGAGTGACGCGAGCGTTGCCGCTCCGTCCTCAGTGCGCCTGCGCCGATTACGTCACCGCTACACCCGGAAGGGAAGCTGGTGTAGCGGTGACGTAATCGGCGCAGGCGCACTGAGGACGGAGCGGCAAAGCTCGCGTCCTCACTCAGAGCGCCTGCGCCGACTACTGAGCGGTACGGCGCAGGCGCGGGATTTTATCTTCAGACGGGGCCAGTGCGAGGAGGAGAAAGCGCTGGCCCTGTCTATCAAACGAGGAAGGGGGCGTGCATAACTCATCGAGATGCGGCGGCTACCAGCAAGTAAACGCCCAACTTGCTGGTAGCGAAGATCATTTGCATATAATAAAAGTGGCTTTTTCTCGTAAATTACAACTTCGGACAAGGTAATAAATATATATTTCGACTCAGCTGACATTAGCAAATAGCTAATGTCAGCTAGTGAAAAATGGGTTAAGGGGGGTGACAGAAGCCCTTTAAGGTGACATCAAACTGTAAGAGGCCACTTAAAGGGGTTCTCCGGGCATTATGAAAAATACAAGAATTCCTTGGAACTGTTGAAGAAAAAAACTTTCATTAACACTTACCTGTCCCCCATGCCACTGATGCCATCATCTCCACTGCACTCCCACAGGCTGGATGTGTGTGCTTCTTTTCCTGTTCAGCTGCATTTACTACTATGCTGAATAGGAAAAGAAGAGGAAACATCCAGTTGGGACCGAGCGGAAGAGCATGCAGCCTGTGCGAGTGCAGCAGAAACGTTTGGAGGATGGGCAAGTATAAGTATAATAAAGCTAACTTTCTTCAACAGGACTGAGGAATGCTTGTATTTTTTTAAAATGCCCGGAGAACTTCAAGGGAACATCACTCCCTGAGAGGGCACTACGGGGAGAAAATATTGTGAAGGGGGGGGGGGGGGCCCACTCAGAGGGCATCATTCTGTATTTCTGTATGGCGGACACTTGATGGCACCAAGGGATCATCCTGCTATGAAGGAGGCACCTAGGGGAATTATACTGTGTACACTAATCCTGTGAACTGGTATTTCACTGCTAAAAGGGTTAATTGTATTATGTAATGTCTTGTTACTTTCTTAAAAGGGTTGTGAAAGAATGGAAGTTTTTTTTTTGGCAAACCCCCGCTCCTTCTTCTCCAGGCCTATGAGGCTTTGCTGGGCTCTCTCGATGTCAACATCTGGTTTGACATCGCTGCAGCCAGTCACCGGGGGTGACTGACTCCCCTTATATCATGAGAAATGGTCACATGATGCAGGGGGATCTGGTTCTCTGCTGTGGCCACGTGTGGCCAGGTAAGTCATTTTTCCTTTAAAGGTCTGGCCAAGTGTGTGTACGTAGTGGGGTTGCCATTTGCCACCCATCCCCCATTCTTGCACAAATGGGTGTATATGGAGTAAAGAGGTAATTTACCACTCCTAGATTTGGTTGCTAGGTGTGGGCTGGTCCCACCCTTCTTGTCTGGGAGGGACTCAATACTTCCTTTTCCACCTATGCTATATACAGCCTTCTGGGAGAACTGTTTGATGCAATCTAAAGAGACAGTGCCTAACCTTGCAAGCGTGTGTGTGTTCATGAACTACTGAACTACTGTACCAACATTTCCAGTAAAATTGGTATTTGGTTACACTTGGTGGAGTAGGATCACCACCATCATCCTCGCTACAACACCACTCCCATCCTCTATGCCCTCACTTCTCCGCTGTGAGATGCTGGCATCATACTGAGTCAGGACACAAAAAGAGAATCATAATGTAAGGGAGTACCAAGAGATCACCCTACTGTGAGGGCGCACTTAGTAGCATCATACTGTGTAGAGGGCACTATTCTTTGTGGGGAGGCATCATACTGTGTGGGACTCACTAAATAGCAGCATTACTGTCTGAAGGGCACTAAGGGGACATTGTTACTGTGCTGGGGCAATGATTAAGGATTCTTACTGTGTGAGAATGCGTTAAAAGGGCACAATTACTGTGCTTGGGAGACACCGGGCAAGAGTAGAGGCATGATAAAAAATAAAGATAAAAAATTGCTGCTGCTTGCCACTGGTATTGTCCCTCCTCACATTTTTTCTACTTGGACTTTCACCCGACCTCAGACCCAGGTATATGGACGTTTACGAACAGTACTTTTGTGGGGCTGAAGCTATAGTGTCTGTATACTGTACTGTATGCTTAGGTGTTATGCATCAGATCACCTATTACAATAAAAAGCATTTTTTTTAATTTAAATTTTTTACAATGGGAGTCTAGTCTACAGGCAACATGTACGGCATTACGTAGAGATGCAGCGACTGGCTAGAGTAAAGCTGGAATGTTTCTCTGTTGCTTTCTCTGAAAAGAAGAGCAAAGAAACACTATACGAACAAACTGAAATTGACAGAACACAAAGAAAAGGCACCAGTGTTTCCCACAGCAGCTAGTCAGATGTTTATATTTAAACCTGCCCTTGAAAAATGTTTTCAAACCCAGTTGTGTTGAATAGAAGTTTTCGTGGCGGCATCTATCTATAACAGAACAGGTAATACAAGCATGGAAATAATAACTGCCTGATAATGGACACATTCATACCACTAGGAATGGTCACAATTTGGCTTTACATGAAATAAAATATACACAGTGTATGAAAAAATTCTTTTAAAGAGATTGAGAACAACCCAGTGGAATTTTTCTGAAGAAAGCGTCAACACTTGGTTTCAGGCAGGCTCCATGCTGTCTGGTTTACAACATTTTTGAAAGAACAGCATAATCGGTCATGATTCTCAGTTAAGATAAAAAAAAAAATGAGAAACCTGCAGGACCCTTTACACTCCATGTTCCCTATGATTTGATCAAAAAAAAAAAATTTCCATGTCCCCAATGTGATTTGTTATCCCTAAAGGGGCTGTCTCACTTCAGCAAATAGCATTTATCTTGTAGAGAAAGTTAATACAAGGCACTTACTAATGTATTGTTATTCTCCATATTGCCTCCTTTGCTGCTCATTTTCCTGGTTACGACCACCCAATGGTGGTCATGCTTGCACACTATAGGAAAAAGCACCAGCATATGTGCGCTCCCTTAGTCCGGCCACCAAATAGACCGGCACTTTTCCTATAGTGTGCGAACACGACCACCACTGGTGGATTGCAGGGTGGTCGTAACCATGGAAAGAAGCAGTGTGTAATGTGATGAAAAAATGACTCCAGCCAGCAAATGAGGCAATATGGAGAATAACAATACATTAGTAAGTGCCTTGTATTAACTTTCTCTGCATAATAAATGCCATTTGCTGAAGTGAGACAACCCCTTTGAAGATGTTGTCTAAAATGTTGACAGTGATGGCCAGTCCTCAGGATAGACCATCAATATTAGATCGGCAGGGGTCTGACATAGCACACCCCTGCCAATCAGTTGTTACCTTGTAGTGCTGGCGCCAAAAGTTTGCGCAGGAACTACACAACTCGATCCATGTGCAGTGGTACTGCAGTACTTCTCCCATTCACTTCAGTGGAAGCAGCACTGCAGCTACCAGCTCTGTCCTCTACACCAGTGTTTCCCAACCAGTGTGCCTCCAGCTGTTGCAAAACTACAACTCCCAGCATGCCCGGACAGCCTTTTGCTGTGCGGGCATGCTGGGAGTTGTAGTTTTGCAACAGCTGGAGGCACACTGGTTGGGAAACACTGCTCTACACAATGTGTAGTTTTAGCGCCAACCTCCAGCACCGGAGCTACTTTCCAAAAGCTGATCAACAGGAATGGAGGGTGTCAGACCTCTGCCAATCTGTTATTGTGGCCTATCCTGAGGACTGGTCATCACCATCAAAATCCTGGACAACCCTTCTAGTTTTCTTTCCAGGTTTTATTTCTCAATAATAAACAATATCTCTGCTTACTGACACTGAATGGGAACATTCTACATTACATTCATTAAATGTATAAGGGTCATTTGACATGTGGGTTTTGCCTTTTTTTTTTTTTTTTGTATAATTGTGCAGAATTGCGGTACAAAGAAGTCCACTGCAGTTACACAAAATCGCTGCAAAAAAGCCACAAAATTGCAATATGTGAAAATACCTTTTGAGTCACAGAGTTCAGTTTGCACAGACTCAGAAGTACATATGTGCCACACTCTGAAACCAGACAGCACATTGCACAGGTAGTTGAGTAGCCCCAGGCTAAAGCTGTCTGGTTGTAGTATGTAAGAATAACGCTGGATTTACCCGTTCCGACAAGCGGCCAATTATCGGGAACGAACAGTTCCTTCCCGACAATTGCCTGCTTGTTCAGTAGAGGTGAAGCGCTGCATTCGCCTCCACAGTATGAGGACGAGTGATGGCTACTGCCATACAGATTCATTAAGGTGTCTGCATGATGGAATTTTTCACCCGATAAATAAGCGTTTCGCTGGTTCATCGGGTGTTCTGCGGCATCGTTAGATGGACACCTTATCAGAAATGAGCGTTTGTATGATCGCTCGTCCCTGATAACCTGACTGACAATCGGACTATTAATTCAGTAGTCCCAAGTCCCAGTTGGTCCACTGGTCACGGCTTTTAGTGTTAAGACAGCTAGAGAGAAATACGATTTGACTATTATTGTACTGTACTGTGTCTTAAGGGGTTTGTCTATTTTAAAAAAAAAAAAAAAAAAAAAAAAAACATTCTAAAGAATTGTTTCCTTGAGCCTGTAGCTAGTGTGTTTCCAGCTACCGGACTAAGTCCATATTATATAAAGCCTGGGAGGTAGCTCAGGATGCAGCTTTGTGTGCTCCTACCTGTACACCATTCGCTGTGCCCCCCACTACTACAGTGCAAGGAATCCATACTCTGTACACTGCTGAGAAATCAGTGATGTGCGAATATAGTGAATTTAAAGCGCAGTAGTAATCAGGACTTTGGGTGTCAATTTCTTTAGTAAAAAGGCAAAATATGTTAATAAAGTATTTTAGAAAAATTATTTTTAGGGCATTTAGAACATTTTTTTTTGAAAAGTTAAATGAAAGTTTAGTTACTCCTTAAGTATGACGAACCATAGGAAAATCCAGTTTAGAAAGTATTTCTTGCGGAATGGGAGGTTAGAGATGATATTGCACGTTTTATTCAGGACACTTTTTTTTGTAGGGCGATTTTATCAGGATGCCGCCAAGGCCTTTGATAGCATCGAACTGGAGTACCTGCATTTAGCATCACTATAGATTTTGAATGCAGAAGCAGCAGCCGACATGATTGACTTCTGCTCCACTCATACTCATCCTGCAATGTGGCTGGGGGGTGGGTGAAGGCCCAGGGACCCTCGTTTTCTCAATTAACTCATTTAGAACCTATCCAGTAGATTTGAGGCTGAAATATTCAGTAATCCTGCCATGCTAGTCATCCTGCTATTAGGCTGGGGGCGGGTGAAGGACCAGGATCCCTTGTTCTCTCAATCAACTAATTTATCCAGTGGATATGAGGCTGAAATACTCCTTTGTGTCAGCCATTCTAGTAAAAACATACCTACAAAAATGTCAACCTTAAAGAAGCTACTCACGCATTTCTGCAAACAGCTGCCTTCTGTCGGCCATGTTATTCCCCCTTTTCCCACAGTCTTCAATCATTCTGTAAAGAAACAACATCAGTATGAGGCACAAGTAGATGAGACAGAACAGGGAGGATATTTATTGCATGATATTAAACTTCTAAAGATTCCACACATTTCCATAAGAAAAGGTCTCTACATAGCAGTTTTCTAAATTTATTAGACAACTAAAAACATTTCGCAATTTAGTAAATGTCAAAAAACTAATATGTATGGAACTAAGTAATGGTACTAATTATGATAAATTGAGCAATTATCTACAAACGTCATATTATTAGCATCACAGTTTGGGAGGGTTACTGTAACAGCACTTTCACAATTTTACCACAAAGACAATATATTGCATAAGGCCCCATTCACACGTCCGCAAGTGTTTTGCGGATCCACGGGTCTGCAAAACACGGACATCGGCGATGTGCGTTCTGCAATTTGCAGACCGCACATTGCTGGCACTATATAGAAAATACCTTTTCTTGTCCACAATTGTGGACAAGAATAGGACATGTTCTATTTTTTTCGGGAATGCGATTGCGGACCCGCAAGTGCGGACCCGCAAGTGCGGATCCGCAATTGCGGACCCGGGCGGGACATAGAGTGTCCCCATAGGAATGAATGGGTCCGCAATTCCGTTCCGCAAAATGCGGAACAGAATTGCGGACGTGTGAATGGGGCCTTACACGAAGCTTCAGTTTTCAAGTACACATCCAGCTTTAGGCTCCATTCACACGTCCACAAAATGGGTGCGGACCCATTCATTTGCAATGGGGACGGAAAAGATACGGACAGCACACTCTGTGCTGTCCGCATCCGCATTTCCAGATCCGCACTTCTGTTTACTAAAAAAAAAATAGAACATGTCATATTCTTGTCCGCAACTGCGGACCAGATTAGGTATTTTCTATTATAATGCCGGAAATATGTGGTCTGCAAATTGCAGGACGCACATTGCCGGTGTCTGTGTTTCTCGCGGATCCGTGGAACACTTATGGACATGTGAATGGACCCTTAAGGGACTGTTCCAGAATGACAACTTAGAATAGAACTTGGCCATCTCTGGCAGTCTGAATGGAGTAGTAGTGTGCATGTTCAACCACAGATTCATTAAGGGGGACATGAAGCTGTGGGTAGGTGACAACCTGGCATTCTAGGACAACCCCTCTAACTTGAAAAACTCAAAAGGGTCCCCGAGGTTGAGATGTGAAACTGTTTGGCAGGCCTCTCACATTGGAAGGAGGTGCTTAACTGCCATGGAAGGAACAAGATGGTCAGCTTACCATAACAAAATTGTGTTTCTTTAGAGTCAAAGACCATCTATTTTTGACCACTTTGTCCTGTGGGGCAATGATTTTGCTACTTAGAGAGATAAATTAATTGAAATAACATTTACAATGTTATAGAGCAGGCTTGTCCAAACTGCGGCCCTCCCAGCATGCCTGGATAGCCTACAGCTATTAGGACATGCTGGGAGTTGTAGTTTGGCCACAGCTGGAGGGCCACAGTTTGGACATGCCTGTTATAGAGAATTAGGGCAGTCCTCAGTGCAAGGACAATGCAAAGATCAGCAAAGATCGGAGCTCCATTGAGCCCTGTGGTCATGAGATGGGTTACCATCACTCAAATTAGAATTTTCATAGCTTTAGTAAGACGGAGGCTCCACAAGCGGTCTGCTGTCTCCACCATGAATCTGACCGCAACTGATTTAAAAGCAGACCAGTTTAAAAATCCCAACTGTTGTGAAAATGCCATGGACTTTCATTCTGGAAAAACCAAGGCATTAAAAAATTCTGTGTAAAAAAAATACAATGTACGGAATATTTCCAAAACCAGTTTGTTACTAAAGACATATGTAATACCGAGGTGGAAACTTTTCTATAAGAAGAACAAGGCTCCACTGACACATGTTCCACCAGACAAGGTGGGCAACACATCCTAGTGGAGAGTGAGTGCCCAGTTAGGCCCCTTTCACACGGGCGTTGCGGGTGCACTCCGTCAAACAGTGTGGGTGCGTTGCGGGAATCGCCGCGATTTTTCCCTGGGAGTGCAAAGCGCTGTCATGCGTTTTGCACGCGCGGGAGAAAAATCTGCACTTTTGGTACCCAGACCCGAACCTGCACTTCTTCACAGAAGTGCATGTTTGGGTCAGAAATTGTCCCGCTGGTATTATTTCACATTATAAACATAGTTATAATGTAAAATAATACCCTTGGCCATCTTCCTAATGTTCGAACAGGTGCAGAATGGGTTAAAATAATAAACTAATATTAACTTACCTGTTCCATTTGATCGCGAAGCCGGTATCCTCTCGTTAGCTTGCTAGTAGGAAAGTGACCTGTGATGATGTCACAGCATCACATGGCCCAATCACCTGCTCCATCACTATGGTGATGGAGCATGTGATTGTTCCATGTGACTATGTGACATCATCACAGGTCCTTTCCTACTAGCAAGCTAACGGAGAGGATACCGGGCTCACGATCAAATGGAACAGGTAAGTTATTATTAGTTTATTATTTTAACCCATTCTGCACCTGTTTAAACATTAGGAAGATGGCTAAGGGTATTATTTTACATTATAACTATGTTATAATGTGAAATAATACAGAACCGGTTACACATCCCGATGGTTGCATAGCAACCATGCGGGAACATCGCAAAGCATCCGCACTTGCTTGCGGATGCTTGCGATTTTCCCGCAGCCCCATTCACTTCTATGGGGCCTGCGTTCCGTTAAAAACGCAGAAGATAGAGCATGCTGCGATTTTCACGCATCGCAAAAGTGATGCGTGAAAATCAACTGTCATGTGCACAGCCCCATAGAAGTGAATGGGTCCGGATTCAGTGCGGGTGCAATGCTTTCACATCACGCATTGCACCCGCGCGGAAAACTCGCCCGTGTGAAAGGGGCCTTAAGCATGTGTACAGCGCTGCACATTGATGCTGGTTGGGGGATCCCCATTCTTCCCATTTCGTAGATATTAATTAGAACAAAAATGCTGTAGTTCACTTTTATACAGATAATGTGTAGATATCTCAACATAGTTTACCACCACTTATGTATTACATTATACCGTAAATACAATATCTTCTAGACACAGTTTCTAGATAGCTAGGAACATGTGCGGTCTTCTTTACAAGGAGACAGGAAACATTTTTAAATAGTAGGAAACTAATTTGGGACACTTTGTCTCCATGGTTCTTTTCACTTGGCCTCATTATATGTCTATTCTAGGAGTTAACATTTATCACCTATCCACTCCATACTACTCTACGAGAGTACAGAAGCAGGCGAGTATTTTCACTGTAGCAATTAGTGACAGTCCCAGCAGTTGGACCTCCACCGATTTAACAGTTATCAGCTATCCACGGTATAGGTGATCAAAGTCTGTTAGAATACCTCTTTAACGCCTTAAGGATACAGCTTACTTTGCAAATTGAAGGGGTTGTCCAGCTGCTACAACAATTTTACCTATCCCCTGGACAGTGCTGTACATGATATAAAAAAGGGTCCCGGTGGTTCATGTGCCAATTGGGAACACCACCTCTGCGGCACATGTGACCCATCCAGAAGTTTACTCTCTGGAAACCAGAAGGAGCAGAACTGGACCCTCATCGCTGGAAAGGAGCAGCAGGAGGCAGGTACTGTCTGGGCGAATAGGTAACATTTTGTAGAAGCTGGACAACCCCTTTAAAGACACAGTCAGGGGGGGGCGGAGCTTGCTAATGGCAGAGGGAGCAGCACGAATCTCTAGCTCCTGAACATCTCCGGCTTATTTATCGTATATAGGACACTCTTAGTTGCTATTTATCAGCGATGGGTCGAAGGAAGGGACCCTTTTCAACACCCACGGATTGGGATTCTGGAGGTATTCTAAATCCGAGATAGATGCTTTATTCACACGATTGGAGGCCTCCTATAAGCAGGATATGACAGCCCTACATCAGGACATTAAACATGTCAGCCAGAGGGTAGAGGAGATAGAGGAGCTACAAGACCAATACTTGCAGTACTAGACTCACATCAAAAGGTCATAAATGACCATACTGCACAGATCCATGTCACCTGGATGACATTGAAAATAGGAACCGGAGAAACAATCTCCGCATCAGGGGGCTCCCTGAATCAGTTTCTCCACTAGACTTAGAGACTTGGGCACACGAATATTTGGGCAAATTGCTGAATAGAGATCCTAGTCAGCCCATAGAGACTGATCGAATTCACAGAGCTCTAGGCCCAAAAACAGGAGACCTTTCCCGCCCTTGTGACACTATATGCAGAATTCATTTCTACAAGGACAAGTAAGCCATTCTCAGAGCTGTTAGAAACCCAGAGACATTCCTTTTCGAAAACAAATTACTCCCCATCTTGATGGACCTCGCGAGGCGCACATTAATGCTATGCAAGGCCCTAAAACCCCTCCTGACAAATCTCAGGGACAACGCCATTATCTACAGATGGGGATACCCCTTTCACCTAATTGCCAAGAAAGATGGGAAAACAGCAATTTTTAAATCTTTAGCTGATTTACCAAAACTACTGGAAGTCTTTGATCTACCATCATTGGAAATCCCTGAATGGCCAAGGCCATGCTCGGTCCACTCCATTCCACAGCGCAATAGCTGGCAGACATCAGCGCCTAAGCCTCAGAGATCTTCAAGACGACCTCAAGCACCAGTAGACTGAATAGCTGGACTGGACACTGATGTTATTTTCTTTTGTTTTCTTTTACTTTCCTTCCTTTGATTACAGGTCCACCTCTAGTTGTTAGCAGTGACTATGTCCCATAACAGCTTATCCTGGACTATCACCTTTGTCTGCCTTATTGGTTCACATTTAGGCTGTTAGCATGTGATTTTCATGCCCTGTTACATATCACGTTACCTTCTTATTGAGGTCGGAGATTAATATGGCTGCCGTTTAGCCCTTGACTTCTCCTATCCCCATTTAGGGATCGCGGCACTTGGTGCTGTCTGTGACTGAGGTCATTGTTTAGCACCCCACTGAGCCGATCTAGTTGTCTCTCCTTTTTTCTATTCGAGTTTTCACCCCTAAATGTTATGTTTATATACTCTCCACCTTGTATCTGTCTTCCCCACCATATCCTACCCTCCCTTTTATGTCCCTACCCTGAGTATGGGATCTGACCATTTTGAGAATTCTACTATTTACCTACCCACCATGATGACACCTTTCTTATTCTGCACCTACAACGCCAGAGGTCTTAACAAGCTTGAGAAACGTAGCCAGATCCTATACCGTTTCCATAAGAAAAGGGTTATGCTAGTCATGATTCTAGAAACCCATTTTAAGGCTACATCCATGCCCAGGTGTAATAGCAGATACTATCCTGACTGGTTCCATGGCCCCATCCTCTACACAGGCCTAGTTGCCCCACCCTCAACCTTCACCACTTATGCTTTCTTTGGCGAAAACCTGGGGCAAGTTTGCATGTAAACTTAATCTAGTCACAACACTTATCACACCTTCTACCTCATTCCCCTGGACGTTGGTTTCTCTATTTCCAACTACGCAACTTCATTAACTCCCTGGCACCTGGATCGCAGTTATGTGCCCCTCTATCAGGGGCACATAAAAAACTGTGTGTTGCAGACTCGGCACCTGGACACATTATCTCACTCATTTACTATTTACTGAACACTGGGGAGATTGGTGATGGGGCAGTCAATGCTTCGCCAACAGCCCCTAGGTTCATTATCACTTGGGAGGAAGAAATAGGCACCACTTTTACAGTGGAACATTGAAGTAGATCTCTATTATTTACTCATAAAAATCAGTGTCGTGTAGACTGCAGAAACTCAACTACAATATACTAACTCACTGGCAAAGCTCCACCAGTTTTGTCCTTCTGTACCCGATACCTGCTGGTGTTGTTCGGCAGCAGTCGGCATAATGCTTTACGTCTGGTGGGATTGCCCGGGGGTGGCTCCTTTGTGGCAAAATGTATTCACCTTATATAATTCCCTTTACCGGTCTAATATACCTCCCTCACCTACAGTAGCCTTATTATCTGTTTTTCCGGGTCGGATCCAACAGATTAAGAGAGGAGCACTCAGACACTGTTTTGGCCATGAGGCAAATAATTCTCCGCAGATTGAGATCAACTGAGAGTCTTCACAGAATAACTTGGGTATCTGCACTCGATATCCTTGTTCACATGGAAGAGCTTGGGGCTTAAGATCAGGATCTAGTGTCTGCCTTTGCACGGGAGCCTTGGCATCAGTTCCGCAAGAGCTTGCAATTCTCAGCTGATCAATGGCGTTGTTTAGTGATGAGCAAGCATGCTCAGCCGAATATCTGTTCGGCTCAAGCATCGCTATGCTCGGCACATGGCGGAACTCGACCGAGTGCCGCATGTGCTCAAGTCTACCCCCCGCATGTTTTGCGGGTTTTAAGCAGCCAATAAAGGTGCAGGTAAGTACTGCCCTCACGGTAATGCCAGTAGCGATGTTGGCTGCTGGCATAACAGTGATTGGCTGGCCGAAACGCATCATCGGGTGCTATATAGCACCTGATGACGCATGTTCGGCTCGGACGTAGACAGGGAGAGCAGAGCGAAGGAAGGGAAAGACAGTGTAGGGAGCTACTACTGTGTGTGTGTGTGTTTTAGAGCAGCAATCTATTTACCTCCTGCAGTCTCAGGGACAGTGCTTCGGAAGGGACAGATAGTGCAGGGAGAGACATTTGCTGTTTTTAATACCAAAAGCTTTTCAAAGACCCCAAAGTCCTTTTAAGGACTACTGTGTGTGCTCGACAGCAGCAAGATATTTTTATTTTATACCTGTTAGTGACATATACTGTACATCATCGGCAGACTGTGTCTTTAATAATTTAGGCCACATCTACTGTCCATAGTGTTTGGCTTTGCGTAAAAAATACAGAACAACATCTGCAAACAGTGTCTGTATTACAAATTCCAATAATCTAATATAGTGTCCATATTCTGTGGGTTACTGTGACATATACTGTCCTGCATCCGAAAACAGTGTCTGTAGTGCAAATTTAAATAATCTGGGCATAGTGTCCATATTCTGCAGGTTTCTGTGACATATACTGTCCTGCATCTGAAAACAGTGTCTGTAGTGCAAATTGAAATAATCTAGGCCTAGTGTAGTGTCCATACTTTGTGCCTTTCTGTGACAAATGATGTACTACATCAGAAAACAGTGTCTGTAGCGCAAATTTTAATAATTTGAGCCACATCTACTGTGTGTGAGTTTAATACATATCACTGACATATACTGTACTTTATACGTAGACGGTGTATGCTAGTCTGTGACATTATCAGGGCTACATCTCCTGTGTAATGTGTGCGCATCCCAAATACCTTTTTTAATTTATTGGTGCATACACTTACAAATCCTATGCTACTGTACGTGTGACATACTTTTAAGAATATATAACATTTAATATTAAGAAGGCGACCAGTAAGGGCCGTGGAAATGGCCGCGATGCTGATGGTACACACAGAAGCCGTGGCCCTGGGCGCGATAAAACTGAATAAAAGAATGTAGCTGAGGGCCTCCAGGTGCGCTAACCCTCAAAAACATTATTTGGAAGGGCCTTCCGGTCAGCCGACCCTCTAAAACATCATTTGCGAGTGCCTTCAGGGCAGCTCACATTCTAAAACATCATTTGAGAGTGCCTTCAGGGCAGCTGACCCTGTAAAACATTATTTGTGAGGGCCTGGAGGTGAGCTGACCCTCTAAAACATTATATGCGAGGGCCTGCAGGTGAGCTCGCCCTCTAAAACATTATATGTGAGGGCCTGCAGAAAAGCTGACCCTGTTTAACATTATATGTGATGACCTGCAGGTGAAATGAACCTAAAAAACATGAATTGCAGGTGAGCTGACCCTGTTAAAACATTATATGTGATGGGCTGCAGGTGAGTTGACCCTGTAAAGCATTATATGTGAGGGGCTGCAGGTGAGCTGACCCTGTAAAGCATTATATGTGAGGGCCTGCAGGTGAGCTGACCCTCTAAAACATTATGAGCGAGAAAAGGCTAAAAAGCATGTTGATATGATGGCGGAGGAGTAGAGAAGTCAGAAGCAATCCAGGCCTTGTTCATTTTTATAAGTCGACCTGTCAGCATTTTCAGTTGACAGATGGATGACCCCAGCAACACTAAATGCCCGCTCTAACAAAAGGCTGGCGGCAGGGCAGGCCAGCACCTCTGAGTCGTAGAGTGGCAGTTTGTGTCCAGCTTGGGCACCCAATAGTTGTAAGGCACAGAGGGATCACCGAGTACGCGGACACAGTCTGCTATCTACTCCTTCACCATCTACCCAAATGTTTGCCGCCTTGTGACACTAGGCCACACATCAGGGTGAGGGAGCTGGCGGGGTGTCATGAAATTGTTCCAGGCCTTGGAGAGTGTTGTCCTGCCTCTGTTGGAACTGCTGTGTGTTTCCCTCATCTCCCCTCCTGGGTTGCACAAGGAACTACGTACTCTGCCGCCAGCGTTGTCAGCTGTAAATTTATCCGCAATGACATTCTGTTCTATTATTATTATGATTTGTGGTTGTATTATTGTTTGTATTATTATTGTTATTATGGCTTATGGTTGTAAAATATGTTATGGTTATTTATGAGTTAATTAACAGGCCATGCCATTGGTTTACCTCCACTCTCTTGTGTTATGTTTTTAGTTACCGTATTTTTAACCCCATAAGACGCACTACCCCCCCCCCCCAAATGCCCCTGCGTCTTATGGGGCGAATGCGGATATTTAGCATTGCAGGCTGCGATGTATAAGCGGAGAGGGACTGGGAGGAGGAGCTAGAGGAATATAAAAGGAATATAAAAGTTCTAATTCAATTCAAGTTGATTAAAGATGCCCTCTCAATTGCAATATTACTCACTAACAGTTGTAGTAGAACGCAGGCAGGCCGGGCGGGCGGCAGCGTAACTCCTTGATGTCATGTGCGTCCGCCACCTACCTTATGAATGAAGCAGGCGGCGCAGGCACGTGACGTCAGTGAGTCACGCTGCCGCCCGCCGCGCCGGCCTGCGTTCTACAGCAGCTGTTAGTGAGTAATGTTACAAGTGAGGGGGCATCTTTAATCTACTTGAATTGAATTAGAACTTTTACATTCCTATGGTGCAGCACTCTGAGCGGCGGGTGGTGGGGGATCTATGGATGAGACTTTTATAGGAGACATCGCTGAAAGGCACTATTATAGGATGGGAGATCGGTGGATGGCACTGTTATGGGTTGGGGGGGTCTGTGGATGGAATTTTTTTGGGGTGTGCGGTTTGTGGATGACACATATATAACAGTGCCATCTACAGATCCCTCATAACAGTGTCATCCACAGATCCCCCATAACAGTGACATCCACAGATCCCCCGTAACAGTGTCATCCACAGATCCCCCATAACAGTGCCATCCACAGATCCCCCATAACAGTGCCATCCACAGATCCCCCATAACAGTGCCATCCACAGATCCCCCATAACAGTGTCCTTCACAGATCTCCCCCCATAACAGTGTCCTTCACAGATAACCCCCCATAACAGTGTCCTTCACAGATCTCCCCCATAACTGTGTCCTTCATAGATCACCCCCATAACAGTGTCCTTCACAGATCCCCCCCATAACAGTGTCCGTCACAGATCCCCACATAACAGTGCGTCATCCCCAGATCCCCCATAATAGTGCCATCCCCAGATCCCCCATAACAGTGTCCTTCACAGATCTCCCCATAACAGTGTCCGTCACAGATCCCCCCATAACAGTGCGTCATCCACAGATCCCCCATAACAGTGCAATCCCCAGATCCCCCATAATAGTGCCATCTCCTGATCCCCCATAACAGCGTCTTTCACAGATCCCCCTCTAACAGTGTGTCATCCACAGATCCCCCATAATAGTGCCATCCACAGACCACCATTAGTTCAAAACCCACGAAAAGCACACCTTTTGGTAAAAAAATGTATTTCTTATTTTCCTCCCCAAAAACCTAGGTGCGTCTTATGGGCTGGTGCGTCTTATAGGGCGAAAAATACGGTATATTAATGTGTAAGTTTGGGATGTTTGTTGTGCATGGGACATATATGCAGTATGATTGCCATGTGTGTGAGCTTGCCAAGCTCAAAAGCTGCCAACAAGTTAAGCTGCCAACAAGTTAAGGCCATTATCAGACATAACAACCAACCATGACTGGTGCTTCAAGATGAGAATTCAGAGAAGGGGGGTTTGCTGCAACTAATGTAGGTGGTGGTGAAAATCCTGATGGAACGGGGGCCCGCAATCCTTGGCATTCGTAGCACCTGTGCCATCTCAGGGTACGACTAGCTACCGGCCTCCACAAGGTTCACCCAGTGTGCCGTCACGGAAATGTAGCATCCCTGGCCAAAGGCACTTGTCCGTGTGTCAGTCGTTAAGTGGACCTTCCCAATAACTGCATTGGTCAGGGCACGGGTGATGTTACGGGACACAATTGCTAGTGTACTGCGGGGACGGCACACCGAGAAAAATAGTGGCAGCTGGGTACTGAGCAACAAGGGACGTCCGCCGCGATGAGGCTGAGGAAAGCCTCAGTGTCCACAGACCTAAATGGCAACATTTTCAGGGCCAGCAATTTTTAAAGGTGTGCATTTAGTGCTATAGCCTGTGGTGGGTGGCTGGGTATTTGCGCAAAGGCCTGGGTTAAGGACATCTGTACGCGGGCCTATTTGGTGTGGCCCCGTCTTTTCCCTTTTGCCATCCCACAGCCTCTTCCAGCCTGTTGCAGTGCTGTGGATCCCTCCCCCTCTGTACTGCTGTCCTCGCTTGCCACCTTCCCAGGTTGGGTCAGTGATGTCATTGTCCATCATCCCCTCTTCCACTTCCTCACTCGGGTCATCCTCCTGACTTGTGTTGACCTAACAGGGGTGTGGAATTCCTATCGCCCGACGCCTGGGACATGCAATTCCGGGTGCCGGGCAGGTAGTTTGTGCAGGTAGCTTAGCCCTGCGGGCAAGTAGCAGGGATAGGGTGGCGCCGGATTCTCCTCTCATACACAGCCCGGCAGCACGGCAGTGAACAGCGCTCCTGTGCAGGCCGGAAGTCGGGATCAGAGATCAGAGGAGTGCACCGCGGGACGAAAGTCAGCTCCCAGCAGAAGCGCGAGTCAGGCAGTCAGCGGCTGAAGCAGTAGTGGGAGCTCCTGTCTCTTCACATGGTGGCAGCCAGTGTCCTGATAGATAGCCCAGCAGGTAGTGTGTGTGGTGACTCCCCTGGGAGAGCTGTCAGCTATGCTCTCATGTCAGGCTTCAGCTCTGCTCCTTCTCCCTGGCGCTGAACCTAGGAGTGCTGCCAGGTTCCAGCCACCCACCCTCCATGAATGGGGGGGTAACAGCCCCAGTATGGCATATACATTAAAGGGATTCACTGCCCCAGTATGGCATATAGTATATACCATACTGCGGTAGTGAATCCCTTTAATGTACATGCCATACTAGGGTAGTGAATCTCTTTAATGTACATGACATACTGGGGTAGTGAATCCCTTTAATGTATATGCCATACTGGGGCAGTGAATCCCTTTAATGTTTATGCCATACTGGGGCAGTGAATCCCTTTAATGTACATGCCATACTGCGGCAGTGAATCCCCTTAATGTACATGCCATACTGCGGAAGTGAATCCCTTTAATGTATATTATACATTAAAGGGATTTACTGCCCCAGTATGGCATATATATTAAAGGAATTCACTGCCTCCATACAGTATAACGTGGCTGCCTCCATACAGTATAACGTCTCCTTGTGGCCCCCGCCCCCATACAGTAGAACGTCTCCTTGTGGCCCCCGCCCCCATACAGTAGAAGTTCAGGACAAGTAGATTGTCATGAGGGACAAGTAGATTGAGCCCCCGCTTTAGTCCTTTGACAAGTAGTTTTTTTTAAATTTCCACACCCCTGCCTAACAAGACACTCACTTATTGACGACCGTGTCTCATCCGCATCTTCCACCTCATAAAAAACACTAATTGCCATTCCCCACCGTCATCTTCTTCTGACTGTGGATGCTGAAGAGTTTGGGAATCAGTGCACAAGATCTCATGTCCCTCTTCAGGGAGGGTCAGCTCACCTGCAGGCTCTCACCTACAATATTTGAGAGGGTCAGCTCACCTGCAGGCCCTCACCTACAATATTTAAGAGGGTCAGCTCACCTGCAGGCCCTCACCTACAATATTTGAGAGGGTCCTGAATATGAGCTGAGCGCTGTGATTGGCCAGCGCTCCAGCCCTGGGAGAAGGAGACGCCCAGGGCAAAAGAAGAAGTCTCCGCCCCAGGCAAAATTGGAGAAGAACGAGCGCCGGTACCAGGGGCTACAGAGGACGAACGGAGCGGCACCCAGGGATACAAGTAAGTGCAGGGACATCCCTTGGTGCCGCTCTCCATGTACATAGCTTTGCCTAATAAACTGTGGACCAGTGAAAGGTCCTCTTTCAATTACATTACTGTCTCTATTACATCTGTTCTTGGTATTCCACCGTATTATTTAGGTACATTTGCCTATGATACTGCATTATGTCAAGCTTTACTGATGGAGACACAATTTTTGTGTGCCTATATCACATTGTTATTGTATTTCAAAACGGTCTTAATAAAAAGAGATTAAACCATAGAGACACAGTCAGGGACATTTATCAAGCCCTATACGCCACAATTGTGGCGTAAAAAAGCCGCACATTATGGCGTGTGGCATGTGTGCACCGTAATTTGTGACTTTATGAACTTCTCAGGGGGCATGGCTACTATTACTTTTGCCAGAAAGTGGTGGAAGTTATAGCTGAAGTCTACGCCAGCCTGTAGATGGTGTATACTTCAGTTTCTGGGGCAGGGCAGACATGTGCCTGATTTGTTAAGAGGCTTGGATATATCTCCCCCAGTGATTTTTTTATATTTACCTTTTTTATTCTTCCATTGACATATGTAGCTGCAGAAGGGCCTGTTTTTATGGGAGATTGGGTGTTGTATTTTTTAATGGCATCATTTTGTGGTACATCTAATGTACTGTATAACAATTTTTTGGGGGGAATGACTGTAAAGAAACACAGCAATTATTTTTATTGTTTTCACACTGTTCACTGTGCAGTAAAAATTGATTATGGAGACACTGAATTTATATGTTTTACTTTAAAAACAAAAGCTGATATAAGTGAGGTAAATTTAGGCTACTTTTACACTCGCATTTTGGCTTTCCGTTTGTGAGATCCGTTAAGGGTTCTCACCAGCGGTCCAAAACGGATCAGTTTGCATTCTAATGAATTCTGAATGGAAAAAGATCCGCTCAAAATGCATCAGTTCAGTCTCCATCAGTTCAGACGGACATCAAAACGCTGTTTCTCTGATGAAACTGAGCCAAATCGATCCATCCAGGCACACAATATAAGTCAATGGGGACGGATCCGTTTTCACTGCCACAATCTGGCCCAATAGCAAACGGATCCGCCCTCCACTGACTTTCAATGGTGTTTAAGACGGATCCGTCTTGGCTATGTTACAGATAATACAAACGGATCCGTTCTGAACGGATGCATGCGGTTGCATTATCTGAACGGATCCGAGTGCGAAAGTAGCTTTAGCCAAAAGTGTCTAAAAATGCACACATTTCTCGTCCAGATTCTGGCACATCTTTAGATTGTCTAGTGTAAATTTACACTGTCCTAAATATTTAACTGGATTAGTAACTTTGCGCTAGTATATTTCTAATTAGAAGACTAAATTATTAGCTGAAAAAAGTGCTAAAACGTGAGCAGGAAGGATTGCCTACACATAAACTTGCTTCTTGGCCCGAAATATGGTATTTATTAGAGCACAAATTATTACAACACACATTAACTACATCACAAAAACAAAAGCTGCATAAACCAGGCAACAGAGCAGCTTTTTGACTTCAGCATGCACTGCCATTTTGGAAAGTGACATTATAATTCCTCAGCTCAGAATTTGGTACGCTCGAGGTACTGTGATTAGAAGTTTTCTTTTCAAATATAGACGAAATTCTTGAAGGAATTATGGTTCATGCATTCTGATTTGCAGCAGAGGCTTACTACTAATCCTAGTGCTTTGCAAGTATGTACCTATTAATATTAACCAAAGTGCATACAGCTAGCATACAAGATAAGTCTGAGCCCAAGGGAAAAAAAATAAAAATAAACGTTTTTAGAGACCGCCAAACTTAATTACCCTTTCCTCGCTGCAATAAATTTGTCTACTTTTTCAAAGCCTATGTCGATAATTCGCGGACCACCTAAAGCACAGTACACGTGTACAAATGATACAATCCTTTTAACCTAAGATTTATACAGCCAAACATTGAACAAGGTGTTTGGAAAAGAAAAAAAAATCACTGTAAAATACAGTACTATTCTCTGATTTTGCCACCAATATATTATTGTACAGAATGAGCACTTTCTATCTTGAAAGCACAGGTTTATTTTCTTAATTTACAATTCCCTTCATTTACCCCTAGAAGCCATCAGCTCAATTTACAAAGTTGTGCAGCTATTTTCTGCCGACAGACAGAAGAGAGAAACTGCAGGGGATATGAACAAGCCGCAGCCCTGCATAATATATACAGGTCACTACGACAGTTGAAGACACACATTCAAATAGCAACATTATATTCAAGAAAATATTAATACGTTCTGAAAGAGAAATAAACTAAGAAGCAGATCTTAGAAGGGTTTTCCAAGATTTTAATTCTAATGACCTATCCTACTGCGAGCGCCACTGCCTTCTCAAAGAGCCGATCAGCGGGGGTCCTGGGTGTAGAATCCCCACCGATCAGATACTGATGACCGATCCTGAGGATAGGTCATCAGTATTAAAGTCTCAGAATCCCCTTTAAATACATGTAGCATGATAGCTATAGCCTGATTTGATCTTTGATCAAATATGAATCTGTATCATGCACATTTTTCTATCAGGGGGTCGACCTGTAAACATAATTAGAAAATCTTTAAAATAAAATACGGTAAATAAAAAACCTGAGCTAAAGTGGTTGTCTGGGAATACAATATTAATGCCCCTGAATATGTCCGACTCCCAGCAAATCTGCCGACCAGCTGTTTGAAGGGGCCACAGTGCTTCATTGAGCACAGCGGCCTCTTCACAGCAAACCTAGCACAGCACCATACATTCTATAGTGGTTGTGTTTGGTACTGCAGGCCAGATCCATTCACTTGAATAGGACTGAGCTGCACCTAGGTCAGGCATGTCCAAACTCCGGCCCTCCAGATGTTGCAAAACTACAACTCCCATCATTCCTGGACAACCTACAGCTATCAACCTACAGAAAAGCATGATGGGAGTTGTAGTTCTGCAACACCTGGAGGGCCAGAGTTTGGACATGCCTGACCTAGGTCATGTGTCCAATTAATGTGACATCACTGGCCTGGGAAGAGTGGTCCCCGGAGCACAGTGACTTCTTCAAACAGCTAATTGGATGGGGGTGCCTGGAGTTGGATCCCCACCAACCTAAAATTGATGCCATATTCTGAAGATAGGCCATCAATTTCAGAATCCAAGCAGACAACCCCTTTAAGCTTATTTCTAGTTTCTACACAGAAGTGTGTTACGCAGCTAGCATGGAGATAAACTGCTGTCTAATTTTTAGAAGAATTTTTAAACAAGATGTAAATGGAGAAAACCACTATTCTGCGTTCGGGCCATGTACTTTGAATGCATAATGTGTTTTGGGTGCTCGTGTCAGAGGTTTGTTTCCCTGTACATAAATATTAATATGAGCTCTGTGGCTATATCAGAGGGTTGCCTAGACCGGACACAACAGCTGCAAACCCATCTATTGCTGTTATTGGGTCTGTTGATCTACAGAGTTTCAGACTCCAAATTAAAACTAGACTGGAAGATCCCTTGAACAATGGTTTCACGCCTTAATTTTCATATCAGTAGAATATTAAAGGAATTGTCCAGTCAAGCACTCAAAAATTATATCTAAGTCACTATCTACAGGGGATCATTACCTGCATTTATTTTTCTCTGACGTTTCAGCCCAGCTGCATTAGAGTAGAGGTGTGCTCTGTGACTACAGTTTAGATACAGTGCCTACAGGGAGTGTGAGGTAGTCCGACACATCTATTGTCTCATTGGTTCAGGGTGCTGCTTACTCCCTCCTCCTGCAGCTGCCTCCTCTGATTGGCTGCTGTGTGGACCTGCCTCCTCTGATTGGCTGCTGTGTGGAAAAAAAAAAGTCTATCACAGACTTGCCAGGAAGCCTGTGTATACAGCGCTAAATTTCTGTTAGAGGAAGAGCAGAGAAATTATAAAGTACAGAACGACGAGGCATAAAGCAATAAATTTGAGGAAACAGTAACACATATACTAAGAAGAACAGAGGTGCAACTACAGAGGGTGCAGCTGTACCCGGGGCCAGAGGAGGCCACAAGGTCTCTCTTCCCCATATGAGATGGTACAGTAAATGAAGCATTATAGGTGGAGGGCCTGATAAACAATTCTGCATTGGGGCTCTGGAGCTATAAGTTTCGCTTCTGAAAATCAATAAGCCTTAGTATGGTGGGAGCCTTAAAGGGGTTGTCTGGTTCAGAGCTGAACCCGGACATATCCCCATTTTCACCCCTCCGACCCGCTAACATAAGCATTGGAACATTTCTTGCTCCAATGCTCTCCCTTGCCCTGCGCTGGATCGCACAGGGAAAGGGCGTTTCTATTTATATTTTTACACTGCTAGGCGGAGGCTTCCACCTAGCAGAGTTCCGAGTGACATCACCGGGCTCACTGGTAGGTGAAAGCCTCCGCCTAGCTTTCCCCATGGAGAGCCCAGTACATCGCTGCATCTCCAGAAAAAACCTTTGCCCTGTGCGATACAGCGCAGGGCAAAGACAGGCATCATAGCGTGAAATGCTCCACTGCTCATATCAGCGGATCTGCCCGAGTGAAAACGGCTTTATATGTCCGGGTTCAGCTATAACCCGCACAACCCCTTTAAGCGTGGCTTTTTAAAGGTAAGTTCACACGCAGCATGAAATGTAATGTTGAACTGTAACAAAGCTACAAAGCGATGAACGCATGAAACGTGTAAGCTGAAGGACACCATGGAGTTTTTAACCGTCATAGTAAAAGTTATGGTTTAATTGAAAATCACAGCAGAAAGGGTACTGTGGAAGATTTGAAAATCCGCAACATGCCCAGAGCCTGCTGAAGATTTTTTGCAGACTCTGTAATATATACACAATGTGTGAAACATGTCTGTTCATGCAAATTGCCATATTGTTTCTCCATACAATGAACAGTATGGACCATAACATAATGCCCATTTCAGTGTATGGGCCCTTATGTAAATTCACTATAGAATCCAAATTGAATATTCTCGCATGCTCCACAGATGTGGATGTGATTATGCACAGCACCTGATAAAACCTTAGCTTGGCTGTGTGCATGAGGCCTAATCCTCCAGTAACAAGTACATCAGCAGGACCAACATGTATGGAAATCGCTGGATATCAGCAAAGTGTGTATGTATATGAAGTCAGAGGTAGAGGAGGTAATATCTCTGCAGTGTCTTTGAATGTACTATGAGCTGCTTCTGAAAGTCACAGGAATTGCACCATTTTATTTTATTATAATCTGACTGCTGTGTTTAGTAACGGCTGGAACAGAAGGCTATCTTCGTTGTCGTTCGTTAGTTATTATAGACAGCATTTTCACTAACCAAATAATGTCAACTAAAATTACATTTTCATGGGTCCTGCTGTACAGAAAGCTGGCTTCCAGCTCACAAGAAGGGACCTTTAAATAGCTATGAATAATGCTCTTCTCATCCTCGCTGTGCAGGAAACAAGGGGATATGCTTAATTCATAGGAATCAGAAATGCTTTTATGAATTATTTAAGCTTTTTGCAAGTCAATGTGATTTCCACATTCTTTCAGAGATATCCATGCACAGGTTGTGCACCTATAGAAGTCTATGCAGCACAGAAATATAATGCAATCAGCAACGATGGTTGATACATAACGTTCAAATTCCAATGCCGCTTACCAGAATTAACATTTGTTTATTCTTATTTTTCATCAAGACAAATGCAGAAACCTACATTTAGCAACTAATAACCTGGCCGTAAACTATTTTGAAAAAGGACCATTTATAATACTTATCAATCCCTATTTGAGGGTACTATTTCCCCTTAAGTAAAGCGTAGACGTAAGGATAATAAGCTTAACTTCCTTTTCTTTTTCGAAAGAGCTACGGTAATATGCCAATCCTTTTCCCCAGAGGAGCGCTGCCTGGCCTATAAGACTCCTTACAACTATTAGGCACTCTCCATAAGGAGAAACAGACTCCCCCTGAATCCTGACGAAGGCCTCTCAGTTTGTCTGTGCCTCAAGATAGGTCATCAATATTTATTTATTTTACTCACATATATGAAATCAATATCAGATCATAGGGGTCTGACAACCCTTCCAATCCGCAGTTTGAAGTGGAGGCGGCGCTCGTTCAAGCGCTGTTTTGGTGGCACAGACACAGCTCGTGCCATTCAGCTGAACAGGACAAGCAGTTGAAATTACACTGCGCTGCCGCTAGGTCATCAATATCTACCCACAGCACAACCCTCTCTCTTCTCAGCACTGAAACAACTGTCTGTAGATGAGGCACTAGCTTAGCTATCATCCAAGTTATGCCTTAAGGCCTGTTTAAAAGATCGAGCATTGACTTATATGATAGCTACCTTACATCTGGTGGCATCAGAGGTTCAGCTTCCTTTTCTTTTTCGAAAGAGAGCTAATTCAATTATCAATCCCTAGGTTTTGAACACTCCCTGAGATACAGGAGACACAGCTGGACCTTTAAGAACATTTTTCAGGCTTGAATATTCTGTAATATCAAGCCAATATCTAAATAATTTAGGACACTGCTTTTTCCCCATTATTCCCAATTTAATCTTGAGCAATTTGATGTCTCCATAAATCCTATACGACAAACAATTTGGGTGTTAAATGCAATGTGTGGATTAAAACAAAATGAGAATCCTTGTGCGAGGCCCTGAAGGATACAACATACATCATGTCTTATCACTTCTGACCAAATATATTCCTGCATTTAGACCATTTATCCTTCCATTGTAACATTAAGTCAGAATTTTGAGAACCTAATGACCCCTTAGAACATCTAGATATAAACCCTTTGAATTTATTATCTGCCATAATCGTATCCGAAACTTCAGATTTACATTTTTTTTAAATAAATGTTGGTTTTTAACTATATTAGCTAGGGTCTTACCCACTTTTTCACCCTCCATAGGCATCGGGGCTTGCCTTCTACGGAAGCCTGTGAAACCCAGCCCTTAGGCTGGGTCTCACAGGCAGGCTGTCAGCATACAAGCTGACATGCAATGCATTACAATACAGGATGTATTGTAATGCACTGCAGAGGGGATCAGACCCAGAAGTTGAATTCTGGGACAAAAATAAAAAAATAAAAAGTGAAAAAAGTGTTTTCCATAATAAAAAAAATAAAGTTTCAAGTAAAAAAAAAAAAAAAAGCCCTTTGCCAAAATAAAACACATAAAATTGTAAACAAAAATATATAAAAACAGATATATTCGTATCGCCGCGTCCATAACGACCGGCCCTATAAAAATATCACATGACCTTTCCTCTTGACCTTACATCACTAAAAGTGCAACACCAAAAGATCAAAAAGGCGTATGCCCCCAATAATAGAACCTATTTATCCATCACCTCATCCCGCAAAAAATGAGCCCCTACCTACTCGCCCAAAAAATAAAAAAAAATATGGCTCTCAGACTATGGAAACACTAAAATATGATTTTTTTTTGTTGTTGTTTCAAAAATGCTATTATTCTGTAAAACTTAAATAAATAAAAAAAGTATACATATTAGGTATTGCCACGTCCGTAACAACCTGCTCTATAAAAATATCACTTGACCTAACCCCTCAGGTGAACACTGTAAAAAACAAAAAACAAAACGGTGTCAAAAAAGCAATTTTTGTCACCTTACATCACAAAAAGTGTAATAGCAAGCGATCAAAAAGTCATATGCACCCAAAAATAGTACCAATCTAACAGTCATCTCATTCTGCCAAAAATTAGCCCCTACATAAGAGAGTCGCCCAAAAAGAAAATAATATGGCTTTCAGAATATGGAGACCCTAAAATAAAATCATTATTTTCGAAAATGCTTTATTATGTAAAACTGAACAAACATCCAAAAAGTAGTCATATTTGTATTGCCACATCCGTAACAACCTGCTCTATAAAAATGGCACATGGTCTAACCTGTCAGATGAACGTTTTAAATAAAAAATAAAAACAGTGCCAAAACAGCTAATTTTTGTTACCTTGCCTCACAAAAAGTGTAATATAGAGCAACCAAAAATCACATATACCCTAAAATAATACCAACAAAACTGCCACCTTATCCCATAGTTTCCAAAATAGGGTCATTTTTTTTTAGTTTCTACTGTAGGAGTGCATCAGGGGGTCTTCAAATGTGACATGACAACTTAAAATTATCCCAATGAAATCTGCCCTACAAAACCCACATGGCGCTCCTTTCCTTCTGCGCCGTGCCGTGTGCCCATACAGTAGTTTACAATCACAAATTGGGTGTTTCTGTAAACTACAGAATCAGGGTAATAAATATTGAGTTTTGTTTGGCTGTTAACCCTTGCTTTGTTACTGGAAAAAAATGGATTAAAATGGAAAATCTGCCAAAAAAGTGAAATTCTGAAATATCATCTACATTTTCCTTTAATTCTTGTGGAACACCTAAAGGGTTACCAAAGTTTGCAAAATCAGTTTTGAATACCTTGAGGGGTGTGTTTTCAAAAATGGTTTCACTTTTTTGGAGTTTCTACTCTAGGGCTCTTCAAATGTGACATGGCAACCTAAAATTATCCCAGTGAAATTTGCCTTCCAAAACCCACATAGCGCTCCTTTCCTTCTGCGCCCCGCCGTGTGCCCGTACAGCAGTTTACGATCACATATGGGGCGTTTCTGTAAACTACAGAATCAATGAATGTGTTTTGTTTGGCTGTTAACCCTTGCTTTGTTCCTGGAAAAAAAAGATTAAAATGGAAAATCTGCCAAAAAAGTGAAATTCTGAATTTTCATCTACGTCTTCCTTTAATTCTTGTGAAACACCTAAAGGGTTAAAGAACATAAAGTAGACATATGGGAAATGTAAAGT
This sequence comes from Bufotes viridis, assembly GCA_033119425.1. Taxonomy (NCBI): domain Eukaryota; kingdom Metazoa; phylum Chordata; class Amphibia; order Anura; family Bufonidae; genus Bufotes; species Bufotes viridis. The sequence goes on from CM065593.1 coordinate 97,388,929, forward strand.
AATAACTATTATATGAGGTATCACTATCTGTATTAACAGCAGAGAAACTGAAATTTAGAAAGTTTTGAGTTTTTTTTAATTTTTTGGTAAATTTTGTATTTTTAAAAAAATAAAAATAAAAAATATTGACAGAAATTTACCACTGTCATGAAGTGCTATGTATCACGAGAAAACATTCTCAGAATGGCTTGGATAAGTAAAAGCGTTACTAAGTTATTACCACATAAAGTGACACATATTCAGATTTGCAAAAAATAGACTGGTCCTTTAGGTGAAAAATGGCAGGGTCCTGAAGGGACAACTGAACGCAATCGCAGACAAAACTGTATCGACTTGCTTGCGAAATCGCTCAGTTTTCACTGAACGTATCCGCAACGCATCTGGACCTAATCCACTCACGCTCGTCTGCAAAGGGCCTAAAGAGGTTCTCAAGCCAATTATATAAAAAATTAAAATTAAAAGATTAGGCTCAGAGCGGTGTCAAATAATAATCCTTACTGATCGCCTGCTGCTTCCTTGGTCCCCCGTTTGTCTTTACTTCCTGTTCCCTCTGGACATACAGGAAATAACTGCTTTGCCAATCACTGGCGGGGACCAGGGGAGCCTGGGAACGTGAAAAACTATCTAAACTTACTACATAACTGGGTTGTCCCACAATTGCATCTTATTCATTTCATAAATCATAAAAAAATTTGCATATTTGATGTTGTCATGCTATTAAATAATCCAGTGAAGTTATGACATTTTCGAACACAGTATGGTGCCACCTGGTATACTGGTATGTATACTGAACTGTTCCCAGTGACTCTGCCCACAGCCAAGTCTGCAGGGAAGGCAGACATTTTTATTTGCTGCTCTGCACTGAACACAGGGAACAAAGCTAGTAGGGCTTTTTTATAATTAAAAGTGATAGCTGTGCACGTTGAATGGCTGCAAGAAGAGATCTCGAAAAACGGGACACATTAATACAAATCTAGATTGTATACCGTAATTTTTCATCATACATTGGATAGCCATTATAAAAGTGTAATATCTTTTTTAAATAAAAGGTGATTTTTCTTAAATTTCTTAGTCTACTCCAAAATGTTTTGTGTATTTTTTTGCAGGACACACGGATTTAGTCGTCCTTGCATGCTCTCTCTGCACAGGGAATCCCTGTCACATCATTAATGATGCCATGGGGTTTTCTACAGCCCCGATGATTTGGATGCAGCAGGTCTGCAGGGACCATAAAGGGGCTTTTAGGGAAAGGGAGCTAATTATTTCAGATCCCGGTCTCTGTACAGGATATACCTCAATCCTGCTGATGTCACTTTAGGCAGGATTGAGCTGTGCCATCAAACTATTTTAACAGGCATCTGGAAAAGGGACTGGACCATAAGCCCTTAAACTTATGTCAAATTTGTGGCTATTAACATACTTACCAATGTTACAGTTGGTAAAAGCGCGGCATATAAGCCCTGCCCCTGGGAACTCTCCGATCCCACCTGAAAACACTCACTTATGGTTGGGGTTTATGCCAGCTTAACCCATTTTTGGCCCCGGACTTCAGTAAGTAGCATTTATCATGTAGAGAAAGTTAATACAAGGCACTTACTAATGTATTGTGATAGTCCATATTGCTTCCTTTGCTGGCTGGATTCATTTTTCCATCACATTATACACTGCTTGTTTCCATGGTTACAGATGCTTTCTCCTATAGTGTGCAGGCACGACCACCACTGATGGATTGCAAGGTGGTCTGTAACCATACAAACGTGATGGAATAATGAATCCAGACAGCAAAGGAAGCCTTAGGCCTCTTTCACACGAGCGTGACGGATTAGGTCCGGGAGTGTTCAGTGAAACTTGCACCATTTAGCAAGCAAGTTCAGTCAGTTTTGTCTGCAATTGCGTTCATTTTTTTCCGCGCGAGTGCAATGCATTTTGCACGTGCATGATAAAAAACTTAATGTGGTACCCAGACCCGAACTTCTTCACTGAAGTTAGGGTTTGGGTTCCGTGTTGTGTAGATTTTAGAAATGAGCGAACTTTAAAAAAAAGTTCGGCGTTTGGCTTGTGGTAATCGCCACATCCCGTTATGGATTCCACTACCGCGGACTATCCCGGCATATGGAATCCATAAGGGGCGGCTTCCACGAACCCGAACTGTTGAACAGCCGAAGGACCTGGGGAGACGTCACAGTCATGTGATCAGTGCAGGGGGCGTGGCTCAGCACTGGATTTGATTATGGTTATATGGAAAAATAATAGCATTCTTAATAAGGAATGGTTACTAAAATGTGCCTTGAGCGGTTAAAAAATAAAAAAAAATTAACTCACCTCATCCACTTGATCGTGCAGCCGGCATCGTCTTCTTTCTTGACCTGCAAAAGGACCTTTGATGACGTAATCGCGCGCACCACGTGGTGATGTCAGCGCAGGTACTGCTAAATTAAGATTGGCAATTGGGGCAAAATTGGCAATGGGGACAAAACTGAACGAAACGGAATGCACTAAAATGCTTTCCGTTCCATTTGGTTGCGCTCCTATTGCAGCAAGACAGAGTTTTTCTGTCCGCGATATGGTGCGGAGCAAAACAGATCCGTTTTCTCTGATACAATAGAAAACTGATCCGTCCACCATTGACTTTCAATGGTGTTCATGACGGATCCATCATGGCTATAGAAGACATAATACAACCAGATCCGTTAATGACGGATGCATGCGGTTATATTATGGTAACAAAAGCGTTTTTGCAGATCCATGATGTATCCGCAATAACGCATGTGTGAAAATAGCCTTAGAGAGAACATATCAAAAGTTTATGTAAAGGTTTAGTTACTCTTGAAGTACATTATGTACTCAAATTTTGTGACATATCTTCGGTAATAATTCGGCTCTTATGAGAACATTATTTATGTACAACCAGAGCCTTAAAGGGTGAAGAATGCACAAGCAGAAGGACACTTAAGGAGCAAATTGGACTGTGACGAGGGGACATCCTCTGCGTCTGGAGGAAAGAAGGTTTGTATACAATTATAGAAGAGGATTCTTTACGGTAAGAGCAGTGAGACTATGGAACTCTCTGCCTGAGGAGGTGATGATGGTGAGTTCACTAAAAGTTCAAGAGGGGCTTGGATGTATCTCTGTAGTGCAGTGATGCCCAACCTGTGGCCCTCCAGCTGTTGTAAAACTACAACTCCCATCATGCCCGGTTGTAGATTGATAGCTGTAGGCTGTCCAAGCATGCTGGGAGTTGTAGTTTTGCAACAGCTGGAGGGCTGCAGGTTGGGCATCCCTGCTGTAGTGTAATAATATTACAGGCTATAGCTACTAGAGAGGGGTCGTTGATCCAGGGAGTTATTCTGGTTGCCTGATCGGAGTCGGGAAATAATTATTTTCCCATAAAATAAGGAAATTGGCTTTTATGTCTCACAGTTTTTTTTTGCCTTTCTCTGGATCAACTTGCAGGATAACAGGCCGAACTGGATGGACAGATGTCTTTTTTCTGCCTTATAAACTATGTTACTATGTTAAATAGGTTCAGAGGGACTTGGGTCAAAAAAAGGGACTGTCCCTCCAAAAAAGGAACACTTTAGAGGTCCTATATTTGTCAGGTAGCGGCTGGATCTATGCCAGACCCCATTATAGGAATGGTGGTAGTATCTGGCAATGCCAGGTCCAGAGAAGTGAGGCAGGCTTTTCTCTACTGAAACAGTCTGTCGGAGTTCCCTGCCACAAGTGTGAAACTAGCCTAAGACCAGGAAACCTTCTTCCATATAATGCTATATTTCACATTTCTTACCAATAGCATACATATATGTGCGATAAAAGGTCTCTAATGTGGACGAGGCTGCCACACAATCCTAGTACATTGCCCTTGGCTGCATCACATGGGTCACATATAAAACTCCTGTTTCTGGCTCTGGAGAATTTGAGCTAAGAATTAGGCAATATGAACAAGTGTGTCATTTAACCCCATTACTGTCAAGCACTGTACACGATGCAATGACCTACCACGCTGGCTGTGTCATAAACATTCCCCGAATCAAAGTGGCAAAGAGCTAATAGAAATTCACGGTTACTTAATAGTTGTTTTTTTAAATTACGTCTGGAAACATTTACAAAATGCAGCAATCTGTAAGCATTCTGCAAGAGACTGCCTGGGGCACAGTAATTAATGAACATATTCTGATAACAGCCATGAAATTAGACTATGTGAGTCATCATTTATTTGCTCAGCTGAATAACATTGGCAATTATTGTTGTAGAACTATTGTATGTGGAAGCGAGCAGTAGCGGGCAGAAAGGCAGATGGATGACATCTCAGATAATGTGGCCAAACTAATATTTTCCTAACAGCCACGCACCAATACGTTTACTTGGGGATCATGAAATCACATAAGCTTTTATTGAAATTTATTTTAGTATTCTTTTGCTATTATACAGAAATTTGATGGTTGGATTTTTTATTTTGTTTTAATTTAAATGTTGCCAATTCATCCGGGAGAGGACTAGGCTTCTTTCACCCCAGCGTTTTTGCTGGATCAGGCAGGGTTAAGCAAAAACGCTTCCGTTACTGATAATACAACCATCTGCATCCATTATGAACGGATCCGGTTGTATTATCTTTAACATAGCCAAGACGGATCAGTCATGAACTCCATTGAAAGTCAATGGGAGACGTATCCGTTTTCTATTGTGTCAGAGAAAACGGATCTGTCCCCATTGACTTGCATTGGGGGTCATGCCAGATCCGTCTTGCTCCACATCCCAGGACAGAGAGCAAACCACAGCATGTTGCGGTTTGCTCTCTGGTATGGGAACGCAACTAACCGAACAGAATGATTTTGGTGCACTCCGTTCAGTTCAGTTTTGTCCCCATTGACAATTAATTGGGACAAAACTGAAGCGTTTTTTTTCTGGTATTGAGCCCCTATGACGGATCTCAATACCGGAAAACTAAAGCGCTAGTGTGAAAGTAGCCTTAGGTAGGTCAGGCACTGATGTTGGATGAGAGGGCCAGGCACCCAATGTCAGTTCTAGTTAATCCCAAAGGTATTCAATAGGATTGAGGTCAGAGCTCTGTGCTGCCAGTCAAGGTCTTCTTCTACACCAGGGATGCTCAACCTGCGGCCCTCCAGTTGTTGCAAAACTACAACTCCCAGCATGCCCTAATAGCTGTAGGCAGCCCAGGCATGCTGGGAGTTGTAGTTTTGCAACAGCTGGAGGGCCGCAGGTTGGGCATCAATGTTCTACATTAAACTCACTCAACCACTCTTATGAGCCTTGCTTTCTGCACTGGGGCACAGTCATGCTGGAACAGAAAAGGACCTCCACAAACTGTTCCCACAAAGGCATATAGTTGTCCAAAATGTCTTGGTATGCTGAAGCATTAAAGGGGTTATCCAACATCCTACAACAGCCCCCCCAGGTGCCGGGCCCCTCAAAGGGAAAAAACTTACCCTGCACCGCTGCTTCTCCCTGTACACGCATCAAAACATCCGGTGTCGGGGGGCAGCAGCCAATGGCAGGCAAGGACGGGAACGAGGCTCCCTAGCATTGCAGGTGAAGCTAGGGAGGCTCGTCCCCCTCACCCCCCATCAGATGTTTTGGGGAGAAGCAGGAGCAGGAGCGGCGCGGGGAGCCAGGTAAGTATATTCCCTCTGAGGTGCCAGGCACATGGGGGGGCTGTTGTGTGATGCTGGATAACCCCTTGAACACTTCCCTTCACTGGAACTAAGGGACCTATGCCAAGCCCTGAAAATCAACACAGTAGCAGTATCCCTCTTCCAACAATGCAGTCAGGCAGACATTGTTCTCCTGCCGTTCACCAAACCTAGACACGTTCATCTGCCAGATAGAGAAGCGTGATTCCAGCAGCATCCTTTACACCACTCCATCCAACATTTGGCATAGTGCTTGGTAATACTGGGCTTGTATACAGCTGCTCGGCCACGAAAAGCCAAGTTTTTAACCCCAGTAGAAGAGGGGATGATCCCAACTGGGCCCCCTCTTGTCCTGGGCCCCATAGCAGTTGCATGGTCTGCCACTATGGTAGTTACGCCCCTGGTTACATGGTCTGCCACTTCGTGGGTGAGTTGCTGTGGTTTCTAAACCCTTCCACGTTACAATAATACCACTCACAGTTGATGGTGGAATATCTAAGAGGGATTACATTTCACAAACTGACATTTACAACAGTAGCATCCTATTACAGTACATGAGAATGCAATAATTTAACACTTTTTTGGGTAACTCTGCATTACTACTTTAAAGATACACATTATATTTTCATGAAAATTACATAAATTAGTGCAGACAAACACTCTAACTAAAGAGGACAATGGGGTGATATGTCAAGGAAACGAGTAGTTTTGCACATAGAAGTATTAAATATTTAATGGGGTCAGATGACTGGTCATATGATATCCTGTAAGTTAAAGGGGTTGTCCCATGAAAAGTATTCTACATTTTCAAACCAGTACCCCGTCTGAATACTTTTGTAATTACATGCAATTAAAAAAATGTGTATAGCCACTGAGGCATTCAATAAAATCTCTCTGTATAGCGCCACCTGCTGTTTGTTCTCAAATTTTTCTGTCTAACTCCGTAACATTGCTGAGGTGGATGGCCATGCTCAGTTTCATCCTTCAACTGCTAACACTTGGATCTCCTTTTAGCAGCTGTGACAGTAAGGGTACATGCACCCAACAGCGCCGTATTTTGCTGATCGGCAAAACACGGATGCCAGCCGCATGCCTTCCGCTTTTTGAGGAACGGAATGGCCGCCTACTATAGACATGCCTATTCTTGTCCGCAAAAGAATAGGAAGTGTTCTATTTTCTCCAGTTTTTGGTCGACACAGGATATAGCTTGACTGAATATTTGTACTGTATTTCTTAAAATATAAAATGCAACAATGCATTGAACTAGTTACTGCAGCACTACTTCCACTGAAATGAATGGGAGCAGTGCTGCAGTAACCAGCTCAGTCCACTAGACCAAGTGTCAGCAACCAGCTGTTGTAAAACTACAACTCCCAGCATGCTCCATTCACTTTTGCGGGAGTTCTGTGAGAAGCCAAGCAAGTACAGAATGCATGCTGGGAGTATTAGTTTCACCACAGCCGGCGAGCTGAAGGTTGCTGATGCCTGCAATAGACAATGCACATAACTATGCCGTTCCACCAGCAGAACTACTCCCAAACAGCTGATCAGTGGGGTTGGGGGAAGGGAGGGTATCGGACTACCACTGACCTGAAATTTATGATAAGCCAGAGATCCAGCATATGGTAAGTGAGTACCCCAAAGTCACTACTTTCTCTCCTTTTATGATCCACGCCTGATTTTGGCTTCCAAAACTGTATGCAAAAACCTGATAGCGTGGTCGTACCCTCTAAGTCTAGCTGAGGAACAATGAAGACCTACTGTACATGTGCAAGCTCCTCACAGCTAAGCCCAGGTTCAGAGAATCTTTATCTCTAAGGCTACTTTCACACTTGCGCTTTCCCTTTCCGCTATTGAGATCCGTCATAGGATCTCAATAGCGGGGAAAAACGCTTCCGTTTTGTCCCCATTCATTGTCAATGGAGACAAAACTGAACTGAACGGAGTGCACCAAAACGCATTCAGTTACGTTTGGTTGCGTCCCTATCGCGGACAAAATAACGCTGCAAACAGAGTCATGACACACAATGTAAGTCAATGGGGACGGATCAGTTTTCTCTGACATTAGAAAACGGATCTGTCCCCCGTTGACTTTTATTGGTGTTCATAACGGATCCGTCATGGCTGTGTTAAAGATAATACAACCGGATCCGTTCATAACGGATGCAGGCGGCTGTATTATCAGAACGGAAGCGTTTTTGCTGATCCATGACGGATCCAGCAAAAACGCTGGTGTGAAAGTAGCCTAAGGCAACAACTTTGTTACCAGAATACTCCAGAGAGAAGGAGATTAGAAGGTCTAGAACAATTTGAAACGGATTTGCCCACCCGTACCTTAAGTTTTTCAACTGGAAAATGAAATGCTGCGGTACCTAACTGCATCATGACCGTGTGGCTATACCCTAATATTTAGCGCTGGGGTCCTGGGTTCAAATCTAACCACGGACAACATCTGCATGGAGTTTGTATGTATTCTCCGTGTTTGCGTGCGTTTCCTCCCACAACTCCAGGGAGTGCCCCGGGATAAGAAAGAGTGCACGTTCCTGTCGTGCAGCCATAGGGAGAGCCGGAGGAGAAGACTGCCACTGTGAATACTATGACCTCACTCCGGGCCATCACTAACCCCACCCCCAACAGGTCGCTGCATAGGTAGCACATGGTACTAAATAACCCAATCATTATCACAGAGTCTGGTCTACCAGACCCATTACCTAATACTAATGATGCAGCAGCCAGAATCATTCTTATTAATTAAAATGTATTAGATGAAATACTTAAATGTGAACAAGCCGTACCACATCTCCAACCTATAAAGCCAGAGTAATCTTCCATCTGGATGAGATTCAGAGTAGTCAAACAGGAGAAGAATGCAGGGATTATATGTGAAGGCCAAAAACATCACATGGATTAGATAATGTGGGAACCTGGGTAATGAGAATTTGCTGTATTTATGAATAAGGACAAAGCCGTACTGTGGGTATGAGACCTGAGGTTTATTCATTTCAGGTGCCTTAAAAGTAACATTTTATAGAAGCCTTTACAGACGGCTGGTACCGTAACCAAACCGCAGCGGCAGACCTGACCGAAGAGTACGACCACAAAAAATTGCAAAGGAAATTGTATCTTTTAAAGGGGTTGTCTCACTTCAGTAAGTGGCACTTATCATGTAGAGAAAGATAATACAAGGCACTTACTAATGTATTGTGATTATCCATATTGCTTCCTTTGCTGGCTGGATTCATTTCTCTATCACATTATACACTGCTCGTTTCCATGGTTACAGACCACCCTGCAATCCATCAGCGGTGGTCGTGCTTGCAGAATATAGGAAAAAGCGTCAGCCTATATGCGCTCCCATGGTCCCGGCCACCAGAGAGGCTGACGTTTTTTTCTGTAGTATGCAGGCACAACCTCCACTGATGGATTGCATGGCGGTCTGTAACCATGGAAATAGCAGTGTATAATGTGATGGAAAAATGAATCCAGACAGCAAAGGAGGCAATATGGACAATCACAATACATTAGTAAGTACCTTGTATTAACTTTCTCTACGTAATAAATGCAACTTACTGAAGTGAGAAAACCCCTTTAAGGGTTCATGCACACCACCGTGGTTTGGATCCCCATCCGATCTACATTTTTTGCAGGTCAGATGCGGACCCATTTACTTCAATGGTGCCGCAAAAGTTGCTGACAGCAGAAGCGTGTGCTGTACGGATCTGTATGTCTGGCCCCGCAAAAAAATAAATTTGAAAATGTCCTATTCTTGTTCATTTTACGCACAAAAATAGGACAGTTCTATAGCGGTCCGGATGTTCCGTTCTGCAAAATGCGGAACACAGACGGCAGATATCCGTGTTTTTCAGATCTGCAATTTGCGGACCGCAAATAAGGCAATGTCTGTGTACATGAGCCCTAACCTGCATTCCCTGGATTTAATGGAGGCCATTGTGGCACAAAAAATGGTAAGAAGCATAGTGGACCCAGCATGCATGTGGAACCTGCATTCCCTGTATTTTATGGCGGCCAGTATGGCACCATAACAGGTAGTATTTAATGTTAGGTTCCCGTTTTATAGAGATCACCTAGGCGTCGGTCCCATATAATTTTGTACAAAAAAATATTTGCCAAGAATGTCAATTTTATAAAGTAAGTGTAGCATTAGCACCAGAATATTTTCTATAACTATGGCATTACTGTACTTTATTGCTGTTTGCAGAGTGCTGCTGCATGGTGTTTTTTTACAGGATCTATATGGAGACAGTCATGGTGACAGAATTCCCTGGTGTCTTCTTCTTCAGATGATTCTCTTATCGGAGTCGAAAATAACTAATGATTAGGACCTCCGAGCTGCATCCCTGAACACGGAGATGTAGCTGGACGCAGATTAACATCATTCATTCACAGGCCTCAAAGACCTGTCAGGCACCGAGGTCACTTTTAGGTCACTTCTATGTTGTGACGTCGAGCCAGATTTCCTATACATGTGGTTATCAGCAAAACCAAGGCCGATTTCATGGTGCATAAACCAGGCCCACAACCTTTTTTTCAGCTTCAAGGGTTATCTAGCTTTATGAATTTGATGGCCTATCCTTAGTAATGGGTGGAATACACAAGCCAGTCAGCGTCGTAATGCCCTTCAAGAACCACAGCTTGTTGTTTAAAACTGGAAATATACAGCAAATTAAGAATACACTGTTCCCAATTGTCATCATCCAATCTGTTTTGTGGTACACGAATCAACATTACAAACCATGTAGTCATCCTTCCTCCTCAGTCCGGAGAACGTATATGGATAAAGAAAAGTCAAGTACTTCAACCTCAATAAACGAGGCCTACATTTTCCTTTCTTCAGCATCTTCGCTTTGCCAGCACTCCCACAGTATTCTACACCTGCCTGATCAAGTCTGATATAAAATAATAAAAGCTAAGGTGCATAAATAGTGCTGTTACATACGTTCTGTGGTGCCACCCCCCCTATTGTCTTTTGATTCCCTGTCAGAATGTGAACATGTGCCTGCTGCTTTTAGATCCCCGATTCTTATTGTCTGGCCTGTACAACTGCAGGAATCCGGGAGGTGGGACTGAGCATGTGTGACCACAGAGACCGGATACATTACAGGGATGTTCTGAGCAGAGACTATTCCAAATGAAAATGTTCTGGCGCATACAGTGCACACTGGATATGTAACATACAAGCTCATTGAAGTCTATCATTTCATTGGTTGCAGTTTTTACAGATGAAAACAATTTTTTAAAACATTTCAAAAGGCAGAAAAATACAAAAGGTATCAAAAATTGTATGAAAAACACTTGCGCTTTTCAGTGCACCTCAACCACTAGATATGAGGCTACATTCACATGTCCGTGTGTGTTTTGCGGATCCACGGATCTGCAAAACACGGACACTGGCAATGTGCCTTCTGCATTTTGTGGACCGCACATCGCTGGCACTCTCATAGAAAATGCCTTTTCTTGTCCGCAATGGCGGACAAGAATAGGACATGTTCTATATTTTTCGGGAACGCGATTGCGGACCCGGAAGTGCGGATCTGCAATTGCGGACCCGGGTGGGACATCGTCTGTCCCCATAGGAATGAATGGGTCCGCAATTCCGAATTGCGGACGTGTGAATGGGGCCTAATACAGTAGCAGCAAAGCGAACGAGATTAGACAAATGTAATGTACACTAATTCTTCTTTCTTCCCCGTTGAAATTTACAAATCCGTAGCACGTTAGTTGCTTGTGCAATTTTTGGTAGGGATTTCACCCTTTTAAATGGAAGGGTGAAATATGCTGCAACACCGTATCAAATCCGCACTGAAAACCGGTGTAGAAACACACAGAAAGAATGCGTGGCTTTTCTGTTTTCCAATCTGCACCCGGTTGGCGGTACCCTAAGGTTGCGGCCTCACAGTGCGGGTGGCTTCATGGCAACCAATGGCTGCACAATTTTTACCATAAATCTGTGTGGTCATTGGGTGCCACGAGTGAGCATAGCTGCCTCACCGTAGGGTTGCACCCTAAAAGTGACCCCTTTTGTGATCTACAGTCTGTAAATTGATTACATTGGGGACCAGCCAGGAGAGAACCACGAGGTGAACAGCTGTGAACCAAGTTTGGAGTCGGAGAACTTATTCAGGTAATCTCCACTACAGGTGTGCATTCTGCATTCATAATTCCTCCAATCAGATACATTGATGTCCAGACGTAAGTTTTCCAACAGCAAAACAGGTAAGAAATGTTCCATAAGACTGTGACCACCGCATGTGTTACAGGATTACAACACAGTCACATGATAATATTGGGTGTCAAAAAGGTACACTGACTTGTTATATTCATATGGGGTAAGCTATGCCTGATACGGACATGTGTGATAGGGGAGTTTAGGTGAAGCTCTCTGAGGACTCATCTGATTGAGGCCTCATGCACACCACCGTATGTGTTTTGCGGTCCGCAAAAAAAAAACGGATGACATCCGTATGGCATCTGTTTTTTTTTGCGGATCTATTGCAATAATGCCTATCCTTGTCCGCAAACTAGAAAAAAATACAAATGTGCTGTCCGCATTTTTTGCGGACCCATTGAAATGAATGGGTCTGTATCCTATCAGCAAAAAAAAACGGAACGGACAAGGAAACAAACTATGGTCGTGTGCATGAGGCCTGACTCTAAGGTGTGTATGATACACCACGAGCTGCTGTATATATAAAACTCCAAAATGTCCTTACATTTCCCTTGTAATTAAATAAAATTACTGCAATAACTGAACTGGAAGTGACATGAAGCAGGACATCAGAATTTTGAACGTTACTTTTGTAAACTTCACATAAGTCTGAATATTACAGAAAGACAAGAGTCAATACCTCTGCACACGCAAGTGAATGTGCACCACGACCGCACTGACCTGGACTGACCTGGCTGTATGCTCTTAGGCAGCATTCAAGTCCATTTCACTCCTCTCAATGTATTAAAACCAGGGAACTTCTGTACGGGAGAAACACGGTAACCTTCAACTTCAATGGAAGAAGGAAAAAGCCTGGTTGTGTGTGTGAGCATGACCACAGCGCAGCAATTTAATACACCTTATCATGTGGTATGTTGCTATAGCAATCCTGAATCCGGCAGCTCCCGTGCAGCCAAATGACAAAAGGGTCTCCCCCTCCCCTTCCCTCTGCTGCAAGGTAATCTGCCTCTTCCAACAGCACATCACCCTGCGCCCTGCAAGGAGGGCGGCCTCGCATTGTAATCTGTTTATCTGTGTAAAGTGTTATATATACCGAACAATTCACTTATTACCAACGCCACCTCTATGCAATTTACAGTAAGGAGTCCTACTCTCACACTTCTGCTTGGTGGATAGAAAGCAAGAGATGTAAACTGAAGCATTTTCCCATGAAATTATCATATCACTAGATGTGGATGCAGCAGGGCAGAGTTTGTCGTTTGGCACAATACATTGGCGTTTTTAGGTAACTGTACGTAGGTTTTCAGATAACACTAAAGAACCGTCTGATCTGGTAACAAGTTATCGCCTACCCACTGGAAAGGGGGTGACTTTTCAGATAAACCGCTGGGACCCCCACCCATTATTAGACTGGGGGTCCTGTGTCCCGCTGTATAAATGGAGTCATTTTCAGTTTTTTAATCCCACATCTTGTTCAGTAGCAAATTGGCTCAACTGAAGAAGTTTTAGGGTACAAGCACCTGGTGTGGATGTGCCATGGGCACGGCCGCAGTGGGCCCTAATTAAACTAATGAGAATCACGCCAATGAGTAGGCCTGCATTGTTAATGGCCATGTGGTGGTGGAGGTGGCGGCCAATCCGAAGAAGAAATTCCAGCTTCAGATTTTTACATGGATTTTCTGAATCTATCTATGGCCTAATGGTGCATATGCCACGGCACTGCCGCTATGACATGAAGTGGAATCTCTACGGGTTAGTATTACGGACCTTTAAGGCAAACTGTGGCTTGCTATATGGTGATCCCATGGGCCATTATATCCTCCCCTAGAAACAATTCGTCTTCTAGGGTAGAATGCCTTAGCAATGAAGAATGTGATGGAGCATGCCCCAATTAGGGTCCATTCACACGTCCACAAAATGGGTCCGCATCTGTTCCGCAGTTTTGCTGAACGGGTGCGGACCCAATCATTTTCATTGGGGCCGCAAAAGATGCAGTAGCACACAGTGTGCTGTCCGCATCCGCACTTATGCAAAAAAATAGAACATGTCCTATTCTTGTCCGCAAATAGGCATTTTCTATGAGATTGACGGCCATGTGCGTTCCATGTTTTGCGGATCCACAATTTTCAGACCGCAAAACACGTGCGGACGTGTGAATGGAGCCTTAGGCTAGGTTCACAACACCATTTATTTTTCCGTTCTTCTGATCAGTCAGAAGAGAAAAATAAAGAAAAACAAAGCAGATCCTGTATTTTAAGCATCCTTTATGCTCAGTTACTTACATTTTGCATGCTCTTATTTTAGATGGGGAAAAATGTCCTGCCTGCATGAGGCAGAGACGGAGGCTTTCTATACAGCAGATCATCCCACGTTCGGTGTAGGTCGTCTTAGTCAGGGATTACTATAACTGGTGTCCATTCCACAGCTCACACTGAATCATTCATTTACTCAGCAATGCTGTTTGAAATGATGACGACTACACTGATTATTGGATTTATAAAACTGCTATACTGTTTTGCATGGGATGCATTGAATTATTTTATTCCATTTGAATAGTTTATGGCAATCATAGAGCAACCCAGAAGATATCCGAGCCACAATCTACCTAACATAGAATACAGTCATTTCCAGTCATTACAGCAGGACATGACTGATACGGCATCATGAGCAGAGGGCAATCCTCCTGACTTGTCAATAAAGAAACCATTCATATTTTTCTATAATCCCATCTGCTTCCTGTACCATGCAGCTACTGTATCAGCATGTGATGAGGTGGAGAGAAGTCTAGCCAGGCTGAAGTAGCTGTACTTATCTTACCTGCCTAAAAATGCGGTGTGCCCAATACAGGCACAGACAGGAAGACGCTTAGGGACGTGTACTACTATTCAAGCCTGCTGTGAAGTCATTCGCTGCTCAGATTTCTAATGGCTCAAGCACATGATGAAGTCCTGTGCACAGAGCTTGGACAGCGGGACTCTTTATGGCTCCTTAGCACACAACAATAGTCCCCATCAGACCAAAGGCAATGCTTCTACAGGAGAATGCCACTATACATACAGTCTGATGAAACATGCTACAATATTCTTTTCGTACAGTCTAACAAAGAAAATCTCTGCCTCACTCCATCCGAAATCTGAGGCACAAAAAGGTACAGAAGAAGGTTCGTGCACCTCTACAGAAGCCCTATTACTTCTACTACAAAATGGAGCTGTAATACCGTAGTGCACAAGTCCCAATTTATTCTAAACCAGCATCCAACACACAAACAGTTGAGATCATTTTAAGGGGTTGTCCAGATGACCTATCCTCAGCAGTCCCAGTGCCCCCCACCGATCAGCTGTTTGAAGAGAACATCACGCTCGTAGGGACGCTGCATGCTCTTCAAACAGCTTATTAGTGGAGTACCTCAGGATAGGTCATAAATATAATATGAGAAAAACAGACAACCCCTTTAAGGGGTTCTCCACCACAACGGAAATTGGTTGTAGCGGGGCAAGAGCGGCTTAAAAACATAAAAGATGAAATATACACTTCTGCTAATTTCCACTTGCTGCAGTCTAAGCCAGACTGAATGGCTTAGGTGGCATTTTGAGGCATTTTCTGTATGTTGTAAGTAGAGAGCAGGAGCAATTTATCAATATTTTCTCTTTAGGGTTCTAAATCCATTAAATAAGCAAATTTAAAATGCCTTTGGGAAGTCTTCAGACCCTTTTACTATTTTCCCATTTTGATATATTGCGGCCATACATAAATATTCAGACACTTTAAATTTAGTTTAGGGAGCCTCCCATTTCTCTTGATCATCTTTGAGATGTTTCTACACCTTGATTGGAGTCCACCTGGGGTAAATTCAGTTGACTGGACATTATTTGGAAAGAAACTCCTGTCTATATAAGGTCTCACAGCTGACAATGCACATAAAAGCAAAAACCAAACCACGAGGAGGAAAGAACTGCCTGTGGAGCTCAAAGGCATGACTACGTGGAGGCACAGATTTGGAGAAGGGAACAAAACATTTCTGTTGCACGGAAAGGGCACATGGACACACTGGCCTCCATAATTCTTAAATGTAAGAAGTCTGGAACAACCAGAACTCTTCCTAGAGCTGTCCATCGCTTCAAATTAAGTAATCGGAGGAGAATGGCCTTGGTAAGAGGCGTGACCAAGAATCCAATTGTTATTCTGGATGAGCTTCAAAGATCCTGTGTGCGGATAGGAAAAACTTAACGAAGGTCAACCATCACCACTCCAGCAATCTGGGCTTTTTAGCAAAGTGACCAGAAAGGAGTTTCTCCTCAGTAAAGGACACACCAGAGCCCACCTGGAGTTTACTAAAAAAAAAAAAAAAAAACACTGTAAGGATTCTCAGACTGTGAGAAACAAGATCATCTAGTGCATCCCTGCTCAACCTGCGGCCCTCCATCTGTTGTAAAACTACAACCCCCATCATGCCCTGCTGTAGGCTGTCCAGGCATGGTGGGAGTTGTAGTTTTGCAACAGCTGGAGGGCTGCAGGTTGGGCATCCCTGATCTAGTCTGTTGAAACCAAGATTGAACTTTTAGCCCTCAATTCTAAGCATCAAGTCTGGAGGTAACCAGGCGCTGATCATTACCTGCCCAACACCATCTCTACTATGAAGCATGGTGGTGGCAGCATTATGCTGGGGAGGTGTACAGCACTTCAGCAGCTGGGACAGGGAGATTGGTCAGGGTTTAGAGAAAGCTTGAGAAATATTCTTGATGAAAACCTGATCCTGCTCTGCACCCCAGACTATGCCAAAGGTTCTCCTTTCAACAAGACAATGAGCATACAGCCAAGACAACACTGGAGTCATTTAAGGACAACTCTATGAATGCCCTAGACTGGCCCAGTCAGACCCCTTACTTAAACTAGGGCTGAAACGATTACTCGATTCACACAAAAAAATCCTCAATGCAAATTTTTTGCATCGAGGATTCGTTTGCATCATGTGACCACGAAGCAGGAGTGAAGCGCTTGCTATCACCGCTCCGTGGTCACCCGCTGGCCCACACTGCGCTGTAGTTTTCTCCTGACACATCGTCAGGACATAGTGCACGTAAGTGTGCACTATGACCTGATGCTGTGTGACGTCAGTGCAGCGCGTAGAGAAGAAGATGGATGCGCTGAACTCGCGAGAACTTGAGCTCCTTCTCCTTGGCTGAGAGCAGAGCGCTGCGATTGGCTGCACATTCAACCTGGGAGAAGGGAGAAGCGCTGCCACGTCCGAGGCAAAACCTTTGTCACCACCCCATACAAAAGTCCGCCTCATTTGCATATCAGGCGGCAGAAGAAACGGGGCAATTATAAAGCGATTCGGGGGGCGATTTAAAAAAAAAAAAAGGAGGGCGCATCAGTGGAAGGCGCCCAGCTAGGTAGGACATTTATTTCAATGCGGCAATATTGATGAAAGATCCTCTTTAAATGTATTTCTAAGATAATTAAACATCTCAAATAATCCCTCCGATAGCATAACAAAAAAAAAAAAAAAGATGTTATACTGACCCCTTTCTGGTCCCACCGCCACTGCATGTCCATAAACTGTAGTGATGACGTGCCGTACACACGTGCGCCACTGCGCATGTCACCGTGAATTGATAAAGACACACACTACTTGAACACTACTCGACAAGATTCATTGTCACATCATTCTGGATTCTAGTCTGCATTTGTGCTTATGCAGAAACACCTCTTATTATGTAGCTTGCACATTTTCTACATTGCTGTATTACATGAACAATGTCAGAAGGCCCTCATAGGTTCCATGATGGAGGTTGCCACTGGAACTACCCTGTTCATAGGACTTAAAGATCTGTGACTGTAAAAAAAGAATAAAGTGTGCAGGTTGCAAGAATTGTAATTGCAAGTGGGATTCACTGGTGTCCAAATGTAGATGGAACGAAAAGTCATCTTAAGCTAGCAGTATGCCCAATTAGGAGCCTAGGGACTGAAGAGGAGCAGCTTTCAGAATGCAATTTAGATTCCATCCATCTAGACGTACACAAACACACACACATTTACTAATGCTGTCTAACAGTTAGACATCATAAACCGGGCAGTCGGAAAATCTGCCATATTTTCCCTACTGGAACACTCTGTATGATCCGGTTGGCTTCACTGACACCAAATACTTACAACAAAATGTAATTCTGCCACATTTGCTTGCATTTGTTGTTGCATTTTACTCCACACCCCCTTTTCCCTAAACCAGAACCTGTTGTTTTTGGCTCAAATGGTTAAAAAGGTGTCTAAATACAAGGTGCATAGAAATTTAGAAGCCAATTATACCCAAATAAACTTGGAGCACTTCTTCTGTGCCATTCTATATAACCATGTATGTGTACATATTATACACACACTAGAAAGCACAACAGATGAAGGCATCCCGGTTCAGAACTTCCACTGACATCAAGAGGATGGATACGATCAGGGTGTGCAGAGACAAAGTAGATAACTTTCAATCAATGTTCTGTCTACATTAATGAAAAATGTCCATGCAGTAAGTGCTGAGGATGCATCATTCACAACACATTGAGTAATTGCACTAAAAAATGTAGGTAACAAGTATAAACTGCTAAAATCAAACCCCCATGGCTTACAGCTACTGTAAAAAGGACAATAAAAGACAAAAAAAAGGGCATTTAAAAAATACAAATCTGAGGGGTCAGCTGTAGCATTTGAAGATTACAAAGAGCTTAATAAAATCTGTATAAAGGAGATAAAATTAACAAAAATACTAAACGAACAGCAGGTGGCAAAAGAGAGCAAAACAAATACCAAAACATTCTTTAAAACCAAGGTCAGAGCAGGTAGGGTTCCTGCATAATGGTAAGGGAAAAAGGGGGGGGGGGGGGGGCCAAGTCACTGAAGATAAGGAAAAGGCAGAGAAAGGAGCGGATATATGTGGTGCTGGGGCTGTTAGTACTTCCAGTAATATACTCAATTGGCTAACTGTAGATAAGGTCCAAGATAAGTTAAATAAGGTAAATGTGAACAAGGCTCCGGGTCCAGATGGATTACACCCAAGAGTGCTTAAAGAGCTCAGTTCAGTCATTTCTGTGCCCCTGTTTATAATTTTTAAAGATTCTCTAGGTACTGGTACAGTGCAAAGTGATTGGCGCAAGGCAAAGGTGGGGCCCATATTCAAAAAAGGATCTAGGTCCTGGTAATTATAGACCAGTTAGTTTAACTTATATTGTAGGAAAAATGTTTGAAGGACTCGTAAGGCACTATATACAGGAGTATGTGGCTGTAAATAATATTATAAGGGATAACCAACATGGGTTTACCAAGGACAGAAGTTGTCAGACTAACCAGATTTGTTTTTATGAGGAGGTGAGTAGTAGCCTGTACAGAGGGTCAGCTGTGGATGTAGTGTTTCTGGATTTTACAAAGGCTTTTGATACTGTCTCTCATAGACGTTTAATAGGTAAAGTAAGGTCTATAGGCTTGGAAAGTATAGTCTGTAATTGGATTGAAAACTGGCTGAAAGACCGTGTCCAGAAAGTTGTGGTTAATGATTCCTATTCAGAATGGTCCCGGGTTATAAGTGGTGTACCCCAAGGTTCAGTTCTTGGCCCTCTGTTATTTAATTTATTTATTCATTATATCGAGGATGGGATTAATATTACCACTTCACAAAGTGTTAGTGCGGCCTCACCTGGAATATGCAGTTCAGTTCTGGGCACCAGTCCATGGAAAGGACGCTCTGCAGCTGGAAAAAGTACAGAGGAGAGCGACTAAACTCATAAGGGGCATGGAGGGTCTTAGTTATGAAGAAGGATTAAAAGAATTGAATTTATTTAGTCTTGAGAAGAAACGTCTAAGGGGCGACATGATTAACCTATACAAGTATATAAATGGGCCATACGAAAAATACGGTGAAAAACTGTTCCATGTAAAATGCCCTTAAAAAGACAAGGGGGCACTGCCTCCGACCGGAGAAGAAAAGTCTCACTTCCTTCTGGGATTTGCGTCTTTATTTCAACCGTATCAACTATGTAAGTAGTAGTAGGGGCTGTATACTTTTTTACGCTGTGAAGCGATGTTAATTGTGCTGAGAAGCAGTTATAGATCAATGCACAGCATATAGTCTTAATGTGGTGTGCACACAGCAGGCCCTACTTACCTACAACAGCCAATGGTGGCCCAGAATGTCTGGCCTTTCCCTACGTGTTTTGTTCTTAGAGGGACACTTACGCCAGTAAGGGTTTTATGCTTTTTTTTTTTTTTAACTCCACATACATAGGAAATATTTCTTTTAATTTCTGGGTGCCACTGAAAATGAAATACAAAATATTGTCCTTTCGTAGCAGTCAGCACAGATAGGTAGAACTGCTAGGTAGGGAACCCACTGTTAATTTATTGTCACTGCGAGATAGAACCACCAGAAGAGCACAGGACCATTAAGAATTACCATTACCACTAGGCCACCAGGAATGACAGAATAGACTAGACCATCAGGAATTACAATAGTCAACGATCCAGTGACCAGCACACTGGATATCGACTATGTATTTAAGTGCCCAGGACACTGTGCTAAATGTTCAACTAACCACCAGGTATCTAGTGATTAATGGTACTTAAAGGGCTCGTTTAAGATTGAGATATATGATTTTTTTTATATGATTCTGCCCTTAGATATGACATCATAGGACAACTGACAGGACTGCAAATGTCGACTGCAAACTACATTACCAATACATTTTATGCTGTATAAATGACACAAAGTCAAAGACACAAATTGAGAACAAAGAATAACAGGAAAAACTAGACTCCACATTACAACACAATATGATGGGTGATCTATCCATTATATACACCAGGCCATAGGAGACAAGAGTGAGTTTATACAGTAGCCAGAGCTGGAAATGACAGGAAATTAGCTCTTACATTTAGGGTCAGATTACACCGGTATAACACTGTTGTAACAGATGGCTGCGTTCATAGGTAAGAAGAGCAAATACACAAATTAGGTTACACAGATACGTTACAGGGTTTTAATTAGCCAATACATTTGTACACACTATAAGTATATAGGCTGAGAGCCACATTAATGAGAGGAGAAGAGTAAGGGCACAAGGCGGGTGTTCCCCCCGGTAATCTCCCTCAGTGTATGATCCTTCTGGCCCTTGTTTGCAACACAACTGCAAGAACAGAAGTAAGAACAGAACTGTCAGCATTAGATTTTTCTCCTAAAGGTTTTCCATCCTTACAAGTGAGTTTACCTAAAACCATCCAATAATTTGGAATATTTGATAATCCAGTACCTGTGAGGTTGCACAGAAGATTTAAAGGTTTTGTGCCATCTGGACATTTATGGCATATCCACAGGATATGCCAAAAATGTCCAAGAGGTCTGGGTGCTACCTCTTGGATCCACTCCTATCTCAAGATAGCCTAGCCCAGTGATGGCTAACCTCCGGCACTCCATCTGTGGTGAAACTATGTCTCCTAGCATGCTCCTTTCATTTCTATGGAGTTCTAAGAACAGCGCCAAGCAAGTGTGCATCTTGGGAGTTGTAGTCTTACCACAGCTGGAGTGCCGGAGGTTAGCCATCACAGACCTAGTCCTACTTGGGTGTCCTTTTGAAGTGAATGGAGAGAGCAGCACATGTGCAGCCACTGCTCCATTTCTGTCTGCATGTGACAGAGCCCTGTTATTGAGAAGTGGATGCCAGAAGTGGGACCCACACGTATTTGACATTTATGACTTATCCTGTGAATATGCCATGAATGCCCAGATGGCACAACCCTTTAAATGCAGTCTGTCACCAGGTCATCCACTGTTAAACTATGCACAATGCCTTGGAAGGCTAGATCAGCTGAATGTACTGGTACCTGTTACATTGCTTCATTCTTGGGAAAAATACTATTGAACCACAAGCAAATGAGCAGTTAGGTGCAATGAGGGAGGGCCCAAGCCACACTGTGCACCCTTGCTTCTCCCCTTTCCTCTGACAATCCTCACCCTCTCCATTTTGACTGACAGGACCAGGTAAGATAATTATGTAGGAACCTGACCCTGCCAATCATGGAGAGGGAGGGGCTGGTAGAGGGAAAAGGAGGAGCTTAGGAGGCACAGAGGGGCTTAGACCTGCCCTTGGTGCACCTAACTGCTCATCTGCATATCGATTAGACACCGTGCACACAACCGTATTTTTTATCCACATCCGTATTTTTTCTTTTTTTTGCGGATCTGATGCAGACCCATTAATTTCAATGGGGCCACATAAAATGCGGACAGCGATGGGTTTGCGGTCTGCATCTGTATGTTTGTGCCTTGGCCTCGTAAAAAAAAAGAAAATGTTCTTGTCCATTTTGCAGACAACAATAGGACATTTCTACAGGAGGTATAATAAAAATGGTATCCAAAACACACACAGTTGTGTGTACGAGGCCTTAAAAGTACTCTTTCTCCAGAATGAAGCATCGAATCGCTACGTGAAAGATAGGATTACATTCAGCTGAGCTAGCCTTACAAAGCATTGTGCATGGTTTAACAGGGAATTTTCTGGTGAAAAACTCCCCTTGGGTATTCCGGTTAGATTAAGTTATACCCTATCCAAAGGATAAGTGATAAGTGATAACTATTAGATCGGTGGGGGTACTACCGATTACAAGAATGGGGGCCTTGTAGCCAGTTGGGCATGTGTGTGGTCGTTTCATTCATTTCTTTAGGAGTTCCGGAGACAGTCGAGTACAGCACTTGGCTATCTCCGGAATTCCTATTGAAATGAATGGCGTGGCCACGCACATGCCCAACTGGCTGCTCCATTCATTTCAGGTAGCTGCAGGAGGTACAGGGCCCAGGGGTAGGATCCCCACGATCTAATAGTTATCCCCTATCTTGTGGATAGGGGATAACGTAACTTACCTGGAGTACGCCTTTAAGCCTGGCTTTAGAGTACCAGAACAGGTACCAGATTATCAAATTTAATCCCAACGGCGGGTGACAGGGCCCCGTTCTTGAGATTTGTGTGGATCCCAGAGGTAGGACCCACACCTATCTAATATTTAAAGGGTTTATCCAACTTCTCAAACAGCCCCCTCCCCAATGTGCCGGACCCCTTAACAGGTAATATACTTACCCCGCTCCCCTCCTGGCCACCGCACCGCCACTGCTGCTTCTCCCTGTACACGGATGAAAACATCCGGTGTTGGGGGGGAGCAGCCAATGGCAGGCAGGAACGAGCCTTCCTAGCGTCATCCGTGTACAGGGAGAATCAGCAGCGGCAGTGTGGGGACCAGGAGCGGGCTAAGTATATTACCTGTGAGGGGCCCTGGCACATGGGGGGGTTGTTTGAGAAGTTGGATAAAGCCTCTAAGGCATACCCTGTGAAAATGCTATAAATGCACAGCCCTTATAAGACTTTCAAGATAAATATTAAGGGTTCTGCAATTCTACAACAAATTGCTATTATCAGAATCGTTCAGTTGTTTTACCTATAGCTGAGATCATAATATACTCCAGCTCTGCAGTAAAGAAACAAACAAAACAAAAAAACTAAATAAAAATATATGGACAGGTTACATTAATACGGTCTCCAAAAATTACAATATTATGTAAAAAAAAAATGTCTAACAGAAAGACCGCGCAGCTTTTAACTCCTTCCAGGGGATTAAAAGTCGAGTAGGATCCAGAAATCGCGTCTTTGAATGCATCGGATCACTGAATTCCCAGTCACTTTCTTATGTCTCCTCCTAGATCTCAGATAAGAGGGCTTGCAATAGTGAAGTACCGCCACAAATAGTCTTATAAAAGTATTTTATTATACTCACAAAAGGTATAAAATTTCCACGCATATAAAATCAATGCTGTATGCTCGCCCGGCCCGGGTTTCGCCTGCTTTTGCTTCGTCAGGGCCTGCTCTGAAAACCACTTGTTCCTCCCTCCTATTTATACTCAGGTGGGTGTTTAATTACCACATTTGCTCTAAAAAGCTCTTTTCTTACTTAAAACTCTTCACCTTTCAATTTATCTCTCATGATTCATCTCAGCCAGCAATTCACATTATAGTTACTTTCTCAAACATAGAATATAAAAAAATATATATACATTTTTTTTTTTTTTATAAAAATACCGCAGGTTTCTGTTCCACCCTATTCACAGGTATCAATGTCAACATCGTCTACCGACATTTCAACTATGACATACCCATTATAATTTCACCCTTTATCCCTTCAGACACGTATTAATATCAAATTCAATATTCAGTCCACTAGGTTGCAGTGTATTTAACTTGTAAATCCATTCCACTTCTCTTTTATTTATTTTATTTATTAGATCCTTCATTCATTGTTTTCTGCCTGTGACATAGTCATTAAAACGTCTCACAAATGTCTCTAACGCTGCAGTCTTTTGGTCGTTTGTTACCTTCTGTAGAGGTGCCCCATTTTTTAGCCATTGATAAAATGGTACCTAGGCCTAACAAGTCACCCCTCCACCACACCATGCAGCGACCATTTTTGAAAGATACACTGATGTCTTTTTTATAGCCGACAAGTCTCTATTAAAGTTTACTTTACATTACAATTTTTTTTTTTTTTACAGAAGTTTATAAAATATTTATTTCCCACAATTTTTAATACCTTAAATTATTCTGCAGTGCGGCCACAATGAACTCACGCTGATCCCTGTCCTCATGTGGGTTACGGCAGATGTTGGGGGAGATAAGATGCTGCCTGAGGTGCCTGGCAGCGGTTTTCTCCTGCTCTCTCAGGACATGAGCATTCATGTGTATAAAGGAGAGACAGCTGTTGGCTGAACGCTCAGGTATCCAACATGCATGACCAACCCAACTCTCTATTCTGAAAATATACCTGGCATCCGAAGTGCAGCCTGTTCTGATGAGCGAAACGTAACACTCATCAAGCCTAGAGAACACGTGGGATGGGTAATAATTCCTGGTACTGACTGACATAGCAAGCTATTTATATTTGTAGGGTAGATAAAAATAACTAATTAGCACCAGCTGAGCTACTGACATATTACACACAAGCTATATCTGCACAGTAAGACCAAATGACATAAACAGCACTGTATAGAAATGAACTACCAATATAGACAGATCAGAAACAGGTACAATTACTTATGGAACTAGATCAGAAATACTATGTTACGCTGCTTGCTACATGCCCAGGAGACAGCAGTACCCCGTTTTATTAGCTTACGCTGGTCTGAAATGTAACCTTAAGTGTTTTGCAGAACCGCAAAACACGGATACCGGCCGTGTGCGTCCTGCATTTTGTGGAACGCACAGGGCCAGCCCTATATAGAACTGCCTATTCTCGTCCGGGAGTGCAGACAAGAATAGGACATGTTTTTTTTTTTTTTTGCGTGGCCACAGAACGGAACTACTGATGCGGACAAACAGTGTGCTATACGCATCTTTCCATTGAAATGAAATACAGTTGTCTGAATACACCATAAAGGGATTCTTCACCCCTGGGGGCTTCTTAAGTAGACCCCCTAGTATGGCCAGACTTGCAAGGGAAATCATACTTACCTGATCCCAGCACCTGGGTTCTGGGCCGCTGCAGCTCTCAGGTCTTCCCGCATCAACATTCGGTTTGATGCAGGCCACTTAGCAGCTATGTCCAATGACTGGCGGCACTGGGGACATGCTGCCCATGTGTCATGAGACCCAGCTACATGATGCATGGGAGACATGTCATCGCAACAATGGCCACGTGACCCACATCAAACCGGATACGGACGTGGAGAGACCTGTGATCTGTTATGGCGGGTGGGATAGAGAAGCTGGAACCCAGTGGCAGATATCAGGTAACTAGGATTCCCTCAGCAAGAATCAAACAAATGCTGCCGATAGTCTGTCAGGACTAAGCGCTGCTGGGTCTGTACGAGGAAGGTCAAGTCTCAAACATAAATCAAAAGTCAGATCTGCGCTGCTGGAGTGCTCTACCAACTTGTCGGATGAAGGATGATGTCCCACACTCCCAGTGAACCAAAACGTGCAGATTTTGCTGCAAATTATGGTGCAGAAATGGCGCAAATTTGTCCCAGATTCCACCCTGCATTGAAAAGCGTGATATGCTCGGCAGAAATCTGCACAATAAATTGGCATGGTGCGGATTTAAAGGGGTTTTCTGGAATTTTTATACTGATGGCCTATATTTAGGACATGTCATCAATATCAGATAGGCGGGGGTCGGACACCCTGCCGATCAGCTGTTTTGCAGTAGTTCTAGCGCTACATCTACACTGTGTAGGGGAGTGAGCTAGTTAGCTCTATGCTGCAGTTGTTTCGGCGCTGGAGCTACTGTATAACAGCTGACTGGCAGTGGTGCCATCAATATAAAAATCCCGGGGAACCCCTTAAAGCAGGAATGTCCAAACTGCGGCCCTCCAGCTGTTGCAAAACTACAACTCCCAGAGTCCCAGCATGTCCTAATAGCTGTAGGCTATCCAGGCATGCTGGGAGTTGTAGTTTTGCAACAGCTGGAGGGCCTCAGTTTGGACATGCCTGCCTTAAAGCCTCATTGCATGTCAAATTATGAACACATTTCAAAACAGAAAATGTTTGCAGGGTATGGATAAATTTGTAAAAATCTCATTGATTTCCTGTGATGTAACTGCTGCAGACCTACCACATGTGGCCATGCCCTTATAGACCAATGGTGACCACAATGTACATTGCACATCTACTCCTGACTCCAAATCCATGGCCAAACAAGTTTCCTCAAAGTTATAATTAAGTTATAATTAAACAGGTGGGTGAGTTATAAGTGTAAAATATATACTATAGCAGATGCTTCTGCTCCTCCATGACTTAAGCTCCAGAAATACAACCTCCTCCATTGTTCCGAAAATCAGCCACGTCTGTGAGAGACCATAAACCTGGCCACTGATGGTGGACCATACTTTATATTTTGTGGTCTCTAAAGTATGGCTCTCCAGCTTTTGTAAAACTACACTGTTCAAAACAAATTAAAGGGGTTGTCCAACCTTTACTAAGTGATGGCCTATCTGTCCATACCAACCTGGTTGACTATAATGGGCTCCGTCAGATTTCCGTTACGGTGCCTGTCATTCTGCCCGTCAGAATACGTCAGCATACTGCTGTATTTTGTACTGCCTTTTTGCTGAAACCTCCAAAATCAGATGTGAAGCTAGACTTAGTGGATTAGAAGGTGTCCTAGTCATGTCATAGACAAGCGATCTCTGACAACTGTGCTGGAACTGTATCTAGACCTCCATGATTAAACGTATACATTTAAAACTGTCAGAAACGTACTATATTCTCTTTCCCGGGTATTCAAGGCCGTACGGGAGAACGCTGGTGACTTTATAACTGTTTTTCTTACAAATCATTTACTGCCAGTGAAAAGAACAGTTGAAGAAATTCTTCCAGCTCTAAAGACATCTTTTCATGGTTAGTAATTTACATGCAATCTTCCTTTATCTCTGCCGGTAAAGTACAAGATTCTGCTTCCACGGGGATGACTTTATAATGAAACCTTGAATCCCGCGAGGGAGCAGCATATTTCTGGTAGTAGATTTGAGGGTTTATCGTCAAACTATTGTTTCAGCATTGTGGGCAACTTCTCCAATATTTCTGTTTTACGGGAATAAGGCTTTTGACCAGACATACAATAAAGGGTTGTAGTCTAGTAATAAGTGAGCTATAAATCATATGGTGTAAGGGGGGGGGGGGGACTATTAACCTCTTGATCTTTTACCACCGCTGTTCTGCAATGAAATAGATCTGGAGCATGTAATTCACATTATTAATTGTGCTTAACTATAAAATGGAAGCACAATAGCGAGGTCTGGAGTCTGGAAATCCGAGCTGGAGCCAGACGTCATTTGTGGTGGACACAATGCTGTCACAAGCAGGTTAAACGCCTCCTCTGGCACCAAGAGACATGATCTATCTGGGTCTTCAGAGCTTATAAAACCCTTTCTGCTGACACCTCACTTGGTGGTTTAGATAAGGAAGCCTCCAGATGTTTCCCCTTGTAGCGAATGATGGCTACTCCTCCCTCGCATGTACTCCAGTGATGAAACAAAGCAGGGCTGCCACTCTGCATCCTCATCAATACGGGATAATTGTCAGAGGCACCGTGTCAATCCTACCACTCCTGTTTCTTCCTCATTATCTATTCCCAAAACCCCCACTGCAGACGGCAAGAGAGATTTTACATAGACAAAGCGAAAACACAGAAGACATGGAGTGGAGCAACAGTTTTCATTGGGATCATATGAAAAATCTCCCTGCTATATAGCTCTCTTTCAGAAGGAAGAAAATAGTTTCTCTAGTGCTACCATGGCCGTTCCACCCTTTAGGCCACCTGCACACATCGCGGAATATGTGCGGTTTTTCCGTGTGGATTGCTGTGCAGACAAATTGCAGCATTTTACAGCACCAGCAAAGTATACAAGATGACACAAATCTCATGTACACGTTGAAGATTTTTTCAGTTCGGAAAATGACCTGCTGTGCGGATTTCAAAATAAATAGAATGTCAATTGTGCTTACGGTTTTGGCTGCGGATTTCACCCTTTTCAATGGAAGGGCGAGATCTGCGGAAGAAACACATCAAAATTCGCATTTATACATTGCGGATTTTGGTGCGGCTATGCTCCAGAAATGCACGTAAATCGGATCTTAAGGTGCCTGCATGTTTTGTTGCAGAAAATCTGTGCGACTGAAAACTGCTTCCATTGAGGATACCGGGGCTTGCAGAAATTATGACATGAATCAAGCCAGAGAGCAATCAGAGCACAACGCTGTTTCAGAATTGTTGCGCTCAGTAGTACAGAGTAGGTGGAGCAGGAGACAGGTCTCCTCTGACAAACTATTCTTTGTTTTTGTGGATTTTTTTGTTGTCATTATCACAAAATAGTAGCAAAAATGGCCTCAAGCTTTTACTAAACGCCTAACATAAAACCCAAGCGCTTCATATGCATGTGACAATGCTATAATGAAGTCTATACGCCATAAACTGCTTCTGGAAGGTTCCAGTAAGGCCTCATGCACACGGCTGTTGGTGTTTTTGTGGTTTGAAAAATGTGAATCCACAAAACACGGATACTGGCCGTGTGTTCTGCATTTGACGTAACAGAACGTCCTGCCCTCTATAGAACAGTCCCATCCTTGTCCATAAAATGGACAAGAATAGAGCATGTTCTATTTTTTTGCGGGGCCACACAACGGACATACGGATGCGGACAGCAGATGGTGTGCTGTCCGATTCTTTTGCGGCCCCACTGAAGTGAATGGG
The DNA here is from genome assembly GCA_033119425.1 of Bufotes viridis. Lineage (NCBI taxonomy): Eukaryota > Metazoa > Chordata > Amphibia > Anura > Bufonidae > Bufotes > Bufotes viridis. The sequence goes on from CM065593.1 coordinate 97,418,032, forward strand.
TCCGCATCCGACCCGCAATATATGCAGATCGGATGCGGCCAAAAACCACGGTCGCATTCATGAGCCCTAACCCAGTGTACAATCCAGAGGACACACCAATGATTAAAAACACATCAAGTAACTGATTTCTACAAAATTTATGTCGACCCTGACTGATAGGATAACACAACTCTTAGCGGAGAGCTACGCCAGACATTTGTAGGCTACTTCAACAATGGCTTCATTGTTTTCTCAGCAGACTGGAAATGAAGCCAAATACCAGCTTATGCCTATTCTAATACGCTGACACCTCCTATGCCAAAAGCAGAAAACGCTAAACCTAAAAAGACTTTTCTTAAACAATGACCACATTTAGCATATGATGCCCAGGACTGGATTATAGCCTACTTTATATATTAATCATATTTATTCAGCCAGACCCCCATTGATCAGACATTGATGACCTATCCCGAGGATAGCTCATCAGCATTGTACTCCCAGAGAACCCCTTTAAAGAGGCTCTGTCACCTGGATCAACCCTACCAGGCATATAACTTCAGACCTGTCCGCAAAGTCACTTCCGGGTGCAGTGACATGACGGCGCATGCGCACTGTACATCGTCGCTCGTTGGGGTGAAGACGAAGATGTGTGCACAAGTCGGTCTGGTACTCGAATGGCTTATTTGCATAAATGTTAAAAGTTCACATTTCTCTGGAAATGTAGTACCGACTGACATAAGAATAGCAATATTTTACTCAGCTGGATCAACCCTACCAGGTTATATATGCCTGGTAGGATATGGTTGGTCCGGATGACAGAGCCGTTTTAGGATACAGCATCTAGCTCTATACAAGGCTTAACACAGATAGCAGGCAATGCTGCTAACCTAGGCCTCTAACAGTCTCACAGACAGAGTGCAGATTTGCATACTTTTGGCTGGTACACTTTATACTTTTGCTTCAGCTGTATAGAAAGGCATGCAGTAGTTAAATACATTTTTCCAAAAATGTTTGCAAAAGGAATGCCTGAAAATCAAAAAACAAAAAAAATAAACATTTTCTTGAGGCTACATACTTTAAGAAAAGAAAATGAGTTTGCAACTTTTTGAAGAAAAGACAAGTCGCAAAGGACATTTTTAAGCTGTCCTCAGCAGTGGTGTGGCAGGGCCACAGCGACAAATTTATCTTCATTTAAGGCAGTTTTTGTCTTGATAAATCTCCTCCTTATACTTGCTAAACTAGAACAACACTGAACATGGTACTCGATGGGTAGATGGCATGATATCGACCAGAAGGAGCAGAGGAGGTCGAGATATATATATATATATATATATATATATATATATGGTAAAATATTACTTACATGCTCTTTCCATGTATAAAAGTTCAGTGGGCTCTCCTACTCAGTGAATGCAGACATTCCTGTATAAAGCCTGTATTACACTGTCCGATTTTTCACTGCCACCAATTGCCCGATGAGCAAACACTCGATCATCGGACAATCCAAATCCTTTGAGATATTAAAAAATTATTGTTTGCAGGCAGCAGATCGTGGTGTCTAATTACTATCTGCCACCAGCAAACCAGTATACAGCATGGGGACGAGTGATGGCATGGCAATCGTTCCTCCCCATGCTGCGGAGGAGATCGCTGCATATAATAGCAGCAGTCTCCTCCACTAGCGAGCAGGAGAGAATCATCTGCCACATCGTGCTGTGTAATATAGCCTTAGCTCATGCACACGATGATCTGTGTGACATCCCTGTTACATCCAGGGTTTTTTTTTTTTGCGGATCCATTGTAACAATGTCTGTCTTGTCCGCAAGACAGACAAAAATAGGACATGTTCTATTTTTTGGCGGAACGGACTTGCGGACATACTGATAGGGAATGCACGTGTAGGCATGTCGTTGTTTTTTTCCCCCATTGAAATGAATGGTTCCACATACAGACTGCAAAAAACACGGACAAGAAACACATTCGTGTGTATGAGCCCTTAAGTGTGTATGGAGAGACAGCTGTCAATCACTAACCGCTCACACAACTCCTTAGCATATAAAGAGCAGGCATATTAATGAATAAAATACAAAACTATAAAAACTATATATCAATCTGCTCAGCTCCTCCTGATCTATGCCATGCTGCCTGCGACTTCAATGTGACAGTTTCCCCTTACGCTGGGTTCAGACCTGAGCGTTTCTGAGACGCGCGTTTCTCCGCGCGTTTTGCGCGTGTTAGGCAATAGTAAACGCGCATTTTACGTGCGTTTGTGTGATTGACTGCGGTGTTGTCCAATGACCAAATATCCCTGTCTATATGAAGTTTGGCCAATCAGAGTGCATTATGCAAAAACTGTGCCTAGCACCTGGGGTTTGGCCTCTCCAGCATGTTGCAATTTCATAAACGCGCGTTTTCAGTGTCAAAAACGCTTAAATTACAAGCGTTGCGCGTTCCCATTGAAGTCTATGGGTCAAAACGCGCGACAAACGCCCCCAAAAAAGCTCAAGTACTCGTTTATGCGTCGGGCGTTGTTCAGCGCGTTCGAACGCGCTGTAAAACAGGAAAATGTGAACCAGTCCCATAGGGAAGCATTGGTTTGCATCTGTTATGCGTTTTACAGCGCGTTCGAACGCGCTGTAAAATGCGCAAGTGTGAACTGAGGGTTAACAATACATAGCCTGTAGAGCTTGTGCCGTATAACACAGAAAGGACTGAATGTATAATGTGTCAGTATTATCAATTACAGCTTAGCGGTAAAGAGAAAGGAGAGCATTTTATTACGTCTGTATTCTTTTATAATCAAAAATGATGTTATTTTTCCATTTCTGGCCAGGAATTTACCACCACTGCTGTTTCGCAGGGGCAATTCCGTACAGGCTAAGCCTAGAAATTCGGAATGTAGCATTCTAATGCCAATCATATGCTCAGCACTGGCAGATACGGGATTAACATAGTGAGAGGCCATTTGACCCATTACTAATAAGAAAAACAAGGCTGCAGTCAGACATCTGCCAAGCATGTATGAACACATGCTCTGGAAATGAAGAACAATGCACTGCGCGCTGCACACGCTAGACCTGCATCTCCGCAGCCAGCCAGGAAATATCCCTTTTCAAAGAAATGAAAAATGACAAGCTGCCATTAAGAGTTCTGTGTCTCGCTGGTTTGCTTAAAGAAAATGTTACCAGTGAGAGATGATAAAACGTATTGTTCTGCCTCAGCTGTCACTGGATGTAACGGAGACTGATGTAAGCAATTACCTAATCGCTCCTAACCGTTCAGTACGGGTATAACGTGCTTATACTGGATCCTGGAAACTTTCAGCACAACACAAAGACTTAGCATGCCGTTTATTCAAGGAGTTTGTTTTCTTCATAAATGGCTTCAGTGGCAGGAAATTTACAGTAGAGGAGGAGTACTCTGCTTGTAAGCATTACAACAGGGCTTGGAAATCCTGTTATGGGGGATTCTGACAGGGGCAGAAGAGGTAGCAGTCATATAGAGTACCTTGCAAATACTAGAATCCTATCGAAAATATAGGGGGGATTTAACAAGCTGGTGTAAGGTAGCCCATAGTACCCAATCAGATTCCACCTTTCATTTTTCACAGCTCATATGGAAAATGAAAGGTGGAATCTAATTGGTTGCTACGGGCAACTAATCCAGTTCTACTTCACACCAGTTTGATAAATATATAACTTTTTTTTTTTATTCTAGACTTTTTCATGTCCTCATTGTTTTATACAACATGGCCCAGATTTACCTAAAAATGGCGTAAACTTGGATAGGCTATCTACACTTGCACCGTATTTATCACAGTGGCTCCGGCTGGATGATAAATCTGGTGCATGGACACTTTTCTTGGACTCTATACCAACTGTTGAATTGAATCCACTAGAACCAAAGTTTTGGCATAAAATGGGGCTTCCTTTTCCATAAAGCTTTGCCCACTCTCTGCTAATCCCTGCAGGTAGTGTAGAAACTCAAGATGCACCTAGATCTACCAATCTGCACCACTTTATTAGACAGCTCTTTGGCACAGACAAATCTGGGCCTATGTATAAAGAAATAGCTAAAATCTATAACCCAGTGCTATGGAGCACTTAAAGGGGCTGTTCAGTTTCAGGAGGACTCCTTCCACGAACCCGAACTGTTGAAAAGCTGAAGGACCTGGGGTGACGTCACAGTCATGTGATCAGTGCAGGGGGCGTGGCTCAGCACGGGATCAAATCCGGTGCTGAGCCACGCCCCCTGCACTGATCACATGACGGTGATGTCACCCCAGGTCCTTCGGCTTTTCAACAGTTCGGGTTCGTGGAAGCCGCCCCTTATGGATTCCATATGCCGGGATAGTCCGCGGTAGTGGAATCCATAACGGGATGCGGCAATTACCACAACCCGAACGCCGAACTATTTTTTAAAGTTCGCTCATCTCTACTCCTGAGATCCACCTGAAACAAAGAACAGGTTGCGGATCCACAACACACCCGGCCGGCACCCCCCATAGAAATGCCTATTCTTGTTCGCAAGCTGCGGAGAAGAATAGGACATGTTTTATCTTTTGCGGAGCGGAGGACCAGAAGTTCGGGGCCGAGCTCCGCAAATGCGGAAGCGGAGAGCACATAGTGTGCCCTCCGCTTCACGTCCGGCCCCATTGAGAATGAACGGAACTGCACCCGTTCCACAGAATTGCGGAACGGATGCGGACCCATTTGCGGACGTGTAAATGAGGCCTAAGTGCCTAGTTGACAGATCCCACACCACCACTCCAGTTGGGCTCTATTTTCCCAGTTGCAGCAGTGAGGTTATGTCAACAACTTGTCACCACTGCAGCCAAAAAGTGGCCTCAGCAATGTAGCTTGTAAATATTTAACTGTTCTTATTCTCAGATGGTTCCTGGGGGTGGTCCTTTAAAGGTGTTGTCCACTCTTTTGCAAGTGATGGCTTATTCTCGGGATAAGCCACCACTATCAGCTGTTCTGCAGAAGCCCTGGAACAAAACAGTTCTAAATGTTGTGCAGTGGATGGAGCTGGTTACTGCAGTAGCTCCGTCCACTGCACAACAGATGGAGGTATTGCAGAACAGCAGATTGATAGGGGAGCAGTGCATCCCTCCACAGATCAGATAATGATTACGTAGGCTGAGGATAGACCACCACTTGTAAGGGAGTGGACAACTTTCAAAATTCTAGACACCTATCTAAAGGGGTTTTCCAGCTACGAACATATTTGAAACGTTTAAAAATGGCCCATAAGGGGTGAAAAATAAAAGCGGAGCCTTACTAGTGAGCATAACACTCACTTATGTCCTGCCGTTCTGATGCTGCTTCAGCCTCTGCTTCTCTTAACTTCCTGGTCCCTTTAACACACAGGAAATTGCTGGAAATGCTGTATCAGCCATCACTGGCTAGAGTGGTTATGTGCCTTATATACTGATTTATGATTGCCTGGAGTGGTGGTCATCACGTGTCAAAGTATTTAGAGCAGGTGGTTCCAAAGGTAATTTAAAAAGTCAGCCTCTTTCACACGAGCGTGTCCGGATTAGGTCCGGATGCGTTCAGTGAAAACTGTGCGATTTCGCAGGCAAAGCCATTCAATTTTGCCTGCGATTGCATTCAGTTGTTCAGTTGTTATCACGCGGGTGCAATGCGTTTTGATGCGTTTTTCACGCGCGTAATAAAAAAACTGAAGGTTTACAAACAACATGTCCTAGCAACCATCAGTGAAAAACGCATCGTACCCGCACTTGCTTGCGGATGCAATGCGTTTTTCACGCAGCCCCATTCACTTCTATGGGGCCAGAGCTGCGTGAAAAACGCAGAATATAGAACATGCTGCGATTTTCACGCAACGCAGAACTGATGCGTGAAAAAAAATGCTCATGTACACAGACCCATTGAAATGAATGGGTCCGGATTCAGTGCGGGTGCTATGCGTTCCCGTCACGCATTGCACCCGCACGGAAAACTCGCTCGTGTAAAAGGGGCCTTAGAAGGAGAGTCTTTTTCTTTACTCATGTCATCTGATAACGCACAGCTGACAAGGAATGTTTAAAGCCCTTAAAAGCCATTCAATATCTGTATATTAACTGTGGCTCGTGACTTTTTATAATAGTTTAAAGGTATTATTAATAAGATGAGCCTTAAGGCTAGGTTCACACGACGACATTTGTTGCGCGACATTTTGTCGCACTATTGTCACGCGACAATTTTTATAATGGGAGTCTATGGTGTCGCATTGCGACATGCTGCAACTGCGACGCGACAGTCGCAAAAAATCTATTCAAGATGGGTTTTTCTGCGACTGTCGCGTCGCAGTCACAGCATGTCGCGATGCGACACCATAGACTCCCATTATAAAATTTGTCGCGCGACAATAGTGCGACAAAATGTCGCGCAACAAATGTTGCAGTGAAGTTGTGCCCTATTTGTCGCGCGAGAAATGTCGTCGTGTGAACCTAGCCTAAATGTGGAGACATGGGACAAGATCCCAACACAGATACCGTAGCAGGAACTAAAATAAGTAGTTCATACATTTAAACTGATCAAAGTGTTCTGTAGAAACAAAGAATATTCTTCCCCAACAGGGGTGGATAACAATATGGAGTGTCTATGAGCTGTCAGGATCTCAGAGATAAAGCTACGGATCGGGCCGTCGCAAACTCCCTGATGGATTTAAAGCAGAAAGAAACGGTCTGCAGTGAAGGCTGTAAAACAAAAACCTTTGAGAATTTGTAGGACATTTGTCAGCTATACAATATGCCCTGGTTTGCTGGACTTATGCATTGAGGTTTGTTTAGAAAGCATGATTCGGTTTTATCATGTTCAGTCTTATTACTTGATATGATTTATACTTGCTATTCTACACAATGTAACGAGCGCAAAGCGTTTGCCAATATGTATTTTCTCCTACTCTGCTGGTGAATGTTCTTTAGATCTCCATTGGGATAATAGGCAGAAGCTTTGCGCGTGTGCCACTGTTCTGTGGGCAGATGTGATCTATGTAGTTCCTACAGGAGCACGACTTGAGCATGCACTATTGTTCTACAGTATGTGTGGATGTGTCGTGTTAAGCACAGAAAATGAGGCTGGGGATGACATTGTTGAGCACATGTAAGTCCTCAGTGCTTGCCCCAATCATACATTAGTCATTTATACTATAATCCCATTGGTTAATAGATCTTGTTCAAAGGGAATGCGTCATCAGAAAATGAACCATGGTTTAAATCCTTTTGTTTAAATGTAAAGTTTTAGTGCTAATCATATTTTACCTTTTGGTAGTGTTACTTTTTCATTACCCGCATTTAAAAAAAATCCTGCAGTTTTTGCAGTGACCACTAAGCTTAATAACAGACTCAAGAGATGAACGAAGCGACTTTGGATGCTACATCCGAAGTCGCTTCACTAAAAAACTTGTTATAATACTGTAAGGAGATTCGTCTCCATATAGTATTCAGAATAAATTGGCTCCGAGGAGACGAACTCCGTTATTCACGAAGTCATGCGCGACTTTGTTGAATAACTCCGGTTATTACAGTGAAAAACTGTGGAACCGAACTCGGCTTCGGAGCCAAGGCACCACTCTGAACCAAAGCCCAGTCCAGTTCCAAGTTTTGAAGTGGTTTTTCACTGTAATAATCAGGTACTGAAGTTATTCAATGAAGTCTCGCACAACTTCGTGAATAACTTATTACGGCTCACCGGAATGTATGAAGACAAATCTACGTACAGTATTATTACAAATATTACAAATTTTATAGCGAAGCAGCTTTAGATGTAGCTTCCGAAGCGCGCTTCGCTCATCTCTAAGAGACACCACTTCTTGGTCTGTGTACATATCACTTTTCAGCAGTCATCTCCTTATCACAGTCAGTTAGAACAACAGATATCACCTATGTATATAGAGAACACGTGATCCACCATTCACAATAGGTGATATTACAGCTCATCAGCTCCCTTTTGACCCCTGCACAGGTCACATAGCATGCCTAGAAAACACTCCCATAGAAGCCAGTGGGGTCCCCTCCTGTCCATTGTGTCTATGGTCCATGTGGCTGCTGTAAAGCATCTCTCCAGATGCGTTTAACAATAACTCAGGCAAGATAGGGCCGCCCCCAGCACATTCAGGAAAAAGAATTTAAAAAATCAACAATCAGAAAATAAAAACTGATTAGGAGATGTGTCACTATCTTCTTGTTTTGACTGTCAGAAAAAAATTATAGGCGACACATTCCCTGTATAAATATCCCTGGAAGCCGTGATTTTAATCACAGACCCCTGAGGAAGCTGGTTTTACCCACGATGCCTGTGGAGCAGGGTTTGGCGCACCCTCCTGAATTCTGGACGTGTCACTAGATGGATTTGGTATAATACTGCTCTTTCGTGAACTGGATGTTACTTAGATACGTTCGCTTCTAGGACTTGTATCTGATGTAACTCTGTACTGCACTACGGCATTGTGTCTTTCCATCTGAATAGGCTGCATCATTATTAATTGCGGCTATATGTTTGGACCGGGTCTTTTTTTATAAGAGTAATATCGGGGTTTGCACTTAGGGGTTAGTACTGATTGTGTGCCGAACCACATATTCTCTGTATACAGATTTTTAGATGTCTGCGTTTTTTGGCTTAAAATTCATACATTTTTGTTATTCTTGGTGTGCGACTATTCTATATGTTTTTTTTTGGGGGGGGGGGTTTCCCTCGTGGGCGTGCGTAAGACTGTAATCAAGTCACTGAAGAGTGATATTGGCATTGGATACTCCTATCGGATACTGCTTCTTTCTATACATGTAAAAGTAGATGTCCATTACACCTAAATAATGGGATCAAGATGAGCGTCCCAAAACTATATGTCCAGGAGAGGAATAATAATATATTAATATAATAATACATCGTCCTGCTATACTCAAAAGCAAAAACAGAATGACAATGGGAGGTCATTCAGACTGACTGACTTGGATATGAGAGGAGGAGGGAGGAGACCCTGGGGAATAGGCTGATGTAATCACGTCAGCTTGTAGGTGGAGAAGATGATTGGGAGACCAAGGCTGCAGCCCCATGAGAAATCAAGTCTCACACTTACCTCCTGACAGTGAACAGACATTGATAAGATAAAAAATACTGAACTTTAGAGAAAAATACTTCATATACGTATTCCACATGTGGATGCTGTGGTAATGTGACATTATATTTATTGCAAGATAAAGCCCATCATACTATATCTGCAAGGCACAGATTCCGTTTTGAAAATTTGGTTAAAATTTTACAAAAATGAAACGCTCAGGTATAAGCCACATGGAAAGCTTTCAATATATTGTTTGATTGGTGAGAAAGTCCAGACAGCCCCTTTATGTTTTCTGTACCCTCAGAGCTAATTGCAGGCAGTTATGTAATCTTCCTAATGAATCACTGGTATACAAAAAGAAGGCAGCTATTTTCTGGGCTGGGCCAGCAGCCATTATGATGTAGTTCACCACAGGTCCCTGCAGAACCTGTAATTTTCTAGGTAGGCGACGACTAGGAAACGTCCACAGCTACAGGCAACATGGACAGGAGTTCTAGCAAATGAGGCATGCAGAGTCAGCCTCTAGACCCCTAAAGTAAATGCTTTTTAATTTGATGGTTTGTGCAAATTGCACAAAATTAGTTTTGCAGTCAGGTGTTCGTCTCAAAATTCAAAGTGTGCATTAGAAACCATCATCAAGATTGGGGATCTACATTCTTGACAACAGCAGGAGCCCCAGTAGTAAGACTTCTGTCTCATATGTTTAGTTGGTGTCTAATTTACAAGTCATTAGCAGGAAAAAAGGGCATAATTGGAGGCAGTGAACAGAGGAAAAAAGGGGGCCACTATCCATTACTAACATATCCTTCTTTCTGAGGATCTAGCAATAAACTGTATGTCCTGTTCCATATACAGTTCACTATATTAGAGACATCTGCCCTCTCATGACTGGAGCTTCTATGTATGGATTAGACACGACACTCCCCAACACACACACACCCTTTAAATGCAGATAGAAAGTAGATTAAGGGTCCCTCGTATCACTACCAGAGATGACCGACTGTCGTATGTGATGGCTCTCCAGATCATTACACCAGCAGTCGGGGCAGTGTGCCGCTCCACAGGTCAGGCAGTAGTGAAGTGCTCACCACGAGGCCTTCATACTCCAACCAGACTGCCATCGGATCCCAAACAGAACTGGAATATGAAGGTTATGGCAGGACACGTAATGGGCACTGTATCACCCAATTTCCTTCATCTACCGTATTTTCTGGAAATGGTCCAGGGAGGCGTGTGTAATGAAGGTGCCACCCGAGTCTGGATGATGGACAACAAAACTGTGGGAGATGCTCGTGCTTGTGCGCTGATCAAACAGTTCTGGCTACAGAGCTTGTTTGTTATGTGTATATGTCTTCATGTAACCACTGCTCCCAACACCTTCTAAAAGCTAGATCAAACTAGTTGACAGACACTTTGTCGAAATTTGTCTGCTTCTCTCAAATGATGCGCCTCAAGTCTCTCAAAGTCTGTCAACTGGACAAAATGTTTTTCGCTTGCCTCGTACATGCATGTCTAACAGTCAATAATCTCTCACCAAGAGGTACACTACCCAAAAGTGGCCTCTGAGGGCCTTTTTATAGGGCAGCAGGGGAAGGACTTTCATGCCCTCTTATGGCAAGACCCAGTGTCTAATGAGACCACACCTTTAATCAGTCAGCTAGTACTTTTAGTCCGGTTGCCTCTCGCCGTGCTGTCGCTGGAACTCCGCCCCCATTATAGTAAATGAGGACAGAGCGGCAGTCCGAGGGGAACACACGTGAACTAGTGGCAGGACGGATCCGACAGGGTGTGTACCCGCCGGAACAGCCCGACGGACTCCGCTGCCCTTGTGTGAAACTAGCCTTAGCCTACATGCACACGGCAGTGGTTTTTTGCAGCCTCCGTTCCGTTTTTTTTGCGGATCCGATGGTTTCCCATTTATTTCTATGGATCCGTTAAAAATGCGGATGCCTCTTCCATGTCCTATTCTTGTCCGCAAAAAACGGTTTGCGGACCCATAGAAGTCAATGGGTCCGCAAAAAATGCGGATGACCAACGGAAGCCATCCGTTTGTCATCCGCATCCGTTTTTTTTTGCGGATGGTGGCTTGGAAACCAGGGCACTTGTACAGGTACTTTAAGAAACTGGTTCAAGCCTTCCGTTTTTTTTGCGGATCTGCAAAAAAAACGGAAGACACACGGAAACACAACCTACAAAATACGGAAACACGAAAAGGATGTGGATGTGAAAAAAAAGGAAGACGGATCTGTGATTTGCGGACAGCAAAAAACAACTGTCGTGTGCATGTAGCCTTTAAAAAATGGAATCAGTTACAACAGACATAATAGAGAGAATGATGAAACCATCTATAAGAATAACCGTCTGTTTCCCATAGCAACCAATCAGGACCCAGATTGTCTCTCTTGAAAGGTGCGCTGTGATTGGTTGTTTTGGGAAAGAAACACAGTTTTCCCTTAGTTTAATAAATCTGCCCCATTTTGTCTATATTGCTTGTTACGTATTAAAGTTCTTATGGCAAAACTGAACTAAGCAAAACGTCCCAAAATTGGAGGGCAAATTTTGTCAAAAAGTGTAGAACACATGGAGAGTGCCAAATGTATTTGTATATGCTAGAATGTGTAACTTTGGCACAGTATTAATATTCTGCTATTGTCTACAAAATGGTGCCGGAAAGGTCACCCGAATATAAATAATGGACAGTTGACTCTCTACAGCTTAGACTGAACTTAATCCAAAAAAAACTTTTCTATATATGTCACCCATACAGACTATTTACTGTGCACTGTACTTTTTACTGTGAAAGGCCACCTTCAGTGCACTTTGCTTTATTTATACTAAAGTCCCTTTTACGTTGGTCCGAGAAAAGGATCGGGAATGAACCGTTTATTTCCAGCTATCTCTCACAGGGCATAAATGACTGATGCTGCGATTGTTTATCTGTTCATTGTTTGTCAGTAGCACATCCCTACTTGTAGATGGCAATGTGCTGCTAGCAAACGATGATTTTATGTGTTGCATAAAAAAATGGGCTTACCTAACAAATAAGTGTTTGCTCATTTATCAGGTGATCACCAACATATTTACATGGGGCAATTCTAACAAGCATTTATAGAAATGTCCATTCCTGATAATTGCCCCAATCCTTGACCCACGTAAAAGGGTTTTTAGTCCTAATGCAGATGACAGTCATTTCTTTCCAGTCTGCGCTTGCACAGAACACAGACTCATTAACCTATTCTGAACCACTGCCATACAACCAGAGGGAGAAGTCTGATCTTTATGCACACAAACGTGTTTTTCTTCCATTTCCATTCCGTTTCTTTACAGGTCCGTATATCTTGCCCACTCACGAGCGCATCAGGCAGAACCACCAGGATTCTACTGTTTCAAAAACAGACGATCGCAGACATTAAAGGGGTTATCCAATGTCTCCAACAGCCCCCGCATATGCCGGGCCCCTCACAGGTAATATACTTACCCTGCTCCGCTCTTGGTCCCTGCACCACCGCTGCTGCTTCTGCCTGTACACGGATGAAAACATCCGGTGTCGGGGGGGAGCAGCCAATGGCAGACGGAGACAGGGACGAGCCTCCCTAGCGTCACCCGTGATGCTAGGGAGCTCGTCCCCGTCATTGGCTGCCACCCCCACCTCCCAACACTAGATGTTTTAATCTGTATACAGGGAGAAGCAGCAGCGGTAGTGCGAGGACCAGGAGCGGCACAGGGAGCGGGGTAAGTATATTACCTGTGAGCGGCCTGGCACGTGGGGGAGGGGGGGGCGGTTGGAGATAACCCCTTTAAACCCCTCAGATTTGACCACAGCATCTGATAGCATTAAAACCGGAAGGCTTACAGGCTCATTACTACTATATTCCAATGCAGACCTACAGTTAACGGAAAAAATTAGCAGTTTCCCACTACACCAGGTTAATGTAAATGGTGCAATTCCACGTCAGTTTTTCAAAAACTCGGAGCATACACCATTCTTTTCTGCTTTCTCTAAGACTGATTCATTCAAATGTAAAAAATAAATAAATAAAATACAACGTTACGCCATATGAATTTCCAAATACATTTGTGTTTTGCCAATTGAAATCAGAACGATTGTTTCAATAATTTCTTACATACATGATTATCTCTGAAATCACTTCCTATGTATTTTTTTCTGTCACTGAAATTTCTCAAGATAAGAGGGAGTTCACATTAGATCTCTGAAATAACAGATCCCTGACGGGAATTGCTCAAACGGATGCCAAATGTGCATAACTGATGCACAGGATCCATTTTTTCCTTTATTTTTCTGTTCTTCTGATGGATCAGAATTACGGAAAAATATCAGTGATGTGAGCTCTCCCTAAACTGATCCGATCTCATTTGGGATACCTGATGGTCCTCCTCTATCTTAGGGCTCATGCACATGACCGTATGTATTTTGCATCCTTTTTTTGCGGATCCATTGCAACAATGCCTGTCCTTGTCCATAAAACGGATAAAAATAGGACATGACCTATTTTTTTTCGGAACGGACTTGCGGACACACGGAAACGCAATGCACACGGAGTCATTTCAGTTTTTTTCAAGCCCCACTGAAATGAATGGCTCCGTGTATGGACCTGTAAGAATAACGGAATAGAAACGGAAGAAAAACACGTTTGTGTGCATAAGCTCTTAGACAAGTTTTCAATCAATCATTGATTAACTTTTTCATAGACATTTTCCTTTGGTGTCGACAATTGGTAGAAAAAAATCAAAATCTCTATTTTTGCAAATCCAAAATCTCTAGTGTATGCTCAGTTTAATCCTACTGCACTCACATGAACCGCTCATACATATGTGTGAATGAAGCTTTACTTGTTTTCTGGATTTTCTAACCACATCTACTGAGAGTGACAAGGTGGCCCTGACTACAGTTCTTGTGTTTGAGTGGAATAGTGGTGTTCCTTAGACACCGTTCTGAGTATAGAATTTTTTTGTGTTAGAGCTATGGCAGAGCTCATATGTCAAATACCAAAAAGTCCTAATCATAACCTTAGTCCCACTACAATCAAAATGGTGCTGTTCCCTATGAGCTAAGGCTATTAAGTCTAAAGACAAGAAAAAAAAAAAAAGTGAAAGGGGTTGGACACTTTCTGGCTACTGTTGATCAGTATTTGCAAGATGACTATATGGCACTTGCAAATATAGGCTTTGTTGAAATTATGTGCAATTTTCTATATTTCATAAGATATGCAAATTGTCTTTTGTGCTGTCGGCACAGAGGTCCAGTCAATAAGATGGCCGCTGATGGAGGGTCATGTGACCAGGATAATCACTACGCCTGTCATCTGCACTTGCACAGTTGGGAGTTTAGCACAAGTGCGGTGTGTCATAATGGAGGAGACAAACTAATTATCCTGGTCACATGACCCTCTTCAGCAGCCATCTTGTGGGCAGGACCACTATTGTGGACAGTACAAAAGATCTGCCTAACAAAGGGACATGGCCTATGAACTATAGCAACTGGCATAGAATATCAACAAAGACTATATTAGTGAGTGCCATGTATCATCTTACATACACATTGGTCACAAGTAGCCAGAAAGTTGCCAACCCCTTTAACCATAGCAGATCTGCGGAGTTAAAGTAGTTGTCCCTTCAGAGAACTTTTTCCATTTTGCCAGCTCTGGTATGATCAAGCCTCGGGTCCTACAGTACTTGTGGCAAAAATCTGTTTTTGTCAGGAGAAGCTATGGCCAAGCAAACAATTTCTCATGTAGTGGAATGGCCAACCATTATGGGCAGTTTCACATGAGCATATTCAGTCCGGGAAACACTTTACTCACAATAAAGCAATGACAACAGTTCAGTAGACCTGTGGCGAGAAAGGATAGGAGCAATGTTCAGTCTGAGATATACAGCTCCCACATGGAGCGTGTTTCCCGGACTGAACATGTTCAAGTGAATTGGGCTAATACATAATTTAAATAAAAGTTCGACCATGTAATACATGGGTCGCTCCAGTCCGCCAGGACAAGAGTCGCCCCTACAGAGTTCTCTTCTTTCTAGCTGATAGAGGGGGAAGGGTTAAAAGCAGGACCCCTGCTATGATGTCCATATACCCTAAAATGACATGTGAACAGAGATAACCCATTTTAATAAACATGATGTCTATTTTCTGTTCTCAAAAAAACACAAATCCACATGATTTGTGCCTAAGGCTACTTTCACATTAGTGTTTTTCCTTTCCGGTACCGAGATTCGTCAAACGCTTCAGTTTTGTCCCCATTCATTGTACTCAGCAGAAACAGCAGGTTAAAAAAGTCCAAACCGCTTACTCTCTGGTACGCAGCATAACAAAACAGCATCTAAGTTATAACTTCACTTGGTTGGGTGAAGCTACGGCACCAACATAAAACAAAACTCCTGCCTGTCTGGGCGCTATCGAGACAAGACTTCTCTGTCTCACCAATATAGTGCAGTTCACTCAGGGGGAATCATGCTCAGACAGTTAGCAGGTCAGCTAGCTTCCCAAGCTTTCTGACCCTAACTGACAGTCTGAGGCCTCTTTTAATTTACCAGTAATGATCCTCAGCAGCCACACCTGGGATCACCTTAGGCTAGGGGAAATAGCCATACTGGGAGGGTGTGGACTGGCAGGTCCCTCTACTAAACCTTCCCACCAGTCTAAATAAAATCCAGCCCAGAACAGAATCTAAACAAACTTATCTCGGCGAACTACACTTTACTGAAACCACTGCATCTTTCTGGTATATATATATATATATATATATATATATATATATATATATATACACACACACACACACAAAACTGTTGCTTGAAAACTTCCATACAAGTCACAGTCCACTGACATGACTTTTTCCACTTATGACAGGTGCCACGACTACATTGGTTTTAGCCACTGGCAGTTTGGAAACTCCTCTAAAATGACTCACGCAGTATTAATATCATCACTACTCTAAAAATATAGTAGTACCATAGCTACCCATTCATGACATTCCCTGGACCTCTACATATCCTAGTGTCACTGTATTATAGCCTACTTACTAAACATGACAGGAACATAGCAGTAGATTCCAAATTACAGAAAATTCCAACCACCACCAAAAGTATTTAGGTACATTACATCCTTCACTCAGGATCGATGGATGTCCAAGATCACAGACTCTAATCAATGTCCCCTTCCTTTCAATCTCGAACGACCTGTCACATAAAAGTGAACATCTCCTCTAATGTGAATAGAAATGTATAAATCCGTACACAAAATATTCCTCTGTATAAAATTCAGGTACTCCCTGCCACAGGTAATACAGTGACTTGTGCATTTCTAGTGTTCAAACAGTTAATCTAGTATTGCATCAAGTCACTTTCGCTAACACAAATATCATTCAGATGCCATCGGCACAAGAAAGCTTCAGAACTTACCCGATAGCTTGTACCATAACTTGGAGGAGATCTCTCGCTTTATATTTTAGCTGTTTGCACAACTCCTACAAGAATAAACGCAGGCTCGATTAAAAGTCTCCACAAAAGAAAAGTAAAAACAAAAAACTAGACTGCAGCGAGAGAGCGCTTGGATCGAGACAGACGAACATTGGATTTGGACTTCGGTTTTGGCTGGGGATGCTGAATATTCTGCGTCTATCTATAACTTGCCAGTGATTTGGTTTCACATACCAGTGCAGTTCTGAAGACAGATGCCTTTGCAGAGCTGACCAATCCTAGCTCCTGCCTGTGCATTCCCCTCGCCTCCCTCCCCCACTTCTCCCTGTCTTCTCCAGGATATCTAGCTAAATAATCGTTCAGCTGTCTCCAGCCTATCTTACAGGATGAAAGAGAAGCTTTCCATGATTGTCATACGGAGACCTGAAAAAGGAAAACAAGCCCCTTCTATTTATTTGTGAGGACAGCAATTTACTCAGAAGCTGGGTTACGAAGCGCATTCCTATGGGCCGCTGGTTACCAGGCATGAACTGTCGCCTCTGCCTGCAAGCCCAATAAAGATCCAGTGAAACTAAGCAATGGCACAGAGGAATGCCAATAAATCAGGAGGACGCTTTTATGTGCCTGATTAATAAGTGCAATTCTTCTCTTCAAGTTAATCAGAATAAACAAGTTGTGTCAAGATGGTTGTCTTACTCATTTTTTTCCTTTTTGTTTGGCTGAAGAACATATCCACTTTCCAAACAATTCCTCTGTATAACAGCAGCTGCTGTGCGCCGCTGTTTCCCTGCTTACTGCCACAGTCCTGTGCGCCGTGTTCAGCAGTGATTTGCTGCCAGTGTTTCCTTTCAGCACTGGCCACAGCATACTTGCTGCTTGTTTTCTGCGGCATTTCTTTAAGGGTCGGCACGCGTCACTTCCTGTGCTTTATGGGTAGGATCATCTGACCTCGCCAACCAATGCTAGCCCTCCCGCACATATATAAGTCGCTCAGCCCCCTTCTCAGATGCCTCAGTGTCAAGGTCCTTGTGTCCTGCTAAGGTTCCTGATATCACCTTGTATTCCTGACTTGTACTTGTGTTCCTGGATTCTGCTACCCGTTTGATCTCTGCCTGCTTGCCGACCCCTGACCTATTGCCTGTCTGACTTTGCCTCTGCCATCCTTCGGGCCTGCACTGTTGCTCCTGGTAACAACTCAGTCTGCTGACAACGCCTGTAACCTCTGGTACTTTTCTCAGGTACTTGCTGGTCCGCCTGGACCAGCTGCCTCGTGTACCTACCCTCCTCAAGAGGTAGCGACCTGGTGTTCCCCTCAGGAAAGTTTATCCCCACCATCAGGAGTACTGTAAAGATCGAGGGGTTCACTTAGACAACACCCTTCGAGGAGGTAAGACACGTGGCACAGTGGATTCCCACCTGCTGGTTTGTGAAACTCTGCCTCACTAACAAGGATAAGAACTTCTACTACTGCAGTGAGTTTTCAGTTTGGGCCCAACAATTTCCCACTCTCAATACCTTACTACTCAGGATGCTTTGGCGCAACAATACAAAAAATTCAAAAAGTTCTTTGGCAGGCTTCATCAGGTCCATCAATCACTGAGAAAAACTTCCTAAAATATAACTTTTAATGAAAATCAATTAAAAAACTTCCCATAGGACGTAAATGACGCTACCAAAGTGCCACCTAACAGACACACATCACGCAGGAAAAAAACACCAGTATAGCGCAGTAAAAAGGGGGGGGGGGAATCGTATGAATCGATCAGATACTAATCACATAACTATCTATCCCTAAAAAATCTCTCAAAAACTGCTCAGCCCAGAGGCATGCCTTGATGGTAGGGACCCTCTGTCCTCGAACCTTGGCTATATATAAATTAATAATAATCAAATTAACAACTTGCTATATAACATAGATATATGATATATCTGCTAAAAATCCAAACCGTGGTATGGCATAAATCCCTTATCCAATCCCGACGCGTTTCCCCTTGTAATAAAACAAGGTTCCTCAGGGGACCAAAGTGATAAAGTATTCACCACATTAAAAAGATATCTGAGATCCCACATATAACACCCAAACAGGCGCATATATCAGACAACCATAACAGGTTATAGCACATATGATAATGATTCAATCAGCAGATATATAAAATACAATAAACTAGTGACAAAAAAAACGCATATAGCAGACACATATAACGCATATTTATTACACTTGTCGCGTACACCAGTTAATGGCCGCAAATAGACGATTATTCAGGCTGAACAGAGCGTACTGCCAAAAGCCAAATATTCCTCATGTTTCAGTCACTAGAGAAACAGGCCAGAGCTGCAAAACACACAAACACATATAGTAGATATAATAAAGGATATCCTTATCTGATATAACTCCATGCAGGTCTGGAACAACACTGTTCTGAAGATGACTTCCCGGGTCCATCAGGTCCACCACCTGGGCTATGGTTATCCTATACCACGTGCAGGAGCGTCTCTACACGCCAGGAGCCTGAGTTCCCCAGGTCGATCAAAAAGCACCAAATATATAGAAGGCGAACAAACAGAATACTCTAGCGCTCGAAGAAGCTCAGACTTGAAAAAGGGGTCGTGTTGAACCCCAAAACGCGTTGTCTATGTAATCAATAAAAATGCTATCATCTTGAGGATATACTCTCGGTTGTGATTGTGCGCCCTTAGTCACTCATACGCTCGATGGTAACAGTCCTGCGTTCAACTTTCTGCTCTTGTTAACTCGACGGGCGGTTTGGCTCCCACCCCCAGAGATACGACGACAACGGGCAGCACCAACCTGAAGTTCCTATCCCTCAAGCTCACTTTCTTCTTTTTGTGATTGTGCCTGAACAAGCATAATTCAAAAATAAGGTGAGCAATTTTCTACTAACTTCAAACAACCAAACGAACTCCAGACTCTCTCACCCTATGAGCGCCTTTTTGCCCTATTTGCTGTTATCCTATACCAGGGATGGGCAAACTGCGGCTCTCAAGCTGTTAGAAAACTACAACTCCCAGCATGCAAAGACTGCGCACAGCTATCAGCCTACAGCAGGGCATGGTGGGAATTGTAGTTTTACAACAGCTGGAGGGCCACAGTTTGCCCATCCCTGTCCTATACGATAACATGTCTATGAAGGCAGCAAGGGTGTGATATTCTGAATAAGACAAGCCAATAGAACATTTTGAACTGGGGCTACACACAGCAACATATTTTCTGAAGACTGGCATTTCATTCGCCACTCTCAGTAAATCCACTAAAGTAAGATGACCACACCTCCTAATAAAATTTTAACATTTTGTGCTGTCCATGAACCAGAAACTGACATCTATGACAGCTTTGATTTCACTTATAATTTACATAAGTTGAGTGGTGTAAATTATCATAAATATTTTGGGATGAGGAGGTTCCAGACGGTCAGGTGAGCCCCTCCCACTTAATAAAAAAAATTATACCTGAGTGGCAGAAAAGCTCATTTTTGCACAAATGGCATAAAAAAAAAAATAATCACGATAACCCTAAAAACCACACAGATGCCATCCACTATTCTGTAAGTGGTTTTCATTGCAGATCCACTTCAAGCATCAAAGTAGTACATGTCTCCATCGTTCAGTGGATAAGCTAGAATACGTGAAAAAATACATTGACTCCTTGAAGAGCATTTTCGTTTTTTAATTCTTGGCTTCCCGGGTCAATCATTTCTTTATTTTTCCTTTTCTTTTACACAAGTATGTATGAGGGCTTGTTTTTTTTTTTTTTTTTGCAGGACAAGTTCCAATTTTAAATGGCACCATTTAAAGGGAATGAAAATTAGGCATCATATGACATGAATCTCTTTCTAACAAAGCTGGAACCAGTCCTGTACCTCACATGGATCCAGAGATCTCCATATTCATTGCTCTGCTAGATTTATATGAAGCTGGCAGCTTAAGCGGAATGTCTTTTCTGCTGCAGGTGCTGGTTTGAAAACTGTAGAATATTATTTGTGGGACAACTCCTTTAATATTGCCTACATACACTAATTCAGCGTCCAGAAATTGCAACTGCGCAATGTTACTGAGCAGGAAACACCACTAGTCTGTGCCTGCCAGCCTCCAGCCATGGAACAGGGAAGCAGGGCATGCGCTCGCCAACCAGGGCTGACAACCTGTGTCGGCATATTTTGCAACTGCGCACAACTGTGAATCTTAACTGGTGGGAGCATCAAAAGCCTACTATTATTGCTCCCATCGCAGGATGATATGGCTCACAATTATCCTAAGGCTCCATAACGGATGCTGAATGAGCATCGGATAAGCTTTGTACATGTATTGATGGGATATTACTGCACAGGACCCCCTTTGACGAGGTTTTTGGTTGCCTGTATGGATTATATTTAACACAGTGTATGGATAAGTATTCTGATTGGTCCACATGTCACCTTTGCGATTTCACTGAAGTTAATTGGGCGTCTCATTTAATGATGTAATCACGTTGTGTTTTGCTCAGTATTGTGTATGTATGCTTGAAAAAGACTGCTAAGCCGAAACGTCGCATCTGGAACGTTACCTGGAACAAGGGGTCACTAAGGTTATAATTGGAAGTGCTGTGTACATCTGCTCATTAATTTGGATTGACCGATCCAAAGGGGTGGCCTCATTACAGGAAATGGTGGCATGTAACTAGGATATGCCACCACTGTCTTTGGGTGCATTCACATGAACGTGTGATGGCCGTGCATCGGCACCAACAGTGTCCACCCCGCATCACAGTGGGGACTCATTGTCTTCAAAATGCGGCACAGTGGCACGGACCCTGAAGCACACGGCAACCCTTCTGTTCAGGGGTCTGATTGTACTAACCCTTGCTATGGACAAGAGAAGCTTTTCTATTGCCTTTGCCACTTTCTTCTAGTGGTCAGCGGGGGTCGGACACGAATAGTATATCCTAGTGAATGAAGCAACCTGTTCAAGTTGCTGTTTTCTAGAAAATGCTCATACAATTACACGCTAGGTTAATCTGCAGACATTTAGTCGATTTCGTAAAAAGAAGATTTCCTTCTAACTTTTCTTTAAAAGAGTTAGGGATTTTAGCTAGAGAATATCAATATATTCATATAATAATGAAGATAATATTACTATAAGAAGTCAACAATGTTGGTGGCAACGGTTACATTAGCGCCGATCAAGTCATGACTGTTTTCTTGCTTTGTGATGTTTCCAACTCTGCTTAGGTTACTGCTTTGATAAAATAGATGTTCTTCTGCATCAGTTACAATTTCTCAGCAGCTGACACTATAATCTCCCTGCCGCCCCAGCAATACATTCCTACAAACTCCCTCGATCCTCTGTCTGTCCCAGTGAATGTGCAAAGATAACAAATGCTTTCATTTCATTTAATTGTAGTTAGCCAATATAGCTGCACTGCACCCTTGAGCTATGCAAAATCTGCACAAAGCTGGAATGTGCCGTTTTCAATAATGCTGTAATCAAAAACAATGAGATAAAAAGGAACAAAAAAAATGTACAAATGTTATTAAATTATATTAAAAAAAATAAAAATATGAATAATATCCAGCATTTCCCAGAAGGCTATGAAAATGACTTCATCCTGGGAGCTCTTCCTAATAAATAACACTGTCAGACAGACAGCCACAGACAGATGACAGGAGCAGAAAAGTGGTTTCTTGGATTGTATAAATCTTCCAGCCTCTGGTGCTAGAGCAAAATGCATTGCCTACAGGCCATCGTTCATACCATTACGTGTACCATTAAATAAAGATTTTCTTGTACCAGATGGAACTGAAGAGAAATAAAGCAATACCTGTCAAAGAATTAAATCATAGAAAATACATGAATTCATTTCTCAAACCGGGCAAATATTAATTCTCCAGTCAGATGCATCATTTTCTTCCCGTTTATTAAAAGCATAATCACCATAAAAAAATAAATGTCAAGACTGTCATAGCTGAAAGATAGGAATGTTCTCCTATTTAGGGAAAAATCCAGAACTGAGGTTGCTCCACTCCTGGTTTTGGCTCACAATCACTGATGAAAATCTCTGACTAAACACTGACTGCAACCTGAGGCTTCTTTTACACAGTCAGGCCTACTTCACACTTCAGTGATTTGATCTGTGATTTCCATCAGTGTATTGTGAGCCAAAACCAGGTGCGGGTCAAAAACAGAACAGGTTCAGATCTTTCCCTTATACCTTATGTCTGTATGGCCTCCACTTCTAGTTTTGGCTAACAATCACTGATGGAAATCACTGACCACTGACACGTGAACTAGGCCTCAGTGTTTAGTTTGCGATTTCCATCACCGATAGCCAAAACCAAGTAATTGTCAAAAACACAAAATATAAGCAAATCCTTCCATTTAGCCTTATCCTTCCAGCTCCACATCTCACAATCACTGATCAAATACTGACAAAATCACTGAAGCGTGAACTAGGCCTCTTTCAAGTGTTAGCGTTTGGTCATTGATTGAGAGACGAAACCAGGAGCGGAGCCTCCACAGAGATGAGGCATAATGAAAAGATTTGCTTCTGTTTTGTGTTTTTTACTAGTGTTGATCGAGCACCAAAGTGCTCGGGTGCTCTGGTGCTTGAGAAGAACACTTGCAAGCACAATGGAGGTCAATGGGAGAATCCGAGCATTAAACCAGGCACCCCTGCTCTGAAGAGGGGAGGATGTTGGGGCTCTAGTTCAGGCTTAGGAGTCCCTGCTCTGACTCCATATATAGCTATGTCCATATATGGAGTCAGTGCTTGGGAACACCGAGTGTATTCAAATCTAATTTAGTCTGCATTTCAGAAAAGTTTCTGCCGAGATTTGAACTCACAACCTTCTGCATTAGAGCATCTTAACCACTGGGCTATACAACCTCATAGTAGTTTCTGTATCAGTAAGTATTCCTTCTGTATAGGAATACTTACCACTTTAGAAACTACTATAGAGTTTTTTCCAGCACACTTTATCATTGGGTTATATAGCCCAGTGGTTAACATTCTTGCCTCTAATGTCAAAGGTTGTGAGTTCAAACCCTGGCAGATACATTTCAGCAATGTTTTTTAGCAATTGTAAAAAATGTATGGCACAAAATAAATGTGTGATTACGAAAAAAAAATAAAAAATTATATATATATATATATATATATATATATATATATATATATATATGTTTTATTTTGTAATGCAAAAAATGAAATGTTAAAATTTGTAGACTTTGCTTATGCCCCGAGTCTCAATGATGTAAAAGTTATTAATGCCAAATTTCAAGAAGATTGGATAATACGCTATTTAGGGGTTGCACACATTGATCACTTTTATCCATTAGTACATTATAGTTATTACTAATAAAACTAGGTTTTTACCCTCTAATCGTTTCATTTCCTTTTTCTTTGCAGGTTTGGTTTCTAAATTTTTAGTCATATATTTCTTAACAGCCTGACTAATACTTTCGTCCAAAAAAGCCAATCCTACGTTGTTTTCTGACAGATACCAAAGGTATCTCTTAGCAACTGTGAGAGCACTTTTTTTGACCCCTGCATCTGGGTAAGTGCATATATTGACTTTGCCATCCACCTTGCCTTGCTTGATGCAGAGCCCCTGGGATCCTGAAACTGAAGTCGTTTTTAGACCAACATCCTAGGTACAGGAGTGAGAGTTGTAATAACTATAATGTAAGGGATAAAAGTGATCAATGTGTGCAACCCTTAAATATTATCCAATCTTCTTGAAATTTGACATATATATCTTTTACATCACTGAGATTCGGGACTTAAGCAAAGTCATATAAAAATCACATCTTTGGAAAAATAAAACACCCTAATATTTTTAGTAATTACCCATTTATTTTGTGCCATACATTTTTTACAATTACACTAAAAATATATATAAATTTAATTTAGTCTCTATTTCTGTAATGTATCTGCCAGGATTTGAACTCACAACCTTTTGCATTAGAGGCAAAAATCTTCACCACTGGGCTACACAACCCAATGATAAACTGTGCTAGAAAAACCTCATAGAAGTTTCTACATCAGTAAGTATTCCTTCTGTATAGGTATACTTACTACTTTAGAAACTACTATTAGGTTTTTCCAGCACAGGACTCAGCCAACAATCAGCTCCAGGAAGATCAAAGAAGGTCCACAGTTATCTGTGAGTTCTGTTACAATTAGAAGATGCCTATGTAAAGCCAAGCTATCTGCAAGAAGCCCCGGCAAAGCCCCACTGTTGAAAAAAGACGCTCTGAAGAGGTTACAATTTGCCAAAGAGCACACTGACTGGCCTGAAGAGAAATGGCGCAACATTTTGTCAACTGATGAAAGTAAGATTGTTCTTTTTGGGTCTAGTGGCCGGAGACAGTTTGTCAGATGACCCCCAAACACTGATTTCAAGCTACAGTACACTGTGAAGACAGTGAAGCATGGGGGCGCAAGCATCAGGATATGGGGATGTTTCTTATACTATTTATCGCATACCAGGGATCATGGATCAGTTTAAATACATCAGAATAATTGAAGAGGTCATGCTGCCTTATGCTGAAGAAGAAATGCCCTTGAAATGGGTGTTCCAACAAGACAACGACCCCAAAGTAAACGTGCAAGATTGACGTTATGGAGTGGCCAGCCCAATCCCGGATCTTAATCCAATAGACAACTTGTGGGATGACCTCAAAAATGCAGTTTCTGGGGCAAAACCAAGAAAAAGAGAAGAACTGTGGAATGTAGTCCAATCATCCTGGCCTGCAATACCTGTTCACAGGGGCCAGAAGTTGGTTGACTCCATGCAACACAGATGTACAGCAGTTCTCAGAAACAGTGGTTATATAACTAAATTTTAGTTAAGGGATTCAAAGAAAAGCAAAATCTTAAAACATTTTTCAGTTTATATAGTGAATGTTTGAATTTGCATAGAAGAATACAAACACTGCTATTGTTTTGAACAGTCTAATATTCACTTTTCTTCAATTTTTTTTTTAGAGGAACAACATGTTCATGTTTTGATTTGGAATAGAATGTGTAGTGTTCCCAATGCATTTTTGTGTATGGAAATAAAAGCTATTAGATGGATTTTGAGCTTTATTCACTTTTTTAAACACACTGCTATTATTTAGAACACAACTGTACAGTTGTTATCTTCCACTGTATTCTTGTCAGTTATGATAATAAGATAACTGCTGATAACAGAAATGTATAGCCCTAAACATGTTGCTGGGGAAATTAAAGCATCTCTCCTATAGCTTACACGCTGCCCTGACCTTGGAAGGGGAACAGCAATCTACTGGTCATGAAATATGTCATGTAGCTATAAAACACGGTATACATTTGGAAGCTGATTACACTACTACAGGGTGACACAATCCATGAGGATATGGCCTCTTGTATATCCCACTCAACAAATCTTCTCCTGGTAAGTCTTTGACCTGTGAAGGGAAAAATATTTACCCCTTCCTGTCACGGCTATGGCTTCCTGGGTCCACCATTGTCATTAAAGCGGGCTGATCCCTGCATATAAACTTCCGACATGGATGGGGTCACGTGCGCTGCTGCAGCCAATGACTGGCTTCAGCAGTGACGTGTTCCCAAGTGGCATGTTACTGCAGTCACGTGCTGCACAGGGGCACGACACCAATGCTGTGGCACACGTGACCCAGTCCCTGCCAGAAGTTTACATGTGGGGACCAAAGACAAAAGTGAACCAAGTGAGCCAGAATTGAGTAATGGGGAGCAGGTAAGTACATTTCTCTTCACAGATCCAGCAGGGTAGAAAGGGGAATTTAAAATAGAAGGTAATCCCAGAATGCGTAAGTAAAAGAGCCAGCTCCATTAGTGCCTCCCACGACCCACCCAACACACTCCTGTGTAATTGAGATGGTGAGCAGAGCAGGAGGAAATGGACATGTCAGGTTCGGATCAGTGATATGGAGCAAATGTAAGACTGGAAATGGTAGTATATTACAAAGTTACATATTAAAGGACATTGTGGTGGATGACATAGGGCTGTTTGACTTTGGGAACCCCTTTAACCACCTCAGCCCCCCTAGCTTAAACCCCCTTAATGACCAGACCACTTTTTACAATTCTGCACTACACTACTTTCACCGTTTATTGCTCGGTCATGCAATTTACCACCCAAATGAATTTTACCTCCTTTTCTTCTCACTAATAGAGCTTTCATTTGGTGGTATTTCATTGCTTCTGACATTTTTTCCTTTTTTTGATATTAATAAAAAATTACCGAAATTTTTGCAAAAAAATGACATTTTTGACTTTCTGCTGTCTTTTTTTTTTAAACTACATTTCTATATACATTTTTCTCTAAATGTATTGTTTTACATGTCTTTGATAAAATAAAAAATGCAATAAGTGTATATTGGTTTGGGTAAAAGTTATAGCGTTTACAAACTATGGTGCAAAAAAGTGAATTTCCGCATTTTGAAGCAGCTCTGACTTTCTGAGCACCTGTCATGTTTCTTCAGGTGCTAGAATGCTAGGATAGTATAAATACCCCCCAAATGACACCATTTTAGAAAGAAGACACCCCAAAGTATTCGCGGAGGGGCTTGGTGAGTTCATGTATGATTTCATTTTTTTTTCAGAAGTTAGCGGAAAATGACACTTTCTGAGGAAAAAAAAAATATAAAGTTTCCATTTCTGCTAACGTCTGGCAATATCTCTGTAAGTTGTCAACTTTGTATAAAAATGTTTAAAAAGTTGTCATTTACAGAGATATTTCTCTCACCCAGCATGGGTATATGTAAAAATACACCCCAAAACACATGTGTGACACTTTTTTGCAGCCTGGGTGCGCAAAGGGGCCCAAATTCCAATGAGGATTTCACAGGGCATTTTTACGCATTTGGATTCCAGACTTCTCACGCTTTAGGACCCCTAAAATGCCAGGGCAGTATAAATACCCCACATGTGATCCCATTTTGGAAAGAAGACACCCCAAGGTATTCCGTGAGGGGGATGGCGAGTTCATAGAAGATTTTTTTTTGGCACAAGTTAGTGGAAATTGACTTTTTTTTTTTTCTTCTTACAAAGTCTCATATTCCACTAACTTGTGACAAAAGATAAAATTTTACATGAACTCAGCATTACCCTCACGGAATACCTTGGGGTGTCTTCTTTCTAAAATGGGGTCACATGTGTACTGCCCTGGCATTTGAGGGTCTACGCAATCATTACATGTATGGCCAGCATGAGGAGTTTCTGCTATTCTCCTTATATTATGCATACGGGTAATGACATTTTTTTTTCCGTTCAGCCTCTGGGCTGAAAAAAAAATAAAGAACGGCACAGATTTCTTCATTCGCATCAATCAATGTGGATAAAAAAATCTCTGCCAAAAAATGTGCAAAAAGAAAGAGAGGGGAAAGGACATAGGAGTGCTTGTGAAGTAAGGCCCCATTCACACGTCCGCAAAAATGTCCGCATCTATTCCGCAATTCTGCGGAATAGATGCGGACCCATTCAGTGTGAATGGGGCCGGCGGTGATGCGGAGAGCACACTATGTGCTCTCTGAATCAGCATTTGCTGAGCTGCGGCCGCAAATTTCTGGGTTTCGGCCCCGGAACATCAGGCCGCAGCTCCGCAAAAGATAGAGCATGTCCTATTCTTGTCCGCAATTGCGAACAAGAAAATGCATTTTCTATATAGTTCTAGCAAAATGCGGAAAGCATATTGCCGGTGTCCGTGTTTTGCGGGCGGGGTGGGGGGGGGGGGGGTGTGGTGTGGTGATTGGTGCACTTACTTTAGCTGCCTGTGTCCTCTGGTGGTCCCAAGCAAAAGGGATCACCAGAAGAACAGGCATATCACAAGCTGTTTCCAAAACAGCATCTGATATGCAATTTTTTCTGACATCTACAGCCTGCAGGATCAGCGCTGGCAGGCTGTAGTAAAAGTTCCTCGTGCTCAGCCCCATTCACATAAAGAGGGCTGAGCTGAGCTGTGGTTAGCCCATGTGACAAATGAACATTTTGTCACTGGCCCATGGAAAGCAGCAAGAAGGCCACAGTGCTACTGCGAGCGCCACTGCCTTCTCAAACAGCTAATGAGCGGGAGTCGGGGCCCTCACCGATCAGATACTCTGGATAGGTCATCAGTATTAAAGTCTCGGAAAACCCCTTTAAGTCCGAAAATTATATAATTTGAGCTATTATGAAGGTGGCGTGAAAAAAAGTAAAGCTTATATTATAGGCACAGAATCAGATAATGGTTCAGCTCATCGCTAACACTCATTCATCGGGCAATTGGAATCTTTCAGAAGGTTGAAAAAGTATCGTTTCATGATGTGTAATCACGATCTGCTGCTGACAAACAGCGATTGAGTATGGGGGCGAGCGATGGCATGGAGGAGATCTCTGCATGTAAATGGACAGGTCTCCTCCGCTAGTGAGCAGGCGATTACCGGGAAGGAACGCTTTCTTCCCAACAATCTCCTTGAAGATCTGCACGCCCAATATAAGCCTTAGGCAAACAACTTAGGTTTTACACCTATTATTTCAGTAGTAAAGTGATTACTATATTATCCTCAGGAAATTGGTGAGAATAATCCAGGATACCCAATTACCCATAGTCCAGCAAACACGAGATAAATGTAGGTGGCGGACCAGATGCCATCTCAACATGAAAAATTCATAGGACCTGGCATGGATGGGTTTTAACAGTGAGAGACACCGTAACGTATTCTGCTGTTGTCCAATAAATAAGAAAGCGTGAAAGCAATATACATCTGCAGGAAAGCAATGCAAAAAAAAGGACTATTCGAAAAACAATCTACTTTAATGACTCAGGATAAATCCTGATCATTTGTCTCACTGTTTCTGAATGGCAGTCAGGGCTCACATTAGCGCTATTCTGGCTGCTCACAGTCATTCCCCCTTAAAGGGAACCTGTCATGTTCAACATGGTGTCTAATCTGCAGCTAGTGTATTATAGAGCAAGAGGAGCTGAATGAGATACAGTCAGTTGTGGAAAACGACTCAGTACAACTTGTAATATATTTACTGAAATCATTGCACACAACCATATATCCATCTGCTGGACACCAGGTTGAGAGGTTCTCTTTAAGCAAAGTATCTTAAAAATACCCTAAAGCAGGGATGCCCAACCTCCGGCCCTCCAGCTGTTGCAAAACTACAACTCCCAAAATGTCACGATAACTGTAGGCTGTCCAGGGATAATGGAAGTTGTAGTTTTGCAACAGCTGGAGGGCTGCAGGTTGGGCATCCCTGCCCTAAAGCATATGGCATTGTCAGGCACAGAGTTGTCAAACTCATTTCAGTTCTCCCCAGGTGATTGCACTGTAACTCCCATAGTGTTTGTACGGAGCGTGTGTATCAGGGGGATGAAGGCCCTCCACTGTGGCAAATGGAGGAGGTCTAGGTGGTCAGAGCCCATCAAGCTAATATTGAAGACCCATTGGTTGGATAGGTAATACATATTTAAAGGAATACCGCCTAAAAAGTTTGTCTGCCAATAAAAACCAGATACTGACACATATCCTTTTTTCAATTCTGTTATTTTCTGATTGTAGATTTTTTATTGTTTTTTCTATGTAAGATTAAGGGTCGGCCATATTGCCTGAACTGTTGTGAAGAGTTTTTAGAGATATGCTTTACAACAGTTACCATGGGCCAAGGTCTCAATAGACTGGGGGGGGAGACCTCACTGAGTTCTATGGCATAGTGTTCAAGGCATGCTGTAGAACTTCTGAAGATTTCACTGTAAATTGGGAGGAGTAGATCAGCTATAACCATCACCTATAGTAAATGCTGGTTCCTGTGTTATTTATGTATAGGTGATATCTGTCAGTGTAATCCTGCCTGTGATGAAAATGAAGTGACTGGTGAAAAGTCATTTCTACAAAACAGGACGTCCCAACATATCAAGCTTAATATGGGAACACACGAAGTATCTGTCGGCCAAACGATCCTCTACCAATTCTCCCATACCAATGCATGCTCAGCTAAGCATGAATATGAAAAGAAAGGGCAGACGGTAGAAAGATGCTACCAGACACTTCTGGCAAAGATTTATCTATGAAAAGCAAAAGGATCAGTATTTGAAATCCAACCTGCCCAATCCTCATCTCCCCCTACATCAGCCATCAGAGAAAAGTCCAGAGACACCTGGAGGCATCTACAGTATATACTAGGTGGTCGAACCAACCTAAATCAACACAGATCACATGTGTATGGCCAGCTTTAATGGTTAGTGTCAAAACTGCACAATATCAAGATTAAAAAAAAAACATATATACCGTATTTTTCGCCCTATAAGATGCACCTGCCTATAAGACGCCCTTAGGTTTTTGAGGAGGAAAATAAGAAAAAAATATTTTGAACCAAAAGGTGTACTCAGTGTTTGCTGCATTCGCCCCATAAGACGCAGCACTATTTCCCCCCCCCCCCACTTTTGGGGGGGAAAAAGTGCGTCTAATAGGGCAAAAAATACGGTAGGTAGTGATAGGGTTGCCAAGATACCAAAATTTTGATTTGATTTCGATAAAAAAAAGTATTGCGATACTCGATACCATTCGATACCACATGAAAAGAATAAAACACCAAAAAAGCAGCGTGCATTCCACATTTTACAGAAAGTCCAGACCATAATCGAACAGTCCTATTTTTTGAGGGGGTACAAGGTGACTAAAAAATGGCTCGGTTTTTATTTAATTTTTTTCTGTTACGGCATTCACCGCATAGTAGATATTTTTTCATATTTTAATACTTCACACTTTTTCGGGCGTGGCGAGATGTATTATATTTATTTATTGTTTATATATTTTATATGTAAAATTGGGAAAGGGTGTGATTTAAACTTAATATTTTGGTGTGTGTTTTTTTTTTTACTTTTTATTTAATAACTATTAGCCCCTTAGGAGCTAGAACCTGGGATCTCTTCATCCCTTGTCCTATTTACCCTAATAGAGCTCTATTAGAGTGACTAGGATCTTACACTCTCCCTGCTGCCCTGTGCCCCCAAAAGCAGGGAGATTACCATGGCAGCCAGGGCTTTAGGTTGGGTTAAAATGCTCACCTTCAGAGAAATACAGTGGGGAAAAACTATTTGTTACACAGTTTTCCCATCTACTAAGAATGGAGAGGTCTGTAATTTTTATTGTAGGTATACTTCAACTGTGACATACAGAATCTAAAAAAAAAAAATATGAGAAAATCACATTGTATGATTTTTAAATAATGAATTTGCATTTAATTGCATGAAATAAGCATTTGATACAATAGAAAAGCAGAACTTAATATTTGGTACAAAAATCTTTGTTGGCAATTACAGAGGTCAGACGTTTCATGTAGTTCTTGACCAAGTTTACACACACTGCAGCAGGGATTTTGGCCCACTTCTCCATACAGATCTTCTCCAGATCTTTCAGGTTTCGGGGCTGTCGCTGGGCTACATTGAGTTTCAGCTCCCTCCAAAGATTTTTGATTGGGTTCAGGTCGAGACTGACTAGGCCACTCCAGCAACTTGAAATGCTTCTTACGGAGCCACTCCTTAGTTGCCCCGGCTGTTTCAGGTTATTGTCATGCTGGAAGACCCAGCCATGACCCATCTTCACTGCGCTTACTGAGGGAAGGAGGTTGTTGGCCAAAATCTCACGATACATGGCCCCATCCATCCTCCCTTCAATGCATCCCCTCAACGCACCACCTCAAAGTATGAAGTTTCCACCCCCATGCTTCACGGTTGGGGCGATGTTCTTGGGGTTGTACTCATCCTTCTTCTTCCTTCAAACACGGTGAGGGGAGTCGATACCAAAAAGTTTTTTTTTTTGTCTCATCTGACCACATGACCTTATCCCATGCCTCCTCTAGATAATCCAGATGGTCATTGGCGAACGTCAAATGGGCCTAAACATGTGCTGGTGTGAGCAGGGGGACATTGCGTGCCCTACAGGATTTTAATCCATGATGGCGTAGTGTGTTACCAACGGTAATCTTTGAGCCTGTGGTCCCAGCTCTCCTTGTCATTGACCAGGTCCTCCTGTGTAGTTCTGAACTGATTCCTGACCTTTCTCAGACTCATCCTTACCCCACGATGCGAGATCTTGCACGGAGCCCCAGACCGAGGAAGATTGACAGTCATCTTGTGTTTCTTCCATTTTCTAATAATTGCACCAAAAGTTGTTGCCTTCTCACCAAGCTGTTTGCCTATTGTCCTGTAGCCCATCCTATTGTCCTGTAGCCCACCCCAGGTCTGTGAGAGCCAAAATTCTTGCTAGTTGGTAGGTGATCAAATACTTATTTCATGCAATAAAATGCAAATTAATTATTTACAAATTATACAATGTGATTTTCTGGATTTTTTTAATATATTTTTTTTAGATTCTGTCTCTCACAGTTGAAGTATACCTATGATACAAATGACAGACCTCTCCAATCACCAGTGTATCAAATACTTATTTTCACTGTGCATACATAAGATATACAATATGGGGGGAATTTATCATGAGGGTAATTTGAAGTCAGTTTTGATTAAATCTGTGCACGTTATTGCCACATTTATCAAATGTTTCATGCTGTTTGATAAATTTGTCTTATCCTTAAACATAGCACTTTTGTCTAGAAAAGCTACTCCAGTTTTTCTACTCCTTCCTCTTACTGGAGTGAGGCTGCAACTTTTTTTGCGCCTATACAGCTACATTAACAAACCGGAGTGAGTGGTGTAAAAATGCAAAAAGTCACAAATTTCTTTGTGCAAGGGAGTGCAAAAAGTTGCAAAAACTCTATTCTGAGACTTTTTGAAGCCAGAATTCTGTGGTGAAGGCCTATGTTGCTACCCTGGTCTAGCTTCCTTCCTATAATGAGAAATTAATAAATAGCATCCGGACGAATAAATAGTTGCAGAACATTTAGGAATATTTTCCCGGACTCCGCATTCACCTCACCTCACTGACGTGCCATTTTGCCACAGGTGCCTGCTAAGGCCAAGTTCCAGCAGTGTGAGAACAGAGAGGTTGGAGACAGGCAAATTTTTTTTTGTTTTTTTTAAGAGCCTTAGTTTGCCACCATTGGGGTTGGTGACTCCCAGGCCTGCCAACCCATTTAATCTGGCTGCTATGGTTGTACTTATGTCCTTTGTACAGTTTCTGATGCTGGCGGCTGCCCAAAACAGCTGACAGTGGGGGGTGCTGGTTTTGAACCCTTACCAATCTGATACTGATGACCTACCTTAAGGATAGGCGCCGACAGTGGATGGCTGCTACATCACTGCTGTACTGTAAAAAAAAAAAAAAAAAAAAAAAAAAAAACAGCACTACAGAGAACAGCACAGGAGAAAGACATTAAGTATATCCTCAGTTTTTTTTAAGGCCATTAGGGGACTTGTCGGAGATTTTTTCATTATCTCAGACAACTCCTTTCGTTCGTTCTTTCTTCACTATGAGTTGACCTATATACCACAATAATGTACATAAAAGACATAACGGTTCATTTTCGCTACTACTAAACAACCCAAACAATAAAATGATGCGTTAACAAACATGCCAAGTGGCACTGCCAACTGTCCAGGCTGTTTGCTACACCAGGGATCCTGCCAATGTCATTCATCATTAACACTTCAGCATAATGTACAATTCAATACATTTTAATTAGCATGAAGTACTTATACTGTGTTCTAGAATAATAGCTACATTCACTTTTATGTTGTTTTTTTTTTTAATAGAATGACCAACACGGTTAACGGCAGCACAATGTTTAATAGCAGGATCCATTAAAAATGCTAGCACCATTTAAATTTGGCAAGATGGCCACTTAAACACACACATTTGCACTAATTTATTTTATAAGTAAATGTAAAATACTAAATAAACTGTTACACAGGGAGACATACCAGAATGCAATAATGACTGAGGAATTCAGAGAAAGTGGAGGATAAAAATGTAATGCTAATATATATACATACACACACACACACAGTATATATGCACTGAAGCCCCAGACTTTTACAGTCTGTATACGACATGTAGGAAAAAAGTGCAGAAATCTGCTCTGAACCCCCACCACTACCACCATTGTCCTGCAGGCACCAAGGAGAACATTTCCTTATCAATGTGGTGCGCTCATAGCGTTTAATGGGGATTTTACGCTTTACCTAATGCAGCTTATTCACGGTCTAAGGAAAAGTTATACAGTTTTATAAGTGCAACGAGAATTCTGAATAGACTTTTTTATTCAAGCAGATAAAACATCCAGCATGGTGCTACAGAGGTACGCTTACATGTATCATACCAAACGGTCCTTAGTCACAAGCAGAATTGTGGGTGCCAAGCGTCTATTAACAATGCAGACCAACTAAACAGTGTGGTCCTCATTTTTTAAACAGGAGCTTGCTGCAGCGGGTGGTCGCTGCCTAAGGCTGGGTTCACAAGTGACTGAAAATCTAGCGGAAGTATCAGCTATGGTTTATACTGCGTTTTTTGCTATGGAAAAGCCAGCAGATTTTACCCCCATCCACTGCAAAGGGTGAAATCCGCAGGAGAGAGCCGCTGTGCAAATCAACATGTGGCACATTTTAAATCCGCAATGCTGTAGATTTTCTGCGGCATTATTTGTTACATAACACGTGGATGAGAATTCAAACATTCTCATCCACTTTGTTGGTACTGTACAATGCTGCGGATTTGCTGCACGAGAAAATATGAAAATCCGCAGCTACTCGGTCGGATGCCACATTCA
The DNA here is from genome assembly GCA_033119425.1 of Bufotes viridis. Taxonomy (NCBI): domain Eukaryota; kingdom Metazoa; phylum Chordata; class Amphibia; order Anura; family Bufonidae; genus Bufotes; species Bufotes viridis. The sequence continues at coordinate 97,453,226 of CM065593.1, forward strand.
CATGTCAGTGATTCAAGGATGTGTGCGGCACGTGTTCTCCACGGACAGCACGCGTACCCATTCATTTTAATGTATGCATTCACACAACTGTGTTTCAGCAGGGTCCGAGGGTCCATGGTTGCAAGCTCTATTTTGCCCATGTTAACGGATCCATTACGCCCACTATAGTCTATGGGTTAGTGAAAAACACAAACACGGATGCTATTCGTGTTTCACAAACCATTAGGAGAAGGTGCTATTTTCATCTGTGCAGTGTCCGTGAAACACGGATGACACATAAAAGAGCAAAATAAAACAGACACACGGACCAAACAAGGAAACCTCACGGATGAATCCCTGACCATCCTATCACGGATTTCATCACGGACATTTGACTTCTGTCCCTGACTTATGACTCATTCACACGTCTGTGTCCATGATGAAATCCATGATAAGATGGTTAGCGATGCATCAGCGAAGATGTCCGTGATGATCCATGTTTGGTCCGTGTGTCTGTTTTCTGCTCTCTGTGTGTCCTCCGTTTTTCACGGACACTGCACAGCTGAAATCTAAAAGAAAACCACTGACAGAAAACGGATGGCAGTAGAGTTCTGTCAGTGGTTTTCACTGACTAATGGTAGGAGATACTCATACCCAGCAATGGACATGGGAAACGGATGACACACAGAGGAGGAAAAACAAACATATGGACCAATCGTGCACAATGTCAGAGATTAAAAAAATGACCGTCTGGTCACGGACATCGTCATGGACACTAGCGTGTTAATAGGCCTTATTCATCCTGAACAGCAAAAAGACACATTACACTGTAAAGACATATGTGGTACGCAGCTAAACTTGGACAGAATGCTAAATTTGAGGAGGCTAATGACAAGATATATATCCGTCACATGTTAGTACATTAGTGTCCTATTTATAGAGACACCTTCGCTGTACTAAATCAATCGATCCCAAAGCAGAAATGACTACTTCTGGTTGCTAAGCTACAGGTAACTTTCTTGAATAAAGACCTATGTGCACCAGGGACATGAAATGAAATGCAACTGGCACAAATTTGTTAACACTACACTATTTAATGCATTACCATATCGCTGAGCAATGGAATTAATAAGATGGACAACTACTAATGGCATCTACTCAGTTTTATGGGGGTTGCATATCTTCCAAAAACTGGGAAAACACAGACCCATATATGAGTTGAACAGGTTGGACAAGTGATGCCTGTGGAAAAAAAATAGTCTAATAAGTCTTCCATGTCCCACCATAAAACGTATCCCCTTATCCTCATATATGGAATAAATTGCTGATCAGTGGGGTCTGACCACTGGGATCCCAACTGGTCACAAGCACGAGGTGCCCGAGTCCCCAGAGAGGTGGTCATGTGTAAGTGCTGCCACCAAGGTCGGACAGGCCCACCAGAGTACTAGAGGATCCTCCAGTGTCATAATGGTCCCCAAAGACCCAGTGAAAAAAACATTTGGCTGCCATTGGAGCCAATCACTGTAATAATTTCCTCTGGTGGAACCCCAGTCCAACACCGGTTGCCACTCACTTCATTCAACTCTATAGGACTGCCAAAGTGACTACAGTGCTTGGCTCTCTCTGGCAGCCCCAGAGAGCTGAAAGGAACAGCAGCACACATGCTTTACCTCCACTCCATTCACTCTAGCACCACATTCTTGTAATTGGGGTCCCAGGGGTTGGACAATGTTACTCTAAGCAAAATTTGTTGTAAAATAATTAAAAAATACCATATACTCACCTATTTGCTTCCAATGGTGCAGCTCTGACCCTCCATGCCGGGCTGTCAGTATGAATGCATCAATGACATGCCTGTATAATCCACATGACTGCAGCAGCCAATTACTGTCCTCAGCATTTGCTATATACTACTGAAGCAAGTGATTGGCTGCCTTGCTGGCCAGGGTTTGCAGGCACGTCACTGCTGCAGAAGCAGGGAGGATCAAAGCAGCGTGCAACTCCTTTAGGCCCTATTCACACGTCCGCAATGTTCGTGCGGAACGGGTGCGGACCCATTTATTTTGAATGGGGACGTGATGGATGCGGAGAGCACAGTGTGTGCTCTCCACATCCGCATTTGCGGAGATCGCCGCCGATCTTCCGGCTGGCGGCTCTGCAATAATATAGAGCATGTCCTATTCTTGCCCGCAATTGCGGACAAGTATAGGCATCTCTATAGGGCTGGTGGCAAGGTGTGTTGCGGATCCGCAACACAATACGGACGTGTGAATTAGGCCTTAAGGTCACTGTACACCGGTCATAGGTAGTGCATGTGCCACCATATGCTTCCTCTGTACAGCACCATATTGCTGAGAGATTATCTGCTAAAAGCAATGCTTCTAGAGGATAGGACAACCAGAATGCAGCTATAGGTGGCGCATATCCAACTACTTCTGTCGGATTCAGTAAAATTGTTGTAGCTCGGTATGAGATCTCAGATACAGTATGGAAGTCTGCTACGAGTGCTGTTTATGGCTATGTACAACTTGGAGGTTGCATGGAACTGTATTACGCTTGCATAAATAAGCCCTAAAACAGAAGGGCTTCATAGATATCTTTCTTGAGGTTCTAAGCACTGGAAAATTTATGGGTACGACGTGAACCAAAATTGGCCATTAAAAATGACCACATTGTGACCTTTTCATGGCCATTTTGTATCAGTGTGTGCATCCATGTTCTGGCCATCTATAAGTTTTTAATGGCAATTAAAACAGCCATTAGAAACTGATGGATTTCACAGCCTTTTTTTTTTAGCCCAACCCCTGCAGTGCCCTCAGTATATATTATGGCCCACAACAGTGCCCCCAGTATTATAAATTGCTTCCTATAGTGTTCCCTCATATTATAAATGGGCTCCCATAGTGTCCCAAGTAGCATAAATGCTGCAAGGTGCCCCTAGATGCATAAATGCATTTATTGTGTCCTCAGTGTATATATGCCCCCATAAATATAATGGCTCCCACCGTAAGCACTCATAGTGTAAAGGTGCACCAAGGAGGTTAAGTTGTGATAATCAGCAATTAAAAGCTTTAAAAAAAATACTTTAACCACTTGCATGCACAAGTCCACTCACTCCTCACTGCAGGCAGCAGGACCTGCATTCCCAGGGTTATCATGTGATGTCATCACACTGGTAGCAAAGGTCCTGCTACATCCAGTGAGGAGCGAGTGTCTCCAAATGTGCAAGTGGATAAGGTCAGTATTAAAAAAAAAAAATGTATTTTAAACCCTGGAAGGTCATTTGTTTTTCCCTGGTGTACACATTTTAACAGCCTTTAGATTGGTGCACTCCTGTCTAAATGGTAGTTAAAAATAGCTTAATTTATTTCGATCGGGTCCATTTGGCTGTGAAAATGGCTAAAAATCGGACATGTCCTAATTTTTGACTGTAGCTAATCACTGGCTGTAAAAAAAAAAAAAAAAAACGCCCATGTGAATAGCCCCATAGACTGCAATGGTTCTGAAAAACATTTGTATTCGTGTGAATAAGGCCTTATTCTTTATTTTAAAGAATCTCGAGTGTCTAACAATATGTATTGTGTAAGATTTACAGAAGAGCAAATCGATCAGCAGGGCTTGTTCACCTGTGGGAGGCTTTTCCCACAGGTGAAAAAGTACCCACCTGCTGCAAGACTGACTGGAACGGACATTTAGCCCAGCTCTGAGAATTTCCTGCCTGCACCACTGCTCCAATTAGCAGAGCAAGGGCACAGGCTCTGCCTCAGCTTCAGCGTAGTGTCAGGGCGCAGGCCAAATAGCCTCTGCCCATGCACTCCTAATCATGCAGTGACCCAGTGGATCTCAGCAAATGTTTAATTTAATGCTAAGGATAGCCCTATTGGTTATGTATGGGCTATATAAATAGTTAACACTGGACGTCCTAGTTAGGTTGCAAGGAGACAGGCTGGTCCTGCCCCTCTGGGTAGAGTAGAGAGAAAGTGTCTAGCCCTCACTGCTAGAGACATCACGTGCATGTATGAACTCTTGAAAAGTAAACCTGGAGAGCAGCCTGGTCCAGGGAAACCTCAAACCTGAGGCTGAAAGCTGCCAGAGACAAACTTAACTGAGGGACGACCCCTAAGGGAAAGAAAACAGACATTTTTGTTGATGGTTGAGAATCACTTCAAAGGCCATGCCTGAAAAGAATGTAAGGTACCGCACATTTATGGCAATAAGACTTTACTATTTGCAGGAAGAGTATATTGCTTTGGTGCCCACCACACTTTGAGACAGACTGGTCATCTGGATCTAAGATTTGCACCCGCTCCCCACTATACTTTACCATGGCAACCAGGACTTTAGTTACCATGGCAGCCAGGACGCTATTCAGAAAAAGCTAAATGTCGGATCCGTCGATGTGCCGAAACGACGTTTAGCTTAAGGCCGGATCCGGATTAATGCCTTTCAATGGGCATTAATTCCGGATCCGGCCTTGCGGCAAGTGTTCAGGATTTTTGGCCGGAGCAAAAAGCACAGCATGCTGCGGTATTTTCTCAGGCCAAAAAACGTTCCGGTCCTGAACTGAAGACATCCTGATGCATCCTGAACGGATTTCTCTCCATTCAGAATGCATTGGGATAATCCTGATCAGGATTTTTCCGGGATAGAGCCCCGACGACGGAACTCTATGCCGGAAAAGAAATACGCAAGTGTGAAAGAGCCCTAAAAATTGAACTTACAGTGTGACTCGGGGGTATTACTAAGATCATTGCTGGTGCCTGTACACAGCTATTGGGAAAAGCCAACTCTGGAATATACCTCAGAACTGTGGCTATTGCTGCTGTATGTACTACAAATCCCATCATCTATTCAGTAAAAAGGGACTTTGCTGTAACAAAATGAGCCTGGTCATTTACTCCACCATTTATCTGCCCTTCTTCCTTGCACCCATCTACCTGACATCAACGGCATCCCAACTACCACCACTCTTACCAGTACCACCACTTCCACTCCTCTACTCCCGGCTCTTTCTCTGCGAGTCGCTGCAATCGGAGTAGTGGAACAGGCAGGATATTTTCAGGAGCTGGCTAATTGTCCGGCCCTCTCAGCCTTGTGGCAGGTGGACAGCCCCCCATAATTGAAAAAGCCCTGATAATGAGACAAATAGATTCATTAGAACTGATTTGCCTATGTCAAGTAGGATTCATAGAAACAAATATGCGGCAAACAGGACTATCATGTGGCTACATCTTGATCATACTGCAACCATAAATACAAGGATAGTCAGTGCAGAGATATGCTAACCACAAAAACCTACAAAGGTCAGTTTCATCAGCCATGTTATCCTATGATATCCATCACTGGTCCATTACATACATCCCCCTGGCTGCCTTCCCGTATCTCTTCTGCTTTTCATTAGGCTCACTTGAGTGATTAGCTTTCCCAAGCATGACTTCTAGTCCCTGCAGATCAATGTAATCTTCTACAGGAAGAAACTACTGAATTGAGATGAGGTTACTGGAAAAAGGCCATGTTTCTAGCTTACACTAATATATAATATGCCATAGCATTTTTATACCACTTTCTACGCAATTATTTTACTGTTCATCCATACATGTCAATGGTGTTCAAGACGGATCCATTTTGGCTATATTAAAGATAGTACAAACGGATCCGTTCATAATAGATGCATGCGGTTGTATTATCTGAACTGATGCGTTTGTGCAGATCCATGACGGATCCACAACAAACGCGAGTGTGAAAGTAGCCTTAAATGTACCTGGAGTTGTGTGGCATTCATCATCCGGTACTGCAGAGCATTGTTCACAATGGAGCGGTTATCAGTGTGAGATGTGGCCAAAGGACATCCACTTCTATGCCTTTCTGAGACTCTTCCAATCCCTCTGCATTTCTGTTGCAACCTGCTGATGACACTCTAAGCTCAGTGGCCTCTTCCATCTGAGAACATCCTGCTTAAATCCTTGCAACGGCGAGGTACTGTTGATCAATTGTTAGGTGTCGTCTTGGTCTCATGATGTCAAAATGCGAACAGCATGATGAGGAGGACTGTCTAAATACCAATTCTAATTGAACAATGAAATTTATTGGGGGATTTATGAATCACCTGTTTATCCTGTACGGTGAACGTAACAAAGGGGGGAAAAATGGCCAATATGTGATTTTTTTTCCATCACATAGGGAACGCTGTAAAAACAAAACCTAAACTCCAGCGGAACCTGTGTTTTTTTTTCAATTCCATTCCATTTGGAATTTTTTTCCAGCTCGTATAAAATATCAAAGGGGTTAAATCCCATTCTTCCCCCACTTAGCCCCTCTGAGATGAGCATTTCATGTTTCAATGCCCTCACTTGCTCTGTGCTGCATCGCTCAGGGCAAAGGCTTTTTTGTGTAAAAACCGGATTCCCAAAAAGTTGGGACACTAAACAAATTGTGAATAAAAACTGAATGCAATGATGTGGAGATGGCAAATGTCAATATTTTATTTGTAATAGAACGTAAATGACAGATCAAACGTTTAATCCGAGTAAATGTATCATTTTAAAGGAAAAATATGTTGATTCAAAATTTCACGGTGTCAACAAATCCCAAAAAAGTTGGGACAAGTAGCAATAAGAGGCTGGAAAAAGTAAATTTGAGCATAACGAAGAGCTGGAAGACCAATTAACACTAATTATGTCAATTGGCAACAGGATTGGGTATAAAAAGAGCTTCTCAGAGTGGCAGTGTCTCTCAGAAGCCAAGATGGGTAGAGGATCACCAATTCCCACAATGTTGCGCAGAAAGATAGTGGAGCAATATCAGAAAGGTGTTACCCAGCGAAAAATTGCAAAGACTTTGCATCTATCATCATTAACTGTGCATAACATCATCCGAAGATTCAGAGAAACTGGAACAATCTCTGTGCGTAAGGGTCAAGGCCGTAAAACCATACTGGATGCCCGTGATCTCCGGGCCTTTAAACGACACTGCACTACAAACAGGAATGCTACTGTAAAGAAAATCACAGAATGGGCTCAGGAATACGTCCAGAAACCATTGTCAGTGAACACAATCCACCGTGCCATCCGCCGTTGCCAGCTGAAACTCTACAGTGCAAGGAAGAAGCCATTTCTAAGCAAGATCCACAAGCTCAGGCGTTTTCACTTTAATTTAAAATGGAGAGTGGCAAAATGGAAGACTGTTCTGTGGTCAGACGAGTCACGATTCGAAGCTCTTTTTGGAAATCTGGGACGCCATGTCATCCGGACCGAAGAGCAAAAGGACAACCCAAGTTGTTATCAACGCTCAGTTCAGAAGCATCTCTGATGGTATGGGGTGGCATGTGTGTGGAGTGCGTGTGGCATGGGCAGCTTGCATGTCTGGAAAGGCACCATCAATGCAGAAAAATATATTCAGGTTCTAGAACAACATATGCTCCCATCCAGACGTCAACTCTTTCAGGGAAGACCCTGCATTTTTCAACAAGATAATGCCAGACCACATTCTGCATCAATCACAACATCATGGCTGCGTAGGAGAAGGATCCGGGTACTGAAATGGCCAGTCTGCAGTCCAGATCTTTCACCTATAGAGAACATTTGGCGCATCATAAAGAGGAAGGTGCAACAAAGAAGGCCCAAGACGATTGAACAGTTAGAGGCCTGTATTAGACAAGAATGGGAGAGCATTCCTATTTCTACACTTGAGAAACTGGTCTCCTGGGTCCCCAGACGTCTGTTGAGTGTTGTAGGAAGAAGGGGAGATGCCACACAGTGGTGAAAATGGCCTTGTCCCAACTTTTTGGGGATTTATTGACACCATGAAATTCTGAATCAACATATTTTTCCCTTAAAATGGTACATTTTCTCAGTTTAAACTTTTGTTCCGTGATTTATGTTCTATTCTGAATAAAAAATTAGAAGTTGGCACCTCCACATCATTGGATTCAGTTTTTATTCACGATTTGTATAGTGTCCCAACTTTTATGGAATCCGGTTTGTATATTTTTCCCTGCTAGGCGAAGGCTTCCACCTAGCAGTGTTCCCGGTGTCATCAGCAATGATGGGCGGGCTTTAGCACCGTCCTATCAGTCACTCACCACTAGTTGTAACCGAAGCAGAGTTCAGTTTCAGTTTCAAGTCTGGTTTTTAATGCACTACCTTTAATAAAAGCTGCCACGTTTGTCATTTTGAATATGGACTGTACGCTAAGTTCCCGGCGTGTTCCGTGCTTCAACCGTTACTCATAACCAGGTGCGCGCGCACCCCTGCGCTTTTCTGTCAAGTTTTAAAGGGGTTGTCCAATGAAAAGTATTCTGCAGTTTTCAAACCAGCACCTGGAAAAGTATTTTATCGATACTGGGCTGCGCTACTGCACAGCCCAGTATAAGAGAGCATGGCTGCGCTGCTCTCAGCGCGGCCATGTTCTCCTCGGCAGCACAGGGAGAAGGAGGCAGTGTCTCCCTCCCCCTGTGATGCCGCTGCAACCAATAGAGGGAGAGAGGGGCGGAGCGGGGCGGGGCGGGAGGAGGGGCGGGCGCACTGGCCAGCAATACAGAGTACAGTTTTATATATAACTGCAGGCAGAAGACACAGGCTGCCGGCACCTGCCTGTGACCCAGCACTGCAATCAGAGGCAATTAACCCCTCAGGTGCGGCACCTGAGGGGTTAATAGCCCTGATCGCAGCGCTCGGTCACAGGCAGGTGCCGGCAGCCTGTGTCTTCTGCCTGCAGTTATATTTGAACGTTATTAGGCTGGCCAGTGCTCCGCGCCCCTCCCTAGTATTAAAACATTGGTGGGCAGTGTGCCCCCCCCCTTTCCCCCAGTAATAAAATCATTGGTGGCAGTGGCCACAGGGTCCCCTCACCTCCTCCTCATTGGTGGCAGTGATCGGAGCCCCAGCAGTGTAATGCTGGGGCTCCGATCGGTTACCATGGTAACCAGGACGCTTCTGAAGTCCTGGCTGCCTTGGTCTGCTCCCTGCTGCTGTGTGCACTATGCACAGGGCAGCAGGGAGAGGGTGAGATCCTATTCACCCTGATAGAGCTGTATTAGGGTGAATAGGATGAGAATATCCCAGGTTTTAGCCCCTAGGGGGGAAATAGTTAATAAATAAACTGTAAAAAAAAAAAAAGTTAAGGTACACCAAAATATTAATTATAAATCACCCCCTTTCCCAATTTTACATATAAAATATATAAACAATAAATAAAATATTACATATCGCCACGTCTCAAAAGTCCAAACTATTAAAAAATCCACTTTTATGCGGTGAACGCCGTAAAAGAAAAAAAAAAAGAAAAAATGCCATTTTCTTTTCGTCGCCTTGTCCCCACAAAAAAGTAGGATAGGACTGTTGTATTATGAGCCGGCGGTTTCATAAAATGTGGAATGCACGCGGATTTTTTTGGCGTTTTTTATTTTTTTCGCGTGGTATCGAATGGTATCGAGTATCGCAATACTTTTTTATGGTATCGATACCGAATCAAAATTTTGGTACCGAAACAACTCTAGATCTGTCCCATTTTATAAATGCCGGGTTTTCGATGGACAAATACAGCTGCATGCAGCAGTTTTTGTCTGGCCAATGTCGGGCATTTATGCCAAAAAGGCTACCGGGAGAGCCTGCCAGATTTAGATACACAACTGTGAACGTACCCTTACTGGTTCCTCAGTAATATCTTTTTTTCTTAATTAGAGTTTAAGCCAATTGCCTCAAACTAAGCAAATTATAACAGTAGAAATATCCAGGGACAGTGAGAAACTGAAAAATGCAAACGTGATATTTATAACTATAGATACTGTAGAAGAACTAGCCAACATTTCCCAGTTTCCTTTACAAGCCTTCAGATCCTTTATGTGCACCGCTCAAACTATTAACCCACATTACATTCACTTTGGGAAATATAAATTTAAGTTTTCATACTCGTTTTTGTAAAATGGAAGTGGGAGAAAAATGGAATAAAAAGAAATAAAAAGGAAAAAACATTTTAATTAACTGCTACTGTATATAGGCCGCAACTAAACAAACCGTGTATTCCAAAATCATTACTTAAAAAGAGATGAAAAATTAGATTTAGAAATTATATACGGCTTCAGGAAAAGAAGCAATCCCACACACTTGTAGACATGGTATAACCTTCTCCCGCTGAAGCAGTTACAGTGCAATCAATAACTCAAGACTATAACCGAGAGGTAGAGATATTACATTTCCCTATAGTATTCTTACCTGTGTTGCTCAACCGCTATAATGTAACCCACATTCATACGATTGCTTCCCTCTGGCCACATTTGAGACTGTCAGCTGTTGACTGATGGGTGGGGGGGGGTGGGCTACGCATGTGCACATTGTTTACATTGTTAAAGGGGTTTTGTCACTTCAGCAAATGGCATTTTTCAAGTACACAAAGTTAATACAAGGCACTTATTAATGTATTTTGATTGCCCATACTGGCTCCTTTGCTGTCTGGATGAATTTTTTCATCGCATTATACACTTCTCATTTCCATGGTTATGACCACCGTGCCATCCAACAGTGGTGGCCGTGAGTGCATACTATAGGAAAACAGCCAGCCTGCCTGGTGGACGGGACCATGGGAGCGTGCATAGGCAGAGATTTTTTTCTATAGTGCGCAAGCATGGCTGGATTCGGCACTTCTGTAATTTCCGTTGTTCTGCTCCTATAACAGAGCGCAACAACGGAAATTATTAGCACCAATGTGAACAAGCCTTTACTCTGTACTAAAAGATGCTGTCCCCATATGTGTTCTTTAAGTTGACAAATTCACTTTACAGCCAAGTAACAATACCCACAATGGCTTCACAAGCTCCGCCAGTTCGCTTCATTAGAACTAAAAATATTCATGAAGTTCAAACATTGAATCTAATTTAATGCACAATTACAGATGGCACATTAGGCATTTAGAAATAAGTGTACATATTACACTCAATATATGTTTTATGCCTGAAGCCACACATTTTGATTCTGTGCACTGAAATTACCATTTTGACAGATTTTTTAAACTGTAAATAGTAATTAAACTCACAAACAAAAATTAAAATAAGAAAAAAAACGAAACTGTATACAGTACCATTATTCAGTCATTTCTGTGTGTTCATTAAAGAGAAGAATATCAGACACATTACTAGGTCTTTGGTGTACATATGATTTAAAACTGAAGCACCAAACTTAGCCTAAGGGTGGTTTCACACACGGCATTTTCCAGAAAAATACAATGGGCGTCATTTATCAAAGACCGGCACTTTTTGCCGGAAAGCAGGAGTAAAGGACTCCCAACGTATTTCATGGAGTTTTTATGTGTGTTTTCTGATGCTACATTAAAGTCTATAGTGAACACTGGCGGATCCAGAGCCTGGTCTCGGGAGGGGCACTTTGGGCGATTGATACGCCCCAGCTCCCATCACTACAGAAACACAGCCCCACTTACCTCTTCCATCCAGTGACGTCTCCTGTGATGTAGATGTTCTCTTTCCTCATCTTCTCCTTTCAGACCTTCAGACCAGACCGTCAGGTTTCGTCTCTGCAGTTTGACAACAAAATAAATCTCAGTTACTACTTTTCCATCATCCTCCCATATTCTGGACAAATTATCCTACTACCCCCATATAAAATACATCAGTAATGTCCCCATAGTGCCCCCCGGAGTCTCCTCTCTCCCCCCATCATGTCCCCCCACCCCCCAATCATGTGCAGGCTCCTTCCTCCCCCAAAATCATGTGCAGGCTCCTTCCCCCCCAAAATCATGTGCAGGCTCCTTCCCCCAAAATCATGTGCAGGCTCCTTTCCCCCAAAATCATGTGCAGGCTCCTCCCCCAAAATCATGTGCGGGCTCCTCCCCCAAAATCATGTGCAGGCTCCTTCCCTCCCCCAAAAAAATCATGTGCAGGCTCCTTCCCCTCCCTCCCCCAAAATCATGTGCAGACTCCTTCTCCCAACCCCCACCAAAATCATGTGCAGGCTCCTTCTCCCAACCCCCACCAAAATCATGTGCAGGCTCCTTCCCCTCCCCCAAAATCATGTGCAGGCTCCTTCCCCTCCCCCAAAAAAATCATGTGCAGGCTCCTTCCCCTCCCCCAAAATCATGTCCAGGCTCCTTCCCTCCCCAAAATCATGTGCAGGCCTTCCTCCCCAAAAATCATGTGCAGGCTCCTTCCCTCCCCAAAATCATGTGCAGGCTCCTTCCCCTCCCCCAAAATCATGTGCAGGCTCCTTCCCCCTCCCCCAAAAAAATCATGTGCAGGCTCCTTCCCCTCCCCCAAAATCATGTGCAGGCTCCTTCCCCCTCCCCAAAAAATCATGTGCAGGCTCCTTCCCCTCCCCCAAAATCATGTGCAGGCTCCTTTCCCCCCTCCCTCCCTCCCTACTTACCTCCTTGCAGCGCTGGATGCAGGCCTCTTCCGGCCTGTGTCCCGTTCTATCCTCTGCTCAGGCGGCGCGATGACGTCATCGCGCCGCCTGAACCGCTCTGATAGGCTGCCGGCACAAGGCCGGCAGCCTATCAGAGGAGCAGGGGAGGGAGACGCCTCTCCCTCCCCTGCCGCACTGCACAGCGATCTGTATCGGCGACACAGATCGCTATGGAGATGAACGCTTCCACAGTGGAAGCGTTCATCTCCTGTCACTGCCGCCGGTGCTGCCACAATATCGGGGGGGGCAATTGCCCCGTTGCCCCCCCCCTGGATCCGCCACTGATAGTGAAACAAAAAACTCACTGAAAACAAACCATTTTGGGTTTCGGGGGCATTTTTAGGGCTCATACCATTTTTTCACAACATGTTACAAATGTAACAAAATAAAAAAAAAACACCAGAAACACTTGTGGAAAATGCTATGAAAACACTTGAAATATCCTTTGTATTTTACAAACATATAAAACAGTAAATGAAAAAAGTGTGAAGATCCCCAAAAGGATTATTTCCGTTTTACAAGTGGTGGCATATTGCTAGGATATGCCATCACTTTATAATCAATGGAGGCCTGACTTCAGGATCATCACCGATCCTGACAACGAAGAGGCTGCAGGTTAGAGGGGTTGTCTGAGGGAGGCAGGAAGCGGAGACTCGTGGAGGGCCATGAAGAGTCTTAAAGGGGTTATCCGAGACTATAAAAAAGCTCCCCCATATGCCGGGCCCCTCACATTGAATATACTTACCAAGCTCCCTGCTCTACTCCTGGTCCCCGCACCACCGCTGCAACTTCTCCCCGTGCACAGATGAAAACATCCGGTGTCGGGGGGGAGCAGCCAATGGCAGGCGGGGGGAGCCTCCCTAGAGTCACCCGCAATGCTAGGGAGGCTCGTCCCCGCCTGCCATTGGCTGCTCCCCTGACACCGGATGTTTTCATCCACTCCCAGGAGGGGCCCGGCCTATGAGGGAGCTTTTTATACTCTTTGATACCCCCTTTAATAGGAGCCGCTGGAAATCAGTAAGGTATTTTACATATTTTTTTAACTTGGGGAACATTTTTTAAATATAGAATTTTACATACAGCCAAACAACCTCTCTGATACATCTTCCTTTCAGTTGCCTTTTTCATCAGTAATGAGGCACTGACAGCAGTAGCACACAGCCTGGAATAATCTGCTGGGGACAGAGAAATCATTTCCTTTCTTGTGAATATTTAAAAGTATCCACCTTCATCCACTCTGCTCTCATCCTAGTCCTTCTCATGTTTTCCTGCTCACCATCCTGCTATTATCGGGGCTCCATTACAAGGAGTGCGTATCATTCTGTCAAGACAAGAAACTGCACAAATCACTGACAATTTCTCCTACTAGTTTTCTATATTTCCATGGAAACTGCTGAAGCCATTATCGTGTATTATAACATTCAATGTTTGTATTGACGTGACTACAATCTGTGTGCAGCGCTGCAGGCAATCGTGTAAAAACTGGAAATACATCATCAATGCATTGCTATAGACACAAGTAGAGATGAACATCTGAAGTGACAATTTCCCCAAGTAAGTGGCCAAAACAGAAGTTTTACGTGGACTTGTCTTCTGCAGAAGTGGGCTGCTCGTCTCTCTCAGCAGAGGTGGTTTGTCACAGATCTCCGCTAAGAACCACTGACTTAGGGCTCACACACACGACTCAGTTTGGTCCACACCCGGTCTGCTTTTTTTTTTTTGCAGATCGGATGTGGACCCATTCATTTCAATGGGGCCGCAAAACATGCAGGCAGCACACCGTGTGCTGTTCGCATCTGTATGTCTGTTCTGCAGCCCCGCAAAAAAAAATAGAACATGTCCTATTCTTGTATTCTTGTCCATTTGGGGACAAGAATAGGCAGTTCTAACGGAGGGCAGGAGATACCGATCCATTAAATGTGGAACACCATGACCAGTATCGGTGTTTTGCGGATCCACAATCTGTGGACTGTAAAAACAGCTACGGGCATGTAGTGTTTCCCCTCTTTAGCAGCTGCAGTTCTAAGCTGAAGCTGCTGCAGAACATCATAATACATAACGCAGATGCTACAGCTTTTTTTTTTTTTACGATGAGAATGCTTCAACCAATGGAGAACTGGAAACTCGAATTAGTCTTCAAAAGCGGTTCTTCAGCACTTGAGATATGTATAGTGTATCCCCTACAATTAATTAAATTAGCTGAATTTTCAATGCCTTCCTGTGACCTGCATAAATGTTGCTGATCATGGACTGTGCCACAAGGTGTCTGCTGTCTACATAAAGAACCGATATTGATGTCAGGTAGGAATTAAGCAATGGAATTACAATATATAATTTGTTAGGACTGCATGTAAAGAGTTGTCTCAATGAGAAGTCGATCAGTTCTATACAGCATAGACCAGTGATGCTCAACCTGCGGCCCTCCAGCTGTTGTAAAACTACAACTCCCACCATGCCCTTCTGTAGGATGATAGCTGAGGGCTGTCAGGGAATGATGGGAGTTGTAGTTTTGCAACAGCTGGAGGGCCGCAGGTTGAGCATGCCTGGCATAGACTATACTCCAATGCACAGACCATATGTCCTTTAACTTTAGTAGGTTGCAATTATATTGGGCCACACTTACCTAGTGTTAACTACCACTGGCTGTCACTACAATTCTAGTAATGCTATGACATCCTATCACTAATATACAATAGTATCCACAGCTGCCAAAACATGGAGAGCCACATGGACAGACCCACATAAGGCTCCCAAGACACTAAACACAATAATTCGAAGATACCGTTTTGTATTTGGGCAATCCCTTTTCAGTTTAAGCCAGGTCCAATTGCCTTAATCCATCTAATATCTCTGTAATGGTAAAGCATGGCCAAACCTGCAATACATGGTTACGCAGAGTCTGCCAGAGTGGAAAGCGCTCTTTCTTGCCATTTCTGCTTTGACTCTATCCCTCTATGGCATTCATAACTTTTATAAGGCATATATCTTATTTAATCCTATTTTTCTTTTCATATTGAAGCTATTTCACGAAACCTTTGGCATGTCATAATGACATGCCAGAAGTTTTGACCTGTGGGATCAGTGGGCTGAGACTTCCCACAATCGCTGAAATGAAAGGGCTGAAGAACGCTGTGCCCCTTCAGGTCTGATCAGCTTTGGGGTTAGCTTTTAATGGACTTGTAGACTTTGTATGAGCCCATACACAGCTCTGCTCTCAAAGAAGAGCCAAGCAGAGCTAATCTGAGCTTCTTCCCTTCTTTTCAGTTATTAATGGGCTCTCAAGACCCAGACCTCCACGGATCTGACATGCCAAAAGCCTTATAAATGTACACTTTAAATGTTGTTTCCTGATTATAGATACAGCCTATATAGACAGACATCACAAACTTAGAAAGCCTAACGATGAGCCAAATTTATCTCAGTTGCTCATGTTGAATGATACATTTGGTGCATGGCTAGACACTGACTATATGTCTAACTTTATACCATGCCCGTCAAAATGTTAGTGCAGTTTTCTAGGAAATTGTTAATTCTTCGGCTGCGCCCATTTCCCACATAGCAGCGGCCCCTTGGCGACCTCGATGAAGTGGATTTTTTTAACATTAAAAGGGAGATTTATCAAGGCGAGCGCTTTCTGTGCTAGTCCTGCTCTGCCAGAGGATAAGCCAAATTTA
This sequence comes from Bufotes viridis, assembly GCA_033119425.1. Classification (NCBI taxonomy): domain Eukaryota; kingdom Metazoa; phylum Chordata; class Amphibia; order Anura; family Bufonidae; genus Bufotes; species Bufotes viridis. The sequence goes on from CM065593.1 coordinate 97,469,289, forward strand.
TGACAAGAGGCATGTCTCCAGCAGTCCATGCTCCTAAACGGAAATGTACAGCAGTTCAGATATCTCTTTTTTTTTTTTTTCTTCTTTGTGCTAGAAAACTATCGAAAATAAAGACACATTTCTCACAAAAGGGGGGAAACGCCCACCCTCACCACACACTCTTTAGAAAAATGGCGCGAATGCAGTAAAATGCCACAATCTCACAATCACAAAATTTGCTACTTTTTTATGCCAGAAATCAGGAGCAGGGAGATGATTAATCTCCCCCTAGATGCGCCAAATTGTAACCAAAAAGGGCCACTATTTGGCGCATTTTATGACAAGGTTTTATGACAAGGTGGGCTATTGTATTTCTTATTTCACAGCCTATACTTTATTCACAGTTCTTGTATCTATTGGTCAAAGTCAAACAGTTCGCTGACAGACACATTGACATTTTAGCTGAGCTCCTTTAGTTCCAGTGGACTACTTCCATTTTTCCTACTTTAGATTCCTGCACGCTGTCAGCTGTAAAGACTACATTTCCAGGAAAGCAATTCACAGGAAATTTGCAGATATGCAACCAGGGTGAAAAGCTGGGAGATTGGGTTAACACATAGCACTGAACTTTACTTTTTAACAACGTGTATATTTAGCCAAATGGATGTTCCAGGTATAGCATTTTTCAGATTCTTTTTATGATAGAATGCTCTAAAACGCCAGGAAAATGTGTGTCAAAAATGTCAGAAGAAAGGCATAAAAAGCATTATGTGCGAGGGAGGCCTAAAGCCAACAAATCTATTATTTTCTACACTGAAAGGTCAAATGAATAGTTATTATTTTATTATAACATGCATTGATACATTATTTATACAATTATACAGACACAACTAAATATTTTAGTTCCTCTGTAATTTTGTGACCAGTTTTTGGTTATAAAATGCAATGTCAATTCACGTGTATGAATTTATAATAATAAATTGCGCACACATTTTAAACTGCAGCTTAGAAAAACGAGAATGTTGACAGCACACACAAAGCCGCAGCCCAAAGTAAAGCCAAATGCTCATCAGATAAAGTGAAATACTGTAAATAGGTACAAGCTATAGATTTCTTATACAGTGATGGCACCAAGTAACTATAGGAAGTCACCTATTTACCACTGAGGAAGAGGTCAGAGACATATTAAGACCTCGAAACGCGTTTGGGAAAGAATTAAATCCTAGCTCCAAATACCTCCTATTTAGCGTACGCTGAAACTTTAAACAAAGCCTTGGCTTACTGTGGGTACGGAGATCCCACTTTGTTCGGACTGCTTTTCAACTCGAGAATCGAGTTCTATCTGGCAGGTGCCGCATATTACAAACCACCCTTGAACGGAAGAGGATCTCGGGGAGCTTACGAAGTGAAACTTCAGCACGCCGACATGTGGCACGCCGCAAAATTAAGCTGAAAGTAGTGAGTTACTGCCAGAGTGTGGCGAAGTACCGGCGGGATAGAGGTAAGACGAGGAGTGCATATTATACGGTGGGACGCCACCATCTGCACATAGACTCTACCGCATCGGTTAAGCAATTACTTGACAAAAGCGCCGCTTCAGCTATATTAAAATCTACGGGATTTTCATGCACACAGATAAACTGGTCTTTTTCAAGTAATAATGTAGCATCTGCTCTCATAATACAAGTATACTAGAGTACCCAGTAAGGATAAATTGGACACTAACAACAATAAGATTTAATAAATTCATGTATGTTGTAAATAAATGCGGTTAATAATATTCAAATTGGATGAAGTTGGTTATTGCATTGGAGTAATTTGCAGTTCCTGGATTGTTTTCATTATTGTTACCTATTAATTTTATTGATTATTAAAAATATTTGTTCTCTCCATACTCCAGATAGGTGTAAAAGGATATGGGGGCTGACTCAGCTTTCCTATTCGCATTCTGTTTCCTGACCTCCTATAGTGGGCACGCAGTATACAAATATATTTATTGTACACTACACAGTCTTTCAGGTATACCTAAAGGGGTTGTCTCATCATGGACAATGGGGGCATAGCTCTAGGACAGGCATGGTCAACCTGTGGCCCTCCAGCTGTTGAAAAACTACAACTCCCATCATTCCCTGACAGCCTACAGCATCATCCTACAGCAGGGCATCGTGGGAGTTGTAGTTTTACAACAGCTGGAGGGCCGCAGGTTGAGCATCCCTGCTCTAGGATATGCCCCAATCGTCTTATAGGTGTGGGTCCCCTGCTCCTATTCATTTCTATGGGGTTGACGGAAATAGCCGAGCGCTGGGCAATGTGCCCGCATTCACTTGCGGAGCTCCGTTCTCGATATAGGTGCAGGTCCCAGCAGTGGGACCTGCACCTATAAGACAATGGGGCCATACTGTACTAACTGTCCATACTATAATTAGCTAGCTTTTGTGACAAGGGAAGGGGTAACCAGGATTGGGGCTACTAGCAAGAAAAGGGTTAATGCAATGAATGTAATAGGAGCACTCCACCGGTGAGTTATTTACTGTAAACCCAGCGTGCTGCGCTAGCGAGTGGCCCTGCATGCAGGATCATCATGCGGCTCTGCATGGTCCCTGACTGCATTTTTAAAGGGGTATTTCCATCTCAGTGATCACTGTCAAATCTGATTTAATATTGATTATAATATTGATAATTTTTCTAAATATATTTAATTAACTAATTCCCACCTATTACAAGAAAATTAAGCTATACTTACCCGATTGTTGTCTTCCGTCTCCCCTGGTTACGGCCACCGCTCTTCTCTGGAATCCCGGTGGCCGCGCTTGCGCAGAAGACTTCTTCTTTTCCCCAGGTGCTGGACTGAACGCGCACGCCGCCGTGCATGCGCTATGATGACTTCTTCCTGGCCAGTATAGTATACTTGCCAGGAAGAAGTCACCATTGTGCATGTGCGGCGGCGTGTGGACTGAACGTGCACACCGCCGTGCATGCGCTATGGTGACTTCTTCCTGGCCAGTATAGTATACTGGCCAGGAAGAAGACACCATTGCGCATGCACGGCGGCCTGCGCGTTCAGTCCAGCGCGCGGCCCGGCCGAGAGAAGACTTCAATCAAGATTAGGCAGGTAAGGTATTAACCCGCGTGATGGGAATACCCATTTAAGGTAGTGCTGTGAATTGAAGTCCCCCTTATACTCTGCATCTATCCAACATCCAGCCTGATGGGGATTACGAGCAGCACCTTCCTACAAGCCTCAGCAGGTTGTTGCGCCTTGCTGAACGGAGTTCTAGCTGGCCTTCTCCTCCTAAGGGCTCATGCACACGACCGTATGTATTTTGCGGTCCGCCAAAAATATGGATGACGTCTGTGTGCATTCCGTATTTTGTGGAACCGAACAGCTGGCCCTTCATAGAACAGTACTATCCTTGTCCGTAATGCGGACAATATAAGGACATTTTTTTTTTCCTGAACGGAAATACGGACATATGGAAACTGAATGCACACGGAGTAACCGCAAAAAGAAAAACGTAACGGACACGAAAATAAAATACTTTCGTGTGCATGCCTAATCCTGCGGTTCTTCCCATGTGCACTCTCTCTTTCAAATTAATATTTCTGAGCATTGGGTCACATGGGACGGATTGCTGTAGATTTTACCCCTTGCACTTTAAAGTAACTGCAGTGAAAATCTACATTAAACCATGGGTCAATTTATATTTCTGATAATCTTTGCAGCATGTTGATAATAGTTCTTAAAATCTCATCCACTTTTCTGGTACTCTAAAGAGCTGTTTCACACCAGCGACTCCATTGCGGGAATCTCACTCCGTGTGTGAGTGATCCTCAATTCTGGACTTGTGGGAGCCCACGGCATTATCATGATTTATAATGCTATGTGACTCTGCTTGACCCTACATCTACAGGATCATAGTGACATAAAGCTGTCAGTATGATCCTGTAGAATTAAGGTCAAGCAGAGGCACATAGTATTATAAATCAGTATAATGCCGTGCCCTCCCGCAAGTCCAGAACAGAGGATCACGCTCACACAAGGAGCACGATTCCTGCAATGGACTTGCTTGTATGAAACAGCCCTAACACTCAATAAGATTATCCATGCGAGGCATAATTCACACGTCCATAGTGTGTTGCGGATCTGCAAAACCTTGCCACCAGCCCTATAGAGATGCCTATACTTGTCCGCAATTGCGGGCAAGAATAGGACATGCTCTATATTATTGCGGAGCCGCCATCCGGAACATCGGCGACACGCTCCGCAAATGCGGAGAGCACAGTGTTTGCTCTCCGCATCCATCACGTCCCCATTTAAAATGAATGGGTCCGCACCCGTACACGGGTGCGGATGAACATTGCGGACGTGTGAATGGGGCCTAAATGTACCCTGAATGAAAATTCCCATCCTGGACATACCATAGTTGTCGGATAGGTGCAAGTCCCACTTCTGGAGCCAACACCCAAGGTGGATTCTGCAGCTGATTGTTGAGAAGAGAGCGTTCCTGCTCATTCAGTGAAGGAGACCGTTGCATTTACATGCTGCGATCTCCTTCACTGTATGAGGACGAGGGATCGATATTGCGATCCCTCGTCCTCATACAGATTAATGGTTTCTGAGCAGCAGATCGCTGTTTAGACAGCACAATCTGCAGCCCAGAAACTATGATCGTTTCGCTCGTTCATCAGGTGATCGGCAGCACATTTACCTGGGCAGATTGTCAGGAACAACCATTCACACGAACGGTCATTCCCAATAATCTGGATGTTTACTGGCTCGTGTAAATGCAGCTCTGCCGTACAGTATTTCAAGAACAGGGATCCCCTGACCCACTTGGTGAGGTGGCCACCACATCCAGCCAGAGTAAGAATGGAGTGGGGGAGAATGAATGGCTTCTATAAGCGGCCTATGAAAGGCTACTTTAGCACATGAATTGGTTAAACTCTCAAAATTGGAGCAATACAGCACTCAAAGACGGCAATGGGCCAAAAGTCTGCATCCTTGTGCCTCTTGTTTTAAAACACAATCATGAAAATGGTGCCTACAAACCACAAAACTTGACAATCATAGCTTAGTCAAAAGAGGAAGATAAAAGAAAAAACCCTCCAATTCTAAAGCCAAAACTGGTTGTGTCCTCTTGTGGTTTATTTCCGAATTGGATGGTTATCATAGTCAAATCTATGCAAAACCCTTGGTCAAAATCCTGCTCTACACCTTGTAATAACTTGCAAACATATTACTGTCAATTAAAAAAAAAAAAAAAAAAAAAAAGACATCACCACAACAGCTTTTGAAGGATTGAAGGACAGACATAATTTGTTACACCAAACTTCTTAACGATGCAGCAAGTCCCCGGCTGGCACAGATTATACGTGTAATGAAGTCTCGCTGGCATTGCCTTTTAAGTGATTAGAAATTATATTTCTTTGTTTCATTTTTTATGGACTGGTAAAAGGTTGTCCACATTTACAACGAAGATAATAAGCTCCCAGAAGGAGTGTGCTATTCAAACGGACATATTAGGTTTGCTTCACACTGGGCCAGAGGGCTGTTCCAGCATAGAATGCCAGGAATCGGCCAGAGAAAAACCTGCTGCATGCAGAGGTATTTGTCCCGCTCATTCTCAGCATATTTGCCGGAATGTCGCCGGATCACCGCCGGACCTCATTATAGTTAACAGGATCAGACGTCATACCGGTAGCATCCGGCAATGTCGGATTCGGCAGGCTGCTTACGGACGGAAGAGCCTGCCAGATCGGCGAACACAAATGTGAAACCAGCCCTTAATGGGTTTTTCCATAAACTACACATATCACCTATCATCTGGATAGGTTTTAAAGAGGCTCTGCCACCTGCATCAACCCTATTAAACCAGCCATATAGCCTGGTAGGGTTGATCTACCGGAGTAAAATATCTGTATTGTCTTTTTAGGTGCTGGCGTTGTAGAGAAATGAAGACTTTTATTTGTATGCAAATGAGCCATAGGAACCCCAGGATGCGATTTGAGCACTGCTCCAGCGACAACCCTGATGTCCCAAACATGCCCCCCCCCCCTTAGTTTGACAGCGCTAGACTTCTCGTGTTAGCACACTTGCACTCAAACACGCCGCGTGTGCCCCCCTTCTTCTGCTGCTTGCTGCTGAGCAGCGAAGATGATTAGTGCGCATGCACTATTGACGTCATTCCACACAGAAGTGAAGGTAACTGCAGAAAAAGCCGATAGCGCTTCCACTTTAGGGTGGAATGATGTCAACGGTGCGTGTGCACTACTCATCTTCGCTGCTCAGAAAGCAGAAGAAGGGGTGCGCACGCGCCATGTTCCCAAACGAGTGCGCAGGCACAAGAACTCAGCGCTAGATGTGAAGTCTAGCTCTATCAATCTAAGAGGAGGAGAGCATGTTTGGAGCACCAGGGAGTTAATGGATTGGTGCTCAAACCGCATAAGCCCACTTCTCGTTAGGGTACTTTCACACTTGCATTGAAGGATTCCGTCAGGCAGTTCCGTCAACAGAACTGCCCGACGGATCCGTTAAAACGTTTCAAAACGGATTTCATTTGCAAACGGATCCGTTTGCAGATCTGTTTGACAATTGTATTGAAATAACGGATCCGTCTTTCCGTTGTCATCCGTAAAAACGGATCTGTTATTTATTATTTTACCATTTTTAAAGGTCTGTGCATGCACAGAGTGGAGGAACGGATCCGTTAATGCGCCAATTTTCAATGTCAAATCCGCCCTTAATGCATTTCAGTGGAAACGATAAAAAACAATCCGTCTTGGCTATGTTAAAGATAATACAAACGGATCCGTTCTGAACGGATGCATGCGGTTGTATTATCTGAACGGATGCGTTTGTGCAGATCCATGACGGATCCGCATTAAACGCGAGTGTGAAAGTAGCCTTAGTTATTCAATAAACCATATCTGCATAGTAAAACGTATCTGTACAGTACCACCTGGTGTTTTTCTTTTTCTTATTTCTTTGTTCACCTTGCTGAGGAGGATGCACATGCTCAGTTCTATTCTTCAACTGTGACCGGCCCTGTCTTCTGTTAGAAGCTGTGACAGTTACAGAAAGAGAGCTACAGCAGAAGGGCTGAGAAAGGGCATGCCAGTCAGAAGAAAATCTAGCAGGTCCTGGGTCTTTCCGCGTCAACATCCAGTTTGACGCAGGGCAGGTGACCACTGCAGCCAATCAAAAGCTCTTAACAAGAAGTCTGTCAGCAGTTTTGACCATGCTAAACAGCTGACAGCACTAGATATGGGCTGAGGAGAGCATCATGTGCTCTCTGCACTGAGCTGCTTCACCGCTCCACCCCTCAACTCTGACCAGGAGACCGCTGTCACTCAGACAAGAAGGGTGGGGTTATAAAGCAGCCCCGCCTCCAGTGCACTTGTAGGAGTAGAGCTTGCTCAATAAAACTTCACAATCACACTACCCTCACACTAAAAGCTTTAATTAAAAAAAAAATAAAAAATAAAAACAACACTCTTGTAGAATTTAGGAGTTAATTTCCTGCTGGAGAGCGAATGAGTGTAATTGACAGGACCAGGCAACGGAAATGTCACCATGCCTGAACCGGTCAATCATAGTGCAAAGGGTGTGGCAGTTGCACAGAGAGCTGAGCCCCCATTGCTTCTAGAGGCTCATTTGCATATATTAAAAACATCTTTTTTCTCAGCAATGTGGGCACATCTGAACATCGGACCGACACAGATGCCTTAAGCTACCAAACGCACAAGTAACAGGTCAGCCAGTGTCATAGGTACAAAATTGCTGACAGATGCCCTTTAACAGTCTCTAAGTTTACCTTGTCTTTTTTTTTTTATACAGGATAAGTAGATTTGGACCACTGTTTGAGAATTACCGCTTAAAATAGGCAAACACTGCCATGTGATAAAGCCGAAGCATAAAAAGACAATGCAGATCACTACTTTCAATCTAACCCGCATCTTCTAGAAATGCTTTTCAGAGATTGATTTACATGAGCGTATTTTAGGGCTGTATTTCTTTATGAGTCTATATTTCCAAAAATGGAAAAAAACATCTCGGCATAAGGACAAGGAAACTCCGTTAAGGCCACCTTCACATTTTATTTTGGTAGCCCTTGCATGATCCCCTGGAGGATTAGAGAACAGGTCAGAGACCCTTATCGGAGAGAACATGTGATAGACTGCACCCTTGTACACCTTTTTTGTGATTTAACTATTTTCTTATTTTTTCCTTGCACTTGGATGAACGAAAAGACACAATCTCGAGGCTTTAACAAAAATCTCCAAGTAGAGCAGCTACTCCCCTTCTTCTTCTCTAGCCTGGCTATACGCCATGTACACATTATTGTGGCCAAAATATTCTAATACATTTCTAGTCTGGGTAGGTTACAGGGTAAAATGTGCAAGGAAAAGTAAAAACAAGGAAGCAAATATAAAACAATCTGGACTACCTAAATAGAATGCAGGCCAGCTGGGTACTTTGCGTAATGGCTGCACGTCTCTTGACTATAGTAACAACGTACTTATGACCTATTTTCAGAAAATATTAGGAACCATATGAAGAATAACTCTGAAATTAGCTATCAGAAAATACACAGGCTGTCTGTACAGGGTTTTAAAGTCTCACACAAGGGAGCCAAGCTGCAAAAATAGAATGGATTCTTACTTAACTTATTGTTAGATTAAATGGGTTATTAAAACCTTGAAGAAAAAAAAATATTCCGTGAGACTTTAACAATAGCTCAGCAGTAGCTCACACAATCACTAATCTCATCCAAATATAAAATAAATATACATCAGCGCAGGATAGAAATGTAGCAATGAAAGGGATTTCCCATGGTGTATGTGTGTATATATATATATATATATATATATATATATACATATACATATACACAAACACACTATATATATATATATATATATATATATATATATATATACACACACACACACAGTATATATATATATATATATATATATATTTATTTATTTATTATGGTATGAGTTTAAAACACACACAGAAGCAAATCGAATGGACAGGGCCAGGCAGTTAAAACATCATAGCGCCTTGCCGTATCCAATAAACTGAAGAGGGAGCTACAGCTACAGAGAGAGCCGAGCCGCGAAGGGCAACGGCAACGCCCCTGGAGGCTCATTTGCATATATGAAAACATCATTTTTCTCAGCAGTACGGGCACATATGAACTTGGGACCAACACAGATTACTTCAGCTGCCCAGCCCACGTGCAACAAGTCAGCCAGTTTCATAGGTACGAATCTGCTGACAGATGCCTTTGAACGAACCTTTTTATCCAATGATGTCACACAATTTAGTATCAAACAGTGCACCTACCCCAGGCCAGTTTTTCTCTTCCTGATCAGGCCATTTTTTGCATATCTGACGTGTCACTTTATGTGTGTTAACTTTCGGAATTAGCCATTCTAAAACTGTTTTCTCATGACACATTGTTCTTCCTGACAGTGATAAATTTGAGTAGATATATTTCACCTTTATTTATAAAAATTCACAATTTTCAAAATTTCTATTTCTTTGCTTTTAACGCCTCATGCACAGGTAGTACTGTAGGTCCATGCCCATATAGCAGCCTGCAAACAGAGGCCGTGTGAATGCTGTATCACGGATGCGGACCCATTTACTTGTAAAAAAAAAAAAAAGTAGTGCATATGGTGCGGTGACTGGGTCCGCGTCCACAGACGGTAGGCAATTTTAAAAAATTTTAAGAAAATTCCCAAAACCCATTTTAAAGGACAAATTCAGTTATGAAGTCATTTTTGTGGGGCTTGCATAATAGAAAACACCCATAAATGACCCCATTGTAGAACCTATACCCCTCAAGTTATTTAAATATTACTATACAAACTTTGTTCACCCTTTAGGTGTCCCCCAAGAATTAAAGAAAAATAGAGGAGAAATTTCTAAATTTCACTTTTTTTGCAGATCTTCCATTTTAATCTATTATTCCTGTAAGGCCGCAAGGGTTATCAACCAAACAAAACTCAATATTTATCACCCTGATCCTGCAGTTTACAGAAATATGTGGTCATAAACTGCTGTATGGGCAAACAACAGAGCACAGAAGGGAAGCAGCAACATATGGATATTGGAGGGCAGATTTCACTGACATAATTTTAAAAGGAACCTGTCATAAACTTTATACTGACCTGACTGAGGGCAGCATAAATTAGTGACAGAAATGCATGAGCTTAAAGTGATTGCTGAGAACCAGCATCATAACCATTGCAGCCGAGGGCTGGAAAAGAGTCAAATCTACCTGAAAAGAGTCCTGGTTATCCATAATCTCCTGCACTCCCCGTCTATCTGCTGATGACTGGCAGTTCTCTCCTAGAGAGAAAGGGAGAAAACTAGGTAGAAGACAGTCAATCATCAGCAGGTGGGCAGGAGAGCAGGAATTCATGAATAACCATGACTCTTCTCAGGTGGCCCGGACTCTTTCCCAGGCCCAGTCTGCAATGATTGTTATGTTGTTTCTCGGCAAACACTTACTTTTAACTTATAAATGACAGACCGCTGAAATCAACTCACCTGTCTCTACTTTTTGCTGCCTTTAGTTTGGGCAGCATAAAGTTGATGACAGGTTCCCGTTAAGTTGCCATGTCACATTTGAAGACCCCCTGATGTACCCCTACTGTAGGGACTCCCCCAAAAAATGGCTTTTCTGGCACCATTTTTATTTTTAGTTTTTTACAGTATTCACCTGATAGGCTAGATCATTTGTTATGCGATGATCCCAAATATGTCTATTTCTATTTTTTTGTTTCAGTTTTACATAAATCATTTTTGAAATAAAGTCATGTTTGTGTGTCTCCATTTTCTGAAAGCCATTTTTTTTTCTAAAATTGTCCCGTGTAGGGGGCTTTTTTTTGCAGGAAGTGTTGACATTTTTATTGGTACCATTTCTGGGTACATATGATTTTTTGATCATTCAACATTACACTTTTCTGGGCCAAGGTGACCAAAAAAATGGCTTTTGTTGCCACAGTTTTTATTTTTCTTTACGCCTTTCACCTGAGGAAGTAGATCATGTGATATTTTTATAGAGCAAGTTGTTACGGATGCAGAAATACCCAATATGCCTATTTTCTTCAAATGTATTTCAGTATTACAGAATGAAGAGGGTAGGTATTGCAGAGATTACCCTTCCATGAATAGGAAAGAGCATCTACTTCCCCCTTCCCCCAGAGTATGATCCCAGGAATCCATAAAGAAGATTTTTCTGTCCTTCCTATTGGCTCTAGTCCTAAAAAGATCCCCCATAATGGAACTATCTAATCAAAAACCTCCTCATTTAGTGACTACTCCTCTGAGTGTATGATAGTCTGTACACTGAACCTTTCAAGACACTAAAAAGAGATATTTTTTTTGGTCAAACCCAGAAGCTCTTGAGCTATACTCCTGTTAGAAATACAGGTTTTAGAAATATATTATGTTATTTTGTTGAGTTACCAAATGGTCTTGGAAGTAACATTATATTGTAACCCAATAATTGTGTAATTGTAGCTATTGTTGCACCCCAGTAAGATGGTGGATTATATAGTATATATTTTATATATATTTATACAGTAAATAATTTCTTACACTTGTCAAAAAAGAAGAGATTGTCTGTTACTGCCTGAGAAAATGTTTGCATGCTTGTCCTTTATAAGATGAAGAGACTGGCAAAGAGCGCACAGAACAGCCCTCAACTCCCTGGCATTCTGAGACTTTTTCCACAGATGGGGATCCCAGCAACCCTGAAGAAGAGACAACTCTGACTGGGCCCCACCACATTGTTATTAGAGTTGCACCGGGTATCAAACTTTTGATACCTAATGGATACTTTTACACCCAGACAGATCTGATACCGGGCTTTGATATTTTCCGATACTAGGCTGCACTACCGCGCAGCCTAGTATCTCTTAGAGAACATGGCATGCGCCACCCTCAGAGCGCACCATGTTCTCAACAGCGGGCACAGTGCAGAAGGAGACAGTCCCTCCCACCCACTGTGACGCGGCTGCTGGTTCCTAGGGATGAGCGAATTTCATATTTTGAAATTCGTTCACGCTTCGTTTGGTGGTAAAAGCAGAATTGCGTTACGGATTCCGTTACCACGGACCATAACGCAATTCTATGACGGAATGCATAACGGAATGCCTTTAGAGGCATTCTGTTATTCATTCTGTCATAATAGAAGTCTATGGGCTACAAAACGGATCCGTCCTGTTTCCGTTATGCAGGGGAGTCCTCTCCTGCATAACGGAAACGGGACGGATCCGTTATGCAGGCCTCAGACTTCTATCATGACGGAATAAATAACTAAAAAGTTTGGTGCCGTGTTAGCGAATAGAAAACTAGTTTAGTGCTCTCATTAAGAGAAACAAAATAAGAGTATTGCAGGTTTGATACCTTTTAACCCTTTAAGGACCGGAGGTTTTTAACTTTTTGAGTTTTCGTTTTGCGCTCCCTGCCTTCCCATAGCCATAGCTTTTTTATTTTTCGGTTCACATAGCCATATGAGGGCTTGTTTTTTGCGGGACAAGTTGTACTTTCCAACGCCACCATTTAATATTGCATATGATGTAGTGGGAAGCGGGGAAAAAAATTCCAAATGGGGTGAAATTGCAAAAAAAAAAGCAATTCCACCACAGTTTTGCGGCTTTTTAAATTCCGACGTTCGATGTGTGATAAAACTGACCGGTTACTTTTACTCTACAGGTCAGTAAAAATCCAGCGATACCCTATATGTATAGGTTTTCTTGCGTTTTGATAGTGAAAAAAAATTTCAAAAGTGGGAAAAAAAAATCAGTTTTACTTTTTTGTCACCGTGTTTTGACCCCTATAACTTTTTTGTAATTATATGTACAGAGCTGTATGGGGGCTTATTTTATGCGTCATAATCTTATCTTTTTATTGATACCATTTTGGGGTGTGTATGACTTTTTGATCACCTTTTATGTAATTTTTTGTGGAAAATGAAGCGACCAAAAATGGCAAATCCGCCATTTGGACACTTTTTTCCGTTTTGCTGTTTGACGTATGGGGAATTTTTTTTATATTTTTATACTATGGACGTTTTCGCACATTGCGACACCCATGATGTGTATTTTAAAAAATTTTTAGTTTTTTAATTTTTATTTTAGCAAAAGGGGGGTGATTTGAACTTATGTTTTTTTTATTTATTTATTTAAAATTTTTTTTTTTTTTTTACACTTTTATATAGTTCCCATAGGGAACTATAACTTACAATCATCTGATTGCGATTTTCATACATTCCAATGCAATAGCATTGGAATATATGAAAAAAATCGCATATTTCCTATGAAGCCTATTACAGGCAAGGCACCATAGGAAATACTATACAGCAGCCTGGGTTTCATTCATAGAGACCCAGGCTACTACAGGCGCGCTCCGACTCCTCCGATCGCCACACGGGGGAGCCGGAGTGCAAACAGAAAGTAAAACTTTCGGTTTGTGCGCACTCAGATGCCGTGGTCAGGATTGACCACAGCATCTGAGAGGTTAAATGTCCGCGATCGGCATCGCTGTCGGTCGCAGACATTAGCCGCGGGTGCCTGCTACAGGAACCATGAGGACACCCGCGGCTAAGGCACCCGCATAGAGCAGGAGCGGGCGCCATCTTTAAAGACCGGACACAGGACGTACATGTACGTCCTGTGACCTTAAGAGGTTAATGGCTAACAAAAATAGAAGTAATGATTTCTCTTTGGCCTCTTTCGCACAATCGTGATGGATTAGCTCTGGATGCGTTCAGGGTGCGTTCAGTGAAACTCACACCATTTTGCAAGCAAGTTCAGACAGTTTTGCCTGCGATTGCGTTCAGTTGTTCAGTTTTTTCCGTGCGAGTGCAATGCGTTTTGATCCGTTTTTACATGTGCGTGATAAAAAACTGAAGGTTTACAAACAACATCTCTTAGCAACCATCAGTGAAAAACGCATTGCAGCTGCACTTGCTTGCGGATGCAGTGAGTTTTTCACTGAAGCCCCATTCACTTCTATGGGGCCAGGGCTGTGTGAAAAAACGCAGAATATAGAATATGCTGCGTTTTTTAACGCAAAGCAGAACTGATGCGTGAAAAAAACGCTCATGTACACAGACCCATTGAAATGAATGGGTCAGGATTCAGTGCGGGTGCTATGCGTTCACGTCACGCATTTCACCCGCGCGGAAAACTCGCTCAAGTGAAAGGGCCTTAATGAGAGCACTAAACTGGAATGAATAACGGAATGCCTCTAAAGGCATTCCGTTATGCATTCCATCATAGAATTGCTTTATGGTCCGTGGTAACGGAATCCATGACGCAATTCTGCTTTTACCACCAAACGAAGCGTGAACGAATTTCATAACATAAAATTCGCTCATCTCTACTGGTCACCAATGAAAATAGCACTGAGGAGGAGGGGAGGGGCTGTGGCCACTGTATCACCAATGAAAATAGTTAACCAGTTAATACAAATGTGGGCGGCGGATGCTAGCCATATCACACAGCTGGCACCCAGCCTCAATGACATGGCACGCGGCCCCGCAAACCGCATCAAATGACTTGGTTTGGTGGGATCCCTGTCATTGAGACTGGATGCCGGCTGAGTAATACGGCCCGCACCTGCCGCCCACATTTGTATTAACGAGTTAATTATATTCATTGGTGGTGCAGAGCGCCCACCACCCCAGTATCATAATCATGGGTGGTGCAGCGGCCTCTCTCCCCCCCAGTATTATATTCGCTGGTGGTAGTGGCCACAGGGTCCCCTCCCTTCCTCCTCATTATCTTCATTGATGGCAGTAGCAGCTTCCGATCGGGACTACGATCGGTTACAATGGCAGCCTGGAAGCTGCTGAAGCCTTCCATGGCTGCCATGGTAAGCTCCCTGCCGCTGTGTGCACAGGGCAACAGGGACAGTGTAAAAGTTCTATTCACCATAATAGACCTCTATTAGGGTGAACAGGACAAAAACTGTCAAAATATCAATAGTAAATCTGACTCATTGGAGGTGTAATAACTCATTCTATATGAGTTGAAGCTTATTTGTATAAAGCTTGTTATAAATCATATTGTATCGTTATGAGTCATGTTTGTTCTGTAAAAATCCAGACCCCCCCTTGTGTATTCCAAGGCAGAGAAGCGCTGATTACATTTCTAAGATATTCATCAAATGAGTTCTGGTGGCCAACTGTGTACAAACATTCTTCCTAAATCGCTAATTCTCACCTAGCTGCTAATGAAGGGTCACTAAACATCCCAGTTCTGCAATCCACACGAGGTTATTACAATCTTAAAAGCTCTGTACATAACAAAAAAAATACTTAATATTTTAAAACTCACAGCCATAATTTATTTTTGGAATAATCCACTAAAATATTCAGAATCAAGAGATTTAGGCGCTTCTCTGGTCTCAAATCCCAGAAGTTTTGGCCTTGGGGAACCCGAGAATAAATATTGGTTCCAAATCTACATATTTTATAAGCATTTGCAATGTCCCCAGACTGGTAAAATCATGACAGGAATGTTGCTGGGCATATCATCCCTCTAGGAGCCATCTATCAAACGTCATAGCAAAATCTAAAATTGCCACATAGCTGGTGAAGTTTGTGCATATGATTACCCAGCCTCTAGTCACATGACTTAGGGGAAGGCTAAATGGGCCCCTTAAAAATGTCTCAAACTGACAACCAGGGTAAGAATCCAGAGGTAAGCCTAGCTGTAAGTTTCCGCTGTCCTCCCAGCATGGATCTCTCACCGATCTAAGGCTACATTCACACGACTGTTTTTGGTCAGCATTCGATTAGCATTTTTGCAGATAGGATGCAGATGTATTCATTTCAATGGGTCCGCAAAATAGCACACATTGTGCTGTCCACATCCGTATGTTCGCTCCGTAGTCCTGCAAAAAATATAGAACATGTCCTATTCTTGTCTGTTTTGCGGATAAGGATAGGCATTGTTACAATGATTCTGCAAAAAAAATGGAAGGAACACGGACGTCTTCCGTATTTTTTGCGGACCGCAAAATACATATGGTCGTGTGAATGTAGCCTAATTGGTATGCGACTCATATTTTTATCCCTACAGGTGTGAAGGAAAACTGATTCCACCTTTCATTTTTTAGAGCACCTTTGGAAAAATGAAAGGATCAATCTGATTGGTTGCTAAGTCAGTTTCTCTTCACGCAATTTTTGATAAATCTCCCATAGTGCGTTCCTAGGGTGCTGAGCATTTGTACTGTGGTGTTCTGTCTGCTGTGCAATGGATGGACGGTGGCAACACCTTGGTAGCTGAGTGCACAGGTGAATGCGGGAGCAGGGTTCCCTATTACAGTCACATCAAAGGACATGGATGAAGTGAGTGCCAACTCGTGGCTGGCTGTGTTGTGTGTGCGCGATTTCATGACAGGGGGTCACTTATCAAGACGATTTACGCTAGTTTGTGACGTGAAAAAAAAATAAAGACGTCTATCTCCCTTGCAACTTTTTACACAACGTTGTTATGCCATCCTCGCCAATGGGGAGTGGCAATGGCGGGGTTGGGCCAGACCATGGGCCCCAGTGTAAATGACAACTGAAATCTTCTCCAGACAGGGACTGGAGTAGATTCTAGTTTGGGCGCACGGACTGCCCAAAGACCAGCGTAAAATGTTGTTCCTAAATAAATGACCCCCCATTGTGAACCCAGAAAACGGCCTGTTGTTTAAATCAAGATTTCATGTTAAACATGTATTTTCTTTTAGAATTTTTGGTGATCTAAAAAAAAAAAAAACGTTTTCTATGTCACTAGTTATTCAGCATCTTTTGCACTGCCCACTAAGACTAATAATATCTCAAGACTTACTGTTCTGAACAGATAGGTTGGCTGCCCCCACAATCATGTACAGAAAACAGAATTTTAAAAAATCTGCGTTAATATGCTGTTATGGCACAGATCACCCCAGAGCAGGTGGTTGTTTTTTTTTTGCTTTTTTTTAACTTTTGCACCACTCCGGGCCCCTAAATATTGGTTTACTATCTCAGACAAATAATTAATTGTCAGGAAAAAAATGATGTCACACATGAAGTGTAGTAACAAGCTCCCTCTACTACAAGGTTGGCGATGCTGTGTAATTCCGGCACTGACTTCCTGTAATGGAGCTACACCCGAACAGGGGACTGGCGGGGGTGAAGGACCCTGTTGATCAGCTAGTGATGGTCTATCCCGAGGATAGGCCATCACTTAGTTAAAGCTGGATAACCCTTTTAAGAACTTGGAGAACTAAATAGATAATGGGGGTAAAAAATGAGGGGTTCCTTGGAAGAGTAGTCTATTAAAGGGGTATTTAAGCCCAATGAAAAGAGCTCACCTGGGAGGCTAATGATATAAAGCACTTATACTCATCTCACAGATACCCGGCCATTCCGACAGTGCTGGGGCCCCCGCTGCTCTAAACTTCCTGCTCATGTCTCGAGACGCAAAGTAATGAAGTAATGGTGGAACTGATGCACTGCCAATAACTGCCTGAGGAAGGTCATTGCCGATTTCCTGCCTTGATGACACTCTGACATTATCAGATCGGCAGGGGATCAGTGCGGTGTTTACAGGCACTTATTTTTTTTTATACCATTTGCTGCTTAGGAAACTCTTTATGATTGGGCTGCAAAACGCACACAGTTTTTAGGGGTGTTATTCTGCTCCTTTTTTTAGCACTAAAAATACCAGCTGTTAGCTGAAGGTCTATGGCAGGGATGTTCAACCTCTGGCCCTCCAGCTGTTGCAAAACTACAACTTACATTATGCCTAGACAGCCTACAGCTATAAGGGCATGCTGGGAGCTGTAGTTTTTCAACAGCTGGAGGGCCGCAGGTTGGACCGTGTGGTCTATGGGAAATATTAAACGTAGTATGTTTTTGTTAACTTTTTGGGTGTTTTTTTGTCCCTTTTCAAAAGCTTAGCATGCTGTAGCTCTTGCTGTTTTTTTTTTTTTTTTATAGGAGAATAACACTATAAAGCCTCTTTCACACGGGCGTCATGTTTGATGCCCGGATAAGAGGCGGGTGCGTTGCGGGAATATGCGCGGTTTTCCCGCGCGGGTGCAAACGTTTGTAATGCGTTTTGCACGCGCGTGAGAAAAAACGCCATGTTTGGTACCCAACCCGAAGCCGGACTTCATCACTGAAGTCCGGTTTGGGGTCTTCTGGAGAATTGTTTATTTCCCCTTATAACATGGTTATAAGGGGAAATAATAGCATTCTTAATAAAGAATTCTTAGTAAAATGAAGTGGAAGGGGTTAAAAATAATAAAAGTTAACTTACCTTAGCCACTTGATCGCGTAGTCGCGATCTCTCCTCTCTTTCCCTGCAGCATCTAAGATCTACAGGACCTGTGATGACGTCACATCACATGGTCCAATCACATGGTCCATCTTACCATGGTGATGGACCATGTGATTGGACCATGTGATGTGACGTCATCACAGGTCCTTTAGATCTTAGATGCTGCAGGGAAAGAGAGGACAGATCGCAACTACGCGATCAAGTAGCTAAGGTAAGTTAACTTTTATTATTTTTAACCCCTTCCTCTTAATTTTACTATGCATTCTTTATTAAGAATGCTATTATTTCCCCTTATAGCCATGTTATAAGGGAAAATAATAGAGATTGGGTCCCGTTGCTAAGCAACAATGCGGGAAAATCGCAACGCATCCGCACTTGCTTGCGGATGCTTGCGATTTTCCCGCAGCCCTATTCACTTCTATGGGGCCTGCGTTGCGTGAAAAACACAGAATATAGAGCATGCTGCGATTTTCACGCAACGCAGAAGTGATGCGTGAAAATCACCGCTCATGTGCACAGCCCCATAGAAATGAATGGGTCCGGATTCAGTGCGGGTGCAATGCGTCCTCCTCACGCATTGCACCCGCGCGGAAAACTCGCCTGTGTGAAAGGGGCCTAAAGGATACAATAGTGGAAAGACACATTGGATGGTATTTATCATGCCCTGCACCTAACAAAAGTGTTAAGGATGTGCCAAAGCTAACAAACAAGTGTGCACTAAATATTTAATTTGGCGCAAAGTACTCCGACGCAGACTTCGAGTATTACATATTACTGCCATGACAAAAACTACGGTAAAAAACGCAGGCAAAAAGTGCCATCAATTCCATGGTGCTTTACATCCACAAGGGGTTACACATACATAGCATAAAACCAAATACAATAAGATTGACGCTATTAACAAACGGTATAATCTACAATGGAAAGGGGGAAGACACAGTAGGTGAATGTCAACCTTCAGTTTGATGCCAAGTCATGCGACCACTACACCCAATGAGTGGCCGCAGCTGCCACGTATCATCCATGTGGCACGTCACTGGGTCACATGCCGCATGAGTGACACGCCACTGTTGTGGCCAGTCATTGGTCGTAACAATCACATGAGCGGCATCAGATGTTGACATGGGAAGACCGGGACCTACAGAGCCAGCAGAGCAGCGATGGAGCTGGAACCCAGCGGCAGTGATCCGGTCATCAGCAGCTATTTCGGTAGGCTGTTCTCTAGATCAGGCACTGACTGTCTATTATCTGCAGTAATATGTAGATAATGCTGCATATAGAGTGTCCAGATCACCATTTTTTATATTCCTGCTGCCCCCCATTCCAACACTGTCAGCACTAAAAACTGCACTGAATTACTCAGTCTGTACTTCTGTGCTAACTTCATTGAGAGGACTCAAGTGCATGCCCGGCAGTCCTGACAATGTATTTCAGTGCAGATTTGACAGCTGATAATGGGGGAATGGTGCGTAGTAGGAACATAAAAAATAGTGAGCTGGACTCCATACTTGCAGTACTATTCCTGTATTACAGCATATAATAGTCCAAAATCCTTGTGACAGATCCAGGGCCGCCATCAGGGGGGTACAGCCATTACCCCAGTAAGGGGCCCTGACCCTGGGGGGGCCCGGCCAGTCCTGAAACTTTTTTTTTTTTTTTTTTTTATTGTGGCAGCTGACTCTGGGGCCCAGTGCTCCTCCCCCTCTCCCTTCTGCAGCCTGTCCCTTACCTCCCGGGGCCCCGGGCCCCAGCTATCTTGTTCTGAGAACAAGATAGCTGGAGTCTCTGCAGATCCATGGGTAGAATGTAGTTGCTAGAAGGAGGTCTGTGACATCACTGGTCACATGCTCCTTCATAGTCACATGGACAAACCCCGACAGCAGCAGCAGCTTGTGGAGGGAGGTGGGGCTGTGTGCCTGCAGGCTGCTCAGTGATGGAGGATGTGCTGCAGTCCTGGAGTCCACAGAGCTTCATGGAGAGCAGGTGAGTGGCAGCTCATGCATGAGCGGGCAGGTGGAGCACTCAGGGGTTCAAGTGGAGTGGAATCTGGTGCAATTAAGGGGGTTTATAGCACAGATCCTGGTGTATTCTGAGGGCCATGGTGTATATGATTTTGTCCCTGCGTGTATGTCTCTGTCTGACGTGCAAACTAGCTTATTTACTCCCCTCACTGGCGCTGACATAATTGAAGAGATGCGCCGTAATCTTACGCAGACACACTGCGCGAGATTACGTCAGCCGCAAGTGAGGTGAATAAATTAACTAGGAGGCGGCACTGGGCTCCGGAGTGTGGTGCGATTCTGAAGAAAAAAAGGTCTTTGCTTTATTATACCACTATTAATTCTGAGTGTTGGGGGTCACTTATTGAGGATCAGTTTGGATGGCACTTAGGGGGGATCCTATGCTATATATGTGTCATCCACAGATCCCCGCACAACAGTGCCATCCTCAGATCCCCCCCCCCAAAACAGTGCCATCCTCAGATCCCCCCCTCCAAAACAGTGCCATCCACGGACCCCCCCCCCCCAAAAAAAAAAAACAGTGCCATTCACAGATCCCCCCCAAAAAAACAGTGACATCCAAAGGCCACCATTAGTTCAAATCCCACCAAATGCTCCCCTTTGGTTAAAAATAATTTTTTTCTTATTTTTCTCCTCAAAAACCTAGGTGCGTCTTTTTATGCTTTTCTATCTTGAAATAAACTAAACCTTTAATGTTATGAAATTGAAATTTAATTTATATTAATTCACGCCCCATCCATCTACTCTTGGCCCAGCCCCCGGATCCAAAGCCTTTATTTAATTGACCAGTTTTCTGTTGTTCACAAAATATAAATATTTTCAATATGTTCCTGTTATGGCACTTCTATTATACATTTAAGCTTTTCCATCACGTCACCCCTCCCCTTCATTACATTCTCAGAAACAAGCAGAGCATGGATGTCAATAAAATTATCCCCCCCCCGGAAAAATTTCTGCGGACGCCCATGCACAGAGACTGGATTTAAGGAAAGGGTACCTCCAGCCGGTGCTGGGGAGCGAGCTGGCCGGAATCAGCGACACAAGTACGGGGGGGGGGACAACAATGGAGGGGCAAAATTAACTTGTGTGGGGGCAAATTACTTAGTGGGAGGTCAGTGTGGCGGGCAAACTACATGGAGGGCCGTGTGGGGGCAAAATTACTTAGTGTGGACTGTGGGGGCAAATTACATAATGCAGGGCTGGCTGGGGGTAAAATTAACTTGTGGGAAAGGGGCAAATTACTCAGTGGGGGTCAGTGTGGCGGGCAAGCTACATAGTGGAGGGACATGTGAGGGCAAATTACTTAGTGGGGGCAACTTGCATAATGCAAGGCTGTCTGGGGCAAAATTCACTAATGAGGGGGGGGGAAAATTAGTCAGTGGGGGGGGTCGATGTGGTGGGCAAACTACATAATGGAGGAACGTGTGGGGGCAAATTACATAATGCAGGTCTGTCTGGGGGCAAAATTAACTTGTGTGGGGGCAAAATTAACTTGGGAGGGGCAAATTACTCAGTGAGGGGCAGTGTGGCGGGCGAACTACATAGTGGAGGGCCGTGTGGGAGACGTCCTTGGATGTAAGAGGTATGGGCGCGATATATGGGTGGGAAGTGCCCCTCCAAAGACCAGGCTCTGGATCCGCCACTGGGGCAGTGTCGGGGAGGGGGCCCAGGCCTTGAGCTGTGTAAGGGGCCCCAAAATTTCTGATGGCAGCCCTGGACAGATCCCCCATTGTGAAGACGACGAGATTTGGAAAGGTTTGAGCTAACTATGAGTTCAGGACAGACATTCACTGTCTTTATTCAGTATTCTGGAGAGATTTGATGAAAAGCCAGTTTGTCATCATCAGCATATAGATGGTGCCAGAATCTGAAACTGCTTATTCTAAACTGAGGAAAGAGAGAACAGAAGGGGACCCATTACTGAGCCCTGAGGAACCCTGCAGAGAAATGAAGAGAAGTAGAGAAATCATCAAAGGAAACACTAAAGGAATGATGTCATTTGCGGCAGAACTTTCTGATTTGGACTCACTCTGAACTTTATGGTATAGACAAAAAAAAAAAAAAAGATGTAAACTAACAAAGTCAAACCACATATACCGGCAACATGTAAGTCAACTTATTCCTACAGTGTATCACACATAACTTATGTATCAAAGAGCCTTTTAACTTCACAATTTGACACAGTTAATTGGAATCTTGTCATCACTCACGTTGAACTGGAATGCAAAATTATTCATCCGTTACTTCCAGACCTCGCCCTTACATGCCTATATAGTACGTTATCCTGCACATCCCATCAAACTGTGAAAATCTCAAATGAATATTTACGCATACCTGGATTAAATGGAGGCCTTGTGCATATGACCATATATATTTTGTGGTCAGCAAGATACAGTACACATACCGTCCGTGTGCTATCCGGATTTTTTTCGGAGACCTATTAACTTCAATGGGTCTGACGACTGCATTTTGCAGACCAGAATAGGACATGCAGAATGAACATAGGGATGCGAACAGCACAAGATACATGCGGCCATGTGCATGTAGCCTAAGCATTAGAAATACCAGATGGTTTCAGAAGATTACACACGACCACTGAATACGTAAGCTAGATATATTATTTTACATACATTGTCATACAATCTAACAAATGTAGAAATGAAGATGATAAAAAGAAAAGCATATTACATTTTGCACACAATAACCACCAAAGGTTAGATACCGGTTAGCACTGAACATACTATGGATCTGTACTCCGAATGCTGCAAAAGCAGAGCAGAAGCAAGTGGAAGGTTTAGGACCCCAGAAGGACCTTCCAAAGTGAAAGAGAGCCCACTGCACATGTGCAGTGTGCTCTCCATTCACAGCTCGGCTGGTTTCTGGAGTCCCATATCGGTGAATAGAGAGCGCACAGCGCAAGCGAGGTCAATGCTATTTTCAGAACTCCCACAGCGGTGAAAGGAAGGCAGCTCCACGTGTGCGGTTGCTCTCCGTTCACTTTGGGGGACCAGTTCTGGAGATAGGAGCAGGTTCCAGAGATGTAACTATATGACAGGGATGGTATATCCTAGCGATAAGCCATTAATGTCCCAGATGTCCCAACCCCTTTAAGTACAAATGTTAATGTCACCATCAACATTGAAAAGACGTTGACCACACACATTTTAGTTGATATTGGCATAGGGTTGCACGAGGCATCAAACTATCGATACGCAATTGATACTTTTTTACCAGTATCAATTCGATACCGGGATTTCCCTTTTACCGATACTAGGCTGCGCAGTATCACAGAACATGGCACGCGCTGCTTTTAGTGCGCGCCATGTTCCCTCCGCAGCACAGTGGAGAAGGAGGCAGTCTCTCCCTCCCCCTGTGCCGCTGCCACCAATGAGAAGAGAGAGGGGAAGGGCTGTGGCCACTGCACCACCAATGAAGATAACTAACATTTAATACAAATACAGGAGGCGGGTGCCGGCGGCACCTGACCTTTATGACAGGAAGCAGAGATCAGCGGCAGTTAACCGACGCGGATCGGAGCGCCTTGTCATAGAGGCTGGGTGCCGACTATGTGATTCTGCCGTCGGCATCCGTTGCTCCGTTCCGTGGCCCGCAAAAAAATAGAGGATGTCCTATTCTTGTCTGTTTTGCGGACAAGAATAGGCATCTCAATAACGAGCCTACCGTTCCGCAAATTGCGGTAGGCACACGGAGCAGCTTCCGTGTTTTGTAGATCCGCAAAACACACACGGTCATGTGCATGAAGCTTAACATTAATTGTCAGTAAGGATGAAGAGAACATCTACTTGTTTAGGTGTCTCCCGAAGCTCAGGATTCGATGGATACGTAATGGATACAGTACTTCATTGGTGGCACCATTATTTTTTATTTAATCTGTTGTGTGTTTTTGTTTAGAGAGCAAAAATTTTAACAAAAACTTTTACAATGATATCATTCTTCCAATATTTATGCCACTGATTGTGTCCCCACTCGTGTGCAGGGGTTGTGCACAATTCCCCTCCCCCCAGGACCTGTGAAGTGAACTATACTTTACTGGCTCTACACTGCTTGGTTCCATGGGTCCCAGGTTGTCTTCACGGCACTTAGAATCCCCGCATGTAAACAAATCCTGCGTGGATGTGGTCACGTGCTCTTCTGCAGACAATCACTGGCCTCAGTGATGACGTGTCCACAAGTGGCAAGTCACTGCTGGGTGACCAATGAGGCCAGCCATACGCTGCAACGGCGAACGTGACACCATCTGTGCAGGAAGTTTACATGCGGGACTAGAACCCTTAGCTTAGGGTATATGCACATGACCGTTGCCTATTTCGCAATCCGCAAAACACAGATACCGTCCGTGTGCGTTCTGCATTTTGCGCAACGGACGTCCGGCCCATACTAGAACAATTCTATCCTTGTCTGTAATGCGGACCAGAATAGGACATGTTCTATATTTTTGCTGATGCCACAAAATGGACATACGGATGTGGACAGCACGTGGCACATTTTTTGGTGCCCCACTGAAGGGCATGGGTGCACATCCAATCGGACGCAGACCGAAAATACGTTTGTGTGCATGAGCCCTAATACAACTATGGAATTCTAGGACGGGATAGTTTGCCTATAAGTTACTACACGGGCTATGCAAAAATCCAGCTGTACAATCTGAACAATCTTCAGAATCTGAAAATAGTGATTACTTTTTAAATAAAATAAAAAAATCTTCTTAATTGGTTCTTCACTTCTGCCCTTTCCTTCTACAGGACATCAACACATCTCCGGTGGACAGACAAATCGCTAGGTGGTGGTTCAACCACTGAACTACTCCCTGAAAGCTAAACGTCTGGAAACTCTTTTATGGCTGCCCAGCATAACACAGGCATGCCGTACTGTACTTTCCATTATATTTCACAATCAAAGTCAAAGTCACACGTACCAAATGTAACTGAACGCCAATAGTTGCATACGTTGTTTGCATATGATTACTCTTAACAGTGAAAACATGTCCAAGCTGCTTTTGTTAAAATATAGAAAGATTATTTATTTAGTAAAAACACTGAATGCCATGATATGGAGCTGCAATCCAATAGCCATATTTTGGAGGGATGTGACTGACTTTCTTTCCCATCTACTTCCATTTCAAGTGCCTTGTATACCCGAAGTCTATGGCATGCAAATGTATTACCTTGAGATGGTACAGCCCCAATAACACCGAACTTGACCATGTGGAACAATGTAGACCATGTAGATCAGTGATGCCCAACCTACGGCCCGCAGGCCACATGTGATGCGGCCTGCGGAGTGATCGGAGGCTGAGCATGCGCAGTTGTTGAAGAAGAAGGTACGCGCCTGGGCGGCTGCAGTGGCGCAACGATTCATCTCCATTCTAAACATCGAGGCAAATCGGGAATGAATGTAAGTCTCTCACGGTTGTCGTTCCCGTAGTTGTTTGTAAGGGCAATGCTGGGCTCCTAGTGTGGAGAGCTCATAATTCTCTATGCTGGGGAAGTGCTGTGTCTGGATGCCTGCGCCGTGCTGGTCCTTGTGACCTGACTGTACAGAGGAAGAAAGGGCTGACCACCTTACTGATTAATAGCGGGCACAGGTGACGGTGGTCTGTGTGTGAGCAGTGTGGTTTCAGGAGGGCTGCCCCCTGTGAGTGTGGCTGGTACCTTAGTGAGGAGAGTTGGGATATCCTGAAGGGCCAGTGGTGTCCATGTGGCAGGGGGTCCAGCAGTACATGGCTTTGTGGGGTAAGTAGGGAACCCCTCCTTGTTGTTTGGAAAGGCCAGGACATGAGTGGTGTTCATTGGTCTTGGTTGGAATTGTGACACTGGTTGCGTTGGTCTGTGCTGTGGCTGGCAGTAGAGTGCCCCCTTTTCGGTAAAAATGCTCACGTGTCCCTTTCACAGCAGTAATGCTCACATGTGCCCCCTTCGCAGTAGTAATGCTCACATGTGGCCCCTTCACAGTAGTAATGCTCACATGTGGCCCCTTCACAGTAGTAATGCTCACATGTGGCCCCTTCACAGTAGTAATGCTCACATGTGGCCCCATCACAGTAGTAATGCTCACATGTGGCCCCTTCACAGTAGTAATGCTCACATGTGGCCCCTTCACAGTAGTAGTGCTCACATGTGCTCCCTTCACAGTAGTAATGCTCACATGTGCCCCCTTCACTGTAAAAATACTGAGATGTGCCCCCTTCACAGTAAAAATACCCAGATATGCACCATTCCCAGAAAAAAATGCCCAGATATTTGCCCCTTCACAGTAGTAATGCTCACACGTGCCCGCTCACAGCGTCTGCATTTCTTTCTGGCAAAGCTACATGGTTCTGGCCCGCGAAATTTATACCAAGTCTAGTGCGGCCCTCAGAAGAAAAATGGTTGGGCACCACTGATGTAGATCAATCAGATTCTACCATACATAATACTAGCGTACAAACATTGCAACAAACCTCAAGAGTTTTAAAAAGTTTGGGGCCTATGGTGTGGGGCAGCACAAACCATGTACTCAACCTCGAGTCTGCGACAAGCTATGTCAGGAGCTCGAGGAAGCGTGGCTCAGTCGGTTTAGTAGGGATGCATGTACTGAATAAAATTGCAATAAATTATCTGATTAGAGAAATTGTTTACACAGTTGCTGTATTTTTGTTGTTTATATAACTATCTGCATTAAGAGATATGGACCACATAGGTCTTCTGTCTTCTATTTCTATGCTGTATTTGGCAACAAATTTGTATAAGATTGTTGTTATTTTACTTCTCTTAATAAAAGAGTTTAAAAAAACAAAAAAACACTAAATGCAAATTAGGCCTTTGGTGCGGGCTTCACGATTGCTCTTGTTGCACCCAAGCTCCTCTCATTTCTGTGGTCCTTTTGCCACTGCCTGGCCCTGTCAATCAAAGCAGGAAGGGAGGGACTGGCCACAGAAATGAGTGGTGCTTGGAGGCAACAAGGGCAGTGGTGACACCCTTGTTGCACCAAAGGCCTAATCTGCATATTAAAGGGGTTGTCTCACTTCAGCAAATGGCATTTATGACGTAGAGAGTTAATACGAGGCACTTACTAATGTACTGTGATTGTCCATATTGCCTCCTTTGCTGGCTGGATTCATTTTTCTATCACATTATACACGGCTCGTTTCCATGGTTACGACCACCCTGCAATCCAGCATCAGTGGTCATGCTTGCAGAATATAGGAAAAAGAACTAGCCACCAGAGAGGCTGACGCTTTTAACTATAGTGTGCAAGCACGACCACCACTGATGGATTGCAGGGTGGTCGTAACCGTGGAAACGAGCCGTGTATAACGTGATGGAAAAATGAATCAAGCCAGCAAAGGAGGCAATATGGACAATCACAATACATTAGTAAGTGCCTTGTATTAACTTTCTCTACATGATCAATGCCACTTGCTGAAGTGACACAACCCCTTTAAGACTGTGTTTTAATCATGTGAACCACAGCTATCCATAGCTAAGGGGGTTCCCTCGGTGATCGATTCCCTTTAAGTTGATAGGACTGAACTGTAATACCAGACAAAGCCCATGGACATGTGGCTCCATTTCTTGAAAAAAAAAAAAGCAGCTCTTCATACCTAATCCTGGACAATCCCTTTAAATGGAACCTGTTACTAGGTCTAGGGCCACTTAATCACTAGCATGTGGGGTTTAGCTTTCTAAAGATGCCCCGTCACAACAGGCTGTTTTGGCATTATCTGGTAAAAACACAACTTCTCTTACCCCGGATGAGTCTTGTAGCACTGGGAGATTGCATAGATGAATGTGAGGAGAGTACATCACTGTGCATGTACAATGCAGAGAGAAGGGAGGAGCATGCGTCCTGCAGGGGTATAGCTAAAGCCGTCATGGGCCCTGGTGCAGGACTTCAGCGTGGACCCCCTACCCTCAATAATCCTTCATACCTCAGCACACCTTGTAGGTTGCGGCTCCACTCTCTCTGCGGGCCACCCCGGACCACTCTGCAGGCGGCTTACCTGCGTCTCTGGAATCACTCGGCCCGTCTTCCACACCGTGCATCCTAACCACGTCTGGTCTGGCAGTGCTGATTCGCGCTTGCTGACAAAACAGTCACGTGCCCTGCCCATCCATTCTAGGTAGCGTGCGCTGCGTGTATGGTGTAAATATGGCACTTGCCGGGGGCAAGAATTCAATATTGCGGTCAGTTCGTCAGCGCTTTGTGGCTTAGGGGTGACCTCTGTGACCCCTATAGTAACGTGACGGGTGCCCGGTGCCGCCGGAATCATCTCTCTAGAAATTCCTTTACTATACAGTGATGAAATGGTTAGGGTACTTCCACACTTGGGTTATTCTTTTCCGATATTGAGTTCTGTTGTCGGGGCTCAATACCGGAAAAAAACGGATCAGTTTTATCCTAATGCATTCTGAATGGAGAGAAATCCATTCAGGATGCATCAGTTTAGTCTCTCTTACGGTTTTTGGACGGAGAAAATACCGCAGCATGCTGCAGTTTTGTCTCCGTCCAAAATTCTGGAACACTTGCCGGTTTCGGCATTAATTTCCATTGACATGTATTAGTGCCGGATCCGGCATTAAAATTACCGCAGTAACGGATCCGGTCTTCCGGTCTGCGCATGCGCAGACCTTTAAAAATGTGAAAAAAGTGAATACCAGATCCATTTTTCCAGATGACAACCGGAGAGACGGATTCAGTATTGCAATGCATTTGTGAGACGGATCAGTCTACAAATGGTATCCGCTTGCATACAGATTGCTGTATCCGGCAGGCAGTTTCGGCGACGGAACTGCCTGCCGGAATCCAGCAACGCAAGTGTGAAAGTAGCTTTACAGGAACATCTTTCCAGAGATAAACCCCGGCTGATTACTGACGGTTTGGTGGCCCCAGACCTTCCCTTTAACAAGTAGCATGGAGAGATTGGATTAGCAGTATGGTGCGGACTTGATAAGATTTTTAGTAGAATCTGTTTTCTTGTAGGTAAAGCCCGTCTACAATCCATGTCTCCCACCCCACTCCTTCTTCCGAATAACAGTATGAAGACAGCGCTGACGTAGGCGCAGAAGGATCTCACCATTTCTCATAATGGACGAAACTGCACGCTCAAAGTCACGTACGGGTTCAAAATAAGTTCTACATCAGTTATTACATAAAGATACAATACATCAGGAGCTACAGAAACTAGTGAAGTATCATCACCCAATGTGCAGTGCCGCTGTTCTCCTGTATGAGGTGACCCCCCCCCCAGTCCCAGCACAGCACAGGGACCAGGATGCCACTGCACCATCTGCACTCACCGCTGCTTCTCCACCGTATGTAGCTGAGCAGGGACTGGATGATGATCCACAAACAGTGATATCATACAACGCCAGCACAAATCCAAACTCACATTGAAACAATACTGCACAGAACAGAAGACATGACGGGCAGAAGCTGATGTAATACGAACCACCCATCCTCATTCTCACTGACGTCACCTGCATTAGCCCAGAGTGATGCTAGTAGTATGTGCCTCCCCGCAGCATCAGCCCTCTACAATACCGTCATTACACATCTACATGGTATACCGTAGACTGCACAGTATATAGACTACATTCATTACACATAGGTACCCGGCCACCACATAATCAGCTGTATGGACATCTGTATTGGAGAAAACAATGTACATAATGTAATATAGTGATCACAGCGCATGACCTCATCAAGGGCTCACACAAATGCACAATACAGTGTAATATATATAGTATCTACACAAATACAGTGTAATAATCACATATACAGCATGTCCCTACACAAATACAGTGTAATAATCACATATACAGCATACCCCTACACAAATACAGTGTAATAATCACATATACAGCATGTCCCTACACAAATACCGTGTAATAATCACATATACAGCATATCCCTACACAAATACCGTGTAATAATCACATATACAGCATACCCCTACACAAATACAGTGTAATAATCACATATACAGCATGTCCCTACACAAATACCGTGTAATAATCACATATACAGCATATCCCTACACAAATACAGTGTAATAATCACATATACAGCATACCCCTACACAAATACAGTGTAATAATCACATATACAGCATGTCCCTACACAAATACCGTGTAATAATCACATATACAGCATATCCCTACACAAATACAGTGTAATAATCACATATACAGCATACCCCTACACAAATACAGTGTAATAATCACATATACAGCATACCCCTACACAAATACAGTGTAATAATCACACATACAGCATATCCCTACACAAATACAGTGTAATAATCACATATACAGCATATCCCTACACAAACAGTGTAATAATCAGATATACAGCATGTACCTATACAGTGTAATAATCAGATATACAGCATGTACCTATATAGTGTAATAATCACATATACAGCATGTACCTATATAGTGTACTGATCAGATATACAGCATGTACCTATATAGTGTAATAATCACATATACAGCATGTACCTATGTAGTGCAATAATCAGATATACAGCATGTACCTATATAGTGTAATAATCACATATACAGTATGTACCTATATAGTGTAATAATCACATATACAGAATGTACCTATATAGTGTAATAATCACATATACAGCATGTACCTATATAGTGTACTGATCAGATATACAGCATGTACCTATATAGTGTAATAATCAGATATACAGCATGTACCTATATAGTGTACTGATCAGATATACAGCATGTACCTATATAGTGTAATAATCACATATACAGCATGTACCTATACAGTGTAATAATCACATATACAGCATGTACCTATATAGTGTAATAATCAGATATACAGCATGTACCTATATAGTGTAATAATCAGATACACAGCATGTACCTATACAGTGTAATAATCAGATACACAGCATGTACCTATACAGTGTAATAATCACATATACAGCATGTACCTATACAGTGTAATAATCAGATACACAGCATGTACCTATATAGTGTAATAATCAGATACACAGCATGTACCTATACAGTGTAATAATCAGATATACAGCATGTACCTATATAGTGTAATAATCACATATACAGCATGTACCTATACAGTGTAATAATCAGATACACAGCATGTACCTATACAGTGTAATAATCAGATACACAGCATGTACCGATACAGTGTAATAATCAGATATACAGCATGTGCCTATATAGTGTACTGATCAGATATACAGCATGTACCTATATAGTGTACTGATCAGATATACAGCATGTACCTATATAGTGTAATAATCAGATATACAGCATGTACCTATATAGTGTACTGATCAGATATACAGCATGTACCTATATAGTGTAATAATCACATATACAGCATGTACCTATACAGTGTAATAATCACATATACAGCATGTACCTATATAGTGTAATAATCACATATACAGCATGTACCTATATAGTGTAATAATCACATATACAGCATGTACCTATATAGTGTAATAATCACATATACAGCATGTACCTATATAGTGTAATAATCACATATACAGCATGTACCTATATAGTGTAATAATCACATATACAGCATGTACCTATATAGTGTAATAATCACATATACTGCATGTACCTATATAGTGTAATAATCACATATACAGCATGTACCTATATAGTGTAATAATCAGATATACAGCATGTACCTATATAGTGTACTGATCAGATATACAGCATGTACCTATATAGTGTAATAATCAGATATACAGCATGTACCTATACAGTGTAATAATCAGATATACAGCATGTACCGATACAGTGTAATAATCAGATATACAGCATGTACCTATATAGTGTACTGATCAGATATACAGCATGTACCTATATAGTGTAATAATCAGATATACAGCATGTACCTATATAGTGTACTGATCAGATATACAGTATGTACCTATATAGTGTAATAATCACATATACAGCATGTACCTATATAGTGTACTGATCAGATATACAGCATGTACCTATATAGTGTAATAATCACATATACAGCATGTACCTATATAGTGTAATAATCACATATACAGCATGTACCTATATAGTGTAATAATCAGATATACAGCATGTACCTATATAGTGTAATAATCAGATACACAGCATGTACCTATACAGTGTAATAATCAGATATACAGCATGTACCTATATAGTGTAATAATCACATATACAGCATGTACCTATATAGTGTAATAATCACATATACAGCATGTACCTATATAGTGTAATAATCACATACACAGCATGTACCTACCTACCTCACAGGTACTAGAATAATTCAATGATCACACATAAACAGAGCAGGGAGAGTATAGCGCCCCCATACGTCTGCACATCACACATGTAGAGCATGAGTCACACTGAGCGGTATGATGGCAGGGCTGTGTGAAATAATGTCTATATACGGTCTGGTAATAAAAGATGCCAGGCTGGAGTGGCACACTAGGCACTGGCAGTCTCAGGGGGGGCACACCTCCTGATGCCTGTCCTCACATACTCCTCAGTGTAACACTGACCCCTGGACCGCCTGCATTACGTACCTCAGCGCAGGCATGCCTTGTACATGACCGCACACACAGTGCTGCAGCAGCACGGAGGCAGTGTATGAGCGGCCATGCTGACACGCTGGAGATGCTGCAGCCGTGAGGAGGTGCGGGGAGCCCCGGGCACGGATCCCAGCCCCCGCCTGCTCCGTGCACCTGTGACATAATGTGCACGAAGGTCACCGTGTAGTAAAGCCGCGCTCTTACCGCTCAGGGGACGCCGCTCCCGGAACATGCTGTGCTCCTAATCCAATAGCCGGGGCTGGGGAGCGGGCAGCGCCGCCAATGCTGCTGCTCTTCTCTGTTTACTTTGCCTATTGCATCGCCCTCCCCGCTGCGGTCTCTGCGTCTCCCAGCCCGGCTGCCAGAGTACGTCATGCTATGTGTAGCCTCACCTTGCTATTCACTAACGCCTCTTACGCACAGTGCGCTGCCGTCTGCGGGCTGTGCCTTCTCCTCACCGCCCAGTGGAGAGTGCTGCTCCTGCACTGGGAACCCGGAGCCTGACGGCATCTTGGAGGTGTCTTGTCAGCTGAGCCTCACTCCAGAGGAGTCCTCAATGCTGCTGGAAGTCTGGCACCTCACCTGCTTCTGGATTCACATGCAGTGTTTTCAATGGCGTTTTTGCTCCGGTCAAATGCTACCGATAGACTTCTCTGTAGACAGGGGTGCACCACCAATGAGGCCAGCTCAGGCAGCACCAGGAAGGGGCAAGAGGGGGGCAGCCGAAGGGCCATAGGTTAAGAAATTGCCATTGGGGGTGGGGAGCACCGTTTCAGTTTTCGCCTCAGGCTGCAGAAAGGCTAGGTGCACCCCTGTCTGTAGGGCTTCCACGCTCTGGAAGTCCTATAGAACAGGCATGCTCAACCTGCGGCCCTCCAGCTGTTGCAAAACTACAACTCCCAGCATGCCCGAACAGCCTACAGCTATCAGCCTACAGCAGGGCATTGTGGGAGTTGTAGTTTTACAACAGCTGGAGGGCCGCAGGTTGAGCATGCCTGCTATAGAGCGTTAGGGTCCGTTCACACAGAGGATTTTGGGTGCAGGTTTCGGTGCAAAAAAATTGGGGCAAATTTGCGTTGAAACCGACTCCCGTTGTTTTCGTTGGGAGGCCGTGCCACGGTTTATGCGGCTGAGGGTTTTGCTGGTCAGTTTTTCAAGAATCAGTGTCGGACTGTGACACCTAGGGCCCACCAGTAAAATTTATTCCGGGGACCATTGCATAGCTGCATGCAAATATTACTTGCCGAGGGCAAGACCGTACTTGGAAATTTCCCAGTGGGCCAATGCCCAAGGGGCCGCATGAGCCCTCCTCATGGCTGGCCAGTGGAAGTTTTTGTGATGGACTGTGGTATTTGGCTCTGTTGGGGTGGTATAATGTGCCACAATATGGTACTGCTGGCCCTGCCTTCTATCATTTTGGACCCAACTACAAAACTGGGCCACTTTTAGTATTTTTTCCAGGGCCACTTTTAATTCCCAGTCCGTCCCTGTTACCTGCCCACACAGAGGCAGACAGCAGCAAGATGCTACAAGATGATTGATTATCGGGGGGGGGGGGGTCCTTTCAAGAAGACTGGTCCCTAGGAGAATAGTGGCCCCCGTGCCTCTATATCTAGAAGTCATCTCAGTCACCTGATGCATCTATATCAATAAACTGGGTGGTTTCTTAAATAGTCAAACCGTTTTTTATATGAACATAGTGCAGTAGCTCTACTGTGTCCTGCCACTTATGAAGGGGGTTGGGGAATAGGGCCCATCCGGGGTATTCACGTGTACCCCTATGGGCCTGTCCGAGCCTGCCAAGAATGTATAGGTCATTCTTGGCACAGACCCCTCTCAAAGCCGCAGTGGCGTGAAAACCCACGGCAGAGACCGCAGCACAGAGCAGCTATGGCATACCAGGAGGATTTTGTCTTTGGCGAAAACCTCTGTGTGAATCTACCCTGAAATCCACCTATGGTGCGGATCTGAAATCTGCAGCCTCTCAACTTATGCTGCAGACGTCCACGACGGATTTTACCCTTTATACTGGAGAAGGTGAAAACCACAGCCATTTCTGCAGGAAAAACTGCATATAATATAGGCGTTTTGTGCTGTGGTTCTTGCTGCAGATATGTGGTCAAATCCACAGAGGACTTTTCCTCTGTATTTTCAGTCACATGTCGATGTAACCTTCAGATACGGCTTAGGCTACTTTCACATTAGCGTTTTGGCTTTCCGTTTGTGAGATCCGTCATGGGCTCTCAGAAGCGTCCAAAATGGATCAGTTTTGCCCTAATACATTCTGAATGGAAAAGGATCTGCTCAGAATGCATCAGTTTGCCTCCGACCAGTCGCCTGCACCGTTTTTCTGTCCGCCTGACGAAGCGGAGCCAAACATTTCTCTGACACAATCTGGCACAATAGAAAACGGATCTGTCCCCCATTGACTTTCAATGATGTTCAAGACGGATCCGTCATGGCTGTAGAAGACATAATACAACCGGATCCGTTCATGACGGATGCAGGTGGTTGTAGTATTGTAACCGAAGCGTTTTTGCAGATCCATGACGGATCCGCAAAAAACGCTAGTGTGAAAGTAGCCTAAAAGAAGAGAAACGCTGCCAAGTTTACAGTAGCAGCAAATTGGATGAGACTTAAAGGGGTTTTCCAAAGATTTTTATATTGATGGCCCATCCTCAGGATACAGTAGGTCATCAGTATCTGATCGGTGGGGGTCTGACACCCGGGACCCCAGCCAATCAGCTGTTTTAAGAAGGCTCCAATGCTCCTATGAGCACTGCGGCTTTCTCGCAGCTCACCAAGCACAGTGCCGTACATTGTATAGCAGTTGTGCTTGGTTTAGCGCTCAGCCCGATTCACTTCTATAGTGCTGATCTGCACCAAAGCCACGTTACTGATGAATATATCGTCACTGGCCTAGGAAAAGCAGAGAAGAGGCCGGGGTGCTACTGTGAGCGCCGGTGCCTTCTCAAACAGCTCATCAGCGAGGGTCCCGGGTGTCAGACCCCCACTGATCAGATACTGATGATCTATTCAGAGGATAGATAAACAGTAGTGTTGAGCGAAGCAAGCTGTCACTTCGGTCAAAACTTCGTTTGAATGCTGTATGGAGATCCGTCTTTGTGAATAGCTTCGAACTTCGATTATTCAACTTGAAGACAGTTTTAAAACTGGGAGACGCAAGACTTCGGAGATAACGAATTTCACCTCCGCGGAGCCCATACATTTCAATGCTGTACGGAGACAGATCTCCATACAGCATTCAAACAATATTTTGACTGAAGCAACTTCAGATCTATGATCCGAAGCTCACTTTGCTCACCAGCATTAAAGTTTCGGCAAACCCTTTTAAACAAATATCATACATGCTGCATAAAAAATCTGCAGTGGAAATTGACCTGTGGTGAGGATTTTAAATCAGCAGCACAAATTATACTGTGGATATCCACCACAGATTTTAACCCTTTGCAATGCACAGAGTGAAAATTACGACAGATTTCCATTCAGTACAGAAGCGTGGCAAAATATGACCTACTCTTTAAAGGGGTTGTCCGGATTCAGAGCTGAACCCGGACATATCCCCATTTTCACCCAGGCAGCCCCCCTTACTTGAGCATCGGAGCAGTTCATGCTCCGATGCTCTCCTTTGCCCTGCGTTAAATCGCACAGGGCAAAGGCATTTTCCGGTGACGAACTGGGTTCTCTATGGGGCTGCCAGGAAGCCCGGTGACGTCACTGGCACTGATAGGCGGGCTTTAGCGCTGCCCTAGCCTGTAAAACGGCTAGGGCAGCTCTAAAGCACGCCCATCATAGCTGGTGACGTCAAACACACCGGCCGGCAGTGTATAATTGTAAACAAAAGAGCCCTTGCCCTGTGCGATCTAGCGCAGGGCAAGGAAGTGCATCGGAGCATAAGATGCTCTGATGCTAACATCAGGGGGGCTGCCTGGGTGAAATTATGGGTATGTCCGGGTTCAGCTCTGAACCCGAACAACCCCTTTTACATTGACAAAGAAAATGCTACAAAATTCTTGTTTGTGGTAGAGACCTGATAGTGTCACTTATTACACTCTTTTTGCATTAAAGAGGTTGTCCAAGCTTTTAATATTGATGACCTATCCTCAGGACAGGTCATCAATATCAGATCAATACAGTTCCGATACGCGGGACCCTCGCCGATCAGCTATTTGAGAAGCCAATGGAGTACTGCTATTACCCCATGTAAAGGTGCCACCCATCACCCTCTTGCTTGCTGATCTGGTGAAACACCAAATCAATGCTGCAAATCATTTAATTAAAGGAGTTTTCCATGTGCTAAATATTAATGACCTATCCTCAGAATTGGTTATCAATATCAGGTTGGCAGGGGTTTGACACCCAACACCCCCAACAATCAGCTATTTGAGGAGGCATTGGTGCTCTGATGAGTGCTGCAGCCTCCTCACAGCTTACCAAGCACAGCTCCATCCATTGGATGGTGCTCCATTCACTTGAATATAACTGAGCTGCGCCTAGGCGAAGTGACCAATAAACCTGAAGTCACTGGCCTACAAAGAGGCCTAAGAACTCATGGAAAGCTGCAGCCTCTTTGAACAGCTAATTGGAAGGGGTCTGACTTCTGACAATATCAAAATCAACCTCCTTAATAGAAGATGCCTCAAATAAATATGGAATAGAAGTGAAGTTCCATAGTTTAGTTACAAACCACTATAACTACTAATATTGCAATACAGTTACAGTACAGAATAATCTGAAGATTAGTCCGTTATCTAAATATGTCCTTCTAGTAAAAAGGTAGTCTTTGTTCGTATACTTTCCTCAAATTCCAAATACACACATACACTCCTCTATTGTCTCTACCAGCATCTCAGCTGACTTTTCACCTAAATAACAATTCAGCTTTGATTTGGTCCTCTACGGGTACTTTCACACTAGCGTTAAAGTTTTCCGGTATAGAGTACCGTCATAGGGGCTCAATACCGGAAAAAAAATGCATCAGGTTGTCCTAATGCATTCTGAATGGAAAGTAATCAGTTCAGTATGCATCAGGATGTCTTCAGTTCCGTCCTTTTTACGGTATTTGACCAGAGAAAATACCGCAGCATGTTGTGGTTTTTCTCCAGCCAAAATTTCCGTAACACTTGCAGGATTGCCATATCCCGCATTATTTCCCACTGAAATGTATTAATGCTGGATCCGGTACCAAGTGTTCAGGATATTGCCGCATTGACGGATCCAGTTTTCTGCTCCGCACATGCGCAGACCTTTAAAAATGTGAAAAAAATAAATACAGGATTGTTTTTTCCAGAAGACAGCGGAAAGACGGATCCGGTATTTCAATGCATTTGTCAGATGAATCCGGAAACAAATGATATCCGTTTGCATACGGATTTCTGGATCCGGCAGGCAGTTCCAGCAACGGAACTGCCTGACGGATTCTTCTAACGCTAGTATGAAAGTACCCTTAGAAGATCATTCGGGTGTGGAGAGAGAGGAACTGGAGAAGGAGCCATGAGACAAGCAGTGTGACAGATTTCACAGAATTCTGTAGCCTGTATCTAATGTATAAGACAGATGCTGCAGAAGCCAAGCAATATTTTTAGATCAAAATAAAACTAAATAACTTAATGGTTCCAATTGGTGTTCATTGTGCAGTGACCCAGTAGAGCACTGCTAAGTTACTGACAAGCAAAAGGGTAACAATGTTTTGAACTTTTAACTTTCAGGCTCCATATCTCACCATCCACTACAGCTTCGACCGTGAGACTTCCATAATTTTATAGACAATCATCTTGGCTATCTCATTCATAAATTGGACTTGCAACTATTTAGCATACTATTAGTTATGCAGATTTTTGTCATGTAACTGCATTGTTACTGTTTTGCTCCTGGTGGTAAAACAATATTTTTCTTCTTGTCTACTACAAATTACAACCTGTTCTCACATCCCCTAATAGCTTATTGTGTTATTAGGTTGATTCCCAAGCGAAAGGTCACTGGTTCGAATCCATGAAGAAGATTTTCCAAGAAAAGAGAAACAGCATCATCCAGCTCATCTATAGCGGTATCCTGGCCAAGAAAATTGCCAAACTGTATCATGTGAGTTCCATGACAGTTGGAAGAATACAAGTCCGTCCATCCGTTCCAAAGCCAATAGGTGGACATCCAGGCAAAATATTGGAGTCAACGAGTCGGCTCATCACAAGGTCTATCAGTTCTGGCGCGAAAAACACGGCAGTGGAGGATGCTCGTACGCTTTATAATAGTGAGATCACAGATGTCCATGCAAGCGATGTGCATTACACAAGTATGGTGGCCTGAAAAAAGAAGAAGCCTCAATTTCAGTATTGTCATAAGAGGCATCGGCTCGTACTGTAGAAAGTAGAAGATTGGAAACAAATTGGAAGAAATGAGAAAAGGGGGCTAACAGATCTAGAAAGTGAAAGAACTGTCAAGTTTGGTGGAGGAAGCCTGATGATAGGGGTTTGTTTTACAGGCATTGGATACTTGACTAGGATCGATTGTGGTCTCAATGCTGAGCTATATGTGAGTATCCTACAAGATGAGTTACTTCATACACTCGAGTACTATAAGTATGAAAAGGATGACATAGTGTTTCAGTAGGAGAACGACCCAAAGCATACATCAAGATTGGTGAAGAAATGGTTCAATGACAATGAAGTAGAGGTGTTGGATTGACCCCCACAGTCCCTAGACCTCAACCCAATCAAACACTTGTGGGTAGAGTTGAAGAAAAAGCTGTATTCGTACCAAAGTGTGTCGACCTGTATAAACCAACATTGGAAACATGTACAAGAGACCTGGGAACAGATTTTGGTCAAGACATGCTTGAATCTGATCGAGAGCATGCCCAGAAGGATTCAGGCAGTGTTGAAAGCCAAAGATGGATTTACTAAATACGAACAAAATAATTGTCATGGCTCAGCAGGTGTGGCGCCACTGGGCAACTGACTGGCTATACTCTGGAGGGCAGTGTCCAAGCAACTACTTGGTTTTCACTAGAGCCTCTGATAGTGAGGATAAGCTCGAGCCGTTAGGGTTGTTGCAAGGGGCTACTCCAGAGCAACCAACAAGTCAGTGGCAGCTGGTCCGGGTGGACCAGAAGGTACCTGAGTAGGTACCATAAGTACAAGCGTAGTCAGGCAGGCAGAGTCATTACCAGGAGCAACGGTGCAGGACCAAAGGATGAGGCAGAGACATAGACAGGCAATAGGTCAGGGAAGGCGGCACAAGAACAGGTCAGGCAATCCAGGTCAGCAAAAGGAGCATCAAGCAAGCAGGCAGGCATCAGACGATAAGCAGAGTCCAGGAACGAAGTATAGACCAGGAGCACCAGTGGTTATCAGGCTCTTTAGCAAAAGACAAGGATCTTATCAGTAAGGCATCTGGGAAGAGGGCTGAGTCTCTTAAATACCTGCAGGAGAGCCAGGGTTGGTCAGCGAGGTCACATGACCCGACCCAGCCAGCCCAGGGAGTGATGCGTGCTGTCCCTAGAGCAGCGTAACATGAAACCAGCTGTAATCATGCTGTGAGTAGTCTGCCTGGAAGCTGTGGAATGGAATCCTCTGAAGCACAGCACACACCCCGACAGAGCCCAGGACTGCAGCAGTAGGCGGGGGAACAGTGGCGTCCCACAGCCGCTGTTACAACAAATCATATGCTAAATAGTTGCAAGTCCAATTTATGTATGACATAGCCAAGATGATTGTCTATAAAATGACGGTAGTCTCACGTTCAA
This sequence comes from Bufotes viridis, assembly GCA_033119425.1. Taxonomy (NCBI): domain Eukaryota; kingdom Metazoa; phylum Chordata; class Amphibia; order Anura; family Bufonidae; genus Bufotes; species Bufotes viridis. The sequence continues at coordinate 97,509,976 of CM065593.1, forward strand.
AGCTGTAGTATATGGTGAGATATGGAGCCTGAAAGTCAAAAGTTCAAAACATTGTTACCCTTTTGCTTGTTAGTGTAAGTTAATATTGGGACATGTCCAAAGTATTTAAATGGTTAAATTATTATTTTCCATTTCACCACCATGACGGCGAATAACTGGAGTTTAACCTCTGACCTCTGTAGGGGCAGGAAAACAGAGAAAGATTAAATTCCACCCTCCTACCACCCACTTCAGTGTTTTACTGCCCCTATAGTGGATTGGCCAGGACAGAGAAAGGCCTCTCTGCTCACCAGGGAGGTGGAGATGGAACTACATTTTTTATTTTCACAGGGCAGCACATTGGGGTCTGGGGCCTTCCATGTGTTACATACAGTCCCTGTAAAAGTTCAACCTGCTCATCGGTGGTACTTTACCAATGCTGGACAGGAGAGATGTAAAGGCTTCACATCTGTAGGATCAGATGCCTGTCCTGGGCTGCCTTACCTTCCTTTCCCCTGGTGGGATAAGCATGTGTATGCAGGGAGGTCCTACGTGCAGAGTGCCGGCGTCTGACGTCACTTCCGGTCTGGGATGGCACGGTGGCGTTCCCAGAAGTGCGCTTCAGAAGTGGCCGGCTTGCAGTTAAAAGCAAGCAAGGCAAGCCACGGAGGGTTCTGATCTGAGGTCTGGTGTGGATGATGTTGGGCCCAGAAGTACAGCCAAACAGAGAGCTTGTGCTATCATTTCTCAGGCTGCGGCCTTAATAGAAGTGTGGGGTACATCAATATTATGCACACTTTGAAATATATATATATATATATATATATATATATACATATATATATATACACACACACACACATATGTGATAAAGGCGGATAAACAGTGATATTGTTCCTCTCTTACCAGTAGGTGTCTAAGGATGGTCAGAAAAGGCCCAAAAAGAGTATTAAATGCATTTCATGTTTTAAAAAACTGCCAGACCAGTATACAAAAAAGTTATGCAAGGAATGCATTTTGGGCATCGTAAGAGAGGAACAAACATCTATGATGGACAAATTAAGAACCATAATCCGTGATGAAGTAAAATCTTCCCTGGCTTCTTTAAGAGATATCAGCCCTGGTCCACAACTGCCGAAAAATTAGCAGCTCACTCCTCCTCTGATTCCGATGGTCTAATGGATGAGGCTGCTTCCTCTAAACAGTGGGATAATGATGTTCCCTTTTTTGAAGGCGAAATTGTCGAAGATTCAAAAAAGTTCTATTTTTCCTTTGAAGAAATGGGTGACCCGTTAAAAGAGGTCAGGGCCACAATGGGCATTGAAGAGGTCCAGAAGCCACATTCAATACAGGAGGAGATGTTTGGGGGCCTAAGAACCAGGCGCATTAGAATTTTTCCTATAAATTAAAACATTAAAGAAATGGTTGTAGATGAATGGTCTGACCCAGAATAGAGACTGGGCATATCTAAAAATTCAAAAGTCGGTTACTATTTGACCCGTCTGAATCTAAAATATTTGATGAAATTCCCAAAATTGATGTACAGGTAGCGAAGGTTGATAAAAAGACCTCTCTTCCATTTGAGGACTCTTCTCAGTTGAAAGACCCTATGGAAAGAAAGGCAGATAGCCTCTTACGCAAGTCTTGGGAAGCGTTAATGTTTAGTTTAAAGACCAACATAGCAGCAACATTAGTAGCCCGATCCATGTATTTGTGGCTCAGTGAGCTGGAAAATCATCTAAAAAAATAAGACCCCAAGAGAAGAAATAATAGATTCTGTACCCTTAGGCTACATTCACACAACAGTGGGGAAAAAAGTCAATTAAAAACAGACGTACTGTTCAGTTGTCTGTTTTAGTTTTTTTGTTTCAGTTTTTCATGGCCATTTTGCATCAGTGTGTGCATCCATTTTCTGGCCGTGTGTCAGTTTTTAATGTCCGTTAAAAACGGACATGAAAAATGGGTGAATTTAATTGGCAGTTATTTCTAGACCCACCTTTCTGAGAATACCCACAGGATGGGTGGCCCCCAGCTAAAATAATGTCCCCCATAGTGTAGGAATTAAAATTATTTTTTTACTGCTCCCAGTTTTAATAATGTTCCCCATGTAGGCCCCCTGGTAAAATAATGTCCCCCATAGTGTGTGATTTTTTTTTTTTTTTACCGCCCCAGCTTTATTAATGCCCCCATGTAGACCCCCATCTTAAATAATATCCCCATTAGTGTAGGAATTTTTTTTTACCGCCCCCAGCTTTAATAATGCCCCCATGTAGGCCCCCCATCTTAAATAATGTCCCCCATAGTGTAGAATTTTTTTTTTACCGTCCCCAGCTTTAATAATGCCCCCAATGTAGGGCGCCATCTTAAATAATGTCCCCCATAGTGTGTGATTTTTTTTTTTTTATGCCCCCAACTTTATAATGTCCCCCATGGTTTAAATAATGCCCCCATAGTGTCCCACACCCAGTCTCTTCACAGAACGGGACCTGCCGAATGTGCACAATGACATCACTGTGCGCTCCCACGTGGTTGCGTCACCACGCATATCGCTGGTTCTTCGGCAGGTCCTGCTCAATGAAGAGAGAAGAGAATGCTGCACCGCGAGCAAGTGGATAAGCCCTAAATGGCCTGTGTACCCGTTTTTAACGGCTATTAAACGGGTGCACTTCTGTCAGTTGGCCGTTAAAAACGGTCCCATTCATTTCAATGGGTCCGTCTGACCGTGAAAATGGGCAAAAATAGGACATGTCCTATTTTTGGACGGATGCTATTCAGTGGCCATTTAAAGAACGGCCATGTGAATAGCCCCATAGACTTTCATTGGTGCTAAAAATGGCCGTGTGACCGCCGTTACTTAGACGGCCATCACACGGCCATTATTCACTGTTGTGTACATGAGGCCTTACTAAAATCAGCCACAGCTTTTCTTTCAGACGCTTCAGCAGAAACAGTAAGATTCTCTGCTAAAGATGCAGCCCTCTCAAATACAGCCATGAGCTTGGTGGATAAAGTCCTGGTCTGGGAATAAAGCATCTAAAATGAAATTGTATTTGATTGCTTTCTCTGGAGAATGTCTTTGGCCCAGTTCTGGACAAGATCCTTGAAACAGCAACGGGTAAACGAGATTTTCCTTTCACCCCTATGGTCGTCAAGAAAAATCATACAGGGGAAAATGGAAAACGGGTCGGTGGAGTTACCACAAAGGCTGCAGAGGAAGAGGATTTCTCCTCAATCCCCAGAACAAGTCTAGCGACAAACAATGACGCCAGGATTGGGGGAAGACTAAGAGACTTCTCATCCCAGTGGAGGAAAATAACATCAAATCCTTGGGTTCTGAATATTGTAGAGAAAGGATACAAGAGAGTTCTAATCTCTTCCCCCAAACAGCTACATGATCATATCTCACAGGTCAAAATCATCCCTGGAAAAAATCTGGAAGGGAGTCCTAGACTAGCTAAAACTAGGGGTGATTGCTCAGGTTCCGCCATCTCAGGAAAAGCAGGGTTATTACTCAAATCTGTTTCTGGTGACAAAACTAGATGGATCATACCGGACCATATTAAACCTAAAACATCTAAATAAACATATTTTGTACAGGAAATTCAAGATGGGGTCCCTGAACTCTACCATCCCTTTAATAAAAAGAATGCATTGATGAGCACAATCGATTTGAAGGACACTTACTACCAAGTCCCGATATAGGAACAGTCTCAGAGGTATCTAAAATGTGCTCTAAAAGATCTAAAAAGATGCATACTTCATTTTCAGTTTAAAGCCCTTCCGTTCGGCATTTCATCAGCCCCCAGAGTATTCACCAAGCTCATTATAGAAATGGTAGCTCATCTAAGGAAGGAAGGCTTAACAATAATACCTTACTTAGACTATTTCTTAATAGTGGCGGATTCCCGCAGCCAGATGAAGCACCATGTAGACAGTTTTTTACTCTTTCTACAAGAACTAGAATGGGTGATAAACCTAAAAAATCCTGTCTTCTTCCCCAAACAAGAATAAGGTTTCTAAGGATTTTCTTAGATTCAAAACAGTCATCCTTTCTCCCAGAAGAAAAGATAAATGCCATGAGACAAAAAAGATGGGACAAAAGACAGATATCTTTAGATCAGAAAATTCTAATCCCGGAACATGTAAAACTAACCCTCATCTGGTGGACCAACTCATCAAACCTCAACAAAGGGGTAGTATGGCAGAAGACACCATTCATCCAAATTTAGACAGATGCAAGTCAGGTTGGGGAGCAAACATAGACGGAAGATTTTACCAAGGTCTTTGACCAAGGGCCATAACAGATCGGTCATCAAACTACAGAGAGCTTTGGCTATATGGGAGACTCTAAAAGCCGTATCAGATCTCCTGAAGGGTCATCATCTAAAAATCCTTTCCGACAATATAAAAACAGTATCGTACTTGAGACACCAAGAAGGAATAAGATCACAGGAGCTGATAAATCTATCAGGAAAAATATTTTCGTTGGCCGAAAAAACAGTAGAATCCCTATCTACAGTTCACCTTAAATAGCAGATTTTCTAAGCAGAAGGAAACAAGACCAGGGAGAATTGTCTCTGAACATAGAAACCTTCAGCTTGATCGAAGAGAGATGGGGTTCTCTGGTGATAGACTTTAGAGATTTAGAAATTCTGTTCCCTAAATCCAAGGGACAGCCCTTGGGCGATCGATGTCTTCTCTCAAATCTGGGACTGGAGCCCAGCATATGCGTTCCTCTGATTCCGAAAGTGATTCAAAAGATCCTTCAGGATAGACCAACTCTCATACTACTAACGCCGTTTTGGCCAAAGAGAAGCTGGTTTCCTATTCTCAAAAAGCTGTCTCTATAGGAACCTTGGATTCTGCCTATCAGAAAAGACATTCTAACACAAGGTCTGTTAGTTCACCCCAATCCAGAATACTTCAGATTAACAGCTTGGATCCTGAGTCAGAAATCTTAAAACGCCAAGGTCTAGCAGATAAAGTAATCTCCACTCTCAGATCTTGTAAAAAGAAAGTCACTTCAGCAATTTATCTAAAGATCTGGAAGAAATGTATCTCTTGGCTGGGCGAAGCTAATCCGAATCACTCAGAACAAAACATTCAAAAAATTCTGGAATTTCTTCAGCAAGGGTTAGATCTAGGTCTTTGTCCTTCTACCCTAAAGGAGCAGATAGCAGCTCTCAGTGTCTTTTTTGATACAGACCTATGCAAAATAAATGTGGAGCCCCAGTATTGGGTCTACAACACAATGAAAGCCAGATATCCCTCAAAGGAAGGAAAACCGAGCAAAGGGGTGTCTCCATTACAGAGATCACCAAATCCACCATATTAAGTGGCCCCTATGTCAAGATCCTGCATTTTTACAAGCTTTAAGGATGTGACGGGGAAAACCTAAGCCAGTTATCCATCCACAGACAGCTGTTTCGGGGTGTTGCCCCTCATCAGTGTGGAGTAGGATTCTGCCTAACCGGGAGCAATGCCTTGGAGAATACTCAAACAAAGCAATAGCTGATCTCAGGGAGACCAACTACAGAAAACACAGCGGAGCCTCATTTAAGAGTCTCAACACAGCAATCCAAAGTGCAAAGCTCCCTGGGAAACAGTAATATACAAAATAAATGTGGAGCCCCAGTATTGGGTCTTCAACATAATGAAAGCCAGATATCTCTCAAAGGAAGGAAAACCGAGCAAAGGGGTGTCTCCATTACAGAGATCACCAAATCCACCAATGCAAAATAAATGTGAAACCCCTGTATTGGGTCTACAACACAATGAAAGCCAGATTTCCCTTAAAGGAAGGAAAACCGAGCAAAGGGGTGTGTCCATTACAGAGATCACCAAATTCACCATATTAAGTGGCCCCTATGTCAAGATCCTGCTTTTTTACAAGCTTTAAGGATGTGACGGGGAAAACCTAAGCCAGTTATCCATCCACAGACAGCTGTTTCGGGGTGTTGCCCCTCATCAGTGTGGAGTAGGATTCTGGCTAACCGGGAGCAATGCCTTGGAGACTACTCGAACAAAACAATCACAGAACCAGAAATAGGTGCACACTGCCGTAACACTAAACCCTCACACTGATGTTAAAAATTGAGAGTTAGTTCGACATATCCTACTAGGAGGACGTGTCTTAAGCCTCGGGCACCAGCGTCAAGGTCTCTCAAATAGCCCGTGGGCCCTAACACTCACCTACCTGCGCCGTATGGGCGATATCAGGGGCCAGTGGGCAATTACAGGAGCATTAGGACGACTCACAAACATCTCCTCTGTTACCTCCAGCATGTGGCCATGCTTGCAATGGGAGGTGGGAGGTGTCTATGAGCCCTACTCAAGACTGACTGATATAGCCCAAGGCCAAACAGGTGCACCCAAATGTGACCTGAGGTTGAAATACAGGCACATTTAAAATGGAGTTTATACACCTCCATACATATATATATATAAACCATCAAAAAGTGTGGTGATAAGAAAGCAGGATGCGCTCATACCCATATGCAGTTGTGCATTTCTGTAGGGGAGCACATCCTGCATCTTGTAGTACGTTGCTAATGGCAATCACCAGCAAAAATGCATACAATGGATGATGCCAGCAACGGACAACAAGTACCACAATGGACATCCTACATAAGATGAAATTTATGTGGATGTGGCAAGAATTCAGAACAAACACAGAACCAGAAATAGGTGCACACTGCCGTAACACTAAACCCTCACACTGATGTTAAAAATTGAGAGTTAGTTCGACATATCCTACTAGGAGGACGTGTCTTAAGCCTCGGGCACCAGCGTCAAGGTCTCTCAAATAGCCCGTGGGCCCTAACACTCACCTACCTGCGCCGTATGGGCGATATCAGGGGCCAGTGGGCAATTACAGGAGCATTAGGACGACTCACAAACATCTCCTCTGTTACCTCCAGCATGTGGCCATGCTTGCAATGGGAGGTGGGAGGTGTCTATGAGCCCTACTCAAGACTGACTGATATAGCCCAAGGCCAAACAGGTGCACCCAAATGTGACCTGAGGTTGAAATACAGGCACATTTAAAATGGAGTTTATACACCTCCATACATATATATATATAAACCATCAAAAAGTGTGGTGATAAGAAAGCAGGATGCGCTCATACCCATATGCAGTTGTGCATTTCTGTAGGGGAGCACATCCTGCACTTGTAGTACGTTGCTAATGGCAATCACCAGCAAAAATGCATACAATGGATGATGCCAGCAACGGACAACAAGTACCACAATGGACATCCTACATAAGATGAAATTTATGTGGATGTGGCAAGAATTCAGAACAAACACAGAACCAGAAATAGGTGCACACTGCCGTAACACTAAACCCTCACACTGATGTTAAAAATTGAGAGTTAGTTCGACATATCCTACTAGGAGGACGTGTCTTAAGCCTCGGGCACCAGCGTCAAGGTCTCTCAAATAGCCCGTGGGCCCTAACACTCACCTACCTGCGCCCGTATGGGCGATATCAGGGGCCAGTGGGCAATTACAGGAGCATTAGGACGACTCACAAACATCTCCTCTGTTACCTCCAGCATGTGGCCATGCTTGCAATGGGAGGTGGGAGGTGTCTATGAGCCCTACTCAAGACTGACTGATATAGCCCAAGGCCAAACAGGTGCACCCAAATGTGACCTGAGGTTGAAATACAGGCACATTTAAAATGGAGTTTATACACCTCCATACATATATATATATAAACCATCAAAAAGTGTGGTGATAAGAAAGCAGGATGCGCTCATACCCATATGCAGTTGTGCATTTCTGTAGGGGAGCACATCCTGCATCTTGTAGTACGTTGCTAATGGCAATCACCAGCAAAAAATGCATACAATGGATGATGCCAGCAACGGACAACAAGTACCACAATGGACATCCTACATAAGATGAAATTTATGTGGATGTGGCAAGAATTCAGAACAAACACAGAACCAGAAATAGGTGCACACTGCCGTAACACTAAACCCTCACACTGATGTTAAAAATTGAGAGTTAGTTCGACATATCCTACTAGGAGGACGTGTCTTAAGCCTCGGGCACCAGCGTCAAGGTCTCTCAAATAGCCCGTGGGCCCTAACACTCACCTACCTGCGCCGTATGGGCGATATCAGGGGCCAGTGGGCAATTACAGGAGCATTAGGACGACTCACAAACATCTCCTCTGTTACCTCCAGCATGTGGCCATGCTTGCAATGGGAGGTGGGAGGTGTCTATGAGCCCTACTCAAGACTGACTGATATAGCCCAAGGCCAAACAGGTGCACCCAAATGTGACCTGAGGTTGAAATACAGGCACATTTAAAATGGAGTTTATACACCTCCATACATATATATATATAAACCATCAAAAGTGTGGTGATAAGAAAGCAGGATGCGCTCATACCCATATGCAGTTGTGCATTTCTGTAGGGAGACATCCTGCACTTGTAGTACGTTGCTAATGGCAATCACCAGCAAAAATGCATACAATGGATGATGCCAGCAACGGACAACAAGTACCACAATGGACATCCTACATAAGATGAAATTTATGTGGATGTGGCAAGAATTCAGAACAAACACAGAACCAGAAATAGGTGCACACTGCCGTAACACTAAACCCTCACACTGATGTTAAAATTGAGAGTTAGTTCGACATATCCTACTAGGAGGACGTGTCTTAAGCCTCGGGCACCAGCGTCAAGGTCTTCAAATAGCCCGTGGGCCCTAACACTCACCTACCTGCGCCGTATGGGCGATATCAGGGGCCAGTGGGCAATTACAGGAGCATTAGGACGACTCACAAACATCTCCTCTGTTACCTCCAGCATGTGGCCATGCTTGCAATGGGAGGTGGGAGGTGTCTATGAGCCCTACTCAGTCAGTCTTGAGTAGGGCTCATAGACACCTCCCACCTCCCATTGCAAGCATGGCCACATGCTGGAGGTAACAGAGGAGATGTTTGTGAGTCGTCCTAATGCTCCTGTAATTGCCCACTGGCCCTGATATCGCCCATACGGCGCAGGTAGGTGAGTGTTAGGCCCACGGGCTATTTGAGAGACCTTGACGCTGGTGCCCGAGGCTTAAGACACGTCCTCCTAGTAGGATATGTCGAACTAACTCTCAATTTTTAACATCAGTGTGAGGGTTTAGTGTTACGGCAGTGTGCACCTATTTCTGGTTCTGTGTTTGTTCTGAATTCTTGCCACATCCACATAAATTTCATCTTATGTAGGATGTCCATTGTGGTACTTGTTGTCCGTTGCTGGCATCATCCATTGTATGCATTTTTTGCTGGTGATTGCCATTAGCAACGTACTACAAGTGCAGGATGTGCTCCCCTACAGAAATGCACAACTGCATATGGGTATGAGCGCATCCTGCTTTCTTATCACCACACTTTTTGATGGTTTATACTCGAACAAAACAATAGCTGATCTCAGGGAGACCAACTACAGAAAACACAGCGGAGCCTTATTTAAGAGTCTTAACACAGCAATCCAAAGTGCAAAGCTCCCTGGGAAACAGTGATATACAAAATAAATGTGGAGCCCCAGTATTGGGTCTACAACACAATGAAAGCCAGATTCATCAGAGCAGCTTCTAGACTAAGACCCTTCATCAGACCTCGCGTCCCTTCCTGGGACTTAAATATAGTACTAAAAGGTCTAACAGGAAGTCCCATTGAACCTCTAGACAATACTTCAGTTAAATTCCTCTCCTTCAAAACCGCTTTCCTAGTAGCAATTTCTTCAGCAAGGAGACTAGGTGAAATACAGGTCCTGTCTATCAGAGACCCCTTTTTAACAATCCTAGATGATAGAATTATTCTTAAACTTTATCCCGGTTTTCTTCCTTAGAAATCAAGAAATAATCCTTCCCTCTTTTTATAGTAATCCTAAAAATGCAAAAGAAGAAGAATTTCATTCTTTAGATGTAAGAAGAGTGGTACTGAAGCACTTGGAAGTTTCCAAAAGCTTAAAGGGTACCTGTCACCTCCAAAAGCCATCCCAAGCCACCAGCAGTACCTGAGAGTAGCCAGCAGCGTGTTTCTGATGGTCATTATCTTCCTGAAGGCAGATGCAGCAAAAACGCTGAAAATGTTCTTTTATCCCCTGCCCACGCGATTTTCTAGTCATACTTCAAGTCAAGGTAACTGCGCCCCCTTCCCTGCCCCTTCGCCTGTGACTGACAGCCGTCAGTTCGGCAAAGCCAGCTGAATGCTCTGCATAAGCGCTGTCAGTCACAGCAAAGGGGCAGGGAAGGGGGCGCGGTTACCTTGACTTGAAGCAAGGCGGCTCTGCCCCCTTGACTTCAAGCATGACTAAAAAATCTCACGATCAGGGGTTAAAAGAACATTTTCAGTATTTACTTCATCTGCCTTCAGGAAGAAAATGATCGTCAGAAACACGCTGATGGCTACTCTCAGGTACTGCTGGCGGCTTGGGATGGTTTTTGGAAGTGACAGGTTCCCTTTAAGAAGAGTAGACAACCTTCTAGTCCAATTTGGGGGAAAGAACAAGGGGAAGGCAGCATCCAAAGCCTCCATTGCTAGGTGGATTAAACAGACTATCAGTAACTGTTACCTGATTCAGGGTCTTCAGTGTCCTGTAAAGATTAGGGCCCATTCCAACAGGGCTGTATCCTCTTCTTATGCAAAAAAAACTGGTGCATTTTTGAAGCAGATCTGCAAAGATGCGACCTGGTCCAATGTGCATACTTTTATTAGACATTATAGGCGTGATTTCACAGGATCATCCGATCTATCTTTCGTAGAAAGGTTCTTCAGGCCATAGCCCCCACCCTTAATTGGTGATCTGTTAGGTCTCTAGTCAGGGACGTACATAGAAATCACTGGGCCCCATAGTAAGAAACTAAATTGGGCCCCAATTGCTGGATATACTAAAAATATCTGTACACACTGCATCTATTATATCTCGTATCTCACATATCAGTACACTGCTGTATATACTATATATCTATACACACTGCATCTATTATACCTCATATCTCACATATCAGTACACTGCTGTATATAGTATATATCTATACACACTACATCTATTATATCTCGTATCTCACATAGTACACTGCTGTATATACTATATATCTATACACACTGCGTCTATTATACCTCGTACCTCACGTATCAGTACACTGCTGTATATACTATATACAGTATCTATACACACTGCATCTATTATACCTTGTACCTCACATATCAGTACACTGCTGTATATACAATATACCTGTACATACTGCATCTGGTATACCCCGTACCTCACATATCAGTACACTGCTGTATATACTATATATCTGTATACACTACATCTATTATACCTCGTACCTCATGTATCAGTACACTGCTGTATATACTATATACAGTATCTATACACACTGCATCTATTATACCTCGTACCTCACATATCAGCACACTGCTGTATATACAATATACCTGTACACACTGCATCTTTTACACTCCATACCTCACATCTCAGTACACTGCTGTATATACTATATATCTGTACATATTGCATCTATAATAGTGTGTAATATATGCAGATATCCATACAGATCTATAATAGGTATAATACACTGCCTGTCAAAAAAAAAAGCGCTTTCATTATGGTACACATTCGCTGTGGCATTGTTTCGATAAGCTTCTGCAATGTCACAAGATTTATGTCCATCCAGTGTTGCATTGATCTTGCATTGATGATGGTAAAGTCTGACCGCTGCACAAAGCCTTCTCCAGCACATCCCAAAGATTCTCAATGGGGTTAAGGTCTGGACTCTGTAGTGGCCAATCCATGTGTGAAAATGTCTCATGCTCCCTGAACCACTCTTTCAGAATATGAGCCCAAAGAATCCTGGCATTGTCATCTTAGAATATCAAAAAAAGGTGTAAACACAGCGGCTCCACCCAAACTTCCAAATCTGACCGTGGTGCACTACCCTTGGTTCACCCCTGTACCGTATTGAGTATGTAAAGAAAAAGTTTGTAAAAGGGGGAGGCACTCTGCTAACACTGTACCACACGGAGACCTAAATGCACTGCACACCGTACATTTATTCAAGGTACATAAAAACACATAAAATTGCATATATAAAAATGAAACTAAATATAAGCTGAATACATCATAGGTGCATATACCAAACGGGTATCACGTGGTTCTTCCAAAGTACCCCTTTGAATATCCAACATTAACGTCCCTCTATGTAGGTCTAGATTGTCCCGCAAACTTTGAGCTTCTTATTATAAAGAAGTGTCTCTGTATGTAGTTATTCACTGAGAAACGTTCCTCCGTATAAAGGGAACCTTTTAGCTATTTTCGCATTTAATAGAATCGTATCCACAGTATTATGTACCATATTACAGTATTATGTAAATAACAAGGAGGTGTTTTTACATTACCACTTGTGGACATCTCCTAGAGTGGTCTTCTCCTTCCTCGTTGCCACCGCAATGTGATCTGCCAGGACCTGTCGCGGCATCCCACGTGGTCACTATCGTCATCCAGTGGCGTCCCACGTGACGATGGCAGAAGCGTCCGATTGGCTGACAGTCCGTATGTGTCGGGCGCTATTACGCGGGGTAATTTTCAAACACGATTCCTATGGAAATTATTTGTTTCTCCTGCGCTTGTTCTTGTATAGCAGCCTTAATGTTGTGGTCCCAAACGCGTTTCGGGGCAATTTTATCTGGCCCCTTCATCAGTGGTTAGACAGTGACGATAACCGAGGCTTTTTTATAGGTAGTCTCCATTCCCAAGGGGTGCTGGGATTTTTGGTATTTTGTAAAACCAGGATCTGGATTCCAGCATATATATTCTCAAGATATGTATATAAAAGTATCCCATAAGAACTCATACTCAAACATATTAAAAAATATTAAAAACATGTTGAACAGCTGGATCAATATTTAGAGGTAAAACTCATATATGGATATATATAAAAATTTTCATATATATATAGGTACATTTGGGCATATATAGGAATATATAGAGAGACATAGGGAGGGGGCTATTATGCCCATTTCATATGTTGTTATGGGAGATATAGTATGTCCTATTGAGATGGAGAAACATTAGGGAAGGGAAATCACTCACAGAGACACAACTACCATTTGAGAGATCGATATCAAAGTCGGGACACAAACACCACGAGAGAATTGACTCAGAGACACAACCATGTGCACAGTCACAGACAATTGTATCAACACAACGATCACAGGACAACACAGGTGAGGTCACAACAATACACCAGAGGAGAAAGATTAGAAGAGGTAGATACTCCAAGAGGAAACAGACACAACTATTCCAAGACACATCAAATATAATAAATTTGAGTAAGGTTGAACTCACACACGCACAAATCACATTATTAGAAAAAAGGTCTGAAATATGCACCTACCACTTCACTAGATAGATTTTCCACATTTATTGGAATAGAGAAATTTGTCCGAAAGTTATGCTTAAAGAGATACTATATGAAAAACCTGATGGAGGTAGCGACTAAAGATGCAAAAAGGGAGTATACATATACTGATCTGAAAGCAAAATCAAAGAAATTCCCAACTCAAGAGATTGTACAGAAATAGCCACCTTTAGGAGAAATGTGGAGATGGACTTAAGAGGGTTGAAAACCTGTAAAACTAGAAAAAATCTAAATAAAAAGGAACTAGAAGCGATTAAACAACTACAAAAGAATAATGAGATCACTATACGTCCAGCTGATAAGGGGGGGGGGCACGGTGATTCTCAACACTTCAGATTATAATAAAGAATGTGAAAGGCAACTGAAAGAGGAAGGAACTTATAAGAAACTAAAAGGTGACCCAACTAATGACTATTATGCCAAACTGACAGAACTCGCAAACAAGGGCAGGGAAGAGGGTCTTCTCCTAGATCGAGAGGCCAACTTTATATTAGACACTCCAAAAAGGACCCCTGTGTTCTATTGCCTCCCGAAGGTGCACAAAAATTTGGATGCACCTCCGGAAAGGCCTATTGTGTCAGGTATTGGTTCTATATCCTCCAATCTATCCCAGTATAAAGATACGTTATTACAACCAGTGGCAAAAACAATACCTTCATGTATCAAGGACACCACCCATATCATAGAAACATTAGAAGGGATGGATTGGAGGTAGGATTGGTATCTGTGCACACTTGATGTCAGCTCTTTGTATACAGTGATAGACCATATGGCAGGACTGGATGCTATAAGTAAACAACTTACCTCTCAAGGGAAATTGAAGGAACAACAGATCCTATATATAGTGGAGGGAGTGCGCTACATATTAGCCCACAATTAACTCTTTTATGAAGGAGACTTTTATTTACAACAAAGAGGAACCGCCATGGGGACCAGATTCGCCCCCAGCTATGCAAATTTATTCATGGCCCAGTGGGAAATGGAGACCATTGCGCCAAAGCTGGGGGTGGGTCTGGCCCTATGGCGGAGATATATAAACGATATACTGTTTATATGGCAAGATACCACGGAGTCACTTCAGGACTTCATAAAGGAAATAAACAATAATGATAAAACTCTTTGTTTTACCGCCACAATCAGCAAGACCAATATTACATTTTTGGATCTTAATATTGAAGTGAAAGAACGGAAACTTATATGCAGCACACATATGAAACCAACTGCAAAAAAAAGCTACATTAGATATTCCAGTTGTCATCTGCCCAGTTGGCTGGTCAACATACCGACGGGCCAACTGAGGAGATTGAAACGTAATTGTACGGAGGATTCTCAATATAGAAAAGAGGCAGAAATTTTAAAACAACAATTTATGGATAAGGACTATCCTTCTTGGGTCCTAGATAGTTCCATACAGAAAGTAGAGAATATGGATAGAAAGGAATTCTTTAAGGCCCAAAGAAAAGAAGAAGAGAAAGAGGTTGTCAGATTGATATTACCTTTTAATATCAACTATAAGGAAATAGAAAAAATTGTCAAGAAACATTGGGGACACCTATTGGAGGATAAGATATTGGGCACATTTTTACAACATTTCCAAAAATAACATACACTAAAGTCCTAAATCTAGGATTAAAAGTGCAAATCACTGTTGGCTCTTATTTAGAGGTTTCCATAAATGTGGAAGATGTGTCTGCTGTAAAAACAACCCTACCCCAAGAAAAATAACAGAAGTTCGATCGACCAAGAACAACTTTTTGATACATATCAAAGAAGGATTGACTTTTGACTCAACAGATGTGATCTATATATTAGAATGCCCTTGTCACAGGCAATATATAGGACGTACCAAAAGATCTCTGAAAGAAAGGGTAGCAGAACACATTAGGAACATAAGGAAAGGTTATGAACTACACTCCCTATCTCGACATTATAAAGAAACACATGGTAGACTAGTGATCCCTCAAGCCTCTCATTCGCAGCAATAGAGAAAGTTAAATGACCATGGAGGGGGGGCAACCATGTAGCACATATGTCGAGAATAGAGACAAGAAGAATCTTCGAATTCGACTCTTTAATCCCTAGAGGTCTAAATGCGGAAATTGAGTTGTTTGGCTTCCTATAGATTGGGGTTTGGGCCCTTGGAGGGATGAGAGGTCAGAGTCTGGTTGTTTATCAACACTCTGACTTCTCCTCCCCCTTGGGCCCCTTCCCTAAAGTTTCTTCATCTCAATAGGACATACTACATCTCCCATAACAACATATGAAATGGGCATAATAGCCCCCTCCCTATGTCTCTCTATATATACCTATATATGCCTATATGTACCTATATATATATATATATATATATATATATATATATATGAAAATTTTTATATATATCCATATATGAGTTTTACCTCCAAATATTGATCCAGCTGTTCAACATGTTTTTAATATTTTTTAATATGTTTGAGTAAGTTCTTATGGGATACTTTTATATACATATCTTGAGAATATATATGCCAGAATCCAGATCCTGGTTTTCCAAAATACCAAAAATCCCAGCACCCCTTGGGAATGGAGACTACCTATAAAAAAGCCTCAGTTATCGTCACTGTCTAACCACTGATGAAGGGGCCAGATAAAATTGCCCCGAAACGCGTTTGGGACTACAACAGTGAGGCTGCTATACAAGAACAACGCGCAGGAGAAACAAATAATTTCCAAAAGAATCGTGTTTGAAAATTACCCCGCGTAATAGCGCCCGACACATACGGACTGTCAGCCAATTGGACGCTTCTGCCATTGTCACGTGGGACGCCACTGGATGACGATAGTGCCCACGTGGGACGCCGCGACAGGTCCTGGCAGATCACATTGCGGTGGCAACGAGGAAGGAGAAGACTGTTTTAGGAGAGGTCCACAAGTGGTAATGTAAAAACACCTCCTCGTAATTACATGATAATACTGTGGATACGATTCTATTAAATGCGAAAATAGCTAAAAGGTTCCCTTTATACGGAGGAACGTTTCTCAGTGAATAACTACATACAGAGACACTTCTTTATAATAAGGAGCTCAAAGTTTGCGGGAAAATCTAGACCTACATAGAGGGACGTTAATGCTGGATATTCAAAGGGGTACTTTGGAAGAACCACGTGATACCCGTTTGGTATATGCACCTATGATGTATTCAGCTTATATTTAGTTTCATTTTTATATATGCAATTTTATGTGTTTTTATGTACCTTGAATAAATGTACAGTGTGCAGTGCATTTAGGTCTCCGTGTGGTACAGTGTTAGCAGAGTGCCTTCCCCTTTTACAGACCTCATCTTAGAATATGCCCGTGCCATCAGGGAAGAAAAAATCCATTGATGGAATAACCTAGTCATTCAGTTTGTTCAGGTAGTCAGCGGACCTCATTCTTGGAGCACATACTGTTGCTGAACCTAGACCTGACCAACTGCAGCAACCCCAGATCATAGCACTGCCCCCACAGGCTTGTACAGTAGGCACTAGGCATGATGGGTGCATCACTTCATCTGCCTCTTTTCTTACCCTGATGCGCCCATCACTCTGGAACAGGGCAAATCTGGACTCATCAGACCACATGGCCTTCTTCCATTGCTCCAGATTCCAATCTTTATGCTCCCTAGCAAATTGAAGCCTTTTTTTCTGGTTTGCCTCACTGATTTGTGGTTTTCTTACGGCTACACAGCTGTTCAGTCCCAATCCTTTGAGTTCCTATTCGCATTGTGCGTGTGGAAATGCTCTTACCTTCACTATTAACCACTTCAGCCCCCCTAGCTTAAACACCCTTAATGACCAGGCCACTTTTTACAATTCCGCACTACACTACTTTCACCGTTTATTGCTCCGTCATACAACTTACCACCCAAATGAATTTTACCTCCTTTTCTTCTCACTAATAGAGCTTTCATTTGGTGGTATTTCATTGCTGCTGACATTTTTACTTTTTTTGCTATTAATCAAAAATTACCGAAATTTTTGCAAAAAAATGACATTTTTCACTTTCTGTTGTAAAATTTTTCAAAAAACTACATTTCTATATAAATTTTTCTCTAAATTTATTGTTCTACATGTCTTTGATAAAAAAATCCAATAAGTGTATATTTATTGGTTTGGGTAAAAGTTATAGCGTTTACAAACTATGGTGCAAAAAGTGAATTTCGGCATTTTGAAGCAGCTCTGACTTTCTGAGCACCTGTCATGTTTCTTCAGGTGCTAGAATGCCAGGATAGTATAAATATCCCCAAATGACACCATTTTAGAAAGAAGACACCCCAAAGTATTCGCGGAGGGGCTTGGTGAGTTCATGTATCATTTCATTTTTTTCACAAGTTAGCGGAAATTGACACTTTCTGAGAAAAAAAAAAAAAAAGTTTCAATTTCTGATAACTTCTGGCAAAAAAAAAAAAAAATCTCAGACGGACTCACTATGCCCCTCAGTGAATACCTTGGGGTGTCTACTTTCCGAAATGGAGTCATTTGTGGGGTGTGTTTACTGTTCTGGCATTTTGGGCGGGCTAATTTGTGAGTCGCCATGTAAAACCTAAAGGTACTCGTTGGAATTTGGGCCTTTTGCACTCAGGCTGCAAAAAGCGGCACTTATGTGGTATCGCCGTACTCAGGAGAAGTAGGGCAATGTGTTTTGGGGTGTATTTTTACATATACCCATGTTGGGTGAGAGAAATATCTCTGTAAATTGTCAACTTTGTATAAAAATTTTTAAAAGTTGTCGTTTACAGAGATATTTTTCACACAAAGTATGGGTATATATAAAAATACACCCCAAAACACATTGCCCTACTTCTCCTGAGTACGGCGATACCACATGTGTGCCACTTTTTGCAGCCTGGGTGCGCAAGGGCCCTAAAACCAATGAGTACCTTTAGGATTTCACAGGGCATTTTTACGCATTTGGATTCCAGACTTCTTCTCACCCTTTAGGGGCCCCTAAAATGCCAGGACAGTATAAATACCCCACATGTGACCCCATTTTGAAAGAAGACACCCCAAGGTATTCTGTGAGGGGTATGGTGAGTTCATGCAAAATTTTATTTTTGTCACAAGTTAGTGGAATATGAGACTTTGTAAAAACAAAATTAAAAAAAAAAAAAAACAATTTCCGCTGACTTGTGCCAAAAATAAAAATTCTGTGGACTCACCATGCCCCTCACGGAATACCTTGGGGTGTCTTCTTTCCAAAATGGGGTCACATGTGGGGTATTTATACTCACCTGGCATTTTAGGGGCTCCCTAAAGTGTGAGAATCCAAATGCATAAAAATGGCCTGTGAAATCCTAAAGGTACTCATTGGTTTTAGGGCCCCTTGCGATCTTGGCTGCAAAAGTGTCACTCATGTGGTATCGCCGTACTCAGGAGAAGTAGGGCAATGAGTTTTGGGTGTATTTGTACATATACCATGCTAGTGAGAGAAATATCTCTGTAAATGACAACTTTTACATTTTTTTATTCAAAGTTGTCAATATACAGAGATATTTCTCTCACCCAGCATGAGTATATGTAAAAATACACCCCAAAACACATTGCCCTACTTCTCCTGAGTACGGCGATACCACATGTGTGCCACTTTTTGCAGGCAAGATGCGCAAAGGGCCCAAATTCCAATGAGTACCTTTTAGGAGGGCATTTTTACGCATTTTTCTTCTCACGCTTTAGGGCCCCTAAAATGCCAGGGCAGTAGAAATACCCCACGTGTGACCCCATTTTTGAAAGAAGACACCCCAAGGTATTCCATGAGGGGCATGGCGAGTTCATAGAATATTTTTTTTTGGCACAAGTTAGTGGAAATTGATTTTTTATTGTTTTTCTCACAAAGTCTCCTTTCCGCTAACTTTTGACAAAAAGTTTAATTTTTCATGAACTCATTATGCCCCTCAGCGAATACCTTGGGGTGTCTTCTTTCCAAAATGGGGTCACATGTGGGGTATTTATACTGCCCTGGCATTTTAGGGGCCCTAAAGCGTGAGAAGAAAATGCGCAAAAATGCTCTTCCTAAAGGTACTCATTGAATTTGGGCCTCTTTGCGCTGCATAAGTGTCACACATGGTATCGCAGATCAGGAGAAGTAGGCATGTGCTTGGGGTGTATTTTACATATACCATGTTGGTGAGAGAAATATCTCTGTATATTGACAACTTTGAATAAAAAATGTAAAAAGTTGTCGCTTACAGCGATATTTCTCACACCCAGTATGGGTATATGTAAAAATACACCCTAAAACACATTGCCCTACTTCTCCTGAGTACGGCGATACCACATGAGTGACACTTTTTGCAGCCAAGATGCGCAAAGGGGCCCTAAAACCAATGAGTACCTTTAGGATTTCACAGGCCATTTTTACGCATTTGGATTCTCACGCTTTAGGACTCCTAAATGCCAGGGCAGTAGAATACCTCACATGTGACCCCATTGTGGAAAGAAGACACCCTAAGGTATTCTGTGAGGGGCATGGCGAGTTCACAGAAAAAAAATTTGGCACAAGTTAGCGGAAATTGTTTTTTTTTTTTTTTTTTTACAGTCTCATATTCCACTAACTTGTGACAAAAATAAAATTTTCCATGAACTCACCATACCCTCACGGAATACCTTGGGGTGTCTTCTTTCTAAAATGGGGTCACATGTGGGGTTTTTGTACTGCCCTGGCATTTGAGGGTCTCCGCAGTCATTACACGTATGGCCAGCATTAGGAGTTTCTGCGATTCTCCGTATATTGAGCATACGGGTAATGAGATTTTTTTTCCGCTCAGCCTCTGGGCTGAAAAAAAATGAACGGCACAGATTTTTTCATTCGCATCGATCAATGTGGATGAAAAATCTCGGCCAAAATCAGTGACTGCGGTGCGGTGGGCTGGGCGCTAGCTACCTAACAAGTAGCTAACTAACTGGCGGTGATAAGGGACCCTTATGCCCCATTCATACGTCCGAAATTCTGTTTGCGGAACGGAATTATGGACCCATTCATTTCTATGGGGACAGACTTTGTCCCGCTCGGATCCGGAATTACGGATCCGCGCTCCGGGTCTGCACTTCCGTTCCGCAAAAATATAGAACATGTCCTATTCTTGTCCGCAATTGCGGACAAGAAAAAGCATTTTCTATATAGTTCTGGCAATGTGCGGATCTGCAAAATGCGGAAAGCACATTGCCGGTGTCCGTGTTTTGAGGATCCGCGGATCGGATTCCGCGGATCCGTGAATCCACGGATCCGTGAATCCACGGATCCGCAAAACACATATGGACGTCCGAATGGAGCCTTACAAGGGTGTGATCAATGACAGGGGGTGATCAGGGGTCTAGATGGGGTGATCAAGGGGTTAATAGGTGAGGGGGGTGGGGGGTTAGTGTAGTGTTTGGTGCAACTTTTATTGTAGTTACCTGGTCCTCTGGTGGTCGATCCCAGAAAATGGGACCACCAGAGGACCAGGTAGCAGCTATATCAGACGCTGTTCATAAAACAGCGCCTGATATAGCTGTTTGATGCGATTATATCGCATCTACAGCCTGCCAGCGATTGATCATCGCTGGCAGGCTGTAGTCCAACTCTCGAGCCGCGCTCACTGTGAACGCGCACGCACGCGCGCGCGTTCACAGGAACTCTCGCGTCTCGCGAGATGACGCCCCGGCGCGTCCAAACAGAAGATCCCGGCCGCCCGCAGGACGCAATCCTGCGTACGGCGGTCGGGAACTGGTTAAACATAGCCCTAGGTTCTACTGTTGTTTTTCTTCGATTTGATTTCACCAAACTCTGATCACGATCATTCAGGATTTTTTTCCGGCCACATTTCTTTCTCGAAATACGATGGGTCCCCACTATCCTTCCAGTTTTTAATAATGCGTTGGACAGTTCTTAAGCCAATTTTAGTAGTTTCTGCAATCTCCTTAGATGTTTTCTCTGCTTGATGCATGCCAATGATTTGACTCTTCTCAAACAGATTAACATCTTTTCCACGCCCATGAGATATGTCTTTCGACATGGTTGTTTAAGAAATGAGAAGCAACACATTGCACCAGTTGGGGTTAAATAACTTGTTGCCAGCTGAAAGATAATCGCCCATGCAGTAATTATCCCCTAGGAGGCTCATACCTATTTGCTTAGTTAAATCCAGGTGGCGACTTTTTCTTTTTGGACAGGCAGTGTAGATGCAGTGTGTACAGATATATGTGGTCAGTTATAAATTATAGTCACTGTGTGTCAGGTACATGAGGTAGTGGTCACTGTAACTGTCTGTAGTATTATATATAAGTGAGTAATGAGGAAAAATGAGCATGGGTGGGGGGCAACCGAACAGAAAAGTAGAGGACCTCCCCTTACCACTCCATTCCAGTCTGTATGGATCAATGCAGAGCTGATTGTGAACTTCTAATACTTGCTTTTAGGGGTTGAAGGACCTGTAATGATGTCATCACAGGTCCAAGCAGATGTACCTTTCAAACCTGGGAACACCATTTTTGGTGCAGTTCCTTTGCTAAACCTGTGATGTTGAAGATGATGTCATCACAGGTCCTGACAGATGCCCTGTTCTAACCTGGGAGCTACACTTTATACTGTGCAGTTCCCTTACAGGATCTGCAATGACATCATCAAAGGTTCTTTAGCTTTAGAAAGATAGACGGGAGCAATTAGGGAGCGGGGCCTCTCCTCCACTGTGGGCCACCCTTCCTCACGGGCCCCATTTCAGCTGAGTGGTCTGCCTATATGGTAGGTATGCCACTGTCTCTCGTTATATCCCATGATGGTGGTAAAATGAAAAATCAGAATTAGTCTTACCGGTAATTCCTTTTCCACGAATCCACCATGACAGCACAAATTCCCACCAAAAAAAAAATTAAAAAAATAGATGTATATATAATTAAATATGTACTTACCTAGTTATACGAAAAAAAAAAAAAGTGAATATATTTTACAGGCACTATAGTAATTTGTTAAACACTGAGGTGGGTGGTGGGAGGGGGCAAGTTAATCTTTCTCGGTTTTCCTGCCCCTACAATGGTCAGGGGTCAATCTCCAGTTATAGGCCATCATGGTGGATTCATGGAAAAGGAATTACTGATAAGTCAAATTCATATTTTTCTTGTGCATTGTGTATCCCAGATGATTGTGTATAGGTAGCAAATAGTTAACTGGCAGCTCCTTATTGATGTTTCCAGAGTGATTGTCTGGCTCCACCCCCTGGTTAGGAGTCTTTGCTGAGTAAGCCAAGAGTGAGGACATGTATGTATGAGCTGCTGACAAATAGGCCTAGTCCAAGAAACCTTTGAACCTGAAATTGAAAGCTGCTATAAAAGTAACTGGACGTGGAAAGGGATGATTGCCTCAGGCACCCACCAGTCTTCTGAGAGAGACTGGCAATTCGATCTAATTTCTGCTCCCCAACGTGTATAGCGTTGAGCGAACTTGTGTTTTAAAGGATGTAGTATATCGATGTGGAATAGCACTCGCCAGATCTTGCGGTCTTCCGGAATGCAACAGCCAGCCTGGAGCCCTAGATCCACAGAGGCTTCTGAGTATATAGTGCAAAGAGAGATGTCGGAGACAGCATGTCCGGATGAAATCCCTTTATTTTGGGAACTGCTCACATGAAAAAACGTGGATACAAAAGAATGCTACGTTTCGGCTCTCACACAGCCTTTGTCAAGCATAATGTGCTCAATACATACATGAGTTTATAAAGTGAAGACTCCACCCCTTCTCAGAGGTGTGTCCAATCACTGCATTTCATTATAGATAAGTGATGTAAAAGGTTAAAATTTCTCAGCCAATCAAATTAAGGCTAAACAGCTGATGTGCACACAATACATCCCCTATAATAGACAACATTCTCACCTGATCATAAACAGTGAAAAGGCAAATAGTATAGTTTTGCACGCTTGTCTGCGCATCCCTCAATCTCCACTACGCATGTCATGCAGAGAGAAAGTGGAAAGTCAAGTGACTACAACAGTCACATGACCTCCTATAGCAACGCGTCCTGTCTCCAGTATACACAACTGAGCCGAGGGGAGTTACCTCACGTGATCAAGCACATGATCGCAGATAAACAAGTCCTTGCGATCATGTAGAACTCAATCGGAAGCGTGACGCATTGTCTCTCAAGCACCGATCACACCTCCATTGCAGAAACGGTTCCTCCATGGATGTCTACCTAATAGCGCGCAGTGGATACGGACATACAGCGCACTGAACCGCAACATATTGTTTTGGTCAGGCGTGTATCATGAACTAATGCCATGTGCAATGTGAATAGGTGCCCACTATACATTAACACTTTATATCACAATCTAAAAAACTTTTTGTATGTAAAAACACAAATCACTGAGTACAATTCAGCAGAGTACATCATGGATACGTCACACAGACCCCACACTGAATGCAATATTCAACCCATAAGGTTGAAGGGCTTTTAATTCGAATATCCATTTAAGCTCTTTTCTACGTAGGAGGCGATGTCTGTCACCCCCTCGTCTCATTTTACCCACCGGCTGGTGGCGCTACATCAACGACATTTTTGTGATATGGGATGGTTCTCTTGATGAGCTACATCTGCTTCATCAGTATCTGAACAGTATGGTTCCGGGTTTGGAATTCTCCATCACGGTATCCCATACTGAATTACAGTTCTTAGATGTGATGGTGCATATCAATGAAGTCACGATTGTGACAGATATTTACCACAAGCCCACAGATAGAAACAACCTATTAAGATATGACAGCAACCATCCACGTCGTATGGTGGAGTCCCTCCCCTGGAGCCAGCTGTTGAGGGTGAGACTGAATGTAATGGGACGCAGGCGCAGTAACATTGTGGCCACTGGGAGTGCTGGGCAAGGTATCCTACGCATGCCCAGAAGCTGCAAGTGAGGCCAATGCCAATAGCTTTCTATTGGGCATGCGCGGGATAACGGAGTGTCGGGGACAAAAGAAGCCGTCCAGCGAAGTGAATAATAATGAGCTGGGCGGCGCTTGAAAACAGCAGTTGGGGCGTGGCTGGCACAAGTGGAGGAGAAACCCCTGCCCCTTGGGCACAAAGGCAAGTCATTCACTGAGGATATAAAAGATGATTTTACAGAGTTTTTAAGGTGGACAGGGGGTATACTTATATGTTTGAAATACATTAGAAGACCTATGCCTGCATATATATATCTAAAAATGTTTATTGGGCCTGTCAGTGTCCCTTTAAGTTCAGCGTACAAGGTTCGGTTATCTAAGAATTCTGTTATAGATTCCGCTACCAGGGACCATAAGTTATAGTCTGTGGTAGCAGAATTCATAATGGAATTCTTACATAACCCGAACCCGGACCTTGTACACCGAACTTGAAACACAAGTTTGTTCATCCCTAAAAGTGTATCTAGATGAAGACTAAAGGAGGACTACTACAGTCATTGTCACCTATATCCAACCTTTAAGAGAATCATGTTGTTTTATAATACCTTAAAACTGTGTCTACTGCTTGTGTATGTACTACAGCCTCCAGCATCTACACAGGAGCATCTACACAGTAAAAAGAGACTTTGTTATAACTAAACAGGCCTGGTCATTTCCTCCATCATCTGCTGGGCCCTACCCTGCTGCCTTGCACCCTGCTACACATCCACCCAAAATCAAAAGGCACCCCAACCATCATCAGGCAGGAGCCCCAAGGAGTCTAGGGTGTCCATAAGGGAAGAAGGGTTGTGCTACTCCCATCACTGCATGGCCCAGGGAGTGCTAAGAACTGCCACAGTAAGTATTGCTACTCCTATAGTCTACCCTGCAGGTCTGCCAGACTTAAAACTGTATCATACATCAGCAATACTCATGCGGATTTTAAACTGGTCAAACGGGTCATCCGGAAAACTTTGGGTCCAGCTAGAACAGGATCTCTCTCCAATGGATCTATTGATAGCCCCATGGGTGACTCAAGATAATAGACCCCAATGGAGGAGTGGCCCTTCTTGGTGCGTCACACCTTCTCAAAATGGGACAGCTGGGTCTTAAGGTTCCAGATATCACAAAGACCGGGTGCTATGACCCCTCTCATGGGCAATCCAGCTTTCACACCAAGATTCAGGGTAAATAAGTTCTTAATTTGGCATAGATCCCATATCCTAGGGTCCGAGATGGTCCGTACTGAAAAATGCAAACGTAATACACTATGAATCTCTGGTCCCGGATGATAGGAGACAGGGTTCAATGTGGCTTGCTTATGCTCAGCTGAGAGTATTTGTAGGTGGCCTGTTCACTCGTCAGCAATGTCCTGACATGACGGACTTGGATACCTTTTTTCTAAAACCTGACACACAGTATAGACTGCTAACACAGCTGTATAAGATCTTGTTAGACCAAAGCAATCTAGACGTAGCTCCCTATTTCCGAAAATGGGAAACAGACCTACAACTCACCTTTTCAGCAGAAGATATCATCAAGATATGTACGTTCTCTCATGAACTGTCCATAGCAGCACACGCAAAAGAGAAGAACTTTAAGATTCTATCCAGATGGTATTATTGCCCATCGACCCTTCATAAAATGTTCCCCAATGTCTCCAATATGTGTTGGAGATGTGGTGGAGAGGAAGGAATTATGCTTCACATTTGGTGGTCCTGCCAGGCTATAAAAAGATTCTACGATCAGGTGCTTCAGGTCTATAGCAAATCTTCAGGGAAAACGATAGCCAACACACCCAAGGTGACACTCCTTTCGCTTTCTCCGGGTACTCTAACTCACATGAAAAAAAATGCTTTGAGGTTTTTCCCTCATGGCAGCTCGTATGGTAATACCAAGGCACTGGAAGTCGGGTGAAGCACCCTCTTTCTGTGAATGGGCAGGCAAAATTAAACATTTGCTCAGAATGGAGGAACTGATTGCACATTCTCATGACCAGTTTTACACTAGATGAATTCCCCTATCTGAGTTTCTTAACTCTACAAACTTTCCTGCATTATTGAGAGAGCTCTCTAGAAGATAAGTTCTAGCGAGGAGGTATTATTTAAGGTCAGATACTCACCACGTACTTCTTTTCCCCTCTCCTCCCCCTTCACTCTTTTTTTTTCTTTCCTATTCTTCCTTCTATTTTTATGTTCATACAGTATATAAGTATAAGTGTTGGATGGCACTACATACGTAAACCGCAATACGCGCTATATAATAATAGTACTGACGACACAAGTTAGAAAATATTGGATTAAAATGCGAACTGAAAGTACTTATAAGAATGAAAATGAAGCTTTCTATCCAAATAATACTTTGTTCAATAAAATGAGGGTAAACATAAATATGTTGATTTCTAGTGTAACACCATGCAAAAGAACAAGGGCATTGGTTTGATCTGTGGGTTTCATCTTCCAGTGATCCTGAGGTCCTGAGAAAAGAGTAGCCCATTCAGGTCATTCTGAATGTTCATTCAGCTATTCTGTAAGGTCTCTTTCACACAAGCAAGTTTTCTGTTCGGATGCGATGCATGTAGTGAATCCTGACCTATGCATTTCAATGGATCTGTGTGTCCTTTTTCATGCATCATCTTTGCGTTCAGGAAAAATCACAGCAAATCACATATTGTGCATTTTTCATACAGCCCTGGCTCCATAGAAATGTATGGGGCTTGGATGAAAAACAGAAGGTATCTGGATGTAATACGTTTTTTAACTGATGGTTACTAGGGGATGTTGAGGGTTATTCTTCATTGTTTTCTTCACTCGTTCAAATTGCATCAAAAACTGATTGCATCCGCATGGAAAAAGCTGAAACACTGAATGCAATTGCAAACAAAACTGATGCAAGTTGTGTGCAAACCATCAATCTTTCCCTGAACAGATCCTAACTAGGGATGAACGAATGGACTTCGGATCTCGATTCGCAAAAAACTTTGTTGTAATACTGTACAGAGTTTCCGCTCCATATAGCATTAAAATGTATTGGGTCTGATGAACTAAAGTTATTACATCACAAAGTCGCGCAAGACTTAATGTAAAAACTTTGGGAATTAATTAATACTGTAAAAAACCGTGGTATCGAACTCGGGTTTGGTTCCTAGTGGTACCTTGAAACCGAACCTGAACCAAAGTCTTGCGCGACTTCAAAAAATAATAACTTCAGCTCATTGGAGCCAATACATTCTAATACTGCACTGAACAAGAACTCCGTACAGTATTACAATGAAGTTTTTTGCGAATCGACTTCGGATGTAACATCTGAAGTCAATTCGTTCATCCCTAATCCGGACACAATCTGTATCTTTCATGTGAAAGAGACCTAAGGCTACATTCACATGATTGTATCCGTTTTTCGGTCTACAAATTACGGATCCACAAAACACAGATACTTTCCATGTGCATCCTGCATTTTTCGTGGGCCACACTGTAAAAATACCTATTCTTGTCCACGCAGCGGTATTTGTTCTCGGCATATTTGCCGAGTGGTGGCTGGATCTCCACCGGCTTCATTGTAGTTAAAGGGCTGGACGCCATTAATGTAGCTTCCGGCAATGCTGGATACAGAAAGATCCAGCAGGCTGACGGATCTCCCGAGCGCTAGTGTGAAACTAGCTTAACTCCTATAAATCTTAATGAAGAGATTCACTATTTCTGTGTTGGGAACAAACATATTTTGGTCGGGGTCTCAATGGTTGAACCCGGTCAGTCTCCTGGCATGTTCAGTTAATGTGCCATACAAAATCTGTGGCATGGAACCATTTGAATTGTGTCCGGATCTCTTCAGGAAAAAACTGATGGTTTTGCATGCAAGTTCAGTCAGTTTTGTCTGCGATTGCGTTCAGTGGTTCATTTTTTTCTGCACGGGTGCAATCAGTTTTGATGCCCTTTTCACACATGAAAAAAAACTGAAGAATTACAAACAATGGGGGAGATTTATCAAACTGTTGTAAAGTAGAACTGACTTAGTTGCCCATTGCAACCAATCAGATTTCACCTTTCAATTTCCAAAGGAGCTGTGAAAATGAAAGGTGGAATCTGATTGGTTGCTATGGGCAACTAAGCCAGTTCTACTTTATACCAGTTTGATAAATCTCCCCCAACATCTCCTAGCAACCATCAGTGAAAAACGCTTTGCATCTGGATGCAATGCGTTTTTCACAGAAGCCCCATTCACTTCTATGGGACCAGGGCTGCGTGAAAACAGCAGAATATAGAAAAAAAAATCAACGCTAATGTACACAGACCCATAGAAATAAATGGGTCAGGATTCAGTGCAGGTGCAAATGCATTCAGTTCACGCATTGCACCCATAAGGAAAACTCGCTCGTTTAAAAGGAGCCTAAAGCTAATCTCCACTTTGTACCTTGCTGCAGCTGTTTTGGCTTTTCATTTTATTAGGGTGTTTATTTTTACAGGTTCTTATCAGTTTCTCTATTACTATACATTTGTGAAAAGAAAACTCTGAACGTATTAGATGAACATATGTAGCATCATCTACGCTTGTATTAAACCTCTCCAGTCTAACTGACATAATATAATTCTTATTGGCACCGCATCTTAAATCTTTTGGCTTGTGGCTAAAATGAAAGAACATGTTCCTAACCTGTCAGTGAGATTAAATGAGTTGCTCTGATGTCTTTTTATAAAATGACGGGACATGCGATATTTAATAGATGTATTCCCTATGGTGCTTTTATGCTGTAGAAATCAGATTTTTAATTTTCTTTTTTGTTCAGTCCACATAACTCAGGCTGTACATTCAGAAAACCCTGGATGACTCAATGAGATATTGGTCTGTTTAAAACACGAATGAGAGTGGAGTCATTTTGTTAGTGTTATCTTAATAATTATGTAACACATCATTATTTCTATTTTCTTTAAAATCTTTTCAGGAGATAATAAACACTATTAGTGAAGCTCCTTGGTATCCCCCCCCCCCTACTGTTAAAGGCTATGTACACCTTTGGGGGCAATTTTTTGTTATTATTCTATTTTACTCATTTTGAGCTAAAATCATTTTTTTAATTGGTCTCTATTAAAAATGTTGAACCCTTTTCTCTGTGCAGCCTTGAGATTCTCTAGTAGCAGGCTCTGTATTTTTACTCTTTCCATCAGGTAGCTCAGCTGACAGATCCTTATCTCTGATCTCTGACCTTATAAAAACTCATTATAGCTAAATTCTTATGTTACTGATAAGAAAGTGGCTTAAATAAAGATTAATTAAGACGCACCAATAATCGTCCCGCTTATCGGAAACGGCTGTTCCCTATCATCTGGCCATCTAAATGTGCCGCCGATCACCTGATGAACGAGTGAAACACTTGTTCATCGGGTGATCCCGTCGTTCATGCAGGCACCACCGATCATGGCTTCTGGGCATCAGATTGTATGGTCTGAACAGCGATCTGCTGCTCAGAAGCCATGACTCTATATGAGCTATAGCAATCCCCAGTCCTGATACAGTGAAGGAGATTGCTGCATGTAAATACAGTGGTCTCCTTCACTAAACGAGTAGCTGATTGTCGGAAAGGAGCGCTTCCTTCCCGACAATCAGCCATTCAGTCGGCCCATAGAAATCCCCCAAAGGTGACATAGCTTTTAAGGATGGCACTGCCCTAGACTTTTTGTCACAGTAACAAATAATTGCTGTGGAAATAATGACCATAGAAAATGAATTGATTAGCTTGAAAATTGCTTCCAAATAGATAATGTAGCTTGGAAATCGCTCTAAAATACCAGCATATAGCAATTTTTAAAAAATTGTTAGTTACCTGCAGTAAAATCACAGCAATTTTATCTGTAGCATTTAAATTGCTCCAGTAATACCCTCTTGGCTGCAGTAATTTTGAAAAGAGTTTCAAGCAACTAAATGCATTCCCCATGGACAACATTTTTACAGTGATTCTTATAGGGTAATAAAGAACAATTTTCACAATTAGCTTTTTTTCTTTAAAGACAATTGGCTGAAAATATATCTCCATGAACTGCTAGGTCTGCTCATTCAGAACCAGTACCACCCCACTGAGCTGCATTTGAGGCATTTCATTCAGCCAGCTAGCCAGTCAGTCCCGTGCAAGAGCCCCAACACAGTGCTGTTCAATGGCCTGTTTTGAGCATATAAAATTGGAAAGTGAGCACATTCTAGTCACCCCTTTGTTTAAAAGCCAGGAAGATTTTCAGTATGCTTTGTTAAAATAAGTAAAAGTGGTTTCTGGTTGGCTAGGTAAGTTTTTTTTTTAACATTTTTAGGTTAATATGTTTTCCAATAGTGAGTTGGTAGATGCTCACTTATGTAACATATATAAATATATATATATATATATATATATATATATATATATATATGTATAAATATATATATATATATATATATATATATATATTAGTATTAAGTGTTTTATTTTTTTTACATTTTTAGGTTAATATGGGTGAGATGGGGAAAAACTACTGCATCAAAATCCATAACAAAAACTTAAAATAACATATGCAGATTTTGGTGCAAATTTGTTGCAGTAACGCAGAGAAATCCACACAAAAATGTGTTCTGTTTGGAAATCCCACCGGCGTGCAGGTATCCTTAGTAGTGCACATGCTTATGTTGACATAGCTGACAATCCATCTCCGCTAACTGGGAGACAAAATGCCTGGCTTGAGTGAAATCTTGTGCAGGGGACTGACAGTTATTTCTTGGGAAGGGAAGAAGAATAGGCCTCTTCACTAACACCTAGCATGCTGGTTGAGCTCCGTAAGTATTAGTATAAGTGTTATCTGAATTGACAGACAATCTGACAAAACAAGGTAAATGTAACTATTGTTATATGCTGTGCAGAAAAGAATGTGCCTGAAAGCATAATTCAAATAGAATAGAAAGCGCATGTCTCACCATATTATATAGCCAAATGAAATCAATGGGAAATTCTAAGAGGCATTTGCATTGCTAGATGTGGGATGTCGTGGAATGCTCAACTTAGGATAGGAAGGTATTTCCCCTGTGTGCTAATCAAAGTTGGCAAATAGCACACAATAATGGGAGTCGTTGACAATTTGTTAGTTGAAATAACATAAATTCTAAAAATGTAGTTGACGATCTTCACATTTTTATCCATTTTTTCAATTTAGTTATCATTTTAATACGACAGAGGACCTAAATGCAGTGCCATTTGCAGGCAGCATGTTACAGAGAAGGAGGAGGTAAGCAGAATGATTTATAATTTTGTGGGAAGAGATTCAGTAAAACCTGTAATTTGTACATTTATATCTCTTCTATTTCTGACTTCAGTTGTTTACAGGGAGCTGTAATCAATGACTGTCTCTGTATACACACTTACACCCCTATGTACCTCCCCTATGTACCTCCCCTATGTACGGTTATCAGTGACTGACAGTTATCTCTGTATACACACTTACACAGAGAATGCTATCAATCACTGATAACACCTCCCCCGTGTACAGTTATCAGTGACTGACAGTTATCTCTGTATACACACTTACACAGAGATTGCTATCAATCACTGATAACACTTCCCCTATGTACACCTATAAGTGACTGACAGCTATCCCTGTATACACACTTACACAGAGAATGCTATCAATCACTGATAACACCTCCCCGATGTATACCTATTAGTGACTGACAGCTATCCCTGTATACACACTTACACAGAGAATACTATCAATTACTGATAACACCACCCATGTGAACACCAAAGTCAGAGGAGAGATTTAAATTTATAAATTACAAGTTATACTGAATCTTTACCCTCAAAACTGTATATCAATTCACTCAATTCCTCCTCCTGCTCTCTAACATGTTGGCTGCCGATTGCATTGCATTTCGTGGTGAGGGGTCCTCATTAATTTTGTCACTATAAAAAACCCATCTAAGGGTACGTTCAGATACACCTTGCAAACGCCTTTAGCCTGTTCCGGCAGAAAAACAGACTACTGGAGTTCGCCGTATCCAACACAGCTGAATACTGCCACTCACTGCCGGATCCCCATGGACTATAATGAGATCCAACGGGGATCCAGACGTTTTGCGGCACAAATGCTGGCTTTCAGACAAAAATAGTGCATGCAGAATTATTATATAGAGAAAACATTCACTCAAAAAACTCAGGTAACCACAGCTCTCACGTTAGAACTGGAGGCAGATACTTTCATAGATTTATATTTCACTCCCCACCACCCAGTATGGAGCTATAATAAAAGAGAGCTGTGGTTATCTGCAATTTTTGAGGGAAGGATTGTATTTAATTACTAAAACAGACATATCAAGAGAGGTTACAGGTCCTCATTTGCACCAGGGCCGGTTCCAGGTTGATGTGGGCTCTTGGGTGATAAAGTCCCAGTGGGTCTCCTTGCAAAATGGGATGAGCTGTAGTTTTTTGTGTACATACACCTTTTTGTATTACATAATAAAGCTCACCATAATGGCCTCCAAAAAGTGCCCCCTCAAAATGAGCGCCAGTACAAAAAATGCCCCTTATAATGTGTGCCAGGGCAGAAAATGCCCCCTAATAAAGTGAACTAGTACAAAAATGCCCTGGTTCTGTGTGCAAGAACAAAAAAATACCCCCTTTTAGTGCCCCCTGTTGAGCTAATGTCTCCATAGTGCCCTCATAATGTGTGCCAGTTGTGAGACAGTGACAGGTCTCACTCTGGTTACTGGTAAGGAAGGGGTGGATAGTGCTGTCCACACCCCTATTCCACCACAGGTAGAGCTGGAGGTATTAGGATGGGATAAAGCACCTCCCTCTGTCTCATTCAATGGAGATGTTTTGAAGGAGAGCCAAGGAGGCTCTGGGACAGAGTCTGAAGCAGAGGCCTGGGACGGCTCTGTGAGGTGGCCTCAGCTGGGCAAGGCTGAGGGACCACGAGGCTTGGTATAGCTGGGTCTTAGGGGACGAAGCAACGCCTGGTAGTGGGTTGCATGGGTCCTAGTCAGGCGGACTAGTGAGCCCAAATCCCCCAAGGGACTTTGTTGCTGCACAGCCTAGGGGCTGGAGGACTGTGAGCCTGGGAGGGCTGGAGGACTACAAGGCGCATGAGTTCCATGTGTGAACTGTGACTAATAGCGAGGTAGGGACACGGTGTATGTTTAGTTAGGGCCCAGCCGGGCAAGGTGTTTATTTTCTGTACAGTTTTTGTTGTGCTGGAACCAAATAAATGCACTGTTTGGACATTGATACCGTGTGTCCTGAAGATACTTGTGAAAGTGACCCCCGAAACCGAGCTAATTCCTTACACAGTATAAACTGCTCCTATATAGTGCCCCCAGTAAATGCCCCAGTAAATACCACCATAGTGCTTCTACCCCCTTCACCATAGTGCCCCCCATAATGTGCCAGTATAAAATGCTCCTATATAGTGCCCCCAGTAGATGCATTTTAAAAGGTTCTGATTCCCGCAGTCATGGACTGCGGTGATCAGAACCTTTGACCCGGCATTAGAAGTCTCTGATTGGGTAGTCTCTACTGACTAGCCAATCAGAGCGATCGCTGGCCGGGGACCGCTCTGATTGGTCCCCGGCCGGTTAGCTGAGACCCCTGGCTGTGTGTAACAGCTGGGGTCTCAGCGCTGTCCCCATGTCTGCAGATATGGTGACAGTTTAACTGTAGGACAAGAATGCTCGTCCTAATGCGCTAAGTACCGCTCAGTTAGGACGAGTATTCTCATCCAGGGTCCTGGAGGGGGTTAAAAATAGTGCTGTATGCCTTTGTTTTTGTGTATACTTTGTTATTTTAAATTGTTTTTATGACAACATATGTTAGACATCAATGAATGTGCAGTTTAGTCCATTTTCACTGATTATGCACATACGTCCTTCTGGAGACTACAGGGTGGCAACAAGTTTTGGTGTCCAGGAAAGAGACTACAAAATATGCTCAACCAGACTCAGGGGAAAGCACTGCATGTTCCTTCACATAGTGCCCTTGGTTTGACACCCATCAACAAGAATTTAATGGCTTATTCTATAGATTAACCTGTTTCTGATATACACCATACATGCACAGCGGATGTTGGGTCTTTAGGTTTTCCTGGATTACTATGGTTTTTAACGGATATTCTCATGTAGTTGCTTACCTCATGTAGATCTTCCCCCGATTATCTTTTTCAATTTGGACTCTCCTGACCCGTTTTTACCAGGTAAACAAATCTCTCTTCTGGTTTCTATTTAGTATACAGCACTTCCTGTTGCTGTATCCAACCAAACCCATGATGCATTTCTTCTTTCTCTGCCACATCTCCAGCACCGCCTCTAAGAACACCTAACTCGTTTATAGCTCCTCCCACTCAGCTAGTTACCTGTTGCTGCTTTGACACATCCATGGACATAACATTACAGAAAAGAAAGAGCTGCATGGACATGGTCATGTCACCACAGCCAAGAACGAAAGATAGGTACAACAAAGGTAAAAGAACTACATTACAAAATTACAGCTACCTTGAAGCCAGCAGGTGCCAACTGTTTTTACACCTGGTGGCAGAGTCTTTGACCAGGACAACTCTGTCCAGGACAACTGGGACCATTGACTTTTAACCCCTGAAATGCTGTGATCAATTGCGACCGTGGCAACTGAGTGGTTATTTTCTGGGAGCGGGGCACTGCGGTGGCCAAAGGGATTGCGGGAGCTGCTCAGTTGATATGGCAGCCTGGGGCCAAGGTCTGCCATAGTAAAGTTCATATTTTAGAAATAAAGATTATGTATAAATGATAAGATAAATAAAAAGCATTAGCATCACAGAGTCTGAAAATGCCAAAATATAAAAGTATTTATCCTGTATTTATAACAGTATAGCTAAAAAAAAAAAGAAGGGCTAAATCAAAATTTTTGGGTCGTCTTGCCTCCAATAAAAAGTAACTTCATAACTTCATACGCACTCTAAAATATTATCGATAAAAAGTATACATCACACCAAAAAAAATGAGCCCTGACACAGCTCCATAACATAGAAACATAGAATGTGTCGGCAGATAAGAACCATTTGGCCCGTCTAGTCTGCCCAATATACTGAATACTATGAATAGCCCCTGGCCCTATCTTATATAAGGATGGCTTTATGCCTATCCCATGCATGCTTAAACTAGGCTATTCCATGCGTCCACTACTCTCTCAGTAAAGTAATACTTCCTGATATTACTTTTAAACCTTTGCCCCTCTAATTTAAAACTATGTCCTCTTGTAGCAGTTTTAAATATTCTCTCCTCTTTTACTGTGTTGATTCCCTTTATGTATTTAAAAGTTTCTATCATATCCCCTCTGTCTCTTCTTACGTCCAAGCTATACATGTTAAGGTCCTTCAACCTTTCCTGGTAAGTTTTGTCCTGCAATCCATGTACTAGTTTAGTAGCTCTTCTCTGAACTCTCTCCAAAGTTTCAATATCCTTCTGCAGATATGGTCTCCAGTACTGCACACAATACTCCAAATGAGGTCTCACTAGTGCTCTGTAGAGCGGCACGAGCACCTCCCTCTTTCTACTGTTAATGCCTCTCCCTATACACCCAAGCATTCTGCTGGCATTACCTGCTGCTCTTTGACATTGTCTGCCCACCTTTAGATCGTCTGATATAATGACCCCTAAATCCCTTTCCTTAGATACTGAGGTTAGTACTGTATCACTGATTTTATATTCTGCTCTTGGGTTTTACGCCCCAGGTGCATTATCTTGCACTTATCAACATAAAATTTTAGTTGCCAGATTTTTGACCATTCCTCTAGATTTCCTAAATCCTTTTCCATTTGGTGTATCCCTCCAGGAACATCAACCCTGTTACAAATCTTTGTGTCATCAGCAAAAAGACACACCTTACCATTGAGGCCTTCTGCAATTTCGCTGATAAAGATATTAAACAATATAGGTCCCAGAACAGATCCCTGAGGTACCCCAC
Source organism: Bufotes viridis (assembly GCA_033119425.1). Taxonomy (NCBI): domain Eukaryota; kingdom Metazoa; phylum Chordata; class Amphibia; order Anura; family Bufonidae; genus Bufotes; species Bufotes viridis. The sequence goes on from CM065593.1 coordinate 97,546,230, forward strand.
TGGTAACAATACCATGGTCTGAATATACTCCATTGACTACAACCCTCTGTTTTCTGTCCTTCAGCCACTGCCTAATCCATTCAACAATATGTGAGCTCAAGCTCAAAGACTGCAGTTTATTGATAAGCCTTCTATGTGGGACAGTATCAAATGCCTTACTAAAGTCCAGATAAGCGATGTCTACTGCACCTCCGCCATCTATTATTTTAGTCACCCAATCAAAAAAGTCAATAAGATTAGTTTGACATGATCTCCCTGAAGTACACCCATGCTGTTTTTTTTATCAATCAACCCATGGGTTTTTATATGTTCCACAATCCTCTCCTTGAGTATGGTTTCCATTAATTTCCCCACTATTGATGTCAGGCTTACTGGCCTATAGTTGCCCGATTCTTCTCTACTACCTTTCTTGTGAATTGGCACAACGTTTGCTAATTTCCAATCTTCTGGGACGACACCTGTTACCAGTGATTGGTTAAATAAATCTGTTAATGGTTTTGCTAGTACAACTCTAAGCTCTTTTAATAGCTTTGGGTGTATCCCATCAGGCCCCTGTGATTTATTTGTATTAATTTTAGACAGCTGACATAGGACCTCTTCCTCTGTAAAGACACATGCATCAAAGGATTCATTAGTCTTCCTCCCTAACTGAGGTCCTTCTCCTTCATTTTCCTTTGTAAAAACTGAACAGAAGTATTCATTGAGGCAGTCAGCTAGTTCTTTATCCTCTTCCATATACCTTCCTTCTTTTGTTTTTAATTTGGTAATTCCTTTTTTTAATTTCCTTTTTTCATTTATGTATCTGAAGAATGTCTTATCACCTTTTTTCACTGACTGAGCTAATTTCTCTTCTGCCTGAGCTTTAGAAGCTCTTATAACTTGCTTGGCCTCTCTCTGCCTCATCTTATAGATTTCCCGGTCATCCTCGTTTTGGGTGTTTTTATACTTGCTAAATGCCATCTTTTTGTTTTTAATGATTTTGGCCACTTCTGCTGAGTACCACAGTGGTCTCTTCCTTTTTTGCCTTTACTGACAAGCCTAATGCACTTTCCTGTTGCCTTCAGTAGTGCCAAATTTAAGTAGTCCCATTTCTCTTGGACTCCATTGAAATTGTTCCAGTCTGATAGGGACTCGTATACCACTGATCTCATTTTAGAAAAGTCTGTTTTCCGAAAATCTAAAACTTTTGTTTTTGTGTGGAGTGACTCAGTCAAATGACTCAGTCAAATAAAAAACCTTTAAAAAAAAGTTCCAAATGTCAGAGTATGACAACGATGCAGAGACATTTTTTAAATTTCAATTTTTTTTTATTTTATTGAAATTATAAGAAAACATATATTCTATAAAACCCATAACAATTTAGTACGTATGTACCCAACTTATTTTTACTGCGTAGAGTACATCGTAAAAACAAAATCTATAAAACAATGGCAGTGCATTTTTTTCAAATTCCATCCCATTTATTACTTTTTTTTCCAGCTTTCCACTACATCATATGGAATATTATGTGGTGCCATTTAGAAATTTAGATTTAGAAAGCGGCTGGGATCAGAGAAAGTGCAAAAAAACTGCACATATTCCAAGAAGTCATCAACATTTTTACTTCTACTCTTGGTGTGAATGGTAAAGAAAAAGTCATACAGCTGAAATCTGGTACAAGGTAGTAAAGAAAAATGCCAACAAAGTGACAGCCCTTCATGTAGTTTGTAGGGTTCTTTCTTATGTGCTAAAGTGATGGCACAACGCCAGGATTTGCAGTCATTTTTTTGATCAGTCTGATTGCTATGATTTCCACAGTTCCTGAGATTGAGGGGACTCCTTGTACAGCCAAGTTTCCAGCCATTGGCAGGGAATTACAGCATGGTTTTATTCACTTGAATGCTGTTGATACTGTGGCCCCTTCATTCTTTTGATCAGTGGGGGTCCCAGAGGTAACTGCCCCCTGGGAAAATCCATTTGACAATTATCAGTAATTATCCCTCAAAGGTATATACAGGTTGTAGAAATAGAGAAATACACAGCATAATGCTATTTTATATGACTACATTCCATGAGATTTAGTCATGACAATGAAAAAATACAGTAATAGATATTCTGACTTTTTCATGGATTGAAGTAATTTAGAGGAGAAGTATAAACGTGTTTGTATGTATGAGTTTTTCACAAAAAAATTATTTGTCAGTCACAGGAATGAATAGCTCCTAGATGGGACAAACTCAGGCACTCAGCATATACAAAAATATAATACAAAAATATATATTCACAAATAAATCTTTATTTAAATCGATAAAACAAATAAATAGATGCATACATTGGCAAAGGCAAACACAACCACGTGGAGAGTGCACAAAACACAACCATATGGCTCCCCCACCTAGATTTAAAAAAAACAGGATTGACAAGATATACACAATACAGACCCGGCTAGTGGCACCTCCAAGAGAACCCAACACGTGTTTCGCGTCAGCTTCCTCAGGGGGACTTGTTTTGATTTTGTAATTTTCTCCATCCCACCTTTTGTGTAATGCTATAACCTAATGTCCCCACGTGTTTTGTGCACTGTCCGTGTGGTTGTGTTTGTCTGTGCCAATTTATGCATCTATTTATTTGTTTTATCGATTTCAATAAAGAGATATTTTTGGATGTATATTTTTGTATTATATTTTTGTATATGCTGAGTGCCTGGGTTTGTCCCATCTAGGAGCTATTCATTCCTGTGGCTGACAAGGAATTTTTTGTGAAAGTCTCATACATATGAACACGTTTATGCTTCTCCTGTAAATTGCTTATGTATGTATATATATTGTAACAAGTCGGGGTCACTTAGCTCTTCAGGATCGCCATCCTCTCAGCTTAGATGGTTGGCACACCTTAAGAAGCTACTCCAACACTGCAGATTTGGGTGTAAACTGGCCACAACCAGCTTTATTGTCACTTTATAGGTTATGTTTTGATGCCTGTAAAATACAAATCCTCGGCCGCCTGACCACTAACTACACAGTATTTTCCCTCTCTTTACCTGAGCTCCTGGTTACTGCTTACAGCTACCTCTGGGTGAGATACACCATTTTAATGGCCCTCATATGGCCCTCTGGCAGCTCCACTGCCACAATTCCAAAAGTCTTTAGCCCCTTTTACTTTTTTCCCATCCAATTTTTACCTGTCATTCTGAACTCGGTACCCCATAATGAGAAAGAAAAAACAGAATGCTTGAAATTGTTGCTGACTTATTGAAAGGGAAAATTAAAATCTTGGATTGACATAAGTATTCAGACCCTTTAATTAATACTTAGTTGAAGCACCTTCTTAGGTATGATACCACAAGGTTTGCACACCTGGATTTGGGGATTTTATGCCATTTTCTCTGCAGATCCTCTCAAACTCTGTCAGGTTGAATGGGGACTGTTGGTGTCTCTGCAGAGATATTGAATTGTGTTCAAGCCAGGGCTCTGGAAGACATTCAGAAAAAGCTTGTGGTCTTCGCTGTGTGCTTAGGATCATTGTCTTGTCGGAAGGTAAACCTTTGGCCCAGTCTGAGGTCCAGAGCACTCTGCATTAGGTTTTCATTAAGAATATCTCTGTACTTTGCTGTGTTCAGCTTTCCCACAACCATGACCAGTCTCCCTGTCCCAGCCACTTGAAAACACCCTACTGCATGATGCTGCCAACACCATGCTTCACTGTAGGACGGACAGACGCTTAGAATCAAAGTCAAAAAGTTCAGTCTCGGTTTTATCAGACCAGAGAATCGTGTTTCTCAGTCTGAGAGACCCTAAACATACTGCAAAATTAACCCTGGAGTTGTTTTTTTAAGGCAAATAAGTGGAATATTCTTCAATGGCCGAGTCAATCACCAGATCTCAACCCATTTGAGCATGCATTTCACTTACGACAAGACTCCAGGCAGAAAAACCCATAAACAAGCAGCAACTGAAGACAGCTGCATTAAAGGGCTTACAAAGCATCACAAAGGAGTGAACCCAGCGTTTGGTGATGTCCATGGGTTCCAGACTTCAGGCAGTCATTGCCTGCAAAAGATTCCCTACAAAGTATTAAACCTGAAAGTCTACACTTCAATTGCATCTCAGTTGTTTCATTTCAAATCCAATGTGGTGGCATGCAGAGCCTAAATCATTAAGATTGTGTCAATGTCCAAATATTTCTGGACCTAACGGTAAAATGTGTGTGTGTTGTTGGCAGAAGTGTAGCTAGGTTTTCCAGCACCCGGGGCAAGGGTTCAGCATTGCGCCGCCCTGCTGCTGCCAATGAAATGTACAGGAAAGATGAAAAGCCAATTATTTAACTCCGCCCAGTGCATAACTATATTCACCCAGGCCCACTTACCTAATAATATCTATCATAGTGTACATTGCAGTACCAATACACCTTGCAATAAATGAAAAAACCAACTGGTCCCACCTCATCCATGGTGTCTCTGGTATGTCGGCGTGATGTTATCCGCTCGATCCGGAACAAGGTCCCTGGGATATTAGAGCTAAAAGAATAATCACATAACAAAGGGATGGTGACTGCCCCAGTGAAATCCCCAGCAGGGGGCACTGTGCTGGCCCTGTAAGACTGAACTATTTCAGTGTATAACTGGGTAATCTAGGGCATTACCCCCCTCACAGTAGTTATGCCCACCTTTGTGCCTCTCCCCTTTAGTTAACCCATATTGTGCCCCTTACACAGTACTTATGCCCCCCTTGTGCCCCTTCACAGTAGTTATGTCCTTCTTGGGGCCCGTTCATGGTAGTTATGCCCACCTTTTGGCCCCTTCACAGTAGTTATGCCCACCTTTGTACCCCTTCACAGTAGTTATGCCCACATTTTTGCCCATCACAGTAGTTATGCCCACCTTTGAGCCCCTTCACAGTAGTTATGCCCAACTTTGTGCACCTTCACAGTACTTCTGCCTGTCTTTTTGCTCCTTCACAGTAGTAATGCCCATGTTTGTGTGCCTTCACAGTAGTTATGCCCACCTTTTTTCCCCTTCACAGTAGTTATGCCCACTTTTGTGCCCCTTCACAGTAGTTATACCATGTTTGTGCACCTTCACAGTAGTTATGCCCACCTTTTTGCCCCTTCACAGTAGTTATGCCCACTTTTGTGCCCCTTCACAGTAGTTATGCCCATGTTTGTGCACCTTTACAGTAGTTATGCCAACTTTTTGCCCCTTCACAGTAGTCATACCCACCTTTGTGCACCTTCACAGTAGTTATGCCCATCTTTTTGCTCCTTCACAGTAGTTATGCCTATGTTTGTGTGCCTTTACAGTAGTTATGCCCACCTTTTTGCCCCTTCAGAGTAGTTATGCCCACTTTTGTGCCTCTTCACAGTAGTTATGCCCATTTTTGTGCACCTTAACAGTAGTGTTACCCACCTTTTTTCCCCTTCACAGTAGTTATGCCCACTTTTGTGCCCCTTCACAGTAGTTATGCCCATGTTTGTGCACCTTCACAGTAGTTATGCCCACTTTTTGCCTCTTTACTGTAGTTAAACCCACCTTTGTGCGCCTTTACAGTACTGTGTCCCCCTTGTGCCCCTTCACAGTAGTTATGTCCTCCTTGGGGCCCATTCAAGGTAGTTATGCCCACCTTTTGGCCCCTTCACAGTAGTTATATCCTCCTTGTGCCCCCTTTTTGATCCTAGTGCCCTGTCTAGCTCTATAAAAAAAAATGTTCCCCAGCAGCATGACGCACTCACACACACATCGCACTGCTGGCTGTGCAGAGGGCTGGTTCCTGGGCTTTTTACAGCTCCTTCCACAGCCAGCAGTGCTATGTGTGGCTTCTGGGGAGTGCGGGAGACCAGCAGAACGGTGAAGCAGGGAGCAGACAACTCCCTGCCCCGGCATCCTCCCCCTCACTACGCCCCTGATTGTTGGAATAATGCATGTTATTCTGTGTATCACAACAACTACATTCAAAATCAAAAGTGGGGCCCCAAATCTTGTAATAATGTACTAACAACACAATTACATTCTGTTGATTCCAGACCTCCCTCACAGATTTACACCCTGTAAAGCTCCTCACACAGTTCTTTACCCTCATGGCCCCAGAATACGCCACAAGCCCGCTCCCCTCACAGCAATGAGTTCCCCTTACTTCCGGCATCTGAGAGTGTTAAAAACCGGAAGCACACAGCATACAGAAGGACAACAGTGACCAAAGAAATGCAAAGATGGCCACCAGCAGCAGCTTAGTGAAATTCACACTGCCAGTCCTGACTAACCAAAACCACCAATCCTGGAAATGCAAAGTGAAGATCCTTCTAATAAGAGAAGGTCTATGGAAATACACACAAGAATATAAACCAGAGCCACTACCAGAAGATTGTCTGGAGAAGGATCAGAAAGCACAGAGCACCATGTCCCTCGGTATAGATGATGATCAGAGTATGCACATATGTAAATGTAAAAGGGATGTGTGAGGAGTTACAGAAAGTACATGAAAGTGTGAATTTTAGCAACAAGCTCTATTTTATGAGAAAACTATACCAGTCTAAGCTAAGCAAGGGCCAGAATATGCCAGAGTACATAAGAAATACCTTAGAAATTGTAGAGCACCTGCGAGGTATTGGAGATGAAATAAATGATTTCCATGTTGTCACACTGTTACTCAGCGGTCTTCCAGAAAGTTATGACGCATTTGTGACCGCACTAGATGCACGTCCAGATAAGGAGCTCACTCTGGAGCATGTTAAAGGAAAGCTTGAAGATGAGTTCAAGAGAAAATCAGAAAATGAAAACAAAAAATTACAGAGCATGATCTATATTAAAGACACAGGATCTAGTCACAAACAAAGCTTATTTAAAGGAGACACGTCAGTGTTTTGTGTGCAAAAAAACCCAGGTCATCTGAAAGCTGACTGCACAGTTTGGAAAACTAAAATGAATCAGCTAAAAAGGCAGAGTGATCAACAAAGAGTTAAAAGTGCTGTCAGCAAAACTGAAGCTGCTTTTATTATTAATTTAAGTAGATCGAAGCATGCAAGGTGCATAGACTCTGGAGCAAATAGTCCTATGACAAATGACAGAAACTTCTTCTCTAACCTTGACCAAAGTAAAACAGAGAAAGTGATCCTAGCTAATGGTCAATATATGACTTAGTAGGAGATGGCTACATTAAAGGGAGTCTTTCACCTAAGGGTACTTTTACACTTACGTTAGTGTGATCCGGCAGGCAGTTCCCTGTCGGAGCTGTCAGCCGGATCCGCCGTTCAGTGTGACAACTGACAGCATTTGTAGACGGATCTGAATACGGATCCATCTACAAATGCATTGCAAGAACGGATCCGCCTCGCCGCTTGTCATGCGGATGGACGGATCTGTCTTGTAGTTTTTTTCACAGTTTTCCCGGTCTGCGCATGTGCAGACCGGAAGGACGGATCCATCCTTTAGTTGTTTTGCAATGCCGGATCCGACACTAATGCAAGTCAATGGGAATTAATTCCGACGACTGATCAGGCATTTTGGACGGATACAATACCGCAGCATAATGGGGAATGAAGTGCGCAGGCGCGGCAAATCTTGTGAACGGCGCTGGCTCTGGATTTCTGAAGAACCTAAGGCAGGCCAGATTGGTGAAAGGGAAGGGGTTTCATATGAAAAGTGACGTGGAGCCTGGTCACCGCTGGAACACCAACCCTGGGCACCTTCAGAACCTAATTAACATATTGAATTAAAGTGTTTTTCTAGCGAAAATAAGCCACGGACAGCTATATAGTAAGTACCATTCCAATATGGGGACTATAATGCAGATCATGGTGTTAGTGTTCTATAATGGGCAGTTTAGGTGAAAGACTCCCTTTAATTGTCAGGTTTCCCCAACACAAAGCAAAAGGATTCCAGTAAAGGATGTGCTGTATATCCCTAGTCTTGAGAGGTGAAGAAACTTACGGGGCATGGCGATGAAGTCACATTTAAGAATGACTGCTGCATCATCTCAATAGTGTCACAAGATCAGAGCTGCCACTTGACCTAATGCAGACAGATATTTGTGATCCAATTAGCTTGCTCACCCCTGGCTAGAAAAGACATTTTCTCACATTAATTGATGATTATTCAAGGTATAGAGTTGTTTATTTGCTTCACAAAAAATGAAGTTCCAGAGAAACTTGAAGAATATCTCTTTGAAGTAATTAACAAGTTTGGGAAAAAGCCAAAGATTCTACGTGCAGATAATGGAGCTGAATACACAAGTGAGAAGACACAAACCGTTTTAAAGAGAAATGGCATCTTATTCCAGACTACTGTACCATACAATCCTAAACAAAACGGTGTTTCAGAAAGTTAGAATCAAACTCTCTGTGAAAGCACAGAGAGTTTTACACAGATCTACCAACAACATATTGGGCTGATGGAACAACAATGAGCAATGGAACAACAAGAAGCCCAAACTACACCTCACAAGACTATTTGGAAGTAAGGCATCTGTATACAGTGAATCTCAAAAGGGTTACAGGATCCTGCACCCAGAGACCAACAAGATAACAATAAGTAGAGATGTAGTGATTGATGAGAGTTGATTGATTGATTCAAGTTTCATGACTTCACACCAATAGTTCGACCTAAACAAGAACAACTTCAGCCACAATCCAAAAGCAACCAGAAAAAACATACATAAATCTGGTTAGAGTCTTCCACTGAAGAAACAATATAAATACCAGATCAACCTCAACTTAGAAGATGAGCTAGATCGAACAAAGGCATCCCAACTCAACAGTTATCTTACATGGTCAAGACACTTCTGGAGTCAGAGCCACATTCATGGGAAGAGATGCAAGGATTACCTACACATGAAACACAGAAATGGATTAAAGCTGCTGATGAGGAAATGGAATCCCTTCATAAGCTTCAAACATGGAAATTCACAAAGTTACAGACAAGCAGGGGGGGCACTATTGTATGTAGCAAATACAACTCGCCCAGATATTACAGCAGTTGGACTTCTCTGTAGACACGTAAGCAAACCACGTCAAAGAGACAAGAAGAGAGTTATTAGATATCCGAAAGCAACTCTACAAGTTTGAAAAGCTGAAGCCAGCTATGGCACTAATAGGATAAGTAGTTGCTGATTGGGGATGTTGAAAAGCGCTGGCCTCTCTGGTGGCCGGGACCATACGAATGCATATAGGATGGTGCTTTTTCTTATTGTGTGCAAGCACGGCCACCACTGCTAGATTGCAGAGAGGTTGTAACCATGGAAATGAGCAGGGTATAATGTGATGGAAAAATAAATCAAGCCAGCAAAGGAGGCAATATGGACAATAACAATACATTAGTTAGTGCCTTGTATTCACTTTCTCTACATGATAAATGGCATTTGCTGAAGTGAGACAACCCCTTTGAAATTATGCGCATTTTGGTTCTAGCTCTTTAGGGTTAAATGGAAATACAGATGTTATTGCCATCACAGTGTGAAAATATCCATTAGTAGCAATGTTTTCAGCGGGCACCGCGATGAAAGGTATGTGGAAAATGACCGAACAAGTGCTCTGAGCACATTCTGAACTCCAAAATATATACAGTGGTGCCTGAAAATGTTTGAATCCTTCAGAATTGACCTAAAACTACACCAGATTTTCACTTAAGTCATAAAAGTCCTGCCAAAAAAGACATTAGACTTGGTAGTTTATTGAGGAATATTATCAAAAATACCATGTACGTGAGTGGCAAAAGAATGTGAACCTTTAGGATTAGCAGCTAACTTGAAGGTGAAATTAGAGAAAGGTGTTTTCAATCAATAGGATGACAATCAAGTGGGCAACCTGTTTTATTTAAATAACAGGGATCTATCAAAGTCTGTCATTCAGAACATGTTTGTGGAAATTTATCATGGCACAGATAAAGGAGATTTCTGAGGAACTCAGAAGAAGAGTTGTTGATGCTCATCAGGCTGGAAAAAGTTATGAAACCATTTCTAAAGAGTTTAGACTCTACTAATCCATAGTCAGACAGCTTGTGTACATATAACCATCCTGAGTTTAACGAAAGAGGAAAGGGAGATATTAAATGCACCATTGAACTTGATGGAGTTGAGTGAAGCACTGAGGGATTTTCAGGGCAACTCATCTCCCAGTCCCGATGGGCTTCCATTCAAAATATATAGAAAATATGGTGAGGTATTATTACCATATCTCCAGGGAGGTAGGAACGTTGTCTACTTTTAAAGAAGGATAAAAATCTACAGGAAATGGGAATTGTATAGGTCTATTTATTTGTTAAATACAGATTTTAAAATATGTACTAAAGCGCTAGCAAATAGGCTTAAGAAAGTAATCTCTAAGCTTATCCACCCTCATCAATGTAGGTTTATCCCTAAAAGATATTCTAAAACAAACATTTGAAGGGTCTAGGTACATATTCAGAAAGGAGAGCGGGAGGACCACTCCATCCTGTCAGTGGATGCTTCTAAGACATTTGACAGGGTGAAGTGGAATTTCCTCTGAAAGGTAATGACCAAAATGAAGTTAGGGAAATATTTTATTAATTGGGTTTGTTTATTATATAGTATACCAATGGCCAGGTTAAATATTAATGGTGTATGGTTGGAATCAATTAATCTTCACCAGGGTACAAGACAGGGGTGCCCACTCTCACCTGTGTTATTTTTGCATGCAGGATAAGGAAGGATGGTAAGATTTAGGGATTTGGTGGCGCAACAAATAGGGCACAACTGCACTGCAACATTTGTCGCGCGACATTTTGTCGCACTATTGTCGCGCGACAATTTTTATAATGGGAGTCTATGGTGTCGCATTGCGACATGCTGCGACTGCGATGCGACAGTCGCAGAAAAACCCATCTTGAATGGATTTTTTGCGACTGTCGCGTCGCAGTCGCAGCATGTCGCATGTCGCAATGCGACACCATAGACACCCATTATAAAAATTGTCGCGCGACAATAGTGCGACAAAATGTCGCGCGACAATTGTCGTCGTCTGAACCTAGCCTTATTTTCCCAGGGAAGGATAATTCCATTGGAGGATTTGCGTCTATCAGATGGTGCAGAAGTTTTGACAAAGTTTAGGTATGCACAATTAAAACACGCATTTGACTGCACTAAGGATAAGTCATTATTTTTTTATAAATGGTCATGAGTTCACTGACTTTTGTTATAAGCATAAATACATTGTTATGTCATTGTCACAAATATATAAAAGAATCATTAAAGGATTAGGAAACACTAAGTGCTAAGAAATGGGAGAGAGATATAGGACCAAGGAGTCTTCAACAATGTATATATATACAGTGGGTACAGAAAGTATTCAGACCCCCTTACATTTTTCACTCTTTGTTATATTGCAGCCATTTGCTAAAAATTTTTTTTTCCTCGTTAATGTACACACAGCACCCCATATTGACAGAAAAACAGAATTATAGACATTTTTGCAGATTTATTAAAAAGGAAAAACTGAAATATCACATGGTCCTAAGAATTCAGACCCTTTGCTCAGTATTTAGTAGACGCACCCTTTTGATCTAATACAGCCATGAGTCTTTTTGAGAAAGATGCAACAAGTTTTTCACACCTGGATTTGGGGATCCTCTGCTATTCCTCCTTGCAGATCCTCTCCAGTTCTGTCAGGTTGATTGTAAATGTTGGTGGAGAGCCATTTTTAGGTATCTCCAGAGATGCTCAATTGGGTTTAAGTCAGGGCTCTGGCTGGGCCATTCAAGAACAGTCACGGAGTTATGAAGCCACTCCTTCGTTATTTTAGCTGTGTGCTTAGGGTCATTATCTTGTTGGAAGGTAAACCTTCGGCCCAGTCTGAGGTCCTGAGCACTCTGGAGAAGGTTTTCGTCCAGGATATCCTTGTACTGGACTGCATTCATCTTTCCCTTGACCAGTCGTCCTGTCCCTGCAGCTGAAAAGCACCCCCACAGCATGATGCTGCCACCACCATGCTTCACTGTGGGGACTGTATTGGACAGGTGATGAGCAGTGCCTGGTTTTCTCTACATATGCCACTTAGAATTAAGGCCAAAAAGTTCTATCTTGGTCTCATCAGACCAGAGAATCTTATTTCTCACCATCTTGGAGTCCTTCAGGTGTTTTATTTAGAAAACTCCATTCAGGCTTTCATGTGTCTTGCATGGAGAGGCCTACGTCGGGCCCCTCTGCCATAAAGCCCCGACTGGTGGAGGGCTGCAGTGATGGTTGACTGTCTAAAACTTTCTCCCATCTCCTGACTACATCTCTGGAGCTCAGCCACAGTGATCTTTGGGTTCTTCCTTACCTCTCTCACCAAGGCTCTTCTCCCCCGATAGCTCAGTTTGGCTGGACGGCCAGCTCTAGGAAGGGTTCTGATCATCCCAAACGTCTTCCATTTAAGGATTATGGAGGCGACTGTGCTCTTAGGAACCTTAAGTGCAGCAGAAATTTTTTTGTAACCTTGACCAGATCTGTGCCTTGACACAATTCTGTCTCTGAGCTTTTCAGGCAGTTCCTTTGACCTCATAATTCTCATTTGCTCTGACATGCACTGTGAGCTGTATGGTCTTATATAGACAGGTGTGTGGCTTTCCTAATCAAGTCCAAACTGTATAATCAAACACAGCTGGACTCAGATGAAGGTGTAGAACCATCTCAAGGGTGATCTGAAGAAACGGACCGCACCTGAGTTAAATATATGAGTGTCACAGCAAAGGGTCTGAATACTTAGGACCACGTGATATTTCAGTTTTTCTTTTTTAATAAATCTGCAAAAATGTCAACAATTCTGTGTTTTTCTGTCAATATGGGGTGCTGTGTGTACATTAATGAGGAAAAAAAATGAACTTAAAAGATTTTAGCAAATGGCTGCAATATAACAAAGAGTGAAAAATGTGAAGGGGTCTGAATACTTTCCGTACCCACTGTATATATATAAGAAGCATCTGTTTCAAACAATCATAGGATGATACCATTCAATAATAATTAATCATTTATATTATACTCCAACACAGAGCCGGCTCCAGGTTCATGTGGGCCCTTGGGCGATAAATCCCAATGGGCCCTCTTTAGGCATTTTTACATTTACATGTCCCCCTGTGGTTCCTACATGGTATAATGACCCTCAGTGGCCCCACACACAGTATAATGACCACTAGTGGCCCTTCACACAGTACAATGACCCCCAGTGGCCCCACACTCAGTATAATGACCCCACAGTGGCCCTCCATTCAGAATAATAACCCCCAGTCACCCCCCCCCCCATTCAGAATAATGACCCCCAGTGGTCCCCACAGTCCCCATCAGTCTGGAAAAAGTTATGAAACATTTCTAAAGAGTTTGGACTCTACCAATGCATAGTAAGACATGTGTACAAATGGGGGAAATTAAGGACTATTATTACCTTCCTCAGGAGAAGTCAACCAACAAAAATCATACAAGACATGCAATAGTCCATGAGGTCACAAAGGAACCCAAGGCAACCTCTAAGCATTTAAAGGCCTTTCTCATTCTGAGTCCACCATCAGGAGAACACAAAACAATAATGGTGTGTATGGCAACATTGCAAGGAGAGAGCAGATGCTTTAAAATTCCTCCCAGCTGATGTGTAGGACTACTCAACAGTTACTGGAAACATTTAGTTACAGTTATTGCTGCAGAAGGGGCTCACACTAAATACTGTAAGCAAAGGTTTTTGCATGCTTTTGCCACTCACAGACATGATATTTGATCATTTTCCTCAATAAATAAATTACCCATTCTAAATAATGTTTTGATTTGGTTATCTTTAATTTAACAAGAAACATACAGTGAAAATTTAAAGGGGTTGTCCTGCCTTTTTAAGTGGTAGCCTATCCTCACTTGCTAATTGGCAGGGGTCTGACACCCAGGACTAGCCTGTTTTACTGTTCTATGAAGCTCCATTGCCGGAAGTAAGAGACATAACTACACAGCATTGTCAGCATTGTAGTGGACAACACTCGCAACTGCAGCACTGTTCCTATTGACGTGAATAGGAACAGCACTGCAGTTGCGAGTGCTGTTCACTACAATGCTGACAGTCCTGTGTAGTTATGGCAATAGAGCTACACAAAACAGCTGATCAGTGGGGGTGCATGATGTCGGACCCCCTGTCTGATACTTCTCTTCCTTGACATCCTAGGGAAAATTGTGTTTTTGGCTGACAGTAGTTTTACTTGCATGGAGGCCTTTACCCACAGAGATATGGGAACCCCACAGATGTGGTCGGCTCTGGCATCTGCCCTTAACCATAGTTTTCTGTCTGAAATAATGGACATTTAACAGCTGAGTATAAGCCTATTATGTGCGATAATGTCCCTGAAAAATGGTCACTAAACATCATCTTCACTTTTCAATAGACCTATTCAATAAATAAAAAAGCCTGGTGAATGTGAGCTCTTGTTAAAGAATGTCACTGGCAAACAGAAAAGGATATATTTCTGCAATTTCCCAAGAAATGGAGACACTTCCAGCGACAAACAAAATCTAAAGAGCAGTTCTTAAAGCCAGAGACTGTCCCTGGAGATTAGGGTGAACAAAGGACCACTGCATAATCCTCTCATTTTAAAGAAATGATTAGTAATAACTAAGACTCATGGTAGAGCATAAAAAACCATGACATTTTGACATTCCTTGTAGCTGCAGCAATAATCAATATGGGCATGTGGTGCTCTCAGCTCGGTCCTCTCTCCACTTCTCTACAATAGCTTACAAGGACAGGCTGACTTTCTGCGTCATGAAGCATGACCTTTCTTCATATAGAACAAGAGAAGAGCATACAGCCCCATCTATCTATATGTTTAATGTGCATCATCACATCATAATAGAGTTACAGTAGAAACAGAGAATACACTGGCATCCCTATCGTACACTAAATACATAATCATGTAAACTGGATTTTATGTTACCCTGATTGATGGGATTAATTATAATCAGGTTCATATTATGCAGCATGATGTTGATTACCAGAACAACTGTGTTAATACACTCCCCACTGGAAACCTGTCGTTTTCTCCTTGCATTTTTTGCTGCATTATTTTACTTGCATTTTTTGATGTATTTAAAGAAAAAATAAAACAGGCCCCAGATTTTTGCTGTCTTTTGTGAATTTTGAAATGGATTGTTTTTTTAATTGGTCCATTGCTTTTTTTTTTTTTTACTCACAGCATGCTCTGACCATTTTTTTCCAAGCATTTCTCTTGCACTTCTCTATCGGAAGATAGCAAAAAAGCCACCCCAAAAAAACAAATTTTTGTGAAAGAAAGCTTTAGAGTGTTGCTACACTATGTTTTTTTGGGGTGGCAATTCTTAGTCACAGTGTTTTGTTTATCAGAGAAGTCTATGGGAAAACACATGAAAAAAAAACGCACCAAGAGCATGCTTCAATAAAAAACAAGGCAATGGACAAAAAAAACAAAAAAAACCCAAACAAACAGGAAACTGTTTTAAAGGCCACTTTCACACAAACGTATTGAAATCCACCCATATTCTGGCTCTGGAATACGCCCAAATTCTGGATGATATACTGTACCATCCGTATTGACATCAGTATTGAATCAGTAATTCATCTGGATTTACATGTGTATTCCTTCCTAGTTGGAAGCAATTACTCACAAAACGAAGAAATGCTGCTACAAAAATATTCCACTGGGGAGAATTTATCAAGGCCTGCACTCAAGAATTCTGTGATTAAAAAGATGCACAATAGGACTTTTGCATCTTTTCACAGTCACTTTTGACCATATAGAGAACCCCATAAAAGCAAAACCTTTTTTTTTTTTTCGTTTTTTTTTTCCAATACAACCCCATTTGGAATTTTTTTCCAATACATTGTATACCATTTTATAAGGTTAAAAAGTACAACTTGTCTTGAAAAAAACTGTTTTAGTAACTACTTGCATTGTCCACATAATAACAATTCTGGAGCATCTTTTCATATAACTTTGGGTGCATTCACATAAATGTATGTATTTTGCGGTCCGCAAATATACGGATGACTTCCATGTTACATCCCTTTTTTCTGGATCCATTGTAACAAATTTTTTCAGAACTGCAGAACAGACATATGGATGCAGACAGCACACACTGTGTTTGCGGACCCATAGAAATGAATGGGTCGGTGTGATCCGCAAAAAATGAGGATCGGATGTGGACCAAAAATACAGTGAATGTGAATGGAGCCTTTATGTTGTGCCATTCCTTTAATATTCCTACTAGAGGTTTATAAAATAGTTGCCAATAGTCTGTATAAAGGTCCAACTGAGTGTGGACCCTGTTGTGGGTGTGTGTTTTTTTTATTTGTGCACCAAAACCAGTTGTTGCATCTATTGCCCAATTTAATATTTATAGTAGCCACTTGTTATGCTGGACTTGTGCCTATGAAAGACAAGGGACAGGGAACAGAACATGCAATACTATTGTACTAACAGTCGAGAAGATGTATAATAAATATGACCTCTTCCTGCTCATAAGTAAGTAAGGGTGCTCCTCTTTGGTATATTATACATTACATGGAAAAAGTGATTGAATGCATTTTTTATTATTACTGCCATATTTGCCTCTTGCTGTCTACTTCTGACACTTGTATAGTTTGTTATTCTACACATATGCTGTAGTCAGTATTCAAATAATTAAAGTAAGATTTGTCTGGCTCACTTACGGCAGAGTACACTCCATTTTTTACTTGGTTTCTTCGTGCTTTGAAATCTTCTGGAGAATTCAAGTTATTACCACCATTATTAAAGACGTTCAAGAGATCTAGGGCAAAAACTTGTGTTATTGAAATTCTGTCAGCATAGTTGGCATCATAGTCAACATGTTTCAGTGAGGCAATTCTTCTTTCCCTAGGACATATGACAACACAAGCAATTACATTTTTGCATAAATATATTAATATGCATTCTGTCTCCCAGTTCCTTATGTTATGAACACTAAACAAAGTTGCTACCATCTAAATCAAACAAATAATAACTGAAAATATATTATCAGAAAATAAAGCTATAAACAAAACAAATCTGTAGAAAAATGAAACATATCAAGTGAGTTAAAATGAGTACTCTCCATGATGAAGAGACATTTAAAAGGGTTTTCTCCGGGGGGCAGAATATTAATGACCTATGCTCAGGATAGGTCACCCTCATCTGATTCGTGGGGGTCCGTCTCCCAGCACACCCCACGATCATCTGTTTCAAGATGTGAAGGTACCTAGCTAAATACTGTGGCCCCTTCCTAGACCAGTGGCATCACGTTCTTTAGTCTCATGTCCTATGTGCAGCTCACTCCCTTTTAAGTCAATGGGAGTGCAATACCAAGCTTTACCACTATGTCATGTACGGCACTGTGCTTAGTGTGATGTGAGGAGGCCACTGCACTTGCATGAGCTCCGCCTGAACTCCACGGACCTTTCAAGCAGCTGATCGGCGGGGTGTGAGTTTGTATTTATGACCTATCCAGAGGATTGGTCATCAATATTGTAATTTTGGAAAATCCCTTTAATGTAATATAAAATAGAATAAAACTTTTAGGGCTGAGGAATAAGGCTAGTTCCACACCTTGCGGTAACCCAGGGTACTCATGCCAGAAACTGTCCGGATCACGCTGGATCCCATTATATTCAATGGGGTCTGGTGGTGAACGGCAGTATCCAGCTAGGCTGGATATGGTAAAATCTGGCAGACTCAGAAATCAGTTTCTTTGCAGGAACTGCCTGCTGGATAGCTTAACAGCAGGTGTGGAACAAGTGTGCAACATATATACATACTGTGTACCGTACTCTTTGCACAATTCAAGAGGCATCACAGTAATATATATAAAAGCTTCCATATTTTTTTCCCCCAAAATTTTTATTAGAAGAAAAGGTGAAGAAAAAACATAACAATTGTTGCCATACAAATTATTCAGAAAGGTTATTACTTTTCCCATTTCCCCTCATTTAAACCTTTTCCCCCACCCTTACCCCTACCCTCCCTCCCCCTTGCGATGCGTCTCCTATCCCCTCCATCTACAAGACGTAGACGGGATGCTTATGAGGTGGAGGCAAAGAAACTTATGATTAAGCTTAAAGCTTCCAGGTCCCCCATATCCTATTCCATCCCTCCTCAGTGTTTCTTTGCTTATGAAGAATATTCTCATATCTCTTGATCTTATTAACTAAGTTTAACCATATATGTATACTACGTATGTTTCACGAAAACCAGACTCTTAAAATTAAGAGTCTCGCCAAAAACATTATTTTAATCAACAAAATCTTTTTATACTTTTCACACTTAACCTGGGAAAGATCGCCAAGTATTCAGCATTGTTCTGTAAACGTAATCACCACTTTAAGTTTTTGGGTAATATAGTTGTTAATAGCTCTCCAGTATTTTATTAGTTCTCTACAGGACCAAAACATGTGTAAAGCCATACTGGTGTGACATATATTCTAAGTAAAATATTAAATTGAACCACCACGTGATTGAAATTCTGGGACACTAATCTTAAATAACGAATTTATTTTCCCAATCACCTAGTTGAGTCGTTGAACAATCTACTCCCCAAGCCCTTTGTCCGGGGGAGCGTATATAATTAAATATTGCTTCCAAGAACAATTTATAAAGTTGGGAAATCTTGACCTTCCGACCCAGGTTTCCCATCAAATCATTCAAAGGAGTAGAATAGTCTATCTCAAACATAGTTACATTAGAAAGTGCCGACTGTAATTGAAAATACCTAAACCAAGATAAATTTCCAATATGTTCCCTTTGTTTCCAGAACATGCCTTCAGTGCTGCCTCTAAAGAAAGGTCTGCATCAAGGGATTCTCTTTGGATATCTGTAAGAACAGGGAGCCGGATAGTTTCCAAATATGAGTCCATCTCTGCGTCTGGAATAGCCCTATCTGTATTATATAATTCCATAAAAAACTTCAAAAAAATTTAATTTATACTATATTATACTACTATTATTCTATAATTATACCTTCAGGAGAGCGAATACAAACTAAATATTATTTTTCAAAACAGGTGTATTTAGAGACGGCTCTACCAGTCTGTAGAGGGAAATGGTGCTCAGTATCCAACTGGTGTAAGCTTCAATACACCAAAAAAATATATATGTATCTAATCTGCACTGAGGAAGAGGTCAGACATACTAAGACCTCGAAACGCGTTTGGGTGATTTTGAAATTATTCTAATACCTCCGATGTATATATTCTAAGCTTATGATATGAAAAGATAACTCCAGCTTTATGCGTTTCAAGGTGCTTTTATTGAAAATGCGGCACGTAATAGTGACGTTTCGGCCTAAATGGCCTTTATCAAACTGTGTAACAAATAAATAAACAATAATCAATAATTGTAGGCAATTAGAATAACCAACAAATGGTACATATTACAGATAAATCACATGTATAAATGTATATCCATGTATATAGAAAGGTATATACCAAGGTCGCAAAAAATAAAGATTTATGCACTTATAAGGTTATCAGGATCAATACAGGCTAACTGAAGAGCTGGTGACAGATAGGAGAGCGGATCAAGCTAAATTATAATAGTTAAGGAGCCAAACAGTGCAATGTATGATAGATCTCAGTAGATAAATACCGTCAGTTCCATGGTAGTATAGTGAATATGGTATATGATGTAAGTCACTGTAGGGAATTCCAAATCGATCTTTTGTCGCAAATCCTGAGTTGATGGTTACCCTGTGAACTGCTCTGGTGCTGGGGACTTGAACGCTAACCAAACAGGTGCCGTGAGTTACAGCTGATTTCTGAACTTAGCCGCAACGATCCCGGGAGCAATACCAGACATGCGATATTAATATCTGCTCCGGCACTCTATGGGTATGTTTTAAATCTTGTATAGCGATACCCCAACACTGTGGAGGTAAGAGCAGCAATATATGAGATACGGTGGGACGCCACCATCTACATATAGAGACTTTTTACCATATAAATCAGGAAGCCTAATAAGAGAACAAACGTGGACTTTTTTCCTGCAATTTTTGGTCTGGATAAAAGGACAATTTGTCTATGAGTGGATGATCGCTATTGGAGTTTATATTTTCTTCCCAGTAACATATCCGCTATGTATGTCATAATTAATGTGCATATTGGTATTATGTAATTTTAGTATGTGAAATATTGTTTTTACAATTGGTTTTATAATAAATTTATTTTTGATATATTTAGCGTTCGTTTTCTTATTGGCTCCAGTAGATGAGTGCCGTATCCTAATGCAGATTAGATACATATATTAAATATTAACTTCTGATTAGAGATCACCCTTGCCAGAAGTTTCCCTGGTCTACCTGATTCCGAGAAAGTCCCTTGAAAAATATCTCTGCTGGGCTTTTTCCAAGAGAAAGTCAGAATACGCCTGACTTGTCTTCTGCATAATTTCCCTATTTACTCTTGTTTTATTCCTAGAAAATTAGTTCATGCCAGCTAAGGCTGCTTCTTATCATGCCAGCTTAGGCTGCTTCTTTTAGATCTTTCTCTTTCCTACAATACTCCCTTTTTAAATAAAAAATGTTACCAAAAAATACTCCCCTCACAAAGGTCTGGCCTAGTATTTCATCCGTCTTACATGTTTCAAGTAATTTTTATTTATCAAGGCCAGATCTATCCTGGACATAGAGTTTCCAGACTTACATATACAAGAAAAAGCTCTTTTCCCCCTTTCCCAAGGATCCCTATACATCCACAAAGCCCGATTCCTGACAGAAACGTGCTAAAGGGAACCCTTGGGTGGGGATACATATATCTCCCCCAATAGAGATCCTATTCGTCTCTAGATTAATAACACTATTAAAGTCTCCATTAACCAGCGAGGGGCCTTCAGGCCATTGATCCATGAAAGTTAATAAACAACTGAGTTCATATAAAAAAAATGGGGGAGGGAAATAAATAAAAGCCAGGATACAAAATTTTCCAAAAAGCTTTCCATAGAAATAAACAAATCTCCCCTGCTTGTCAATAGAGGATGCCTCGCCGACAAAATCAATCCCTTTGTGAATACTAACTAACTCCTCTGGAATAACTAGTAAAAGTGGAATTGTACTACTGCGCAGCCCATCCCCTACCGAATCGTGGGGCAGACTCCTCAGTGAAGTGAGTCAAACAGACAATCCCTAGTAAATGTCTCTGAATCAAGTCAAGGGTGACCTGTCTTTTTATCTTATCACCAAGGCTCCGAGCATTCTAGGTTAAAATTCTAGCTGTCATCAAATCTACCAACAGATTCCCATCATAGGAGATGCATTGCAACCCAACCCACAAACCCTCCCTCCCATCTTCCTGATCCACCACATTTCTATAAAAGAACTCTCAATTAAGACCACCCCTCCACCTCTCTTCCCCTCTCCCCGCCCGGCCACACCAACAACAAGAAAAGGAAAAAGAGAATGCAAGGAAGCTGCTCAAATATTATTCTGATCAAGCCACTCAGTGACAGAGTCCGAGGTGTCAAAAAAATGAGTTTCACCATTGAATATGATCTGCAATTTCACTGGATAAACAAGCGAATACTTAATGTCCTTTACTTTCAGCCATTTTTTGACCGCCATAAATTGCGTCTCTTCTCCTGGATCTCTTTAGAGAAATCCAGAAAGAAGACAATTTACTCCTGTTATATAAAATGGGGGGACACTCTCTTGCCCTTCTTAGAATCATATCTCTGTCTCGTGAAGCAAGTATGTTCACCAGGAGAATCCGTGGTTGCCTTCCAGGGATCGGTTTTTCCCCCGGAATCCGATGCGCCCTTTCCACCAAAAAAGATGAAGAAAAATATTCCTTTCCAAACTTCTCCAAAATCAAAGTCTGTATCATATCGGCTAAATTTTTTTCCTCAGCACCTTCAGGTAGTCCCTAAATTCTAACATTACATCTCCTTGCCCTGTCCGCCAATTCCACCACCTTTTTTTTAAGTATATTTACATCCGTCTTCAACATGGAGATTTCCTTTTTGGATGTTTTAGCTTCATTCTCTAGAGCCCCCACAACTTTTTCTATTATTGTATCTCTGTTCCATATCTTTGTAAGATCGTCTCTAATCAGGGCCACATCTACCTGAATTGCCCCAAGCTGTGTCGTTCTTTATACTGTATCAGGCAGCATGGAAAATCCAATGCCCACATCCTACTACCACATGGAGGGCAAAATGTTATACACATATTAATGCCATGTCATAATCAAATAATGCCACCATATAGTTGTCGCATATAAAATGCCTAAATAATACAATCTTGTTTTATAATTAGTGTTGAGCGAATCGAAGTTCACAAAGGGGACTTTGATCTGAATTTCAGGGAAAATTCAATTCACCACAAAGCCGAATTTCCTTGTGTTTCGTGATAATTAATCAATTTCTCCTAAAATAGCGGTAAAAAAAAGAAATTCATACTCACCTCATCCATTTGCGCCCAAAGAGTCTGCCACAGTGCGAAATCTTGTGCGAGGTGACATATGACATCACCGTGCTGGGCAGCATGATGACGTCACCCTGCACCGCACAAGATTTTATTCTGGATCTTCAGTCAAGATGGCCGCAGCAGACTCTTCGCAATCAAATGGATAAGGTGAGTATTTTTTTTTTTTTTTTTTTACAGATTAACCCCTAACAGTCCTCAATGTCCATCTCAGATGCCGCAATCAGCAATAAACTCTGATTGACAGGGTTCAGTGACAGGGGACGGCACTATCTTTGTTCCCCATTATTGTGCCCGCTACTCACAAAGAAATGCGCTTCGTCACAAAGCGAATTTCTTCATGAAATTCGGCAAAGCAGCTGAATCGAATTTTTGAGAACTTCGCTCATCTCTATTTATAAGATTATCTACAATGGTATTAAAAATGATGAAACTATACAGAATACAGCGCTTTTGTTGTAGCGTCATGCGTAGTAGCGCCATAATTCTACCACTGAAAGTGCACAAAATGATGTCACTGCTCAGGAATCTTTTTTACAACTATGTCACAGAACATGAATAATGCCACTACAGAGATGATAAACCCTCCAAAGTCACAGAAGAGAGACTTTATGTACTTGTCTGACAGGGTTGCCTGGCCTGCTGTGAAAAGGGATTTGTTTAAAGCAAAAATGCACCAAAAAGTTCACCAAAATTTTGCCTTAAAATTCTGGCATTCAGTAAGCTCATTAACTAATGGTTGGTATAAATATAGACCAGGCAGTGTTAGGTTTGCCAGGTTTATCAGAAAACAAATTTTTAAAAATAGTAACGTTATCCAGAAAATGATGAATTGCAGGCATCATATAGCATGGGACAAGGAATAATGCAGCATATATTATTGGAAGAAAAGGAAATAAAAGCAATACTTTCCATGCGCTTAAGTGCTTTTGCTTCTACAAAGATAAGGGAAAGAGAATGAATGATTCATAGAAAGGCGTAGAAGGCGAGTTTCACAAATTGACGTTATTAATTCACAAGCTGGATAATGGAACCCAGGGGTCATTTTTTTAACATATGATGAATTTATAAATGTGACTGGAATCTAGCAACGTAGGATGACAAATGAGGGAACTCCTGGGTGGTTTTGTCATCTGCGTCCTCTTGACACTTTTGTTTTAAAAGCAAATCATTTTTACAAACATGATGATCGATGTCAGCACTGGACTGAAAAATGACCTTTACTCAGTTTACTTACCTCCCACGCACACTGCATCAGTCCATACAACACTTAAAGGGGTTTACCATGAAAAATATTCATGCAAATACTTTTGTAATTGCATGTAATTGAAAATTTAGCATAGCCACTAAGTTATTCAATAAAATGGATCCGTATAGCGCCACCTGCTGTTTGTTTTTTTCTTATTTCTTTGTCCTGCTCACTGAGATGGCCGCACATGCTCAGTTTCATACTTCAACTGCCTCCTGAGCTGTGATAGGGAGAGCTGAGACACGCCCCCTTAGCTGCAGCAGAAAAGACACTCCCCTGAGCTGCCAGCTTGATATAAGTCTAGCAGAGCAATGAATAGGGAGATCTCTGGATCCATGTGAGGTAAAGGGCTGGTTCTAGCTTTGTTAGAAAGAGGTTGTCATGTCATTTTCATTTTTTACATTAGTCATGGGATAACCCCTTTAAACCACAGCATACAGATGAACCACTCCTTTACTGAAGAATTGATCTCTGGGAAATTTACACAGAAATCATTTGATTATAATGAACCATGCCATAAACTAGTTATAAAGTGGTATTAGAGTGGTTCCCCTTTAAAGTTGCAGACTAAAATGGATTGAAACAAAAGATTTACTTTTTTCTATTCACAGTACAAAGGGACAACATGCTTGATGGTTACAAAGTTTATACGATGAACAGTATATTAGACAACTGTTAGGGCTCTTGCACACTACCGTTTTTCTTTTCCGTCCTAAAGTTCCGTCCTCGGGGCTCTAAGACGGAAAAAGACTGATCAGGATTATCCTAATGCATTCTGAATGGAGAGAAATCCGTTCAGGATGCATCAGGATGTCTTCCGTTCAGTATGTGAACGTTTTTTGGACGTTGACAAAACCGCAGCATGCTGCGGATTTGTCTCCATCCAAAAATCCAGAAGACATGCCGCAACGCCGGATCCGGAATTAATGTCCATTAAAGTGCATTAATCCGGATCCGGAATTAAGCTAAATGTCGTTTCGGCGTATCGCCGGATCCGACATTTAGCTCTGCGCATGCGCAGCAGCCGTTCCGATCGGGGCCCCAGTGTAAGCTGGGGCTCCGATCTGTTACCATGGCAGCCAGGACGCTACTGAAGTCCTGGCTGCCATGGTAAGTACTCGTCAGCAGTGTACTTACCTGCACCGCGGCCTACGGGCGCTCCGTCATGATGTCACAGGTCCGGGCGGCGCATTGATCTATGCACCGCAGGGACCTGTGACATCATGAAGGAGCACCCGGTGGCCGCAGCGCAGGTAAGTACACTGCTGCGGAGTACCATGGCAGCCAGGACTTTAGTAGCGTCCTGGCTGCCATGGTAACCTGAAAGCATTTCGAAGACTGATCAGGATCCTGATCAGTCTTCAAATGCTTTCAGTCGCACTTGCGTTCTGACGGATCCGGTGGGATGGAAGTGTCCGCCTGATCCTCAGAACGCAAGTGTGAAAGAGGCCTTAACATATACAATACTATCGAATAATGCAGTTATTGTAATCCTGGATGTTTTGATCTGACACCAAGGGCCCATCATCTAATCTACCATTTTTCCAAAATAACCCTGATCTATTGGATTAGTCGCATAAGATTTACGTTCCTTGCTTCCGGCCTTCTCTGCATGTCCAGGGGCCCCTGTCGTGGTTCCTGATACTGTCCATCATTAAAAGGGTTGTCCCATGAAAAATATTTTACAGTTTTTAAACCAGAACCTGGAAGTGAATATTTTTGTAACTGCATGTAAACAAAAATTGAGTATAGCCACTGAGTTATACAATAAGATATATCTGTATAGCGCCACTTGCAGTTTTTGTTTTTTTTGTTTTTTCTTATTTCTTTGTCCGGCTCACTGAGATGTTTGCACATGCTCAGTTTAATGCTTCCACTTCCTCTTGAGCTGTGATTGGGAGTGAGCTGCGGCAGCAAGGACAAACCCCTAAGTTGCAGCAGAAAGGGCACTCCCATTCACCTGACAGTTTAATATAAATCTAGCAAAGCATTTGGCGCAATGAATGGGGAGATCTCTGGATCCATGTAAGGTATAGGGCTGGTTCTAGCTTTGTTACAAAGATACTGACATTTACTATATGATGTCTAATTAAAAAAAAAATTATATTAATCATGGGATAACCCCGCACAATGACCTAAAACTGTGTGTAGTGATGCTTAGAGCTGAAATTGATCACATGAGCAAAGACAGCAAATAAATGAGCCTTATCTAGAATCTCAATACTTTTCCTTGCCCTGTCTGGGGTCTGAATGTATGTAGAGGTCAGATCTGGCTTCTGAATTAATCTACAGAAAAAATGCTATGTGGCTCTTATAGGGGACAACACAGTCAGTTAGCAGCAGTCCCACACATGTCGGTGTGGATCCTAATCACCGTTTTTAACAACACATAAAAGATAAAGGTGGTGGGGCCACGCTTTCAATCCAGAGACCACTCGCGGGGAACACAGCGCCGGATAATCACAGCAGTCCTCCACTGCTACTTCTGATGTCTTGTACCAACCAACCAAACCGCAGTTGCTCCAATACGTCCTTTCCCTTCAAAGCAAACGATCGGACATAGTGTAGTATATCCAGCTGCTTATCACAAAGTGTGCTTTATTGTACTTACAAGATAAGATGCTTGTCACCAGTCCAATACATAAAAATGCTGGTAAAATCACTGCCTACCCGACCCGGGTTTCGCCAATAGCTTCTTCAGCCCCACCACCTTTATCTTTTCTGAATTAATCTAGGTATCTGGGGGGTCTGAATTTATATAAAACTCTTCTCTGGGATCAGAATTACTTTGGGGGCCATGCCTTGGGTCTCTGTTAATCTAGGGGTCTAGTCTGGGGTCTGAATTAATTTAGTGCCCCAACTAAGGAGTGACATTCGAAACTTGTAAGCCAAGCTGACCGTGTTCTGTGTAGAGACTTCTTTTAACCTGGCTACAATAAAATGTTATGGATTCCACTTTGATGCTGGACCTTTTTGTTCAACTCATTTTTGTGGAACCTGAACTTGTCCATGGGCATGTAGATTATTCCGTTTGAGTGAAGTGATGAGCTGGCCATAGATTTGTTTAATGTATGTCTGGTCTGGGGTTTTGAATCTATCTAGGTGTCTATTTTGGGGTCTACATAAAACTGGATGTCTGGCCTGAGGTCTGGATTAATTTAGGGGTCTGGGTTCCTTTATTTGTGCTGCTATTGAGGTTGTAAATAGCTGCTGTAGTGAGGGGCCAAAGATGCATTAGCAGCAAACTGTATAGTGGTCAGGAAAAGTCCTCATGGTGATCTAGACCTGATAGACCGTGTACAAATCAATGATATCACCTGGGTTTATAGAGGACCTGCTGGCTCTCCTTGTCTGTTTTAGTAAATATAGTATTCCTCTTGCAATAATAGCCCAGGAGCATCTTTTCTTAGAATTCTGTGTAGCGCCATTCCTCTGTTATTCCTCCTAAAAATGCATGCATGAGGCCTGGGTGTAACAATGCTGGTTGTGCAGAACAGGACTTAACTTATAGCAGTTACTTTTCTCAAGCCCCAACAATGGCTCTTAATACTCACATACCACCAGGACTGACCATAGGGCTGTAATGCAGAACAAATGAACAGTTGCATAAACAACATACAGTATGTGAAGCAGAAAACACTGGCAGAAAACAAGACTGTGAAACAAACTCACCAGGGGATGACAGTAACCAAATGCAGAGGGTCATAGAAGGAGAGTGGGAGGCAGGTGTACAGCATACAGGTACATAGCAGATGTATGATAGGGAACAGAAACAGAGCAATACCTGACTGACCCTACCTGAATTCAGTCAGCAAATCAGCTTCCTTCTTCTTCTTTGAGGATCTGCCAAAGGACCTTTGATGACATCATCGTGCTCACCACGTGGTGACGTCAGTGCAGTTCCTGCTGAATGAAGATAGAAGGATCTTCTATCTTCATTCAGCAGGACCTGTGCTGGCGTCACAGCGCTCACCTACGTTAGTCAGGCTCCACCCACCTGCTTAATTTGTGACTAGTTTTAGAGTGGCAGCGCCGGGGCCTGATGCTGGAGGCCTAGAGACTGCAGAAGATCATATCATGAAGGTGATATGAGTGCTCTGACGGGGCCCGGCATTAAGTACAGAGAAAATGCTGGGCCGTGTTACATGTGAGCGCAGTGGGCCCCCTCCCCCTGCCGGGCCCGGTCACGGTCGCACACTCTGCGACCCCAATCGTTACGCCCCTGGTGGAATTAGAGATCACAGAAAAGAGAACAAAGTACAAAATATCAGGAAGGGAATACACCTAAAAAACGCTATGTCTGACAACCAGGATAGAATATGGCCTGGATAAATAAAGGCTGAACAATCAGCAACTCCACCTTACCAGGCAAAGCTAGGCAATAACCAATCCCAGATACAGATGCATAGCAACTGGCCAAATAAACTTCGTAGCTAGGAGAACATAAAGCCACAGAGACCACTGTTGCTTGTAATGCAGCTACATTGAGACTTTTTGTAGTACAAATAAATGGTATTACTTATGAAGGTACTTGATCAAGTAGTGCTACAAGAAGTCTCTATATACCCATTAGCATTCCCCTTGTCAAGAGGTGTGTCCCTACACAGTCTGATACCATGACAGATAATTGGACAATGTCAGCATTGGGATGCACCCCTTTGACCAAAGGACTGGTAACACCTAGTTGCCAGGTTATTCATTCAAGCAGAATAATGGGTAACTGATTAACCAGAATGAAACAAGCTGTAGGAGAAAGATGGTAATTGACTATAGACAGGGTATGGCTGGACAACAGTGGGGCAATTTAGGGGAAAAGCCCAGTGATCAGCCACTGTGGCAACTGTTCTGCAGCTCTCCTTTTAGATAATGTACAGTATGGTTTACATATTTTAGTACAAATATAGCAGTATTATTTATGCACTGTAAAGTGGTATTCTTCATAAAACACATTTTGATTGGACACATCCACATGAACTAAACCACACCTTCATTTCGCAGTAGACCACCATATGGGGCAATATCATATTGCTGACCTTCTTCAGTAGCCGGCACTTGGCTTACTGTATTTTGATATGAGTAAAACTCCCAGCTCAGTGTAGAGAGATGGTTTAATTGCCCAATTCCAAAAATCAATGCATTTCTTTCAAAAATGATTAAATGCTTTGTAATCACTAACCACATATGGGTCATGCAGGAAACTTAATTCTGAGAATTGTCAATGACTCAAAATAGCTATAAATAATGGAATCATGCTGTATCAGCATTCAGATATAGAGCCCGTGGCGTACACATTACTAAACATTATTACTGAAAACCGCTGTATGTACATTTGTATAATTATGTAGGAAAATGAATGCATTGCCAAAGGAGAATCATGATGCTTTCATTAAGTGTGTATTACAGATTCAGCAATTAACTGATGTTCTTTGTATAATGAAAAGTTAACATTTTCCAGTGCCCTTTCTGTATCAGTTCCTCACTGAAGATCTCTGCTTGCTGTCATTCTTTGAAAAGTGCATGAGGCCAAACTGTATGGAGCTGTGTCTCTGGACGTAAACAATAGAGGTTACCAGCATTGGACTGAAGTCCCTTGGGCGATCAGAAGAAATCATTCTGAGAGCCCACCCACTGTGTATATAGGACCTTTAGGGGCCTGTTTTATTAGAAATCCATTATTGTCAGAGCTTGTACTCTGATACTCTGGTGGGAAGCAGAGATCTTGCTAAAGTTACATGTACACGATCGTTAGAAATGGGCCCACTGTCAGTGTTTCATGGTCAATTTTCAACCATTTGTGCATCTATTTTCTGCCCGTCTGTCCATTTTTAATGCCTGTTTTGTATTTGTTTTTCATGGCTGTTAAGAATGGATGAAATTAATTGGCTTTTTAAAGTAAAATGCCAACCCCTGCAGTGCTCTTAGTATCCACAATGTCCCCCATAGTGGCCCCAGCAGTAATAATGTCCCCCATAGTGTCCCATAATGTCCCCCATAGTGGCCCCAGCACTAATAGTGTCTCCTATAGTGTCCCATAATGTCCCCCGTAATGGCCCACAGCAGTAATAATGTCCCCGATAGTGTCCCTAGCAGTAATAATGTCTCCCATAGTGGCCCCAGCAGTCATAATGTCCCCCATAGTGGCCCATAATGTCCCGCATAGTGGCCCCAGCGCTAATAATGTCCCCTATAGTGTTCCATAATGTCCCCCATGCGATTTATTGCGTTTTGCACGCGCATGATAAAAAACTGAATGTTTGCAAACAACAACTCTTAGCAACCATTTAATGAAAAATGCATTGTGGCTCTTGGAATGTAGGAGAAAAAAACGAAAATGCAAAAACGAAAATGCACTTGGTCTTGAAGGGGTTAACAAACTTACATATGAGATGGCAGCTGTAACTCTGAGCGGTCAGATAGACAACAGAGGGCATAGCCTGCAGATGGTGAATACTGTAAGGAGAAGTTAGGTCTTGGAATGTGCGGGGGCAATGTGTGATGCGAACGCATTGTGCCTGCACGGAATCCGGACCCATTAATTTCAATGGGTCTGTGTACATGAGCGTTTGTTTTCACGCATCACTTGTTGGTTGCGTGAAAATTGCAGCATGTTCTTTATTCTGCG